>CM077115.1:517405314-518655314 GCA_039619475.1 Icerya purchasi | reverse complement strand
ACTGTGCTCCTTTGTTAATTTATCTACCACTTCTTCATTTTTTAAATAGATACAGATTCTGTTGTTAGATACTCTTGAAGCGAATAAAATGTTATTCGCTCCTACTATTTGTCCGACTGTAATTATGTAATCTTTTATTTTTGTTTCGTTTATAGCATGAATTATAATAGCTTGTTTTCTGGTTGGAAGTTTTTGATATTGTAACATCTCACTATAATTTAATGGTTTTGTAAGTTGTTGGGCTGGCCCCTGCTGGGCCATCTTAATATTTTTGTTACTTATGTCTTTGCTATTCTAATCACTGTTGTAAGCGATAAAGAAAATAAATATATTTCTTATCTTACCTAAATCCATGTACCGTCGTGTCGGTATTATCTCTCAGATAACGTTTTGATTAAACTTTAACGCGAACAATACAACTGTTAACATTCAATAACTAACACAAAAGTTTCGATGTGTTTAATCGCACTCAGTGCTGCTGAGATCAATTATTATTCGTTTGGAAGTAAATACATTTGTTGCATCAAAATTTTTTCAAACGGACTAGGTAGAGCCATTATGGAATTTCAGCTAAGTTATATATTTCGATTTTTACTTTATTTACACAATTCAACAAAAAAACAAAAAAGTGTAATCCATTTAAATAATAAATGAGTCTAGCTGAAGAGGAAATAAGAAAGGAGAGAAAAAAGAAAACAGCAAACATTAACGCGATATTTAGATAATAATCTAAGTCAGTTTGAAAGTTTGAAACAAAAAAAAAAAACAAAAAAAAAGTATATAATTTTGACAGGTTTAAACTCTCCGCCTATTTTCCGTTCTAGAAGTTTTTCTTTTTAGTGAACAGCTGTTTCCGAATTTACAAAATACATAGTACAAATTCAATTAAAGAGATATATAAAAAACAATTTTACAGGAACACTGAAATTTTACAGTTTTTCATTATTGAACATATTTATTATTACCAAATAAGGTTTGTCTCATTCCGGATTCGAGTTACTCCCAGGTTTACCTAGCTTGAAATAATTATAAAAATTTAGAAAAGTAAAAGCAGCCGCGAGAAAGAAATTGACCACCCACTATTCTCTTCAGATCCATTAGGCTTAGTATGAACCTTTACTTCATAATCCACGATACGGTATTAAAAAAGGGTATGGGACTCTTACTTTATTTTACTTATATTTAATTTTGCCGTTTTTTTTTTTATAAAATTTTATTTAAATCTGTTACAGTTGTCAGAAAAATTTTAAAAATTGCTAAACTTAAAGTAGCAGCTATTCATTCGTTTCTTTATATTTTTATTATCGGTGAACTTGTGATGATTTTGAACTTTTGTGTATGCGACAAGACTAGGAAAGGAAAAAATTAAATATTAATGGGTTCGGATTTATGTATTACGGGAAAAAAACCTTCTTTCTGACTCGCTAGAAGAATTAAAAAAGTACGCTAAAAAATCTGAAAAAACAAAACCGAAAGCTGGGTTACCGATAAATATTAGAAGTGCAAGATGAAATACAAATAAGCGGCGTAAGGTTGTATGATTTGGAAGCGAGACGATATTTAGGCCAAACGCTGGAACTCAAAGTTTTCTTGTTGTTTACGATTGTGTGTTATGCTCTTTGTCAAGCGTAAACTTTCACATCAGTCCTCGTTAAAAGATTGAAAATAACGTAAAATAATACCGGTAGGGTTATGTTATCGGTGGACGTATTTTTGATACTCTTGGCCAGTATAACAAGAAGTAGAGTTGTCATTTGGTGTTGGTAAAATGTTAATATTAATAAAATTTTCAAATACAATAATCTTCGAAAGAGTTATCTCCTTTGGATATTATAAGATGGGAAATATGAAGTAAATGCTCACTATAAGCCGAAGAAAGTACATAATGAATTTCAAATTCCTATAGTGTACTCTATTTAAATAAAATTGAGTCCATATTGTAATTTCGTTTGATTTTTTCTTAAAATAAAGTTGATATTTTCTGTTTTTTACACCCGTCAATTTGTATAAATGAAACTGAAAAGAAATATGGGATTGAGAAGTATGAAAAATTCAAATAACACCAAAATTAGCTGATAAAATATACAATGTACATTGTTAAAAAAACTATTATAATTCGAACTGACGAGTGACAATGATGATTTACTCTTCGCTGACGAACGTTAGGAGGCTTATTTACATGCACAGAAACTTTCTACATCGAATTATTTCGCGAAAGGCGCGGAAAAGCTCGGAAAAGCTCGGAAGCCAAAATCACCGTGACTCCCCGTCTAATTGCAGTGCCTTCCATTGAGAACGCCTACCGCGCGGTAGCTAATTATGAAATTCGCATTCGAAAGAAAACAAAATTGAATTCAGATATTTCTAGACAAAAAAAAATTACCGATTGACGACTAGAAAAATTACATAATTGTATAAAACGGCGCAATACATTATTAGCAGATACGGCAATTAGCAGAATTAGCGGCGAGTGAAACGGAATACTCAAAAATTCGGCGATACGACGATTTCGTAAGCATGAACAAAAGAGCCATATTGAAAACGCGCTGTTCGACTAAGTACGCATGCGCGCGCGATCAGCTCCAACCGCCGGAGTTGAAGCTGCCGCACACTTTACTAATTCTCAACTCGAGGCCGCACACGTCTCGATCTAAAAAAAAGATAGCTCCGCTGAACAGAAGAAATGCTTTCTTGCTGCACAATCGAGCGAGATAAAACTGAAACTGACAATTTATAATTCGGCTTGCTCTAATCCGTCTTAATATGTGTTGGAATATTTCTGCTCATGAAATAGATATATACCATATAGAGTATCATCGCAATCATATTTATAAATTTTCATCTAAAATTTATCGTTTTTACTACATTTGAAGGAATTTTTTTAGGGTTGTCCCGGTAAATGCCCCGATCTGAAAGAATGTGTGATGTGTAAGGTATATAAAACCGGACCTTACAATGCAGAGCAGTGTCGAACAAATTGCACATTCTTTAAACTGCATATAATTGAAGAATTTAAAGGTAAGTAAATTTTGTTGCATTTGTTCAATTGTGAGCGCAGCATCGCCCTGTAATATTTATTTATCTACTAAATTATCGTAACCGTGTTAAAGATGCATTGTGTGAACTTGATGCAAATACAAAAACCGGTTATTCAAGCGTTGGCCAATAGAAATAAGAAATACCAATAAGCATTATATATTTCTATGAATCGTCATACATTTCTCGTGTGTAAAACTCTAGATTAATGATTCATGTATCGTTGACGTATTACTTAAATTTATGAAACTTCCTATTAAACATAAAGAGCGGAGGCCGATTTCGGTCTCTTGAAATTAGATAAAAATTTGAGACTTGAAACGATTTTTATTTAAAGTGCGCGCAGTTTTTTTAAGAATCGTGAAATATTGTTGCGTTTTTATTAACTAAAAATACATATATATTTATTTATTTGCTGCTCCAAAGTACGGATAATATATGTTTTTAAAACATTTTTTCATTTTTTTTTCATTTTTTTCATTTTTCTCTATCTCACAACGGCGGGAACATCGAAAATGTGGGTCGCCGATTTTTCCAGATGGCATGGTATTCGGTAAAAATTGAAAACGTATTTCGCCATTTGTAGCATGTCTAAATTTAGCGATCTATAATACCAGGTGTAATCAAAAAGTAATGAGAATTTCGTAATTTTTCCAAAAAACATTTACACCTATTTTTCAGTGTTTATTCCATGGTCCCTTCAACGTAGTGGTACTTCTTTGATATTATGCAATTGTAGTTTTCAGTTTAAGAAACACTGTTGGAACAACGTCTCTTTATGTGTGTTCTTGAGCTCACTCTGCGATTTGGCATTTATCTTATCGTTGAAAAACGTCGTTGTCCTTTGAGTGTATTCTTGAGTGTTCGGAAATAGGAAAAAGTTGCTAGGTGAAAAGATATCTTCTTCTTTGGGTGCCGTACGCTACATAGCGCGTTGGCGATCACTGTCCCATTTGTCCACGTAGTTCGCCGGTCACCGCCAGTCGGAAAATGGTCTCCGCGTTTTCAATTCCATTCCATTGACGCAGATTTCTGAGCCATGAGTGCCGCTTCCGCCCAATTCCCCGTTTTCCTTCCATTCTGCCAGTTATCACACTAGTTTTGGAATTACATATTTCTGTCCTCGCAAAATATGTCCCAGATAGGCAGCTTTCCTGGATTTAATGGTCTCCATGATTTCTCTTTCTACTCCGGCACGTTTCATTACTTCTACGTTCGAGACCTTTTCTATCCATGGTATACGCATATATATATAAAAAAAAAAAAAAAAAAAAAAAAAAAGCTTGACGAAGCGTGGGTTCGAAGGTCTAACCCAAGATTTACCAGATGTGGTAAAAAAAAAATAACGAGAATTTTGTAATTGCGCGCCCTTTATTTGGAATGGAATAGTTCAGTATGAATTTTTACCGACTGGTCGTTCAGTCAATAAGGAGTACTACTTACCAGTTTTACGCAAAAGAAAATATTACCTGAACTTTGGAGAAATAACTCGTCGATTTTTGCATCACGGCAACGTATCGGCGAATTTTGTTTATCCAACGGTTCGTGGCGAAACATAACATCATTGTAATGCCACAACCACCCTACATTTCAAACATGGCTTCCTGCGACTTTTTCCTATTTCCAAAACTCAAGAAGACACTCAAAGGGGGCAACGTTTTTCAACAATAGATGAGATAAAGACGAAACCGCGGCGTTCGCCTTGTCAGAAAGCCGGGCATATTAAATATATCTGATAAAATATTTTAAAATTGAACTATTGTTAATTTCATGTGTAGAAAATGTAAGAATGTGAAATTACATTAAATCTAAAAAGGTAGTTGACACAAATAATATCGAATAAAAACAAGTAAAACCAAAAAACATTTTAGAAAGTCTCTAAATTAATGTTTTCCCCATCTTCGTTTAGTAAACAAATTGAAATAGTGTGGATGATTAAAATATATTAGCTCCATTTTGATATTGTGTAAACAATCATTGACTCGTTGAGTAACGGTTGTAATAAACCGAGAAGACTAAAGCGAGTAATAAAATTAATGTGATTTCGAAATTTAAATATTCGTCCGAGATTATATTTGCGCGTAATGAATAGTTTTTCTAATATTTTACTTCGTGACATAGTTACAGAGATCGTCGTTAGACATTATTTTAAAATATCCGAAATAAAATAGAAACCGATATTTCTCAGAAAATACAAATCAACAAACCTGATAAATATGTTTGTTTTTTTTTCTTTCTTTTTTCGTTTCATTCTATAATGTGCTTTTTCGAAAAAAAAAATTTTTTTTTTTTTAATTAAACGTAAGTGTGAGGATTTCCACGCGCCGTGTTTGGAGCCTACACTTAAGAGGATCAGACATGATGATATAGACCGTTACTCCGCACAAAAGCTAATACGATTGCAACTGTGAGAAATATTTGACAGTACTTTGATAATGAACCTTGTGGTAATAAACAGGGACCGTGGCGTCGCAAAGTAGGGGGAATTGGACGATTAAGTGAGGAGTGTATGGGGCGCTTGATTGAATGTAGAAGGGACAGATATTTGGAGGTACCTGGCCAGTGAAGATGTAACCGTACGAGAGGGTTGTGTGACTTATTCGAAGGCGGTTCAAGACAGAAAAGTCTCTGCCGGAAACTCCGTCTATGGACCACACTAAGGCTCGGTGGTTGATTTTATGCTTCGAAGAAACGTGCTTGTGGATCTCCGTTTCTGCTCCCATTCTTCTTCGGCTCGGTACATAAACAAGCGGGCTAATGTAGGCGGAAGCGGGGAATTATATGGAATTGGGGAGAGTATTGTCGTCTGAGCTGCACGCTTAAGCGCTCTTCACCTGAAACCTCAACGTGTGCCGGCCCCCATAGGGGAAAGTCACGTTAGAGTTTAAATTCGATAACTTATGTAATAGGTAGTGGACCTTGTTTATCGTAGGATTAGTTGGAGTTGGTCTTTGAAATGAGTTGGAGAGAATTTAGAGAGTCGGTTATGGGAGAGTAAGGCCTTTTAAGACTGGGGGTGTAGCTATAGTGTTGGATGCAAAAAAATATCACGGTTCAGTGCTCTGCAGGAATCGTGCAGCCTAATTAACTCTGCTGGGTTTGTGATTTCGAAGAAGCATGCTGTCGGTGACTAGTAACCCCTTGCCTTCTATTCGTCTGTGTAGAGGCGTACATGATTTGTATAGCTTGCTATGAGATTTTCTACAATTTTTACTACGTTTGGAAGGTATTGTGCTTTGTGGAATTTTGTAAGAGATACATTTATGTTTTGGGACTGAGTGGCTCCATGGAGGTGCAGTTGCTACGAAGTCTGGTGACATTTTTGGGATTGAAGAGATTCGAAAATAATCCATAACTGAAAAAAAATTCTGTCGCTCGATCACTTCTAAACCTCTGAGTAAGGGATATGGTGTGACTGGCTCGTGTGACGAAGGTTTCGTACTATTAAGGAAAGAGCATAATTCTTTGAGGCTGTAATATTTTCTGTAAAAGGATAGTTTAGGGCAACCTGCCAGTGCACATAGACTTGCAACAGGAAGGGAGGAATAGGCGGAGAGGATAGACCGGAGGGCTGCGTAATGTACAGGATGCAAGGATCTTAGTTAGCGCGCTTTTAGCGGCTGAGGAGTACACCTGGCACCTGTAATCGATTCGCGAAAGGATAACTGATCTATATATGGTTATAGGAGTAGTTTTGAGTTTATATTGTAATTTGACAGATATTTCAGGATAGACAAAGATTTTAAGCATTTGGCTTTGAGCCTGGCTACATCAATGCGCCGTGGAAGTTTTTTATCGAATATTAGGCCTAGGAACTTGACTGAAGGACGGGTTGAAATAGGAGATTCATTTAGGTTGTGGAATATGTTAGGAAGTGTGTTTTGGCGCCCTCCATGGAAATCGACGCATATTGTTTTGTTGTTTGTTTTTTTTTTTGTTTTTTTTTTTTGTGGAGAAAGTCAAACCGTTATTATTGGATCATTTTTGTAGATTATCTATGGATTTTTGAAGGATGTTTTGGGCGTTTATAGGATAGTTTGATGACAAGCTAATTAAGGTGTTAGAAGACTTTTCTGTTCTGGAAAAAACAGGAGGCCCCTATTAACCATCTTCTCTAGCGTTTTGGAAATGACGCTCAGCAATGAGATAGGACAATAGCTTTCACCAGGGGGTAGGATCTTTGTTTTTTTTTTTTAATATTGCGATAATATTAGCCGATTTCCATTGTGCTGGGATGTTTCCAGAATTCCAGATTTGGTTGAATATGTGTAGGAGAAACTGTTTAGCCGAAGTTGTGAGTTATTTTAGCATATACGGGCGGATGCAGTTGGGGCCAGGTGCAGTTTTTGTGTACGATAATTGAGTTGAAAATCTAACTCTGAGATGGTAAAGTCACTATTATAAATGATTCGTTAAATTCAAGCGGGAAGTGCATGATGTTCCTTCTGGACGGAAACGGTCTAATTATTACGCTTCGACGAAGTGGCTGTCAAACGCCTTGGCGACGTTGGGCTCGTTGGCTTTAAGGCTGCCGTTTATCTTGAGAAAAAAACGTTTTGAGGCGCTGTTGATTCTACTGATGGATTTTATTCCATGTGGTTCTGTTCGACGTTGACGAGGAGACGGATGAGATGAATTATTCCCAACATTCTTGTTTTTTGCGGCAATTGTTTACGTTATATTCATGTTAATTCTGCATCACAGATGACTTTTTATTACAACTGAAAATTAAACTAAACATGTCTATGTATAATTTTTTGTACTGATAAGAATGGGTTAACGAAATTTCTACACTACCCGATGAATTAGTAGAAACCGTGTTTTATATCATTTCTTTTTTTGGAAAAAAATAATCTAATGTAACTTAATGAAATTTTCCTATAGTGCTATAATTTGTTGTGGTCTGTGTATTTCATGGAATTAATTTGTATTTTTACACTTTTTAATGCTGTTTTTATTTCTTTCGTTCTAGAAGAGGAAACGCGTAGTCAAAATTACTGTACGTACCGAGATGAACGACAGTGTCGTTTTCGCTACACATATGAGTACGATCAGAACAAAGATTTAATAGTTTATGCTGCAAAAAATTTGGAATGTCCTGCGCCTCCACAAATTTTAGGTACCAATGAAATTTATACATTACGATGCGCGTTAAATTTTAGAAAATTAATGTATTATTTGAACAATGTGTGCCCCAAACATTTCAAATAACCTGCAAAATAAGGTCTCTTAGTGTTATGGAGCTACACGTATACGTTCCCAAAAACATTAAACGTCTTTTTTCTTTTTTTTTTTAAAAATTTGGCGTACCATACAGTATAGCTTAGGGTATTCTCAACTGATTATTTTATAATTTTGCATAGATATTTTTTTAAAGAATTCCCTTTTACATTAATCTAAAGTTTTTTTTAAACATTAAAATAAACAATGCTTTAAGTCATATTTTTATTTTAACTTTTTTTTCAAAATGGCGAGAAATTTTTGTTTTTTCAGCAAAGAAATAGGTTTGTGCTAAGTGTATTATTATATTTTAACAAAAAAAATTTGTATTTTTGATTTAGCCTGCACAGTGAATTTTCGAAAGGCTAACTTCAAACAGCTGCTGTTCAGTTATTCATGAATATTTCTACATAAACAAATTTATATAGATTGTTTGCATGTTGCACAATGATATGTAATTATTTGTAAACAAATAAATATTACGTTCTCTTCAGAAAAAAATAACGAAATATCCTCATATGCTTAACCCTCTTAATGCACATTAAAATGAGTGCGTTAGTTGGTTTTTGTTCAACCGCGGTCTTGAAATAAACTTTAAAACTGATTTAAATTTTTACTATTATCTGTAGCCTTTTTATTATTATTATTATTATTATTATTATTATTATTATTATTATTGTTATTGTTATTGTTATTATTATTGTTTTTATTTATTTTTTTAAATTTTCATCATTAATAAAATTACACCGCACACTGAAATACCTAATACATATGACTCGTAGTTTATAAATGTCGACTAATTACAGATGTTTATCATCATCCTTTTCTATTTATGGCAAAAATTTGACAACGATTTACTGTGTCGTTTGAATATGAATGTTTAACATCAGCATTTTTTTCCTATCGTTACAAACATTTCTGTGTGAATACAAAATTAAATTCGGTTCTATGTAGGTTTTACCATTGTTGTCAAGGCGTTGTATTTTACGCAGCCAATTACGTTTTCAAATTGTTTTTTATTTTCTTTTTTTCCTTTAATTCTCTCACTAGTTTTCCTTTTATCGCTTGGTCATTCACATCATAATTTCTCTTTTTTTTTTTTTTTGCTACTTTTTTAACCTTTTATTTCATTTACATTTACTTATATCTTTTCTCGCCGCTTTTTTCTATGTGAACCATTTTTCATCACTTTCGGCTTTTTTAAAAATACTCTCTTTTATTATTATATGCCCTTTAGATCTTCTTTCCTCAAATGCTCTTTCTAAATTATGGTTCAACTCCTATTCTTCTTAATTTTCTATTTCTAGTTCCTTTTACTTCTCTATTCAGCAAACTCTTTCTTCTCGCCCATGGTTCCTGGACTTCCTCTCTCTCTCTCTTAGACGCTCCACGATCTCTACTATTTATCGTCTTCGTTTTAATTATAGTCTCCTTACTGCATCATTTTCTCAGTTTTCATCTGCATCTACTCCATTTTGCCCTTTTTATCTCCCTTCCACAAATATTTCTCGTGATTTTGATCATATTTTGTTTAAATTTGGACCTTTTTTGCTGCACAATCGTCCTTCTACTCTTCTCTACTAAAATTTGGTATCTCTATTCATTATAGCAGTGCTTCTTACATTCATTTCCTTGGACTTTATTATTCCTGCATCCGAATTGTTTTTATCTTTTATCCTTTATTAGTGTGTAAGAATATAACTTTATTTTTTTTTCTTCCCATTTCGTGGGCTAATGTTCTCGTTGACGAATTACAAGTATGTTAGTGGCGTTCGTCACGAAAACGGAGAAGTGAAATTTCGAACAATATGTGGTGATTAAATTTTATGTTAAACTGGGCGATTCGGCGACCGAAACGAAGGGTAAATTGCTAAAAAAATGTGTGGTGGGGACTCTATGAGTCGTGCGCAACTGTTTCGTCGGCATAAAAAAGTGTAATAAAGGCCGTCTGACGCGACTGCGCAGCGCGTGCGCACCCTAATCCACCAAGATCGTCGTTTAACGCTTCGAATGTTAGCTGACGAACTGAATATCGACCGCGAAACCATTAGAGAGATTTTAAGTCGTGATTTTACGACAAGAAAGCTGCGCGCGAAGATGGTACCGAAGAACCTTTTTGAGGAGCATAAACATCATCGAATGTCAATCGCATAAGATTGTTTGGAACATGTAGGAAATGATCCTGTGCTGCCCAACCACGTTATTACGGGCGACGAAAGCTGGTTTTTTCAGTATCACCTCGAGACGAAGAGCTAAAGCCAACAGTGGCTGCTCCAGGCGCCCCAAGACCGAAAAAAGCTCGCACGAGCAAGTCAACATCTACTTCCTTAATAGCCGCGGGGTGGTTCGTAAGGAATTTATTCCAGCTAGACAGACTGTTAATCGGGTCTACTACCGTGATGTACTAGACAGACTTCGAAAAAGGATCAATAGAGTGAGTCCGGACATCGCGAAAACGTGGATTCTTCGTCATGACAATGCACATTGCTACATCGCGTTCCAGTGTTATTGCGTTTTTAACTTCTGAAGATCTTCTTCCTCAGTCGTAAAATTATCTTCGCATCGAATACAGCTGATTCTCTATTTTACGTGTTCGCGCTGGCAATACACACTTGTAAACATCTTCCCTTCGTTTACGTTTAACGAAATTTTAAGGTCCACAGAATTCGTTTCGTACTTCCTTTTTTTCCCCATACTATTCTGCTGTTTTTGCTACGGTTTTCTCTCTCATATTTGAACACGTGCGATTTATTTTTTCAGTTCAAGTTTTCGTCCTTCATGCGATTAATTATATAAAATATGTCCAGGATTTTGCATGTAACACCGAGAACTGCTGTTAGGCGTCCTTACGCTTAGGCTATTTGAGACTTAATGAGGAATTGAATTTCTGCAACGGCAATCCGGTCCGGATGACTAACTTGATCAGTGTATTGAATTCGGAGAATCACGTCAAATAATTAACCAGTTAAACTTGAATAGAAATATAATTTCGCGTGAAAATGTACTACTATTATTAATATGCTCTATGTGAGCATCCGAAAAAAATGAATCCGTAGCAATAATGTTACTGCCCGAAAGGAACGGTGTACAAGCAACTGGAAGCTGAATGAAGATAAATCTACAGCAAGGGTAGCGCTGTCCCAAATGAATAACGATTCCTGGACCCGCTGATGATGTGCACTCTGCAGAATAAGCGTGGTGACCAAGTAACCAAATGACCAGGTTCTGAGATACGCTTTGGTTAGCAACAAGTAAAGGTGCTTTCCTTGAAGGAGCACAGTTCTGAAGTGAGCTGTTAATCTGCAGCACTGTGGTTCTGCCCAGGTAGAACGGTAACTAGACCTTTTTGCTGGAACAGGAATGTTGGATAACTACTGACTAGTGTCGCTCAGAGAACCTAAATTATACGTGCAAAATTCATAAAATGACTGGCCCGAGGAATGAAAAACCAGGTGTATAAATATCAACGGGCGACTCGTTCTGCAGCATGATTGGTTGCGGTTGCGTCGTAGCAACTATTAAAAACTGGTGGATTTCCCGTGATTCACGTTACATTCGAAATTGAAATTTATTTATATTTACAAAGATTAAAACAACCGAAATCGCTATCGACGAACTGGGCATGCGAACTGGGATGATGCCAGATGGCTTTCGAGTCGTACTAAAAAGTCGAACTGGGATGTCGAAACAAAAGATAAACCTTCTGAATGAAGCAGCACTTCGATCCAGTACTAGACAAATTAATCAACGCAATCAATATTTAATGCCATGATTATGATTCGTAATTATCCGAAAAAGTTATCCGAAATTAGTCGGCAATTTTTAAGTATAAATATGTTCATTTTTAAATACGTGATTGTCTTTTGTGATTTATTCGTTATTAAAAAAAGGTTGCGTTGAAAAAGTATATAGATTTATTTTTTAAAAAAAATGTCTTCATTACATGAAACAAAAATTTTGCGGTGCTATATATTCTTGTTCTTTTATTAAGTGATACAAAGTTAGAACGATAATAACGTTAAAAATACATAAACTAATGTAATTAAAAGTTTCAGGACTACTTTATCATTGGTCAAAAAAATTTAAATCTATAGATGAAACCTTCTACTACCATCAAAATTAAAAAGATAAAATTACAAAAATTAGAATACTTTAGAATATTTCAGTTATATAGTAAATCGACGTGAATATCAATTATCGCTCTCCATATTGGACAGTAAAATTTTAGGGAAAAGAAAATTAGGAAAATAGTTAAAAGTTAGATTTTCCTTTATTCAGAACTGTGATTAATAGAAATACGATTTACTGTTCTGATCACCCATATTCCGAACGGATAAACACTAGAAAGAAGCGTGTTAACGGACCATTTTTTATTTTTATTTTATATATACATATATATATATATATATATATATATATATATATATATATACGTAGGTCATTTTTTAAGTAAGAACCATTTTATAATGAAGTAAGAAAAACTTTATTGATGAACGTAAATTGTATCAGAAACTTAAATATGAACATTTCCTTACTCTTCAACATAGTCACCATTAATATCTAAACATTTGTTAAGTCGCGACACCGGCTTTTGTGTTCCCTCATGAAAGAACTCTGCTGCCTGATCGTTTAACCGGTTAGTAACAGTTTCTTCCAGCCTGTCATCATCACTTTCCAATCGCTTTCCACCGAGAAATTCCTTAAGTTTTGGAAAAGAAGAAAATTTGATAGTGCTAAGTCAAGGTTATATACGGTGGACGTTCCAGTAATTCCCAATTAATGTTGTCCAGTTGCGTCTTTGTTCTTAACGCAATGTGCGACCGAGCGTTATCGTGAAGCAGAACAACGCCGCTAGAGAGCAGTCCCCGCCGACCGTGTTGAATAGCGCGCCTCAGCTTTATTGAGGTTTCACAATATCTCTCAGCATTTATTGTCATTCCTCTAGACCGAAAGTCTATAAGAAGAATGCATTTCCGATCCCAAGAAACCGTGGCCATGATTTTCCGTGTTGTGAAATTTCTTGTTTGAATTTTCGTAGTTTCGACGGCGAGTTTGAATGATGCTACCCACGGGAGTGACATTTAGTCTCAGGAGTATAGTACGCAATTCACGTTTCATCACCGCTCACAGTGTGACTCAAGAACTCGTCGCCACCCTTGTCATAGCGCTCCAAAAATGACAAAGAATGTGCCAAACACTTTGTTTTGTGTTCTTCTGTTAACATTTTCGGCACCCATCTCGTACACATTTTTTCGTAATCAAGTTTGTCAGTAATAATTTAATAAACTGCTGATCTTAAAACTTGTGGGAATTTCTGATGAAACTAGTCAATAGTGGAGCGCCTGTTTTTATGAATTTCCTCATCAACTTTTTGTGTCAAGTCTTCAATACTAACAGTAAGTCCGCCAGATCGTTCTTCATCATGAACATTTGTCCTTCCTTCATTAAAAAGCCTACACCATTTTTACGCATATATCCATCGTTCATTACACCGTCACCATAAATTTCAACAAGCTGTCGGTGAATTTCAGCAGGACGAACTTTTTTTGCGTTTAAAACCCGAATTACCACGCGCTCTTCACAATCGGCGGGATTATTGATTGACACGGTGGCAAAGAAGTATAACCACACAACCAACACTGGCAGAGACGTGAAACGTTATGGCGACATAGTGGGGGACTGGTCAAGGGTGACTAACCTCGAATGGACGTCACCTGACATCATGCGCAATCGGTTCTTACTTAAAAAATGGCCCTCGTATATGTATGCATGTATTAATCTTACATTTTACTAGATTAATCGTTTCATTTATTTAAAATAAATTGGTTTTTCCTTTAGGTGTGGTATTCGGTTTGATTGGCGCTATTGTTTTAATCGGTTTAGCTTTACTGCTATTATGGAAACTATTAACCACGATACATGATAGGAGAGAATTCGCCAAGTTTGAAAAAGAAAGAATGATGGCCAAATGGGATACAGTAAGTAAAAATCCTTAAAAAAAAATAAATAAAACATAAATAATCGCCAATCTTATAATTTTATTCGCAAGAGGTAATTTAAATATTCCATCATTGGTTAATTGACTTTCAGACCTTCTATCCAGTAGTAAAATAATCTACTTTAAATAGTTCTTTACATATTTTTGTTTCGATAACTGCATTTTGTTTCTTACATTTTTTTTTAGTAATTGTATCAAAAATGCCTTCAGTGCCAATGGCATGTTTATCGATAGTATATTGTGATCTATCTTTATTCCTACCTTTGTTTGCTTCTTAACCTCACTAATCAACCTAAATAAATCCTAATGGAAAATATTTTTTTCCCGTTATGATCTTTGTTGAAAAAAGCCCATAAAAAAGAAAACGCTTCAAGCTATTACAATGAGAAAACCACTTCGATATCTTTAGTCACATGTTAAAGTTACTATACATTTGCCGATTATGCAAAATGCAAATTACTTTCCCACCTCATTTATTGATAATCCATTTTCGCCCTTTCAATAGGTTCGGCATTGGTGTGACAATAACAAACAATATATCACGTGTTAATGGAAATTTTAATGAATAAGTAAACAACGGAGTAGCGTAATTTAATATTAACATAATAATTTGGTATTCCCTTACACGTGGGAAAACAGAAAGTTGTACAGTTTGTACAGTTATTCTTTTTTTAAGTATAAACTTTAAAAATTGAAGAAAAATTTATTTAATTTAGGGGTTCCCGTTTCGAACAAAATTACTGTCTTTTTCGATTTTTGATTCAGTTTTTCGGTTCAAAGCCCTAGTTTATTGTAAACATAGTAAACGATACTTCTTGATAATTAAAGCAAAAATGCAAACAAAATAAACTGAAGTAAACTTAAATTTTTTTATGTGAAATTTTAACTTGTTAGAGTGAACTTGGAGAAAACTATTAAATAAAATGAAATGGATAAATATTACCATTAACTAAAAAACTAAAACAAAATTCGCAATTAAAAAATTTCAAAAATTACTTACTGATTAAATATTTTATATAGAAATAAGGTCAATCGAGAATGATGTATTCCGTATGTTTAATTAAAAATAACCATAATTTACACTTACATAATACTAAATTCGAAACAAAGATGTTCAATTTTAAATTTGTAATATTACATATATTTCTCACCCAGTGGAAAGCGTAATTTTTCGCACTTTTTTGAATTTTCTACCAACTTTGTAATCTCGTTAAGGAAATTAAAATATGATTTCGTTCCCGTCAAATACCGATTTTTCCATCAATACATTAAACGCTTGGGGGAAAAAAATTGATTAATACAACATTATTTGGCAATAATAGACATAATTCGAATGCCTATTTCGCTCGAGATGCAGGTCTTAACAGCGCATTGGAGATAGCATTTTCTGGCTATTTAAAAGCCTTCATTGACAGCTCACAATCCGGTCGAAATTTCGATCTTATTGGTGCTGCCTTTGTTATTGACAAGTTAACCCCATACAAAGGTTTAAATTGCCGCCGATTGCGTCTGTTTTTTCAACCGAGTTTTTGACAATTGCCTAACCTTGCGATTGTATACTTAATGTACTCGGTAGCAAGGGGGTAAATATGTTATATGCAGCGATAACCTTAACTCCCTTTTAGCTCGACAAAATTGCCCTATTCAAATATAACTATCACCTCACCAATTGGTAAATAAGGGGAAAATATTCGATTATCATCTGACAGGGTGGTGTTATAGAGTTTTGTTAGGTTCCAAGTCATGCGGAGATAGAATTTAAAAAACTGCCAGAGAAGCATCCTTAATGAGCACGAATTTCCATATATTCCAGCTTGTGATCTAATAAATTCTAAAATTAAGTACAATCATTATGTTTCCTGGAATGACTACTGGGAATTGGTCACGAAGAGCGCATACTTCAAAATATTGTCCAGCCATTTATTCCGACACACCCATGGTACCTCCACGTGTCAATTTCAATGCCTTCTTATCTTCTTCGCAGATATGTCACCATAGTATGTAGGCTGTGCTCGGGCACTCTCGTGTATACCCGGATTTCATACATGCCGATAACCAGAGACAATGTAATGATCACACTAAAGTTAATTTCTTAGAAGTCATAAATCATCTTGTGTTTAATTGTAGAAAATTTGAACTTAGTAAACATAGTTTTTTTTTTAATAAACTGAATCCCTCGATAGACATCCACCGTATTCCCTGCATTACCTGCTAAGATACGGACAGGAAGTTCAATTTTTGATTTTTAAATTTATTTTACAAAACTAATATTTTTAGGTAAGTATCTTGTGTACACGGACGATTATTTTGATTCGGTATATTTCGATTCTCATTTATTTACTTTATTTTTTCTTCTCTCTTTCTTTGTTACGATGGATTTCTTTCTCCTTTTCGCTGCAATGTATAAAATTTAGGATACATTTATTTTTTCCTTAAGGCACTTCAGTCTTTTTTTTAACTGAGTTCTTTGTAATTCCGTGTAACTTTGCTATTCTCATGTAACTATTGTTTGCCACTAACCATAATTACGACAATTTATGTTGATAGAGATCAACTAGAGAATAGGATCAGTTCCGACCACGAAACTATAAGGGCATTGTACAAGTTGTACTACCTTAATGTAACGAACATAATATTAATTTGTACTCCATACTTTCGCTACCCAGACAAGTTCGGAAATCTACGTTCCCAGGGAAGCGGTCTGGCCAGCTCTTTTCTTCTAATGACTATGCAGGGCTTGCGCGGGTAGTGCCTAAAGTGTATTTATGACCATAGTTGTCTGGTAATTTACATTTTGATAAGAATAATACTTACGTTGCTCAAATGGCTTCGTATCCATTTTTCTTTTCTTCCTTTCCTGTACGCTTCACTTAAAAAGAAAAAAAAAGAAAGGAAAAAGAAATAGCAGCGAAGAAGAAGAAGAAAAAAAAAACATTCGAGTTATTAGTTACATGAACATTGTTTTTGTTATTTTTTACCCAAAAGAAGATATAAATAATTTTTTATTGGTGTTTTTTTTTTTTTTTTTTTTAAGTTTATAAAAGACTATGTTTTATATTTTGATTTTTACTTTTAAGACGTTATCTGATAGTAAGTTGTGAATTTTTAAATGATTTTTGAGATCGTTTTGAATTCCATATTATATATTTTTGACGGTTTTTTGCATTTTTTGCCGCTCAGAATAGTCGATTAATTTAAAGTTATTGTCTTAAAGAGAACTTTAATTATGATTTATGTTCCAGTTTTGAATGTAAAAAATCAAGCCGTATCTGAATTATCCAATTTTATTTTAGAGTATCCGTATGTTACATGTGTATGAAATTCTAAAAAATATAATGCGATTAAGTATCGGAAATGAAAATATCGAAATAATAAAAGCCTGAAGCTTGACTTTCGTCACGCAGGTCCTAAGTTCGATCGGAGGCGATATCGAGAAATTATTATGTATAATAATAAATAATCGCTACTAGAATCATATGAAAGTCAATGGCACACTCCACCACATTTAGCGTGAAAGTAATTAAATATAAACGCTGTGAAGTTTTCATCGAAAACATCATTTAGAATAATAAGATAGAACGATGAATAATTACAAGCATAATTAAAATTGAATATTAAATCAAATATGCTGAATACATTTTCAGTAATATCCCGTCTTCAATTAAAAAAGAAAAGAAAAGAAAAGAAAAGAAAAGAAAAGAAAAGAAAAAGCGTATTATAAAGACAAACACGGTACATATACGTATATGTGGTATGCATCCGAAGCAGGTCCATATACGCTACGTCCATTTTTACTAATATTTCTTTTCTCTTTTTCACATAAATATGTTTTATGGCTCGGGGTCATTCCAAAAATTTGTCCGTTCATAAAATGTCACACGAAATTTTACCATAAAATGATGTTACCATGGAAACGTAAAAAAAGTATTATTTATACATATATCAGATCCACTGTACACTCTGTCGTCTTTCGCATCAAGAACTTGCAAGAGATGACGGGCCTCCAAGTGGAAGCACTGAACGCGTTTTACACACCGTTCGCAAATGTTCACACATCGTTTTCGTCAACGAGTGCATACGATCAGATCCACTCTCATTTTTTTTTTACCTAAACATATATATATACTTCATTTTCAATTAAAATTTTTATTATTTATGTTTATAATTATTCATTATATTTTATTAACTAAATAATAAACAAGATGTATAGAACACTATACAAGTATTTAAAATGTATCATGTGTGATGATGATCATGATGAATTGTTACTCTACCGAAGTTTATACGTGTGTTTTTTTTTGTATGTAAATATTAATTCCAATATTTTTCTCCGTTCTAGGTTGGAAATCCTATTTACAAACAAGCAACATCAACTTTCTTGAATCCTACATACTGCCAAAAATAGATCAGTACGCCATGCTCCATCCTAATATTGAAATCACAGTATTTTTGGCAATGTTGCATTAACGGGCGTACTAATCTCTGCGCTGTGCCATAAATTAATATCATTTTTATAATTGTTTTAATTTTTCTATGTTAATTTTTGTTTTTATTGTAAAAAATATCTTCCTTGTACTTAATAGTGAATGTTAACACATAAACATAACATTTGCATAGTTTATAAATTTTATATATATATATATATTTTGTAATATTTATATAAAATTTTTATTCTTACTCCCTCAAAAAAAAATTACGTTTGTTTTAACCTCTCGGTATTCAACCGGTTTTATGCTAGCAAAATTTAATAAACTGTCAATACATTGTTATAATTAAATTAAAGATGAATAGTTGAAGTGGCGAGGTATATCCTCATTCTTCCTATTCTGGACTGAATAACCGAATCCCTCCTTACCGATATATATTAGATATTTTTTCCCTATTTTATTTATTTTTTTGAGATATTGAAAATAATTCTGAAGTAATTCTTTCAAGTGTCAACCGCAAAGCGGATGTTCCAGTAATCTAGCATTATTCCTTTTAAGTTTTGTCTTTTCCCATGTCGGAAAGAGCATATAGTAATTTCATTTTCTACTTCGAGCCAATAATCTTTGTTCCTAACAGTATTGGCTGCTATCTTGGACTACTATTAGTTAGTTCAATTCTTAATCTGTCTATTATCTGACCGTAAAGAATTAAAAGGACAGAATTCTAAACGAACTTTAAAAATACCTTTAATAAAACAACATTCGTGCTGGTATCTTCAACAAATATAAATCAAAGAACTTCTCTCTTTAAATTTTTTTTTTTTGATAAAAGCAACAGTTTTTTAAAAAGGTGTACAACTTCTTTTATCACTCTATTAAAACTTTAATTTCAATAACAATTTTTTTCTTTTCTTTGCTTAGTGAATACTTCCATTAATATTATGTGAAAAATGCACCTGTACTTTTTTTAAAAGTTTATTTGATTACAAGTTTTAATGTTCAATAGAATATTATCTTTTAAATGTTTACATATAATAACATTAAAATTCTGTACTACTCATTTAGGAAATTTATGGTCTCTAAAAAAAAAATAAACTTAAAATGGTACGTGAAAATACACATTACTTTTCGTTATTTTTCATACATCGGTATTTAAAACGGTTTTTATACCTTATTTTGCATTTTTGTACATAGAAAATTATAAAATTATATAAATAGTTTTATTCATTTTGTATAAAAAATTATGTTCGACTTTTGTTGTTTTTACTTTTAGTATTTTATTTTATTATTCATTACATGTTTTTTGGTTATTTTTTTTTAAATTTATTTTAAGGATTTAAACATTGTTTTTGTGAATATAGTCATTTTAAAAGTACTCACTTGTTCGTTCGATGAATAAATTCAAATTCTGTACCTATTATTATTTTTGGGTGATTTTCTGAAAATAATATGTAAATGTGTTTCCGTTTTCATCCATTTAGTCAAAACATCGGTGACGGCATTTAAAATGTTATTTTTTACGTAACCAAATATAAAATTTCTTGTACTTATTAACAACTTACTTATTCTAGCTTTTTCAATTTACCGACATTATTTTTAATTATTTTTCGTTAAGTAAATGTTTTTAATTTCTAACGTATATATTCAATTCGCGCTTTGTTTAATTGATTTTTTTTTTTTTTTTTAAATACCGCGATATCTTTGCTTTTTTTTGATTCGCGTTGTCGTTTTAATGTGTCAATTAGACTTTATGTTGTATGTATGTATAATTTTTTTCGATTAAGCGCAGTAATTTTTAAGTTTTTAGCGAATTAACTTTTTATTTTTATACATTTAGTCTCTTGTATGTATTCTTTTCAATTGCGGCAATTGATCCGACTTAATCAAACCGTGATTGAAATTTATATGTACTCTTTGCCAACTTTTAATACACTTAAAGATTGACACTTCGTGTCTACCGTAGTTGAAGTTATAGTTGTAACGTAATAAAATTATCTTTTTACGAACAATTGTCGCGCATTATTTTTCAACTGTTCATAACGGGGAAGAATATATACAGTTTCGGGAAAAATTCGATTAAATTTGTAAACTTCCTCTTTCATTATTCTTCTTCGTTAGTTATTATAGTATTATAACTGAATTTATATGTAAATTTGAACTCCGAATGGAACCTTTTTTAATATAACTATTATACTACTACATCTTTAAGACGTGTAATATTTAATGTTATATACGTTTTAGTAGAAATTCTCGAATAATATTTGAAATATTAAAGGTAGTAGCGGTAAGTTACTATTACATCTCTTTAATTATTCGTTTTAACCGGCATATCTATTTCAGTAATACGGATCTAAAATATCGTTGGAAGATTCAAAAAACGAAACAAAAATAGATTTCAAAATTACGTAAGTGTATCTTTAAAAATGTAAAAATTTATTTTTTTCCTTACCATATATATCTAAAAAATTTGTTGTAATCCGACATGTTTTTCTGGTTCATTTTACTTCATTATGATAATTTAACAAAAAAAAGTATTTAATCACAATTATTGTAGATTGGTTCAGTTACTATTTTAATAATAAGGAGACACATGTAATGATGAGCACATCACGATTGTAAGAATAATTTGTCACCATGTTTGTAAATAGTTCGGGTAAAATAATGACACCGTATAAACGAATAATTTGTTATCCAAACAGCTAACACAGTATTTACTGTTTTGCGTATGTCCTGTTTAATTACTTGTTACAACATTTTTTGTAATTAATACTTAATAGACCATAACCAATTACTATTTCCTTATTTTTCTTTTGTGTCGTTGATACAGTAGAGATTATTATTTACGGTAAAACTAAATAATCCAATTACAAATAGGCTGTTCGGTTTCAAAAAAAATAAAATGCATACACTTATTAAGAAAAAAAAGGTCAATGTTGTATACCGAATAATGAGGTAAAAGCTTTATTGGTTTTACGATAAGCGTACTCGCATCTACTGTTTTAAAACAACGTTTGGGTTTTTATTGTTTATGTTAAATGTTTTTTTTTTTTTTTTTATATGAACGTTTCATATGGTTGACAACTAAAATACACGTGTACTAACAGATACTATCTCTAGAAGGAATAGTATTCGTTCAGTGTCGTTCAATTTTTACTTCTTGGTGGTCATCTTTATCGAAGGATTTCAACAGTTAAGCACCTTAATTTTTGAACTAATCTGAAAGACTTGTTAATAATATTTCATTTCTGTTATTTTTATTATTTTTTTATAATTGGCCAATTAATTTTTTAATTATTTATTCCAGCAATATTCATTTCAAATATCGTTTTTATATGAATTTATTCAAAAACGAACGCTTTAAATGATTTATTTTTTAAAATAGTATATATTTCCTAAATAGCAAAACAAACAACAGGTGATAACTAAAAATATACTTAGAAACGTTTTCAGGAAAAGCCCGTCTTCAGCTGGAAACGATAAAAGAGGCAAACATAGAATATAAATATGTACCGTGAACGAGAAAAACGTAAAACTGTACGTATATCGCGAGCGAAAAAATTTTAAAAACGAATATAGAACAGAAATATGCGCCACGAACGAAAAGTAAAAACACTTGTATGAATAAGAATACTAAATTTAAATATTTTCACTACCTTCAAATCAAAATATTAACTTGGTGATCATCATTAAGCTTCAAAAGAACATTTTATTCCGAACAATGCGGGTAGCTAGAAGTTACTTTTGGAGGGAATTTAAATATACCTACGAAAAAATTGATTTAAACTAATTTTAATATATAGTCTACAATTAATTACTAATAGAGATTTTTTTTATTATTTCGCTTAATGAATATTGTTACCAAGTATGAATATATTAATTAATAATTAATTAGCAAAAAGGAGAAAATTAAAGGAAAAACGTTATTTGCTTTCAGAGTATTTTTTAAGTTTCCGGGAGAGGAGGAGTATCATATCCAAAGTGCTCCTCACATGACTACGCCACTGATTCCAGATGTTACATTCCTATATAATTGATTCGGTATTTTTCTTAAGAAATCATTAAAGATTCGAAAGTCTCTTGTTTTTTTTTTAACATTTCTTTTCTTTTTATTTAGACACAAGTGAGACAGTGACCAAATGTTAAATACGTATGTGGATGAGGCACAGAATAAAAACCGTGGTTTTATAAATCCTAAGATCAAATTACGACTCGTCCTAATAAGCGATTAAAATACACGGTGTAAAACGTTCGTTTGTTATAATTTACATTTAAAACAAAAAATTTACCCAGATATAACAGATATTTTAGGCTAATTTTAAACTAGTTTCAACGAAAGTGCAAAGCGCGACATGTTTGACCAGAATGGTACTTTTTACATCCTTCTTAGAAGATATTTATATAAAAATTACGAGAAATCAATCATATTTTACCTTTATTCTAAGTCCAGTTTACTTTTTCTATCTACCTTTCACATCATATCTACTTTTAAAATATTTCTCTCTACCCCTTCCATTTTTTCAATCGTGTGTATCACTTCGAAAAATGTGAACTACTTCCCTCTTAATCTATACATAATGCCCTCATCGGTCCACAACTTTAAAACCCAGTCTCTCATTCGCACTTCCGTTTTATAACACCGATATTAGACGCACAAAATTAGAATAATATTAAGGATGTAAATAATATATACAAAATCTACTTGTTGCTTCGTTTTTTTTTTTTTTTTAACTGGATTTACTCGTTTAAAATTTTACATTTTCGTTAGCACATTCTATCAATTATTCACCTGAGTTTTTATTATTACGCTGAAGCAAACTGATTACATTAGCATCGCTGCATTTAAATCTGTCAAAATATCTTAAATACCAATATGTGTACCCAATAAATTATATCGAATCGCAACGTCATTCTTACATCAGGGATAATGTGAAAAAAGCATATCTGGTAAATATGAAAATATTGCACATAACAGAAATATAATAAAAATATATAATTTTGCGAATGACGTATCAGTTGAAATGTAATCTTCCGTAAGTATTATAGAAGAACTATTTCCCCGTTGCAGTAAGTTAAATTTCATTTCTATTAAAATTAAATTTTTATCATTTTATAAATATGCCTTTTTTTATAGAACTCCGAGAATACACGATTTTGTCAGAAAAGAATTTCCACTATACAACTATGGGACTTGTGAATTTGGAAGTTTAACGTTAGAATTAAGGCAGATAAGGTCAAAAGCGCACTCAGGATTATTTTTTGGTCGGGGCTAGAATTTAGAAGATGAGTTATGGGATGGTAACTCGGTATCTCGACTAAGTACCTATCTATTTCCGTGGTTTGTAAATTAAAATTAAAAAAAAATAAAAAAAAACACAAAATTAACGAATATTATTATTAAAAAAATTACAAAACTGACGAATTTTATTTTAAAAAAAAAAAAATAATAATGGAAACGTAACACATTATGTTTGTAATAAGCGCAAATTAGATAAGTACACGAATTTTATTTCAACAAAATTAGCTAAAAGTATATAACATTATACTTTTAATATAAATAAGAAGTAAATATGTATGTTTTAAAAAAAAAAATGAAGTAAAACAAAACATTACAAAACGAAATTAAGATTTCGAAGATTTTTTGGGGGGAGCAATGGCCCAGTAGCACCCCCCTTGAATGCGCCAATGGATAAGGTGACTTCTTTACTGATTTAACATATGATCGTTTTGTTTAGAGAGCAGAGAAGTCGAACAAGTGGTCCGTAGTCCGCATAATTTTCTATTAACTAAATACAAAATTTTTCTTTTTTTGTTGTAAGAAATTAAACATATAAAAACCGATTAAATATTATAATTAAACGCATTTATTTAATAATGTCTTTAAAAAATGCCCCAACATAATTTCGTTTATAATTAACTAAATTCTTATTCATTTACATCAACAAATAAAACGTTAAACATTTCGAATGCTACACTCAGCAATAATCCGTTTCTATCTTAACGGCGAAAATTTATTTTATTTATATATGTATTAATTACAACGTAATTCTTAGGCTACGAAAAAATGTCACAATTTTATCTAACGCTAAATGTCCCAGAAAAATGTCCCAATTTTATTCAACGTTTGCTATATTTTGTAGGATTTTTGTGGTTATTGTTATTTAAAACAATGTCACAATTTTATCTAATGAAATATGTGTAACTAAAATTGTAACGAAAAGAAAATGTCTTAATTTTATATAACGGAAGTTAAATATTAGAATAGGATTTTTGTGGTTATGTTATTTTTTGTGTGTGTTGATGCCAGTAAGAATTACGTTGTAAATTTTGATCATTTTATACAAAGTATAGAAGAGAAACAGAGACAGAAATGAAAGCAAGAGGGGTCAAGGGGAAAACAGCCCCTTGCGAGGCCAAAATGGCCGAGTTTATATATATATATATATATACATATATATATATATACATATATATATATATATATATACATATATATATATATATATATACATATATATATATATATATATATATATGACTGCTTTCTTTGTTTATTTTTCTTAGTTAAAAGAAGCTAGTGTAAAATTTATTGTTCACTAAACGTAAATACTTCCGTTTTCTCGAAAAAATCATGCATTTCGTTTCTTGAGCGAAATAAGAAGTTCATGTAAATTAGCGCATTCTTCTACTTGTTTTATAGATTTTTGTAGTAAATCTTGAACTTAGGTATACAACAAAATTCTGGATTAAATAGATGATTGAACAACTGATATGCATTGATTGCGCGAGAAGGAATAGAGTAGCATTTAATGTAGATCCTTGTGGGACTCCATTATTCGTATATTATCTTCAAATTAAAACTCCTTCACCCTCTCTTTTTGGTTTGTCTCACGACTTTAAAAACGATAATTTTTTTGTTTAATTAATCATGTACGAACTAAAATCTATCCTCCACTAGCTGAAAAAAGTTGTTTTTCAAATAACCACGAATAAGATATTTTCTGAAACCTCGCCTATTATGTATCTCTGAATATTTTATGTACCCTTTTAAATGAATTCATCATCATTATATCCTCAACCATTCGGTTGGTGGACAACCTATTCACACATTTTTAGATGTACAGATATAGGTTGTATACTAAGCAATTATATATGCAACGCAGCTGTACACAGGCAAGACTACATTCGGAACTGATAGTAGCCGCTTGTTATCGCGCTACCAGTGCAGTCCCGTGTGTATCTGCTGTGTACTGACCTAGCGCGCATATGATGTTGAACGTGGTAGTTTGCTATTGCCTTCCACGTGATTACTAGCATTTATTTATTTATTTATTTATTTAATTCTTGTAATAAAAGTTCGTCGTCGCTCGGGATCGAACCCGTAACCTCCATATCGGAAGTCAAGCGCTCTAGCAACTAGGCTATCGCGACGACTTTAAATGAATTAAAAAAAAAAACAAACATTAGATAAACATTTTAAATAACAACGAGAAAAAGAGTAAAGTTTATAAAGAATATTACGGGAGACCTCAGACCGCATATCGAAGAACGACGCTCAAGCTGTTCTCATCCATTTGGTACAGAATACATACAATTTCTCCATTCCGAATGCAACATTCCCTCGATTTTTGGATGCACTGTAAATAACCAAGTTTTGTAACAGTAAAAATTTATGTTAGGGAAACCAACTC
The DNA here is from genome assembly GCA_039619475.1 of Icerya purchasi. Taxonomy (NCBI): domain Eukaryota; kingdom Metazoa; phylum Arthropoda; class Insecta; order Hemiptera; family Monophlebidae; genus Icerya; species Icerya purchasi. Next base: position 518,628,945 of record CM077115.1, on the reverse strand, counting down.
AACCATGCCCGTGTCCAGAATTTTGGAGGGGGGGGGGGTTGAAATTTTTTTTCGCATATTTATTTTATAGATAACAATATATATTTTTCACTAATATTCATGCTATTAATAATTTCCATCATTTTGATTTATATATTAATAATATTCATAAAAGAATTACCCCGTATAAAAACATTAATAAAAATTACATATGTACTCGTAACAAAAAATTTTGCATAAAATATTAATGAATTGTACCTAAGCTATTTCAGTTCTCATGGGGGGGGGTTAACCCCCAAAACCCACCTCGTGGACACGGCCTTGAACTCAACTAATTCCATGCAGGCATGGGCGTCGCCAATGTGAATCAGGAGAGCAACTCCCCTTCGGAGCCTTGAAACTTTTTAATCAACTCGCCATGATGAGTATTCATAGGCGCGTAATCAGGGACAATTTGGAAGACTTTTATAATAAAGTAGTAGAACAATTTGCCATAAACCCACGAAATTTTAATTAAGATTTTATTCTTGTTTAATAAAATATTAAGCCTTTACAACTTGTAAATTTTATTTTTCTTATAACTCATATCCTCTTTCTATCATCTTGCCCCCCATCCCCCCGGCTAATGGGCTGGCGACGCCCTTGCATGTAGGCACGCATTTAGAACGAAAGAAAACAAAATTCATAATTCCGGTTAGTACAAATTATTCATGCAGATTTTAATACTAAATATAAACGATACCTATCACAACGCACATGTATTACTGCATTAGCTGCTAAAATTAATGTACTGTTATGTTGTAAATATGTTTTAAAGAAAACCAACACTGGTCTCAATCTTGCCCATCCGATTAATTTTGTGCACATTTTTTCTTTATGTAATCCGAAAAAGTTATCCCCATAATTGCTTCTTGATTTCCTTCCCCATCAATTCATTAACGGTGGAAACTAGAATGCTTATTTTCCTGGCATTAAATATAAGTGTTACATTTTTTACTATCTTCCAAACTAAATTTTACAAAATCGCTATACGTAAAATAGCAGTAGTAGAATTTCTTCAAAGCAAAATTCAAAAAGCTAAAAGCGAAAAATTGTTTTGCTTTTTCTAAACAAAAAGCACTTTAAAAAAGCTATAATGTACATGTTTTTCCCAATGCAAATTATAGAAATGTCTGTGTGATTTAAAATTACACCATAATTTCCAATTTAGGATAAAATATTTATTTTATTTTTTGTTTTTCTTGTAAAAAAAAGTAAAAACGCAAATTACTGCGCTTCTTAGTGAAAATTTCATCTTTCGCAATGCACTGTCGTGTTCGTATAATTAAAAATTGTAGAAAAAAAATAATAGTCAAAATTTGTAAAACTATATTTTTTTTTAGCCGGCAATGTTTATATACGAATCTGACTCTTTGTTATTTTGAATCATCGTTATTACGCTTCTGATGTGAATGCGGCGAGTGGTAGCTCGCTAACAACTTATTTACTTTACGGTAGTAAATACAAACAGATGCTGAAACCCCTTCGTATCAAACTTATTACAGGTGCCGCGGTTTTTGTAGTGCAGCGTGTTTTCGTTCGTCGTTGGTTTCGTTTGATGATAATTAATCAAGTCGAATATTATTAAAAGCTTCGCTTTTAGTTTAGAACTGATAAAATGTTTTCAAAGTTTAAAGGTTTAAATATTTTAAAGACAAAACCGAGTTCGAATAAAAATTTCGAAATCGATCATAAACGTTCCGGTATACAAAGTGCGATTTCTTGGGAGCATCCTTGGTTCAGTTTATTTCTGATTGTGATCATAAACATCGGATTCGGGTAAGTTAAAGCATAATGGTTATCCTAATGTATCGTGTTTGGCAGTTTGTACTGGAATTTATTAAGGTTATTTTATATTCAAAAACATATGCGCATCGTTTTCTTTTCTATTGGCGTAATTGGAGAGCTGTTTTTTTTTATTTTTCTTAACAAGAGTGTTTCAAATCTTTGTTGAAGTTTAGTGCTGTCACGCGTATTTTGAAAAATGTTAACATAGCGATATATCTACGTTTTTTATTTTATTTTCATTTCTCACGTTTAATCATTCCCTTCGAAGTGTTCCATTTTTCGCGCGTGAATGCGGTTATTATTATTTTTTAAAGAGCTAATTTATTTACCGAAACATTTTGTAGAAATATATTTTTCGCGTATATTTGCGCAATTCGTATGAAATATTATATGTTTTGTATTTTAGATTTCATGTATACAATATTTTAATAATTGTAATATCAGGACAGCCGATCATTATAAGTTTATTTAGTTCTAGAATTTCTTTAAACATTTTTAAAAATTGCAATAACATCATGTGTTACTAAGATTGAGTTGGTTAAAGAAATCGATACGTACCAGGTGAAATAAGTATGGTTAGATTTTAATATGTATGAAATTTCGAACTACAAAATATTTTTTTAATATTAAAGAACTAAGAAATACGAGTAAACAGCAGAAGTCTATGTAAATCATTTGTGTAAACTGTTTTCGAAGGGTAATTATTTAGACGTGAATATAGCAGATGATATAGTTGAATAAGTGTTTAAATGATTCAAATGGAGTGCGAGAAAAAATAAATAAATTTCTAACGAGTTGTTTATATTTTAGGCATTATTGTTTTAATTGCATCCCCCCCCCCGTAAAAATAGTAGTCTTAAGAAATTAAAACTGAACTAAAAACAGTTTGGGATCAAAAAATCGGAAGTTACAATTTTTCTTGTTTTTAACTAATTTAAGAAAATCAACTTTTAATACTGTTTACAGTTTTAGAAAGTATTAATAATTAATTGCTGCTAGACAAGTTAACATACTGTATGGTAATGAAATATAATAATTACGAAGGTAAATGTAACATATTTGTCGGATTTGTTTATCTGTATTTCTGTCCTGTAGTTTGCTTTTGATGTTATTAATATTAAAACGTAATAAAGAGCTCAACAGTTCAATGTCTGCGTCTGCATACTTCTCTGTTTATTCGGTATGGTATTACCTTAATATGGATTTCGTCTTTTTTTTTTTTTGGTTAAAATCGAAAGTTATGTACTTACATTTGGAACACTGCTTTTCGTAAAGTGTTTTAATCGCTTCATTTCTGTTTCAAAGATATCTTCAAATCGGTAACTTTGTCTTTCCTTAATGTTTTTTCCATCTTTTGTCTGAGAAGATTAATTTTTGTTCCCGATTCTTCATCTTTGCTATTAAATATATTTTTAGTTTTCTAATGTTTCCGTTAATATTCGTCGCATTATATTATCCCACCTTAGTTGTATAATTTTTTTGAAAATTTTAGCTTTTTCACCATCATTTTCACAATCGTTTTACTTTCTGCTTCTTGTGCTGTACCACATTATAATACTTTTTATAAGGTTGGTTTTTGTGTCGATTTTGATGTATCTTTACGTTACTGTAATTATTTTTTTCTATATCGCCTTTCACCTTCATTATTTTTATACCAATTCCGTTAAAATCAGTTTATATAGTGGTGGTCTGTTAAATAACAATAACAGTTTTGTGTCTGATACCACAAAAAAAACAAAACAGACAGATACAATAAACTGTTTTAGATACATTTCACTGCCAATGTACATCAAAACGAAAGTATCAAATTATGTCTCAACTATGACAACATCAGCTTGAATTCCATTTTTTTTTTTTTTTTTTTTGTGTGTGTATTCTTTTCTCCGCCAATACCAAAAATTGTTGATTATATAAATATCGTATATACACAACACTAATCACTCTCTCATATGAGACTCATGATTATTTATTATCAAAAGCCAGTGATCTAAGTTGACTTTCTTTAATGTTGCATCCTTCAAAATTGTTTTTGGTACTTAGTTTTTTATGTGTTTATTATTATTGGATATATTCGCTGCTAGAAATGTTCAGCGCTACTCATATAACGTGTTCTACCAACTTTTCGTTCCCGCACAAAACTTTTTCTCAGTTACTATGAAAGTTGAAAAAATCATAAAAATTTCCTACGCTTTTGGCCATAATTGCAATGCACGATATAACCGAAATAAGTAAGGCAAATTTTATTTAGCGATGGGACTTGAAAATGCTAAAAAGGCTTAGAAAATTCGTGCATCTAAATTTTTGAAAGGGTTATTTTTCAGTGAAAATAAAATGAAAAATTTTTGTCGTTTTTATAAATAAAGATGTTGAAGTTTTAAAAAAGATGTTCTGATAGAAAAATATAATAAAAACGTATTTGTACAAATAGAATAACCCAAATATAATTTCTATTATCTTTAAAAAGTATTATAGATTAGAGTTCTTTAATTTCCGCAATTTAAATAAGTTAAAGCGATTATAACGAATGGAACGAAAAGTGAACGGGTTTGAAAAATGTAGATCATTGTAACAGCGAGAGAAGTAACAGGTATATAAAAATAACCGAAACAAATCGTCGTCACTAATAAAAACCAAAAAAAAATTGTGAAACATTCGTAGTGATTAACCATTATAAATAATTTGCGGACAACTGCGTTTAAAAAATGTGTAATGTATTTGTTCCTAAAAAGATACAATGCTTAAAGTTTCTTCGGTTAGCTTACACTGTGGTCAGCACGTCATAGCTGACCGAAACGTTGACCAAAAAACTGACTAATCAGTTATTAACCGACCTCTGGTTATTGATGAAATTTCGCTTTTCACTCGAATCGGTTATTATTTACTTGGAATTATTAATTGTGCGGATAAGTATGTGTAAATCTTTCGTTTTGTTTATCGCTGGTTTCAGTGTTTACCGGTAATCTTCTATTTAATTAAACATTTGACTGGAAATCAGTCTGCTTAAAATTTAGTATGGAAGAGAATTTTAGTGATAAATTTATAGTTCAAGAAAATGGATGATTATTTTAAATTACAAGCGTAACGAACGAAGCCAAATATAGTATATATACAGTTATTACATTGCATATACAGTAGGGGGACCCGCTTGTAACGATAATCTCGGGACGGAGGGGTTTCGATCTTTATAAATAGGTGATCACTGCGAGCGGAGACGTTAAAGCTGAGAAATAGTAAACAAAACTGAAGAAGTATCATTCCTACATAATTGCACAATATTCGCCGTGTTATTTCAAAAATGTGAATGAATATAAAATATGATGAAATGTACATTTCGAAAACAAACCTTAACATGTATCATTCGTCTAATATGCACACATATGTTAATTTCTGCCGTGGCTTAAAAAAACCTGTAATGTTTGTTTGGCGCCTGTTAGATGTTCGCATGCTATTAGTGATTTCGTACTGGAATTGTGAAGTTCTCACCGTTATTTTGAATACCTGGAGAAAAGCTTCCATCGTACTTTTGTGTGAAGGATATACAATTTCGGAATCCGCTTCGTTATCATCGGAAACTTCGTTGGCTATGTTTTTTTTTGTTTTTTTTATTTAAAAAAAAATTTTCATACAAATATCCTTCTCGGACAGTTGCTGGAACGTGGCTAAATTTTCGTCAACTGCAGTCTGCTTACTGTACGATGTTCGGTAAGACCGAGACAGTGTTGTTTCCATGTATTCTTCATCGCTGATTATTGTCGAGTGCATTAGTAATTCATCTTCACTTTTTATACTCGGGCTTCTTAAAACGGGCCTTCGCAGTAGATTCAGTTACGGGGTAATTCTACGTTTTAGCGATGAAATAAAACACCCCTTTAAGCGAGTAATGTTTTTTTTTTTTGCGATTCGAGTTGGCACGTGCGGTTTTCTTCTATGTTGCCATCTTACTTCGGAATAATGCTGGGGCTCGCTTCTCGTGCCAACGAGATATGCCTTCATTATCTGGATTATATGCTCAAGGTTTCATGATTGAGACGGTATTGAGAGGGAAGAAAACAACGTTAATGTTCTTCAGGTTAATTTTGTATGCAGTGCGGTAGTCGATGGACAGGAAGATTCACATCTTATGTGACCGTTTGGAAAAACAGCGCGGTCGACGTCTACACGTTTTCATTCGAAGTGTAGTGTACCGGGGAAATGCTTCGCATTCGTGAACTAATCGTGTGTTTCTCTACTCTTTCGTACTACCAAAAACTGCCGTTTTTTTTCTACGGTCATGCTCACACAACAGAAGACAGTGTGACGTGTTCGTTGCATAACTTGACGCTCTTGGATTTTTCACTTTTGAAAATGTAGTAATGCGCGGTGATAAAGACCCGTTTCATTGCCGTTGAAGATGTTCTCTGATTTTTTTTTATTATTATTATCGTGTCCGAGACGTTTCGGGACTAATATGCTAAAATAAAATAAAGTCAACTGATATGCAGCAGATTTATTATCAGTCTACGCATCAACCATTTTTATAGCTTCGTCAGTTAGCTCCGTACTCCATAGGTCTCTCTCTCCGTAATGGCTACAGGCACCAAGCTATACTGAAACAAGTGTCTATGGCTCTGCTGTTCCCCGCATTTGCATTGTATCATTTTCGGCCAGACCCCCCTTTTAAGTAAGTTTACTGAAGTTCTGGCGCAACCAGAGCGAAGCCGATTTAACGTTTTCCAGCTACGCCAACTTAGCGGACGCACCACCGGGTTCATTATTTCTTTCAAACTACTACTTCCGTTTCCATCTTTTTCCGTCCATCTCTGTGCGCGAGCTTTTTCTGGTAGCTCATCCAGTCGTTTTGAGCAGTGTCGGAAGCTTCTTCTGGATTTAAGACGTGATATGCCAGCCTTCTGACCAAACATTGGGGGGGGGGGGTACCTGTAATCTGTCTCTAGCCCCTTGTTCTTTCAGCATCAGTAGCAACGGATCGTCGAATATCTGGCGGGGCTATGCCACAGGCAAGATATAGCTTATCCACTGTGGTAGGTTTTAAGCATCCAGTGACTATCCGGCACGTTTCATTTATTGAGGTATCAACCTTTTTTGTATGCACCGATCTTTTCCCCATATAGGGCATCCGTATTCAGCAGCCGAGAAACATAGAAGGACCCCTAGACATTATTATTTTAGACCACTTTGCGCAAACCAAACATCAACAGTTAGGTTCCTTATCCTCTCTTAAACGCTCTACAATCTTTTTGCTATTTATCGCCTTCGATTTAACCATAATCTCCTTCCTGAATCCTTTTTTCCGGTTTTTATTTATATCTACTCCATTCTGTCCCTTTCACTCTCCTTCCACTTTCCTTGTGATACTGATCACATTTTGTTTGAATTTGCAGCTTTAATCGTCTTTTTATTCTTCTCTATTAAAACTTAATATCCCTACTCATTATAAAGTGCTCTTTCTATTCTCTCATTTCCTTCTGCTTCTGTTATTTCTGCCCTTGAATTATTTTTATCCTTTGTCCTTGAACGCATAAGGATATAAATTTATTTTCTCCTCCTTTCTATTTCTTGGGCTAATGTCCTCGCTGACAAACCCATATAATTCAATTTAATTCAATTTTTTTTTTATTCCCCCTCCCCCCCTATTTATCGCATTAAAAATATACAACTAAAAGCAACATTATTATACTTAATTTAGAGCCGCGTATGCGCAAAGGTAGCGCGAGTAGCGGGATCCAAATTAGTTTACACGGATTAAACCTTTGCAATGCACAATATAATGGATCACGTTTTCCTATTGTCCTAATTATTTTTATGCTGATTATGTTTAACCCATATTTACAGGTTTATTTGGAGCTCATTAAACATCTACACTCTTCAAATTCCGCATGATTACACATATCCAAGTATATATTCCTTAATCAAAAAATCTTTCGAAAGAATCAATAAAAAATACTTTTAATGCCGAAGATGAAATATAAATAAATATAAAGATGTAATAATAACCGAAGTAAAATAAACTATAAATAATATAAGATAAAACAAAAAGGACGAAAGTATAAATTAGTATTGTGCTACATTTGACTCTGTTAACCCATAATGAAACGAATAAAATACTTATAATAATAAAAATAGTAATAGCAACTATTGTACGAATATATGTATAATAAGAAGAATACTGATACACATAAAATAAAATAAGAGGTACAAATTTAAGATTATACACGGGGCAATGTAGTGGAGGATCAACTAAAAGAGATATACATAACCGAATTAATAATAATAATAATAATAATGATGATGATGATGATAATGATAATGATAATAATAATGATGATGATGATGATGATGATGATGATGATAATAATAATAATAATAATAATAATAATAATAATAATAATAATAATAATAATAATAATAAAATAATAATAATAAAAATAATTTGCTTCACCGTGCTGTCCTGTAGTTTACAATACGTCACGTTTGTTCTTTTTTTTTTTTGCATATATGCAATATCGGTTTCTTTCGATTTGTCTTCGTACGTTTTTGTTGTTTTTTTTTTTATTTTAGTTTCGGTTGCTAACCGCATTCGTTACTTAGTTAAACCGGTTTCAACTTTCGGATCAACTTGTAAGCCTTAACTTTTACCCTTCATTATTCTCCCCCCAAGACTGTGTTTAATTGAATACAGTACTTTTTACGGAATTTGTTCCGTAATCATTTATTCTACCTCATTACTTTGTCTGATTTCCTTAAAACGTTTTGTGTAGTGCTCTTTTTATAAACTTCGTTCAACTTGTCCTGCTCTTTCTTTACGTACAGATCAGATCACACTTTTCTTTCAAAAAAAAACGTAAAAAAACGAAAGATTTTTCGTTTGGCTAACGTTATTGTACGAGGTATGGACTTGGAGGTTAGGTGGTGTTATAGAAGAATAATGAAAATTCTATAAAATCAGAAAAACAAATGGAAAAAAATGGATCTGAAACATTGCTTGGTAGTATTCAGATAAATATATTAATAAAGAAAGAAAAAATAGGATATTTTAGACATATCATACGCCGCAGCTGGAAGTACTATTTGTTATTGAATATTATTATAATGAGAAGTCAAGAGGACATAGGACTATGTGTATATTATGAGTAAAAAATTTATAAAAATATAATATTGCCTATGACGACGGGGTAAGACTTGCATTTTTTAATGTCAGATGAAGTACTGCAATAATAAACTGATTAAGCTTTGAAAGCGATAAAGTTTCGAGACCGATCATAGGACTAGAAGACCTTGAGAATTAAGCGGAAGTAAATTAATTTGTCCTATTAGAAGCATTAATAAGATGCAGCGTGGTATACTGCGTTATTATGCATTACCTGGTGACCGAGCTCTGCTCAGATTTATTGCGACATCGCCGATGAATCAAAGTACAATATTCGTCAGTTTCATAAACATTTAAAAATACAACAATAATACGCCGGTGTAATACGAAAGTTACGGTTGCATTACTCTTATTTTTTTTTTCAATATTAAAACTGTATTTTAGTTTCCGTAATAATGTAACAATATCGTGAACTAATTTATTTCATTACGGAATTTCAGTGTTCTATTTAGCATAGTAAATTAAATTCACTTTTCATTGAACCTTAAAAATACAAGTTCGATCACTAACACGAACACTGTAACCCTCTCTTACTGTGATTCGTGAATTTTATCAGAATCGTTGAATCCATTGTCAGATTTAATTACATACGTACAAGAGAATTCGCTAATTTAATAACAGTATTTGGTGACTGCGCTGTGCTCGGATCTATTTCGTAGAAAAGCGAATAAAAATAAAACAATAGTATACACGTAACGTGAAGTATTGCGTACGGTTGTTCCTTATTTTTCCATTTTATATAAATGTGTATTTTAGTTTACATAAAATTTAAAATCGTCACGTACATATCGTAAATAAATTTATTTTGTCGCGAAATTTCGGTTGTCTATTCAGCATAAACTACATTGCTATATATATATATATATATATATATATATATATATATTCCATGATTTGCGTTGAAGTATTCTCGCGTTACAAAAGAAAAAAAAATCGAAATTCATAAGTTAGAAATATTATCAGAAACTAGTGTCGGCTCGATCACGCCTTGCTGTGGCGTAATCTGTGAAAAAGCAAAGGAAATAAAATAGTAACTGTGCTTTTTTTTGAATAACAACTTTATTTTTGCAATGCAAACTCGTGATTTGTGAATTTATGAAAATAGTTATTGGTGGAAATGTATAAACAAAGTGTAAATATTACAGGAAAATAGTTTTTGTACCGTTGTCGTTTTCTTTTGAATATCTTATTTGAGGCCCTTCGGCGGCTATTCTGTAATTGACAGTTCTTAATTCTCACATAGATGCAGTACACATTGTGATTTGTGGTTATCTCTTGACATCATCGTGCATGTAGATATCATGTTGATTGAGGTTATGATTGTAATGAACTATGCGTGTAAACTATCACTCTGTCCCACTGATATTGCACTAAATGCTTTTTAATTATTAATTTTAAATTAATTTATTTAAGCATTAATATTATTTCTTAATACAAGCACTTATTTCTATTTAGCTTGGAAAATATATGATGCGCTAATATAAGATACGAAGTATCGATATATATATATATATATTTAATAATATTGTTGGTTATAAATGTTTGTTTAAGAAATCTCCGAAGTAAACAATGTGCACTAAAAACCACCAAATTGTTGTTCCGGTATATCCAAAGCCTTCAACAAATTGCGTACTAAGTTATTAGAAACTATTCCGCTGTTGTTAAAATTATGAAAGAGATTATTTTCATTTGCTTCTCATTTTCCGTATCCTTTTTACTAGATAAATCCATGTTTTCAAGGGCGTCGCCAGCCGATAGGGGGAGGCAAGATGATAGAATGAGGATATGAGTTATAGGAAAAGAATAAAATTTATAAGTTGTAAAGGCTTAATATTTTATTAAACAAGAATCTTAATTAAAAGATAATTTTTGCGTGTTTCTGGTAAATTGTTCATGATTACGCGCCTATGAATACTCATTATGGCCAGTTGATTAAAATGTTTCAAGGCTCCGGGGCAGCTGCCTTCCCCTGCCCCCCGCTGACGACGCCCATGCATGTTTTGTTGTCCATACATCTCTAGTGATTATTTTATACAGTGTCGGAAGACAAGCTATTAAGAAAAAAATTCTGCGGCACCACCTTTCTAGGTCTTATTTTTTAGGATCATATATGTTTTTCTTTTATCAAACGATTAGATTCATCTTATTGGGTCCTCAGTTAATTTAATTCATATACTTAGGCAGCGTTACGTGAAAACTAGTAGTTATTCTCTTAATAAACCACGACGAGTATTGTAAATCATCTTTTCCGGGTGTTTTCTACTTGTTGTTCGTTCTTCTGGTTACTTTTCGTGAGCTCTGAATTGTTTTCCGCTATGTGTCTGAACTTTTACTTTATTGAACGATATTGCGTGTTTTTATGTTGTTCACTAATTTTTTTTTTGAAAAAATTACTCCTCCTTTGCCGTTATCTTAATTGATTTCCTCTATATATCGGTCGCAGAGGTTTCATTCACTGCTTTAAGAGTGTTCTAGAATATAATTTCTTTCTTAATACTATTTCGTTTTTTTTTGGGGGGGGGGTCGGAAATTCAACTTTAGAGACTTTAATTGTTCGCATTTGGTCCTTCATTTTTTATTTTAACGCTTCAACATCGGGGTATCGGTTTGTAAACACGGGTGTAACTAAAATTTTTTCCTATTCTCATATCGTTAAGGAATAATATGATTTTAATATGAATTCGTTTCCACACTGACCAATTTCTCAGTTTTTTCTTTAATAATTATTACTAGGTTTGCTTCAGTGAATACTAACGTCGAAAATATAGTTTAAATTTTCTTCTTCTTGTTTTGGTCGGTTGTAGAATTTTTTGAGGTTCGTAAAGGTTTTTTTTCAGGCCCTTCTTCCTGTAGTTTTTTTCTTGATTCTACTTGGTATCTATTTGATCAGTTTCCATTGTTGACTGCTCGTATTCTGTCAAGACCAAAGTAGTAGGGTAATACATTTTATATATCCACTGTTCTGCTTTGTTTTTTATTAAAAATTTTTCATAATTTTCGGTGTTGATTACTCTTCTATCTTGGATAGAAATCACAAATCCTTCGGTGTCTCTGTAAACATTTCACCCAAATAAATTATTATTATTATTATATTTAACTAATATATAAATAATCTCTTCTTTTTGTACGCCAATAAATGTACACAAGTTTTTGCAATATTTTTATAAGCAAAATGACCCAATTATGCAGATGGTAGAATTTTAATTTTTGTATATTGTACTGCGCAAAAAAGTCAGTTTTTAATAATCGAATACGCCACAGGTGGAGGACCGGCTGCTTGTTAATTTAAAATGAATACGACAAACAAAGTTTAGAGAACTCGCTTTCATTTAACACGGAAAAGTAGTGCCGTATTGAATTTGAGTTTTTGTTTATGCACGCTTAAAATAAGAAAACAACGAAGCAAATATTGGCCGGGTGCCATGCGCACATTTGATTTCTGCTAATGTTTGTTGCTTTCTTTATGACCACTTTTTTCATACCGGTCGCCACGAATTTAATAAATAGTTATTTAAATTTTGGCATCTCGCAATATTTTAAGTTTACCATTTGTGATAGACTGTAGAATGCAAAGAGGAAACGTACGAGTTGATCGCAGCGCATGTTCATTGCGATAATTATTTACCGTTAAATAAATTTACCCCATGTATCTGTCTCATATTAAAAAATTTTAATACAAAAAAAAAATTTAATAATTTGTCGGAGAGTTAGGTTTTTTAGTTACTATCAATATAAATGCCACCATTGTGTTTTTAAAATTTTATTTCCTAAAATCAAAACAAAAAAAAAAAAAAAAAAAACAACAACAAAATTGTAAATAACTTCTTTTACTTTATTATAAAAGTATACGGCGGACGTCTTGTAAATTGGTTTTCTAAAAGTCGTAATCATTCTGAAAATGATTAATAGTAAAACTAGTGTAGATACGAGTTCATTGTTTTTTTGTTGTTTTTTTTTTTATTGAAAAATACATTATTAATTTAATGCAGATATAAAGCGATGATGCCACGGACTATATATAAAAGCCGGCATAATGATTATTCTACTTACCATGTAAAATGTCCTCGTGCTTCCGCCTTTAAGAAATTTCGGTTACTTCTTTCACACTAAGATTGGATAGCGATGATATATATTTGTCTAAAAGAAATTTTTCAGATCATCCTCAGACACACGGGGAAGTACTTAATTATCGTTTCATCCGGAGTTACTTAATCATTCTTTAAGTTCCACAACACCAAAAAAAAATAATGTACTTGAGCTCATACAAGTATTTGATCTTTTGTGTTAACTTTCGGACTATCACGCTATGCCGAACGTATGTGTTTTTCGAGTGCGTTTTCGATGAATCGTCCATGCGGCTGGACCTGCTGCATGTGGTTATCGTAGACTAAAATAATATTCGGAGATTATGATCAGTGTGATATGTGTGAGCGAAAACGGATAGGATTTCCTTTCGCAGAATTGTATAGATGATTTCTAGCACATTTTCACTGAATTTACCGAGTGTTGCATAAAATTTGACAAGTCTTCATACACAAGGGGATTAATTGCATCTTATTCCGTTCAGTGCAAAATTCTCTTGGGAACGGTGACACGGAACGACTATGTAGTATATTAATATTAATTTCCTTAGTCACTGTGTATATAGCATTGTGTACTCAACAATCCTAGCCCGTACAATACTTTTTTATACATTACACCACGCATAACTTCACATATATTGAACATAACTTACAACCGCAGTTTATAGAAGTAAGCTCTATGGTTAAGAATAAAACTTGTGGTTTTGTTCAAACGACACGGATAATTCTCACACAGCCAAGAATTTCTTTTTTTTTTAAATTAAAAAAGTTTTTTTAAAATTATATGTAAATGCGTAGTAAATTTGTGACGATAAAGGAACCCTTTTTTTTTTTTTTTTGTTTTTTTGGGGGGGCTCGTCATTACCCAGAAACAATTAGAATAGGAAGGAGTCAATTATATCTTTATACTATATGAAATGTTAGAACGTAGAAGCCTGGATGGTTTGTTTTAAAGAAAGGAAATAAGAATGTATAGCTAAACCTGTCGTCACTTTTTTTTCAGAAAAAAACAAAAAATAACTAATACCCCCCCTTTAATAAATCGATAATATCTTGTTCATATTTTTGTTATTTCTGTCATCGGTAACTAGCTCCTTTAACCTTTCAACTAGCGCGGATCATATTTAATTTTACAATACCCGACGCTTGTCAAGGATATGGATTTACTTTACTTATTTAATCAGTTACTACAATTCAAGTGCCAAGCCCCGGCAGAATCGCTTTCGTAGCAATTATATTAAAATGTCTTTTCCAACTTTAGCAGTAACGTAGTTACTTTTTTGGAGAATTCATAATGAGCAGTGAAAAGTCCTTTGATTATGTTACAAAAAAAAGCCTTTTCTGCCCTGCAGATGCATTGGTTAGGAATGGGGAAAAGTAGATGATAAAGAAAAATTTTCACGTATAGGTAGAATAAACCATACTCGTCAACAAAAGCTAACCATTTTTCTCATTATCTTCTTTTATTGCTGACAACATATTAAAAAAATGGTCAGTTTTGAACTTTTCATTTTTCTGAAACTTCATTTAATCGTAATGCCGGGTAATATCCATGGGTGCCCCCCTCCCCTAATCAAACTTTAAATTGATCGTAAAATTATTCGCTATATCTTTTTGAATATTACGTTTTCGCATTCAGTTGTACGTGTTTTTTTTGGCGTTTGAAGTTTTGCGATTTTTTATGGTTTATTTACTTACACAATTGTAACAACCTACAATAGCGGGTTTCGTTTTTTTGTAATATCAGTTTATTCCTTGATTTTGGTCTCGGAAGTGACTACCTTTCCTTTTTCTTTCATTTTCCTTGTATAATTATTTTCTCTCATAGTCACTTCGAGACCAAGAAATAAACTGATATTAACAAAAAAACGAAACCCCTTAATTCCACAATCTCCGACACCCTGCTAAGAGTATGACGTTTATTTTATACTTTACTTTATAGTGTTTGGAGATTATTTTTATTTGTTTTCATCAACGCCGGTTTCGCCGTGACAAGTCGTTCTCCTCGTATATTATTTCGGGAGTTGCGTTCGTCTTCGGTAATAGTGCTCCCCCCCCAGATACCTAGAAGATGAAATCTGTTCTAGATTTGTTCCATCAATGGCGAAATATTTGCATGTTGCGGTTTTATTCCAGCGTTGCTATTAGTCTTTTCAGTATTATTCCAAACTTTTTTGTTGACTTAATCATTTTATTTATCATTTTCTGCAGCATACCATATGTTTTAGTAAGGCTACATCATCTGCCTCTTTAATAGTACGCACGTTTCCTACTTCCACTTTTATACTGTGTGCTGCGCCATCAAGAGATTCTAGTCTAACTCTGCTGCTACAACACTGATTACATCAGGCGACAACGGGCAACCTTGTCGCACTCCTCTTCTAATTATGACTGGTTCTGTTTCGCCATATCCGGTTCGAATTATGGGTTTTTGTCTATTGCATAAATTGTACGTGAGAGTAAATAATATTTTTTTTTGGGGGGGGGGCAGCCGATGCGCTCGTAGAAAAAGCTGAAGAGTTGATCCCATTTCACTTTGTCGAATGCTTTTTCATAGCCTACGAAACATGTACGTCTTCCTCGACTTTTGAAACGTTCTTCTAGGGCTCGCATATCAGCGATTGCGTATCGTGTTGGCACGTTCGAGCGGAATCCAAATTACCTGTCATCCAACTGTTGCTTGACGTACGTCGATAATCATTATTTTAAGATGCGCAGTAGGGTTTTTGACGCGTAACACACCAGGCTGATCGTTCTGTAATTTTCCCAAAATTTTCTCTTCGTACATCTTCTTTTTAGGATTGGAATTATTGTTGATGTGCAGAATTCTCCTTCGGCCAAGACGATGTTTCTACTATTTTACCGTAATCGTTCTATTACGCCGCTGTCTGCATGTTTTAAAAGTTCTTGACATAGTAAACACACTATTGCGGGTATTGTAGTTGTTCATATTATAATACCGAGTCATTGTCAACTTCTAGTACATTATCGATGTGTTGCGGAGAGGTGCATGTTGTCAAATCCGTATGTAGTGTATTCACATGTATATATGTATAAGAAGGATATTAGCAGCAGAAATTGATCTAAAGAGACATGTTTCAAGCTTGCCAGAAGAAATCCGACAAGTTGATGTGAAGACGGACGCTTAATGTGCAAGTCGCTGTTGAATAGTAGCGAATTCTGATTTGTTGCTTTTCGTGTTTTGTTCGCAAGACGCTCTGAGTACTTATCCGAACATTGAGAAGCATGTAAACATAAAATGACAGCGTACACAGGCAAACAGATCGAAGCGTTTAAGGAACCTCAGCTGTGCTTTGCCACACTTTCAGTGAGCTGCATACGTGCTGCACATCTTTCGCTACGAAACTATGACCACGCTGCCGCTATGTTTACATTTCTAATTTATAAATACGTTTGGCGAAAATTTGTAGACCAAAAAGCGGTACAAAAGCGGTAGTGCGACGAAACATCGATTATTAGATCGGTAATTTAAAAAAGTTTATCGATGTGAGCAAATGAATAGAATGCTTAGTTTGGTTGCAATTTTCCTTTAAATAATATATTTAAATTTTTCATTATTATAAAACGAAGGCGCTGCAATATTTCACTCTAGTTTTAAAGTTATGTGACTTAATGATCCCTTTTAGTTATTTTTTTTAGAATTTAGTTTTCATCATCCCTTTTTGTTGATCGCATGAATTATTTCCTTTATCGAAATTTAAATATCAATTTTCTTTTACATAAATTAAATTTTTTATTTTTTGAAATATAAAAAAAAAGATGGGTTCTTAATTTGGGTCTTGTTTAGTGGGACGTGCTATTGTATGTCGAGTTAATTCGATTTTAATGTTCTTTTGCTTAGAGAAGTATCGGGGGAAAACCAGGATTCGCCACTAATATATATATATATATATAATCATTTTGCTCATAATATAAATAAATAAATAATATATTAATATACACACACGGCGTAGAGTGTAATAATAGAGTTGGAGAAAATGATGCGTTAACTTTGTCAGGTATAGAATTAGGTTAGTATATTATGATGAAGCCTTTCTTCAGAAATCATTCTACGGTTTAACGGAGACTTACGGTTGGCAGCTGTCCTGTTTGCTTCTTTTGTGAATATGTACTGACAGATGAATGGGTTATTCTGGTTGTAGAATTTGAAAAGGTTTTCATCCTGTAATTTCGTCGGCAATTTAAATATTATCAAAGGTCGCATGTTACACATGTTTCTTGGAAATAGATAATTTCACGTTTTACCACAAAACTCCAGTAGGTTGTGGTGGAAATATTTTCTTTTTTTCTATTCACTAATGCACAGCTGGAAATAATACTGTGTTTTAGAAAGATCTGTATAAAGTTTTTTGTTCGTCAACATTTCTTCTACTTTAACTGATCCTTAATTTATATGCTTGTGTTGAAAGACGCTACAACGCTGAGCCAACTGGTTTCGAGGGGAATCTCATCCACTCGATGCACAAAACGTGGGCTGCTCAGTCTAGATGTTTTTCCGTTGTTATACGTTTTTTTTTTTTTTGAATACCTGTGAAAAGTAGTTTTCCGTTAGGAGGTGCGAATATGTTTGCAGTTAATATAATGAATTGGCCGCGATATAAAAAAAAAACAAAAAACAAACATAGTTAACTAGTTCAATAGAGATATATTATTAATATTTTCCCCTGGCTTATAAGTTCTCAGATAATAATTTAGAATTCCCTTTTGTCGGAAAATTTTCTGTCTTCGATACCGTACGTATAAATGATTAAAATGTTAAAAGGAAATTGGGAATCGGCCAAAACTGGTAACTAATTTGCAAAGGTGGGAAAATACGGCAGCTTGTAATTAAGAAAAAAACATAATTTCCTTGCAACCCTAACACATACGTTAATTCGTCATCCGAGATGGCCTATTCATTTTTTGGAAAATCCTGCATGACAAAAGAAGTTTTATAATGTAATTAAAATTGAACTAAATCAAAATTAAACTAATTCAAAATGTGCGTGGAAAACAACATTAATTGAACAAACTGAAATCGAAATATAACGACATGTGACGTACGAATGAACAAGATGGTATTTTAAAAATAAAACAATAACATAACACAAAAATAATTTAAAAAACAACAAATGCTAAAACGTTTAAGAAAAATAAAATTTAGATAAAAGAAATCGATTAAAATAAATACATTAAAAAAAAAAAAAAAAACGTAAATAAAAATAAACGGGCGCCTCAAGCTAGTTGAAGAGAGTCGTCGCCCTCGCGGGCCCCTGTATGAGCCCTGGCACACGATAGCCGCCTCTTCATTTCGCACGCTAAAGTATTTTTCTATCTATGTAGTTTTTTGCGTATAAAATAATATATTACTAGCCTCTGTTTAATATTTCTAATATATTGCTATTAGACAAAATATTGAACTAGAAACGATGTATATATGAATTAAAATTATCGTACAACAGTGTATGAACGAAAAAAGCAGAATGAACTTAAGGTTTTACCAGTTTTATATTCTAATTATTGAAATTACTTGAAAAAAAATTCATCGGTGTAATAAATATAACTAATTTTATGTAGAATTTTTTCAAGGTCCAACAGCGACCATTTAGGCTTCTAGAGAATTTATATCTTACAGTGTGATTTTATAGGTGTTTTTAACAAGATACGCTAAGTTTTACGTCTGTGTTTCATATCATGAACTGACCCCGTCTTCATCTTGCTTATTCCTTGCTTACTCCTTTTTTTTTTTTTTTTTTTTTTTTTTTGCTATAAACAGAGTTTAATAGTGTACCTAGTAATTTTTCTCGTTCCTAATACCCGAATTTGAAATGCGTGTTAATTATTCAAATCCAAAGTAGTATTAAATTTTTAAATTCTTTCGATTTGCATATCCGCCTCCTTAAATTACAGAAAAATTAAATTAGGATCAGGATTTTTCATTAAAAAAAAAAAAACAAAAAACAACTGTTTTTACAATTTTCAACAGATGCGCTAACGGTTTTTATAAGCGTTCACTTTATTTAAAAAAATGAGAAAAAAAATACAGAATATATTATTTAATTAAGAGAACTGTTGTGCTGCAGAACGTCCGTTTAATGTAAGTTTCTATGTTGCTATTTCATTGTAGGAGAAACACTAACTGTTGAAGGTTATTTGTATAGAAGTCAAATGGAAGGAAGTATTGGAAGTTTAACTCAGGATGTAAAGCTACAGCTGTAACCCAGGGTGGTGTATTAATTATAAATCACGTGGTCAACATGAACAAAATAAAAAAATAAAAAAAAGTGAAAATTAAAAATTAAAGATAAGTTTATCGACTCAGAAAAAATTTAGGTAAATATTTACATTATCAGCACCAGTTCATTTTACTTCTTTACAGTTCAATTGATACGTACACGTCGTCGCTACCTTCTAGTTTGTCCCAATTTATTTTATATTCAAATTTACAGAAATATTTTTTTTTCCCCTCCTCCTTCTGTTAGCTTTTGCCGTCTGACCATTCAACATTTTTCATTTATTTATTATTTTTTTCTTTTTTCTTTAATTATTGTTTTATTAAGTTTCTATTATTATTTATAAATTATTAAAATAAATTACATTTTATATAATTATGTTACTGAGTTTTATGTATTTTGTACTATAATATGTAAGCAGGTTCCTGGTTCTCATACCATCATGGTAATATTTTTTTTAAAAAATCCGTTCTATGATCATCATGTATTTCACATTGTCAAATAGTGTGTACAGAAATATTAAATAGAGGCTAATAATATACTATATTAAAAATTTGATACGGGTTTGGTTTGGTAGCTTGTTTATTTTCTTTTTAGTTATAATTTGATTTATTGGCTGCCACTTTCTTCCGACTGCTTATGTATGTCCTGCCGCCGAATTGTATCCAGCCTATTAGAGTATGTTTTTTTTTCTTTTTTCTTTTTTCTTTTTTATGGCCTGAACGAAAAATGTTCCTTTAGCAGCCAACAAACTATTAAGCTATGTTAATTTAGTATATTCAGTAGCCTGCCTCCTTGAAAATTGCCACGTCTCATATATTATTTTAACGTTAGTTTTAAAATGTTCTCTTTACAGTATTTTGCTGTTTTCACGCCATTTTCAATATGTCCGTTACTGAAATATTCTCTTTCCGGTATTTCACGCTATTTTCCATATAATTGTTAGTTAGTTCGCTACCCTATATTTTGCTTCTCATTTTGATTTTATTTTTTTTACGTCATCTTGCATATTAAGGTGTTTTTTAAAATTTTTTACGTTATTAATAATTTTTAAATATCGTTTTCTTCATTTGTATGTCTTATGGTTATTTAGATTTCAGTTTGTTTATTTAATGCTGTTTTCTAAATTTTGAATTAGTTCAGTTTTACAGTGGAAAATACCATTAAATGAATGAAATCTTGGCAAAAATGAACAGGTGTCACTAATGTAACATTTACTCAGTAAATAATCTGTATTAACTTTACGTTCATTAACTCTTTAAAGACATTTTCCGTTTTTTTTTTTTTTTTTTTTTTTTGAGAATTAGAAAGGTTAAAAACAAATTCCTACCCCCCGCCCCCCCCCGCCCCCAAAAAAATAAACTAATAGAAAATTAATATTCTTAGTTTGTTTTTTAATGAAAAATTTAGATAAAACTAGCATACGTGTGCTTTTTATTAATTTATTTTTTTCCCCGGGTGCGCATAAAACACTTACCCATGGAAAGGACTAGCACAATGTTGAAACGTAAGTAGTGGTAGGTTATATATCAGGAAGCGATTAGAGATAGAAGAAATGAAGGGAGCTAATAACACAGGAACACCAGAAGGAGATGGAGGAGCAAGAATGTAGAGGAGACGGTAAGGAGTCGGGAGGTCAAGGCCAAGCAAATTGGAATAAAGGACTGCGCGTTCTGATTGTTTTCAATTTGCAATAAACGTACTAGGTCGCTTACAACTCTTTATCGGAAGTATTTTTCTTTCTCTTTTTCTGGAACTTTGAATTTTAACGTTTCGTGCGCTTGCCTACTTTTTTTTTTTTTTTTTTTTAACTGTTCAGTAATCGAAATCTTAAATTTAGGCGAAATGGGAAGTTACATTTTCGTAGACCCTAATTGTTAATAGATATGCTAAACTTCGTATCATCGTCTTCCTAAAATAACAACTTCGGTAGTTTCGTTAAAAAAAATATAAAAAAAAACGAAAAAAAATCTTCACGATAGGGTATGCGAATAGTTTATTTGTATTTTTAATAGTCCTATTTCAAATTACTTAAGCTCCAGGCTGCTGTCTTATTTTGATTTTCGCGTCTACGAAAAAAAAAAAAAAAATAAATAACTAAAAAAAATATTAATTACTGCCAGACTCTAACTAGTATTTTATACTTCTGTGGTTAATGTAAGCGCCCTGATGAATAGTTCAAATTTTAAAAACGAAAAATGAAATATATTTTTTTTTTCCCCTGATGTCGCCCATGTATCATTTTTAACTGCAATGGTCATTATAGCACGTGGATCAAGGTGAGAGGAGGCTACTCTTTATATTCTCCCCAGTAGATTGTTAGCTCTGAAAAATCCAAGAAGAATTTTCACACGCGTTTAATTATTTAAGAGGATCCGGTTGAAAGTAGGCATGGGTAACTCCGGACACAGTTATATCCTCGGAAACATATCCATGGTCGGACACAGTCGGATATATCTCCGACCACATATCACAACTCCGAAAAACGTCACACGACGAATAAATATTGTCATTCCGCCGGACACAGTTGAAATCACTTTTGGCTGAGTGATTTGATGTATCTCCACTCCGAAAGGCGACAGCTGCGCGTGCAACTGTCAAAATTTGCCTTATCATTACTGTTTCACGGAATTACATCGTGTTCGTAGACTGCTATATGGAGGGGTAATAGCGCGGTGTGATTTAAAATTTTTAAATCGAATGAGTAATATGATCCACGAATTTAATGCTATGTGTTATTTGACACGATGCGAACTAGCTATTTTATGCTTATTGATAAGAAATATCCTATTCAGCAGAAAACAGCATGTATGTGTGAGAGTTTTTCATCCGCTGTCGGTAAATCGGAACTGCGCGAAGAAAATGCGCACCATGTTCAAAGACATTTTGTTGCTGTGCTGCGCGGAGTTGGAGTTAAATACGTAACGAAGAGTGTGATTATACGCTGGATATGAGATAACTCCGCCGGAGTTGGAGTTGAGAAGCGGATATATATCCGCAGTCGGAACGGACACATATATATCCAACTCCTCTAGCGGAGTTGATTTGCGCATCTCTAGTTGAAAGTGTAACGTCGGGGGGGGGGGCACGGAGCGGGCAAACTCTACACATTATTGCAGCAGGTGTTCTACAAAAGGGTAGAAAGGACCGGAACAGATAGGACATGTGGGTGGGGGAGGAGTACCTTCAAGTACATAGTTATGTGAGACCGCCGTATGTCCAACTCGCAACCGATTCAAAGCAGTACATTCCCGACGTGCAAGGTGAAGAGGAGGAATTAGTTCCTATCAACTAGCAACTTTTCCATCAATACATCAGACGCTCAAAACAAAACAAAAAAGATGTTTTTTTTTTAAATTTCGAGCTTTTGGTGCCCCGACGATCAGATATTTCGAAGTTGGAAATCCGGATGCTCCAAACTGGAGAAATATACTACCGGTATGTGCGTATTTTTAACCTTGTTGAACATTTTGAATTATAATATTCGCGCCGCAAAAGGGATATGTGTCATTTTTCACACTTTTCTGAACTTTTCGCTAATTTCGAAAATTTCGGTAAGGAAATGAAGGTGTATGAGACACTTTACTTAAGCGCCACCAGTTTATTTTTGCTAAAACTTTAGTTTATTTTTTGCTATTTTGCACGCTGAATTTGAACTAACCCGAAATACGGAAAACAGCAATAAATGAAAAGGAACTAAAATCGAAACACGAAGAAAACATACGAATGAACGAGTCGAAAATTAACGATAACATGAGGTAAATAAATAAAAATTATCTACTACAACACAGCGTAAATAAATAAGAAGACGTCATTTTAGAAATAACAAAAAAAATGGCTAACATGAAATACTGTTGTACACATACCCTTCATATGCTGGATACATTTTTACGGCGGTTTGGAAAAATTTGATGGACTGTACGATAATTTCAATTGGGATACGCACGTGCGAGTCAACGGATAAACAGGACTGTAATAACAAACAGCCACATATTAATTTTTATTTTATTTTATTTTTTTTTTTTAATATAAAATAATAATATTATTTTATATATTATCTTTTGGGCGCGCCAGCGGCTTGGACGCAACAACTACAAAAAAAATTAAGCAACGGATTAAATAGAGAGACGATTAGAAATAGAGCTTAGGAAAGATTGAAGTATAGGGATTATTATATGTGGAGATGGAAAGGAAAGGACAAAGAACGAATTATAAGGAGTACCCAGTGCTATAAGATTTTGGAGTAGAAAACAGAGCGCTCAGAATTAAGGTCAAGACATTCAAAGAAGATGTGGTTTGCAATATATAGCACAGCGGGGGAGGGATGGTACTATGAAGGGGACAATCGAGTGTGGAGGACGGGGAAAAACGAGAACGTGAAGAGGGTAGAAGGGAGTGATTAAAACGCAGCCATAGTGTAAAATCTAAATGCCAAAGATGGCCTTTGCAGGGTTTTTTTTCAATATATTTTGGAATTAGCCGAAAGAAATGCTTGGATTTTATACAAGGAAACGCGACTGGTGAAGAAATATCGAGGCAAGCATTTTTATTTCAATTGGCAGATTGGGGTCGAATATCAGAAGGATAGACGGCCAAGAAAGGAATGTTCATCGGGAAAGGTAACAAAACCCCCTCTACAACTATAAATTCATCTGAACGGAAAACTTGTCACAAATAAGATATTGTAAAGACACAATAAGACTAATCAAATTTGCGTAAATTGTAAAAGATACGTTTGTGGAAAATGTGCTTTACAAAATACTCTATAAAAAATGTGCTCGATATGCATAAATTTAAATAAAACTTTTCTAAATGTATAAAATATTTTGTTTACTCTACTCCTTACTTTGTTTAATATATATATATATATATATATATATATATATATATATATATATATTAAGATACATATATTTTTGTGGAACCGATCATGATAGCAGTAGGTATACAGAAATGTCGTCGGTAGGTTTAGTGTTAATATAGTGGCCTGGGCATACGGAATAAAATTGAAAGAATATAACAACAGTTAAAAAGAAGACAGTATAACGGCCGGTAATTTTTTTTTTTTTTTTTTTTGTAATTAAAGTGACAGCTAGTATAAAACCTACCACCAAACCCCTATTAAACCATAACTAAATAAAAAGAAACAAAAAAAAAAACAAACCACAAAATAAAACCTACTCATTGTAAATTTTAAAGGGAAAAAATAAAAATATAAAACTTACTACCGAACGTACCAAATCAAAACTAAATTAAAAAGAAAAAAGCCACAAACCAAACCGCTATTATTTACGAAGAAAAATCGATACATTATCGATGAACTAGAAATAATACGAAAATGAACTACTGATGGCAATAATGTAATGCGAACGAAAAAAAAAGAAAAAATGAACTGAGGCAGTTAAGTAAAGTCTTACCGAAATGAAATATGGGTTCCTTCCTTTCAAATAGCGCGATCTTTGTGTTGATATATAAACGTAAGGGAAGGGGCATCCAAAATTTTTCAATTTTTCGGCGCACCAAGAATTTAAATATGAAGTTGTAAGTGCAAGTTTTCCTTTATGTGCATGTTTGAGATATATCGTTTGGTTTCTCCAACTTTTTCACTCGGGCTATTGTATGAACGTTGTTTTTTTTTTAGTTTTTTTTAGTTTTTTTTTTTAGTTTTTTTTAGTTTTTTTTTAGTTTTTTTGAGTTTTTTTTTAGTTTTTTTTTAGTTTTTTTTTAGTTTTTTTTTGTATTCTTTGTTCTAAAGGGGGTGAGAGTTTAAATCATTTTTTAACAGCGTTTCTTTTTTTATTTCGCGAAAAAGTTTCTGCGTTTTATTAAATATTTTGACAATTTCGCTTCTACATCGCTCCGAAGTTATTGCATATTTTAATCTGATACTTTTGTTGTTT
Organism: Icerya purchasi; assembly: GCA_039619475.1. Taxonomy (NCBI): domain Eukaryota; kingdom Metazoa; phylum Arthropoda; class Insecta; order Hemiptera; family Monophlebidae; genus Icerya; species Icerya purchasi. The sequence goes on along the minus strand of CM077115.1, from coordinate 518,603,777 downwards.
GGTATTCCGTACGATATACATATGTTTACGGAATCCTCAAAAAACATATCGCGACCTTCAAATCAGTCCCCACTTTGTGAAAAAAAGAGAAAATAATTACGCGACCATCGTAAAAATAATTTTTAATAAAAGATCATTTTATTTGGATTTATTGAAAATGTTACAGTTTTACGCAGTGATAGCCGGGCCCAAAAGCAAACAATTTATCATTGGCGTGTTTTTCGCAGTTTTTCTGAACATAGTAGTGGCGTGATTGCGAACACCACGTGTGTTTTTGACTGATTTACCTGTTTTCTGCAAGTCGGCTCACACGTTGCCTCCTCGCCTGCCATTACATTTCTGTTTTTTTTTGTTTTTTTTCTTTCGTGTTACCTGTTCGTTGTTCGTGTTTTAAACTTGATTGAACTTAATCTTACTCCCGATTAATTAGTGTGTTCTGATCGTTAAAATATCGCTTTAGCGTTTCCTCGCTTTGTTTCTAAAAGCTATTAAAACTTTTTTCGTGTCTGTGTAGACTTTTTTTCTTTTTTTTCTTTTTCTTTTTCTTTTTCTTTTTCTTTTCGTGATTCTGCTGCGAAATTAGGTTGCGCAATTGTTGGAAGGCTTTATGTTTCGTAGGGTCTACTACTGCAGTTTGCGCGTTTTTATCTAGTTAATTTAGAAAATTTTGTTTCTCGTCCCTGCACTTATATTATGGCGCTGGGTGTCTCGGTATAACCAGCGTGTTATGCTACAGCACATGGCCATAGGTCATGCCCATCAATGTCCAGCTCGAATGACGTAGACGCATCGGTGGTCTCCAAAGGCACTACCACCTCGTTAACGGTGGCGAAGCTACTACTCCATTTCAGCCATTTGCGTACCGCCTGCCAGACTACAATCATTGGATTGCTAGCCAGCGACTAAAAGGCGAATTTAATAATATAATTAATTCGATCTTCTTCTTCGAATTATATATTATATATTTCCTGCGTGAATGTGTACGTGTTGCGCTTTGTCAAACGGAAACATTGATTTTTAAATGTAATGCATACATACACGCACGCTGAATGGTTAATAAAATAATGAAATTATAAACACAATATAACAAACACGAAATAAAGATAAATGAATGTTTTAGTGTAATAATTTTGGGCCTGGCCTTCATCAGCTATGAGAGAAAACTTTATCGAGCCATTTATGAGGAAAAACACAAGTTTACATATAATAATAGTGTCCGTAATAAAGGGACCGTGGAAATTCCTGACATATTAATCAGCCGAATTTATGGACATAAAGACAATTTTAATTTTAAAGAAGGAGGCAGAGTTCGGAATGAGAGGTTTTCTTTCTTGAGTTGATAAATCCAGCTACACAGTGTCTCGTTCAGGTAGCATCCGGTTCGAATCCCGTTGCCGTACATTGAAACTTCCAAATCTTTCACATGTGCTGAGTTAATGTCTCTATAGCTGTGAAGCCTCCCCTCCACAAAAAAAAAAAAAAAAAAAAAAGTAAAATAAAAGTAAAATATGTTAAATAGCTGATAATGGCCTAGATCTGAGAGAACGTTACTATAGATAGGTATATTGCTAAAAACGAATATCCAATTGAAAAACGAATATCCAATTAAAAAACGAATATCCCCAATTGTTTTCTATATTCGTATTTGTTTTAATCGTTTATAAAACACAGGATGATTGATTTCTCTACAATTAATTATATCGATTTTCTAACCTGTAAGGAATTCGCTGCATTTCTAAGTCTAGCTTCGATAAAAACTGAATTTTCTTCGTCCGTCCGCCGATTAGGACAAGTTAGGAATTCCCACGACGACTTTGAATTAATCTCTAACTATACACGATATCAACTAGCTTCTGCAAACGTAACTCGGTCGGTAGGTTTTTCCTCTTAGCTTAAGATGGCTGTTGTTGGGGACCCGAAACCGTTTTACTACGGAATATTATTATTCCTTTATGTTTATTTAGTGTTTGTCCTTCTTTTTTATAATTCTCCGCTATTTCGTATTAATCTTTGATCGAACGTTTTTTTTTATGAAGGGTACCCCGAAGTCAAATTTTATCACGGTCCCCCCTCGTATGTTCCAGTATCTTGCTACATCGATCTGCGGTACATGTGAATAATTCCTGTTACCATCCTTCACCATTTACCGGTGTGTACTATATCCTAATACCCTTGACATCTAGATTTACCTCGTTTTATCAACCCTTCCTAGCTTCTATCAAGCGGCCTCATCTTTTCTTTTCGCATTACTCGAATCATTAAATCCCCTCTATATAATAACAGGATCTAAACATGTAAGCCGCATCCTGGCCTAATTACTGTAACCAAAAAATGTAAACAGTTATTAGTGTCATAAAAAACGATATCATCATTAGTTGTTGTTTTTTTTTTATTTATTTTTTTTTAAATATTGTTTTTCACTCACGAACAAAAAAGGTGACTCTTTTCGTGTTTCTTTTTTTGTTATCATAGTTTTGCATGTCATCAGATATCCTATAAACGAATTCTTGCTATTTTTAATCGAACTTTTAAACGATGTTTTTCATTTAGTATGCGGTGCTCGGCGGTATAAATGAACGAGGAACCTCGGCGGCGGGCCAATGGGGGGCATCCTTGGCTTTTTATTTACTCCGCTTTTAATAATGATTGCTCTTCTGCAACTCTTACCAACAAGTTGAACGAGCACTTTTAGCCGGCCATAATATGGTACCGTGTTTTTTACGGAACTTAGCTATTAAGCACCTAGTGACTGTGAGAAAGCTCTATTCGAGAGGATAAAATTAAACTTAACATCATCAGAATAAAGCACGAGTTAGCCTCCGCGCGAAAATGAACTGATGTATTTTCCAGAATTAGCGGTAATTGCAAAAAGTTGTTAATTTTCAAAGGCGCAATTGGAAGTACCTTTTCATTGCTATAAAGCGCGTTGAGTTTTTACTATTAATAACAACCTAATTTCATCAACTTTCTACCTGAAAAAAGTTCTTTTAACATGAAATACAACCTAACAACTGTAAACAAATTATTGCTGCACTCATATTCGAGACCAATAATTTTTTGTCTTTTTCGTTTATGCTTCACCTATAATATAACCGAACATTTTCAGACCCAACATTCAAAAGCTATCGTGATGGTGGTAAATATTGTAGAATTATTCCGCCTATTCTATTGTATACTAACATATAAATGATATGCAGTACTTACTACATTAAAAACGTTAATTTATTCACAAGCTAAAAAGTCTAAGCGCGATCGTGTTTGCATCGAAAGCGATGTGGCAATCTGTACGAGAACTTCTCTCTCCGACTTAAATATAAAATGTACAAATTCGAATTAAACATATTTTAGTTACACTCTTTTTTCTTTTTTTCCCCCCTTATTAGCGGCCTTGACCCAACAACGTGATAAACTAGATTAGAAAACTTAATAGCCAGGTGCGGTCAGAGATGGAGAACACAAAGAACAGTAGCTGGAGGTCAACAGAAGACAATTATTGGAAACAAAGAATATAGGTTGCGTTATAAGGAGTATAGAAGGGGAAAAGCAGAATGTTCAAAAAGGATGTGATTATAATCATAAATACGAGAATTAATAAGCGACAGAGCGAATTGAAATCGAGAAGAAGGGAGTAAAGAATGATTGATCCTGAATCTAATTAAGGAAATAACAATGGAACGACGGCAGACAGGAATAGAATAAAACCAAGACAGGGAAACCCGGTTCAATAAGACGCTAATAGTCGCAAACTCTTCTCGACATATTAATTTATTCGAAGACTCTCCTTCTTCCCTCTTCTCTTATTTTATGTATTTAAATAATTTCTTTTTTCTTCTTTTTTGTCTTTTCTTTCGGAGTTGTAGTTTTTTTTTCTAATTACGTTAATCTAATTTACAGTTTTAACACAATACACACACACGCAATGTGTGTGTGTATATATATATATATATATAAACTCGGCCATTTTGGCTTCGCAAGGGGCTGTGCCCCTTGACCCCTCTTGCTTTTATTTATGTCTCTTTCTTTTCCATACTTTATATAAAATGATCAAAATTTACAACGTAATTCTTACTGGCATCAACACAAAAAGAAAAACAAAACATAATCACAAAAATCCTATCTTAACATTTAACTTTCATTACATAAAATTAAGATATTGTTTCATTACATTTTTCGTTACATATTTCGTTACATAAAATTGGGACATTCTGCGTTACATAAAATTGGAACATTTTTTCGAATGGGGAGTAGCCTAAGAATTACGTTGTAATTAATATTATATATGTATGTGTGTATGTAAAGTATCATCGTACATTAGAAAAGTATACTCGTTTTATATGTATGAAGCTGTGCACTTTGGGTTTATTTTAAATAGATTCAATAAACTTTTATTCAGTTTAGTTCATGATTAATGATTTTGAATTGTTTTAATTTGTAAAATTTGTGTTAAAGATTTTTGTCGCCCAAACAATGTCCAAGGTTGGAATTTAACAGCTTATAAAAGAAATAAACAGTCATTTTTAACGGGGTCTCTGTTTTTGTTTTGTTTTTTTTAAAAATGATCAACACACACCGGTTTCCGAAATATATATTAATAATTAAATAAAAACATTTGACGTATTTCACAGCTTTATAGCACACCGTTATCATGACTAATGGAAAATTTATATGCAAACAAAATGATATCGTGGTAAACGATGATGGATACAAGTGATTAAAACGTCGATATGTGTGGTATTCATAAATTGTATGGTAAAATGTATATAAATTACTAAAATATAAATCGAAAATTTTCCTGAGAATTTTGTTCGAGAAATTTGTTTGTTTTTTAAACTGCAGATGATGCATATTATTTTACAGAACTAACTTTTAATTTTTTTTATTTGCAGTTTTTTTTGTTTTGCATGTGACCCCCTGAAGACCAGATTATCGTAATATTTCAGTTTTCAATAATAGTTAGTTTTTTACGATTGAAAAGAAAAAAAAAGAAACAAAACAAAAAACAATTAAGGGTAAAAAATCGAGTAGTGATATCTTCTGGGAGAAGCCTATTATTTATTAAGTTCAGCGGATTGCGTATGTCGATTTTGTCAAGTGAGATCAGAGAGAAATGAAAAAAAATTAAAAACATGAAAATTAATTCGGACAGAGGTGTGTATGTGTTTTTTTGTAAGGCTCGTCGGTGTGAGGAAGCTGTTCAACGTGATTAATAAAAGGAAGAGGCAGAGGTATTTCGCAATTACGCTCGATTTAATTTATATAACCGGTCGGAGTGTAGGGAAAAGGAGGCGATATTAGGTGGCGGATGCTATTTTTACATTTGAAACGTAAATTAATGTTAGAAAATTTGTCAGCTCGGCCGAGTTATCTAATGAAATTGCATGTAATTGTGTAAATGCAACTGTGGCACTAGCAAGCCATGTCAATAATCGTTGCGCGCGCGCCTCTGACCGTCACTTCTCGTTGTAACATCATTAAATGGGCCACTGGTTCTCAGATTTTTTTTTTTTTTTATTCTACTTCCGAGAGCTTCCCCAAAATCGATTATTTCTCCTGCTCTTGCGCGCTCGTTCTTCTGGCACTTGCTCCTTCCTAAGTTCTACTCACAGGTTTTAGCTGTGTGCGTGGCAAGTTTAGTTTTTCCCTGCTGATTTCCGCTTTAACGCGGGAGAACAAAAAGTAAGACAAACACACACGCCACCGTTATTCTTTATTATTTTCTATTTTTTCTGGTAATAAATAGAATACTCGTATTCGAATAGAGATCCCGTACTGTTTACATTCTTCTAGTTCGCGAAAAATGCAATAAAATACGCCGTTGTACATTCCTCCTTTATTGGGGGGGGGGGGAGAAGAAAGACCCCCCCCCCCTAACATTTTACATCTTCATGTTAGTAAAATTTTTTAAATTCTTCCCGCTTTCTCGCCATTGTTATCTCGTTGTTTAAATACATAAACTGAAAACAGTAGGCAGATTTATTTAGAATCAGAAAAGTGGCAAAGAAGGCATGGTTAAAATTAATTACTTTTTCTTCTTCATTATTTTTTTTAAGCTTGTGTACTACCTATAGAGCGCGCGAGTATATTTTGATAATTTTATTTATACTTTCCAAATACGCGGCAGCGGAAATCGACCTGTGTGTTTTACCTAGAACAATGCTGTTGCTGAACCAATTACGTCGTGTTAACTATTTCAGAATCGGTTGGGTAGCTCATTTTATTTTCTCCAAAAAATAGTGTATGTACTTCTACCTATTGAGGCTGTTAGCTTTAAAAAAAATAAATAAATAAATAAATAAATAAACGGTTTATCAGTTAACTGTTTTCGGTGAAAACTATGAAAATCGAGTTTTTATTTAAACCCAAAAATTCCTCCCCGAAGAAAAGCGGTCAATTAATTGCATTTCGGTCTTTAATGTAATTATTATTTGTTTCAATTATTTATTGCGTTTATTTTGCGTGTCTTTGAATCGGCTTTAGCGCTGTAACAATTTTCCCTTTCCTCTCAGTCTGTTGTTCCTGTAACTAGTTCCTTTCTTATCAGCAGTCTCCGATCGAATTAAGATTTAATTAATTGTCTACTTTTTTTTTTTTTTTTTTATGGTTTCCGGATTGAGACGAACCTCTAAAATAAAATTGCGAATATTTTATTCAGAAAATAGTCAAACTGAAATTTAATTTAGCAAAAGAATTTCAGCGTGCGTTTTTGGATCTTAAGTACTTAAAAAAAAGAAAATGATTTTGATTTATAAGCATAATAAAGCCAAAAATATGATACCTCCGTCATTATTCGATATTGTTATTTATTTAATTCTAGTTTAATTAATTTCATTGTAGAAATGGTTTTTGATGTATCTTTCTTTTTTTCTTTTCTTTTTCTATTCGGTTAATTATCTACTTTTTTTTTTTAATTTTTATTGAATCCGTCTTTTTAAAACGTTTTCAAACGGTTTCTTTTGCTTTGTAAATAAATGCTTTTTTTTTTCTTACTATTTGGAGCCAACACAGCTTTCTCCGGCTGTTAAGCAATGTTTTTTTTTTCCCCAGTTTTAGTTGTGAAAAATTTTTCCTTGTTTTAACCGATTTTCCGTTTTTATTTTAACTGGTTTCAAATCGATGTCAGTTTTACAACTTTACTTTTTTTTTTCTTGGGGGAGGGGGGTCGTCAACCAGGGTCCTCTATCAGAGTTAACTAATTAGAACTTAATATTCGATCAGAAATAGCCGAAATAAAGGAACCAATGGCTGGACCAACAGACGGAGAGGGAAAGGATACGGGATATAGGAAGTGCAATAAGGAGCAGGAAGAAGAAGAAGAAGAAGAAACGTATATTTGCGCTTAATTTTTTAACAAATAACAATACATAACTTAAGCGGGTAATCTGTACCGGAAAAACATGATTTCCTTATCAGATAACTTAATATATATATCAGAACACGAAAATGATAAACAAGAAAAAGAATCTATAATTATAGACAGGAAAAGTTTAAAAAAACCTGACACATTAGCTTATTAAATAGTTTAAGTTTTAATGACTCAGCATAAAATTAGCATAATCTCGCAATTTAGATGAAATTCTAAGAGTTCATGAAAATAAATTAACAATTTGGTGAGAAACAGAGATATAGGGCTGTAAAAATACTCAGAGTAACACATGTTTAATTCGTCTGTGTTTATATTTCTTGTATCTATGTTTTAAGGACTGATAATTATACCTACCTATATTGTTTATAGTTATGTCAGACATAGCACAATAATTAAAGAAACTTATTGCACGTTCTTTTATAATCTCACTGACATACGGAAAATGCAGATAATCGTGCATGGTTTTAATGCGTGTGTATCGTGACTTATTTAATATGATTCTAAAACAATGGTTTTGAATTCGCTGGAGCTTCATTAAGTTACTATGGCTGGTCGAACACCCGACTGGAGCAGCATATAGTAGCGTGGGTAGTAATACCGCTTTATAAATCATGAACTTATTTGACACTGTTAGACATGATTTTCTATTAAAAATCGGAAACAGGTTACATAACTTACGCTGAGTTTTATAAATACGTTGATTTATATGCTTTGTAAACGTAAGTTTTTTATCCAGTGTGTCATGCCTAAGTGAGTTACCTCATCTTTCCATTCGATCGTATTGTTTTTAATTTTAACGTGATTGTTAATTGTTGGCCTGCGCTTTGTAAATATAATTGCCTCGGATTTATTTTCGTTGATATTAATTCTCCATTTAGTGAAGTATTTGACTAACTTATTTGCGGCATCCGTGAGTCGTCGACATATTGTATCAATTCGGTAGGATGTGGCGACAAGTGCAGTGTCATCAGCGTAAAGATTTAGACTTACATGATTTGTAAGCGGAAGGTCGTTTATGTATAAGATAAAAAGGTAGGGACCCAAGATGCTCCCCAGAGGAACTCCAGCGGCACAAAATTTCTTACTAGATTTAACATTTTTAATTTGCACGTAAAACTGTCTATTCGTTAAATAAGTTTTGATAAGCAGTACTAAGTATTGTGGATATCCATATTTGATTAATTTAAATACAATGCCTTCATGCCAAGTGATATCAAAAGCCTTTTCAAGATCAATGAGTACTAGACCGGTATGTTTATTTTGGTTAAAATTGTCAGTGATTGTATCGCATAAAGCGGCAAGTTGCATTGTCGTACCTAAATTAGGCCTAAATCCAAATTGGAATTCCCTAAAAATAGCATTTGTGTCACTGTACTTGTTTAGTCTAATTAAGATTATTTTTTCAAAGATTTTGCTGATATTACTTAATAGACTAATAGGCCTGATATATACTTTGCACAAAGGAAGCATCCTTTCCATGCTTCGCAAGAGGTATCGTTATTGAGGTTCTCCAGGATAAAGGGTAATAAGTTAAGCGTAGGCAGGAATTAAAAAGGCTAACTAACCCGAGGATAGCTTTTTTTGGGAGATTCTTGATCATGCGGATGTGCACCAAGTCATTTCCGACAGAGTTTGTGTTTCTCAATGTACGAATGCATTTCTTAACTTCTTTAGGCGTAGTAAAAATATGTGGATTTGATGTAGGGGACGTTTGGCATAGATATCTGTTTATAGCTTGTCTGACGCTGCGAACATGATAGTGTGTAGATAAGCATTCATTTTGCTTATGTATATTGTGAAAATGGGTAGCAAGTACTTCGGTTTTGTCTTTAATGGAATATGCAATCTTATTAATACTGTTTGGGATTGTGATTGGCGGCAGCTCAGTCTGATTTCTACAGAAACGTTTGTTTACTTTCCACAGAGTGTTGTCTTTATGGGACAAATTCTTCAAAAATACGTTCCATTTTTCATTTCTCTCATAAAGTAGCCGGGCTTTTACCAGCTTATTTAATTTGTTATATAATTTTTTGTATGCAGTGGAAGAAGGAAACTGATTTTTTTGGCTCATCCTACGGCAAAAATTTTTAATACTAATAAGAAAACCAAGTTTTCTAGAAGCAGTAAAAGGTTTATGTGGAGATAGTTTGGGTACAGATTTTTCGACAGCGGTTAATAATATTGAAGTTAGAGAAGATATAAATTTATTTATTTCCGGAGGTGATTTCAAGGAAGCAGGTAGTATGATATGTTCCTTGATAAAAGCTTGGTAGAGGTTCCAGTTTGCTTTAGGGTAATTATATCGCTCCACGGAAGGGGTTTGAATAAGGAGCAGGATGCCTTAACTTTAAGAGGAGTAAATAAAAAGAAAAACGTTCAGCATGAAGAGCAGAACTCTCAAAGAAAATGTGATTATCGTCACAGACACAACTGCTGCTTCCATTAAGATGTATAGAGGACAATAAGGAGAGGAGACCAAAGAGAGACGATAGCGGGAAAAGGGCAATAAAGTGCAATTAAAACGTAGGCGAATAATAGAGACAATAACAGAATGTGGAACAGGAGGGAATTCTGAGAATCGAGGATTAGAAGAAAGGCTAAAGGTTGAATTGAGGGGTAGACGGAACGATTTTGTTGGTAAAGAAGGAAGAATACACATACTGTATTTATTATTTGGACTCATTATTGTTTAATTAAGTGTTAAAAATTTATTTTTGTCCTGAAGAATACACATATCCGACCAAAATTTTAGGTGAAGTTTTTTACTTAAGGATACAAGATTAGTGTAATTGGGATTTTTTAAAAGTAAAAGCGGGAACGAGCAACAACCTATATGCTAAAGCACTCGCCATCTGAAAATGTTTATTTATTTACCAAAAGTGATTTTTGCTGTGTTTGTGTGGTGCAATTAAAAATCCGTAATTTAAATTTTTTTTACTTTAAAATAATGTGCTAAATAAATTTCTTAAATTTTAATTAAAGAGTTTTTAATTACTTTAAACAAATACGTTCATCAATATGACCGAGATTTCTTCCGTTTCTTGTACTAATGTGAATTTTTAGAAATTTAATTAATTTATTTCGTGCTAAGTAATGTGCGTTCATAGTGTAGTAGTAGTAGTAGTACTCTTGTGCGTCTGCGGTATTATTTCCTGAATGCGTATAATGTGTTAAGGGCGTGAGGTTTTCAAACTTTTTTTTTTGGCTTTTTTTTGTAGAAAAAAAAAAAAAAAAAAAATAATGTATGACATCTCAAGAAAATTGTGTTAAAATTTCAAGCCGATAGGGGCAAAATTAACAGAGTTATGATCATTTGAACGTCTATTGTTCCAGACCGCTTTTCTGCATCTGTCATGACGGGGTCACCGGAAGCGCTATTTATTATTGTGCTCTATTATTATAATCCCTACATTTATTTCTCCGTAGAACGGCCTTTATAGATATGTAAAATGACTTTGTATTTATTTAAGACGTAGTATACAAATCAGTTTTGAGGTGTACACCGTGCTAAGCAGTTGTGTATGTAACGCTAAAATTTCGTCTCTGTTTTAGTTGATTTTTGCTGTTTTAGTTCGTTTTGTGCATTTTGTGTTGTTGATTGTTACTGCGATTTTATATTTTTTAATAATTAAAATGCCCAAAAAAAATTACTAGAGAAGATCGGAAGAACAGTAATAAAATTTTGTGCAGATCAAAAAAATAATACTACCGCATAAACGTTAGAATGACGTGGTGGAAGCAAATTCATCGAAAAAAAAATTAAACTAACAATAAGTACTTCTGTGAATGTGGAAGAAGATCTTCGAAAACATTACAGAATCATCGATTTTGTTCTTGTTTTTTCAACGATTTCAACTTTAGTAAAGTTCGTAAAATGCGATGGAAAAGTATCATTTCAATCGTGCAGCAAAAAAGAAAGGCTCAAGAATTCAATATCAAAGTTGCATGTGAAAAATCGTGGTGCTATGTTCCGTCTAGTGAAAGAATAGATTCTGGTGTATACGAGGTGAATTATCGATTTGCTTTTGTTATGCGAATGTTAGGCTTAGGTTTAGCCGGATGTAATGAAGATTTGCGGCCTTGTTGATTTGACTAGTCACTTTTTTTATCGAAACCTACCTGTAATATTTATACACGAATAAAAAATGAGTGAAAATATCAAAAAATGTTGCGAGTAAGTTTTTTGCTTCAGCTGTACAAGAAGAGAAAGATGTAAAGCAAATAATTTACCAGATGCATCAGAACTGACCGTATCAGGCGACGGAACGTGGAAAAAAAGAGAATTCTCTTCGTTATTCGGCGTTGCTTCTCTGATTGCTTATCAAACGGGAAAAAGTAATCGATATTCTGGTAAAAAGTTCTTGCTGCCACCATTGCAAAACTTGGCAGAACAAATTATAGATACTGCTGAGTATATGAAACGCGGTATGAAGAATAGCGGAAAATGCAAAGCCACCCCCACACTGAACCATCCGGAAACATGAAAGTATCGTCAGTTATAGAGAGATGTTTCAACGTTCGTTAAGAAATCTTGGAGTGGTAAAATTTCGTAATTACACTGGAGACGGTGACTTGAAAACTTACAGTGGCTTCGTAAATAATAAACCTTACGGTGAGGATTTTGTGATAAACAAAAAAGTAATGTATAGGCCATGTGGGAACTCGTCAGCGTGGAATTGTAAAAACCCCATTGCAGTAGATATACGGAAACCAAGACCGAAAAAACAGTAAAAAAAAAGGCCTTTCTGGCCGAGGCAAGCTTACTGCTAAAATAATTGACAAACTATAACACTGAATATTATGGTTTGGCTATTCAACACAATCACGATTATGTAGGGAAAATGAAAAATGCCATTTGAGCAACTTATTATCACTACAGCTCAACAGACGAGAATCTGCAGCACGAGAAATGCCCGAGCGGCGAATATTCATGGTGTGAATGGAAAAAAGCTGCTGCTGCAAATGCCACACTACATTTCCCGCTGATGTTTTAAAAAGCCATAAAACCGATTTATGAGGACTTTTAAGCAAGGACGAACTTTTGTAGCGCGATATCTTGGAGGATTTACTCAGGAACGGAACGATTTCTTCGTAATCTTAAAAATTATTGTCTTGCACGTGAAAGTGATCTGTTCAAAGCTTTTCAACAAAAGGCTTTGCATTGAGAATATAAACACAATTTTATGCTGGCATGTAATAAGTAGGGCTCGGATTTTCCATATATTGCATATGGTTTTCTTTGTGCTGCTTCTTTATTTCAACGGTTGTAGATTCAAAATATATAAATTTAAGAATGCATATTTTGAACATTTTGCGCCCTTTGTATGTTTTAAGGGGGTTTTCAAATATTTCAAACGACGATTTTATCATAAGAAATTGTAATTATTATGTATTTGAAATTGTCGGAAAAGTTGGTACAAAGATTATATGAAATTTATAACTTCCTGCAGAAAATACCTAAGGAAAGTTGTTTTTTTTTTTGTTTTTTATGCAAGTTTGTTGTTGGGCGAAAGCCTTTCGCAGCGTGTTTGTTAAACAGCAACAAAAAAAAAAAAGCTCAGCTATTTGATTTTTATTAGGATATATGTATAGATAAGGTTGTAAATTTTTCTTTCGAATTTTATATTGAAAAACACCTCATGAAAACGTAAAATTGTTAAAAAATGTAGTGTTTTTACTTTTTTAGTCATAGTTTCAAAAAATCTAGAAAAAAAAAAGAAAAGATGTTTACACATACGTATTACATTAATTAATTTTCTCTGGTAACAGCATTGGGCAGTTTTTTTTCGATGATATTTTGAAATTTTCGAATCCATATAGAAATTTACAATTAAAGGCCGGAAGTTTTCTAGAAAAATTCACAGTTATAGAGCATTTTTGTTTTCCTAAATTAAAAGTTAGATCCATGCTTCACATCGTATGTTGGATCGAATAATAGCAAAAACTTTAGTTAACGTGTTAAATGAAAATGAAATCCCTTACATTCTGAAATGTTCGCATTTAAATATTTACCAGTTATGCCTTGCGATGCGGAAAAGTCGTTTTTTGTACTGAAAGCTGCTATAGCAAAAATTTGAGACGGAACTTTTGCGTTTAAAATTTTTAATGATTATTAAATGTAACAATTTTTGATTTTAGATTTATTTATTTGACGTTCTCGTAATACAAAATTTATTTAGTATTAGAAAATGCAGCATGTTAATATTCTTGAGGTGGAAAACAAAATTTCCTTTTTATTTTTTTAACATACTCGGTCTATTTTGAAATTTTTCGTGCATATCTTTAATACATATAAATTCGAATCTGAAATAAGCTATAATACAGAAAAAAATTTCGATCTGTGCAATGCGCGTGTTTTACTACATATTAGGTATAAACATTGACGATTTATAATTTGCTTTATAAATAACGTTGTGTTCTCCGTGAGGACAACCAACAGCGACCGGATTAAAAATTGAAATGGAATCGTTTTTTTTTTTTTTAAATTAATTTAATTTTAATAATTAATAACAATTACAGAGAACGCGTTATATTTCCAAGTATGGTAAACTTTGGAAAAAAGTTAGTCGACGACTGAGACGGATAAAAAAAATTATTTATCGGAATTTGGTACATCTATTTTCTTTAGAAAGCGATCTCGTTCAGTCGTTTCTAAAGCCATATCTAGGATATTCCTAATTTCTCTGGAAAGAGATAAATATGATGATCATAGGTCGAATTTCCCCGTTATCATAGTCTAGCGGATAAAGTTTACTGGAGATAGAGAGATGATTTATGTGTACGACAATTGAAAAGACGGCAGAATAACAGGGCAAATGTACAACCAACTGGAGACAACATAATTAAGTAAAAAAAAAAAAAACAAAAAAAAACGAGGCTTCTCTGGTTTTTTGGGCCAGTAGATCGATGCCATTGCAAACCTTAAAGTAGCAAATGGCCATTTATTATCGGTCATCTTGTTCCATAAGGTTGTCTGTAAATTAATTTTTTACAATCAATGATAACTAGCATGGTAAATCGTTATTAATTTAATGGATTACACTTTTACCTTACATATGTGTAATTTATTCTATTAACCTGCAAGTAACTCTATTCAAATGGTCGAACATAATAGCATAGTTTGTTCTAGCTCTACTCACTATTAAAAGGTTAAATTTAAGTTTAATGAAATAAAAAATGTTTAAAGAAAAAAAATTAGGTAATGTAGGAATAATATAGGAATAATGAAGGAATAATGTGGAAAAGAGACAAGTATCGCTTATATTCCAAGTTATTATATTTATTGCGAAAGTAAGTAAATAAAATTATAGTTTAAAAATACTAAATAACCACGCTTTTATAGTAATGTGAGCTAAAAAGTAAAAAAGTAATTTTTAAATATAAAGATAATATTCAACAGTGATGAAAATCTCCACAATTAACTGTATATTTTAAGTTTTTCTAATAAGCTCAAAATGAGAATAAACTAATTCACACAACAAATGTTAACTTTAATGTGAAAGAAAACGTGGGGTGCTTCTCGATATCAATTGTTTATGCGCTTTTTCTTTTATATTTTAACTATTTGTAGATTTAATTTATTAAATATAGTAAGCACCCCACGCTTTCTTTTACATTTAAGTTAACATTTGTTGTGTGAATTAGTTTATTCTCATTTTGAGCTTATTAGAAAAACTTGAAATATATAGTTAATTGTGGAGATTTTCATCACTGTTGAATATTATCTTTATATTTAAAAATTACTTTTTTTTTTTTCTTTTTAGTTCACATTGCTACAAAAGCGTGTTTTTTTAATCTATAATTTTATTTTTTACTTTTTAGTTCATATATTATAAGCCTGTTTTTTGAGTTTTTTTAAACTATAATTTTATTTAACATTTATTCTCACTAAAGTGCCGCAAGATCTCTAATTGTTTGAAAATCGGCTATTTGACGGCTGTTTTCTTCTCCTCTAAGCAAACCCATAAATATATACAGCCTTTTTTTGTTCGACTTTTTTAATACTTCTCCGATTCGTCCTCGGTCCGACTATCTGCCTTTATACCCTGCAATATATCGGCCTTTCTCATGAAAATCTTTCATCCGCCGAACGGTTTTTATCTTTGTTCTAAAATTCTTCGACTTTATTATTTTTGGTCTCGAACACTACACGACCGATTTATAATTTCTTTCAACATTCGTTGCCAAAGTCATTATTTTCTGTCGTTAATTTTACCATTCTTGTTAGCACTACCCTATTGCAAAGTAACACCCTCTTTTCATCGCGCCGACATACCTCCTATGATGAAGTCAACAACGCATACAAATACTGGCTTGTACGCTATCCCAGGTAGGACTTGGGATTTCTCTTCTCAAGTTTTACATTTCGTGCTTTACGTACACTATTTACTCGTACATTTTCTGATTCGTTAGACGTGAGATTTAAGAATAATTTTCTTTCGTTGCTTAAAGTTCTGTTATTTAATTACTTTACACCGCGGTTCGTAAAAAAACAGAAGCATTCGACTCTAATATACATTTAACACCTAAGGGGTAAAGTTTAATAAAATAAAAAATGACTTAGTCACATCTATGAAATCAGTTTCGAACCATATCAAGTTTTTGATAAACGAGGACACACTGCACTTATCACCATGTTTGTAACTTGTAGAAGGAGTCATTGTTTTTTTTTGTTTTTTTTTTGTTTTTTCTTTTTCTGATGATCCTGGTCAATTGAGACAGAATTAAGGAAATTATTGAATTGTCATCCAAAATGAATACGTATGTAAATTTTCAAATTATTCAGACGTCGGGAAGTTAGTGAAAATTGACTTGTAAAATTCCATTACACACTTACATATTACTCATTTACATACAGGTCAAGCTAATAAAAGCGTGTTAAATAATTGAAAAACAAAACGTTAAGAGTTTCGCTATTTTGTAATAGTTATACGTATTTTTGTAATTCTGGCGATATCGGGAATTCTTATCCGTTTGAGATTTTCACATATTCCTGCAAAGAGTGAGAGAGAGAGTCTTTTGGCGAAATTATGACCGTGGGAAGAATATCTTTTCATTATCGAATTCTTCAACTATTTCATTTGACAATATTCTGTTTAAAGATTGACGTGATCAGAGTGATCACCTGAGAAATAAATGTTTTTTCTTGTTTATCAGCGCTTTCTCTAATGAAGGAATTTATAGTGTTAATATTATTACTTAACTTTTTTCCATTAATTCTAAGTTTTAGTGCGATGATTCATTAAAAATCTAATTATTTGTATTTGATCTTTCATTAGTAATGTGAGACTTTTATCGTCATTACGAGCTTAATTTATACTGTCGTGATAATATTGTGAGCATCGTCAACATCAGCGGCTACTAACATACATTTAAGTGCACGTGAATCTCCATTAAAAGTGTATTCTTCTTTTTATTATCCCGTGAACTGTATGTCGATAATATGTTTGCTTTTTAACCGACTTCAAAAAAGGAGGAGGTATTCAATTCGACTGTATTTTTTATTTTTTATTTTTTTTTTTTTTTCAATTTAATACTTTGTATCGTAAGTTTAAAGTTTTTTTCTTTTTTTTTTACCGTGTTGCCTGAGCGACTGTTAACATATAATTCGTCCGTTTCCTTTATTAGGAGCTTTGACAGACTTATCAATTCTCGTCCCGTAAAAGATGTATTTGTGGAACAATTAATTTCCAAAAACATTACTCGAAGTTTCGATGTTCCCCGGATTTTCGAAAAATATCCCTAAATGATTCCTTACCTACGTGGTGGTGTTTTTGACAGGGTGATAATTATCGGCATCATTTTGCAAATCATTATCGTCTGAAAAACAGCCTTTTTTGTCACAAAATTGCTGTGATAGGTAATACGTTTTTTCCAACTAATAATTCCACAGTATTATTCGTATTATTATTACGGACCTTAATTATTTCATACGGTTCCTTAATATTTCGGAATATGTTTCTTTGAAAGTTCTTGCTTGCTTTGCTCACTTAAATAAAAACTAGAGAGTTAGTTTTCCTTAAAAACTTTTAGTCCCTTTTTAAAACGGGGGGATTATTCTTTACGATTCCGGTTTAGATTTTATTGTATCTCCCTGGCAACTTTATGTGTAATATACTGTGGCGTAGTTTTAGTTGATTAAAATAATCTTCGCGGGTGTATTTAAATTCAGGTCTATTAGAAAGAGAATTTTGCGCAATCTGCTTTGATTTCAAATGGTAAGTTTATTATTATATATATATTTATTTAATGACGCTCGACTACTGTGGTCATTTGCGTCTACGATACAGAATGGAAATTATAATAACAATGCAAAAATAACTATTATTACATATTAATATGTCTTAATTATATTAAATTGAGTACATTTGTAATCTTTAAAAAATGTATTAATTTCTGGATTATATCATCCTCTTTGTCCTGTAATACTTCTTCTATGCTTAGACCGGCTATTGACGCCTCGTTCCTTTGTCGATCGAATTGTTGGCACTCTGTGATTATATGTCCTATCGTTATAGCAAAGAGCTGGCAGAAAGGACACAAAGCTTGCGTTTCTCCATTGATCAGTGGGCCGTGCGTTAGCCTAGTGTGACCGATTCGTATCCTCGCTAGAGCAACTTCCTCTCGTCTATTTGTACGGTACGATGTTGTCCAGGTTCCGATTTGAGGTTTGATCTGTCGTAGCTTATTGCCGCTTAGCCTCCCCCCCCAGCGCTCTTGGTTAGCTAGTTCTAACGAATCTCTTATGTGATCTGTAATTACTGTATTAGATATTTATCTCTGCCAGTTTTGACTTTTTGCCATGGCGGACCCGATAGATTAGGCAAGTTCAGTGTTATGGGAGCTAGATTGAGCTGGCGAATAAGATTCTTGCACCGTAGACCAAATGCTTCGTTGTTTTTGGAGTACAGTTTTTCCAGATTTGAGTGAAAGGTTTCGTAGTAATTAGGATGTGTCTTGTTCATGCTGAGTCTAAAATAATACTTGAGTGCTAGCATAGTATGAAGGTTTTTTAAACTTTACTATGTTGCTTTCGATGTGTAAGCTTATAACCGGGCTTGTGCAGAAGGCTCCGCCGAGACACATATATGCTAGTGTTTGATTATAATGTCCAATTTTCTGATGACTTTACGCGTTGCCGTACCGTATATTACAGCGCCGTATTCTATTATTGATCGCAAAGTTCGAATGGTGTTTTTCCAGCACTTTTACGAGCGTGTGTATTATAACGAAACATCGAGTGAGAGATGCAGTCATCCTAGTTAGATTGATCTTTATTAATAAAAGGTTTTAATTATATTTTTTTAATGTTAAGCGGAATCTTTCTAAACTGTCATTAGTTTGCGGATGACGCTAAATTGTTTAAAATATGATGACGTATTTCAAATAGTAATTTACTGAATTGTATCCAATGTAAATTCTGTTCCTCTATCGGAAAAAATAGATTCAAGGATACCAAATAAATTAAAAAATTTAATTAAGAAGACATGGATTTCGTAAAGGTGTTGCTTGGAAATATATTTTTTTTTTTTTGTTTTTGGGCATCGAAAATTCAATCCATCGACATGGAAATATTCAATTAGGTAAACCTATTTCTATTTATCCCTCTTTTCTGCACGATCAATCTTTAAAACGGGTAATAATTTGTAGTAGTAATTTTTCCATAATGTTCTTTGGTGGTTTAAAGCTCGTTTTATTTACTGGATACGAGTGACCAGTTTTTTTTTTTTTTTGTATATTCTTTTATTCTGTTTTCGTAATAGCCCATGAACAATTTTCCTTAATCCTGTTTTTTATGAAAAATTCCATTATGACCTACAACAAATGAACTACTACGGTATTTGTTTACTATTTCGTTAATTTATTCTCCATCGTTTAAATTTTATTGGTATTGTATTCTTTTTATGTAAAAGAAAGAACATCAAATGTTTGAATCTTTCATAATGGTACGCGTTTTTATCTAATTAATCTCTGTACGAATATTTTTGCTTTTCTTCATTTTTGAATGACAGGGGTTTTTTATTTAGCGATTTAATAGTAAGAAATAAATCATAATTAATAAGGTCGAAATAATTTCGCTTGTAACAACAAATATAATATCCTTTTTTTTTACTTTTCTATATTGTACGAAGTTTTAATTTCGTTATTACGAATTTGACCGTTACTGTATCTCCATCCTTGGTATGGTTGCTTAGTCAGGTTCCATTCCCTGTGACTCCTAATTGCTACCGGTTATACGTGTTGATGGGTAATCGTCCGTTGTTGGCAAGCCCAAGGAAAAAATAAGGAAAAAAAAATGTTGTTTCCAATCTGAATTATTGTTTTTCTTTTTACAAAGAAAAGATACGATTTGGTTTTTAGAATTTATGTTATCTACGGTGTTTCAGCGCGATTGAGAAATGTGAATGATTTTTCTTTTGAAGTAAAGAAATTTTTCATAAGATTCATTAGAATTTGTATTTTCTTTAGTTAATTTTAATGTTTGTTTGCGCTATAATCAAATTTCTTCGTAAGGCTTCAGCGTTTTATCATCTCAGCTTTGCATATAATTTCGTAGTCGTTTCTTGATAATTTTAATTTCCATTTAAGAAGAAGCTCTGATCTCTAGGGACTCTACAGTTAAATAACTAAGAAAAAGCTTTCCGACTAGTTACTCTATTGCTAAATTTTCTACCAGAGAAAGACAATTTGCTGAAGTATTCCAACAGCCTAAACTCTAGTAGCTGTTAATTATTTTTCGGTTGTATTATAATTTATTTCGCCTTTATTTAAATACTTGCGAATGCTGCAGGTTAGTCTTGCCCTATTACACCTTGAGATAGAATTACGCCTATAGAGAGAACTAGCATCTGTAGTTAAAATAAATTCTTTTGGGAAATCAGAATATTAGCAGGTGGAATCGGAGGTTAATATATTTCTGTATTTTTCAAATGAATTATTTTACCTTCCAAGAAAATTTGTGTCCTTTTTTAAGAGCAACGTGTTAGCGGCTTGGCTATTTTCGCGAAATCTTTAGTAAATCTTCTACAGCATCCCCACAGTAAGCTATAAGAAGGATTCTGTATATCTTTAGCTGTTTTGGATACAAAAAAAGTTCGTAATTATATGTATTTTATTATCGTAGTTAGGTTTTAATCCTTGTACATATATATAATAACATATGTCCCGGATAACTTCTTTTCGTAGGAAATCGAATTTGTCTACTTTAAATCGTCCCTTAATCTAGAAAAAATTGCACCTAAACGATCTAAGTATATGTTCTTTAAAACGTATCAAATAAACATTGTCATCAATGTAAAAACGAAAAAAAACAAAAAAAACATTATGTTCCCTGTAATCCTGTTAATATAATATTGTTCATTAATTTCGAAATATGGCTGATGCATTTTTTAAACCAAACGGCATTCTGAGATATTCGAAATATTCTAGGTTGAAAGCGGTGTTTTCGATATTACTTTATTTCTATCTGATCCAATCCAGAAGCAAGATCGCAAATGGTAGAATTGCCAGCTTGTTGTGAGAGTCATAAAGAATATTTTCGGATGTCAGGAGTTGGCTAGTGAAGATTATATCGTGAACAGTTTATAAGAAGATGATTTTTATAGTGATAGGGGTGTTACAAGAAGGGAGCCGGTTGAATTTTAACGATATGACGACTGTGTGAAACTTTATTATGACACCTAGTCGCAGACGAGCGGGGCGTTATTTCTTTTCTGTTTTTTGATGTGGAGGTGATTCAGCAAGATGTGGACTTTCGTATGTCGGCTTGCTTGAAGTTGAAGTTGCTGACCATTCGAATCTTGAACGGACTTTTTTGCCGAAATAAAAAGACGGGAGCTGAAGCGGAGGATGATAAAGTCTAATGAAGAAGTAGTTTCTCATCTTACTCCAGATTTATTTTTTGAACCCCTCGGTAAAATCCAACTGCGGTTTGGATTCGAAACATCATATCTATGGAAGTTTAGTAAAATATGCTTGAAGGTTCTATTTTTCGAGAATTGTGCAAGATTACGCTCCGTTAAAACTGTACGGTTTCTCCAAGGTGGGATGCTGGAGGATCGAAAAATAGGTGAAAGGCATAAGCGTAGTGAGAAAACGAGAATCTTCTATTTGTCGATAGATGGGTGGGAAGGAATGCGCTGTTTAATAAAAGCTTTCTTCAGGTCTTTTCGTGCCGTTTTAACCGTCAGAAATGAACTGTTGTTATTTCGGAGGGACACATTTAAAAATCAGATTTATTAGACCAATTGATAAGTTTGTTGATGATCTTCTGTAGTATTTCTTTACCTAGAGAGACGTATGAAACCGAGTTGAAGATGGAGAAGTCTAATTGGAGAAGAAATTTTATTTACGATAATGGGTGATAGCGATGTTAAATAACATAGGATTTAAGACAGAACCATGGGAAACTACTCCGTTGAGTAGGTTGTAACGTTACGAGATTAAATTTTTAATACGAACATAAAATTGACAATAGCCGAGAGAATTGTAGATGAAATAAATGTGTCTTTGGATGTTTCGGTTCTGTAGCGTGGGCAGCACTTTGCTTATTTTGATTTGATCAAACGCTTTAACAAAATTCGAGAAGATGGTCAAGTGATGGTACTTATTAGAAAACGATTGTTGAATGGAATTTCTCGGGCGAGTTAGTTTATCTTTAGTGAATCGACCGGATCTAAATTCACACTGCATACGAGCGAGCGAGTTTCTAAATTTGAGGAGCCATACTAATTGTTAACAATTCGTTCAAAAATTTTACTTGTAACTAATGTTAATAAGACGGGTAGTTATTAGTGTAAGCTGGATTTTTGCCTGCTGGAGAAAGTATGTATTGTCTAGATTTTATTTTAACAGTGGACAGGGGAGAATTTATTGTCAATTTTGAAGGATCAGAACATTAACTCTATCTAGGCCAATTAGTTACATTTTTTTTGTCTCTAATGACGTGCTTGATTTTAGTAATTTTGGTAAGGGAGTTGTAAGAGGTTCGTTATTCATTGATTAAAACTGGAATTGTCTTTCTTGCAATGTTATTTGCAATCGCGTTACTAGAAGATGGGATTGAATTTGCATCATCGGTCATAATATAAATATTGATAATACAGAAAGGCAAGGGGACATGAATGATCTCTATTTATACTTTGAATCTTCCTCCAGAGTGTTACGGAGGTTGTTTTGAGATCGATCGAGTTCACATATTTTTTGCGGGACTTACGCTTAATTTTTGTTTTAATATGTATCGCGCTTGAGCTGGAAACTTCTGAAAATCTGTGTGATTATCCGGGAACGATTGAGACTTCAATTTCTTTGAAGCTTATTGCGAAGGAGATTATTTAGTGGACCACGATGGAATAATGGCCTTGGTACGGATTTTTGTTTTCGGAGACTTTAAGTTGATACTCTAGTTGGTTAATAAACCCCTTGTATATGCGTGTCTGTGTTTAATTTGTTGATATCTTTGGAATTTAGAGTGTGCGGGAAGGTACAGGTTGTGCGGCAGCATAACCTTCTTTTCTTTAAAATGCGCCACATTTTTTCTACTAAATTTTGTTAAAGAGAAATAATAACAAAAAATCGAAATAAAACTGCAACGGAAGAAGCATAGCCAATGGGATTTAGAGTATGTATTTCGATTTTCTGTTATTATTTCTCTTGTAACAAAATTTAGTAGAATAAAAGTGGCGCATTTTAAAAAAGGAAGTTATGCTGCCGCACCCTGTATAATTGAAGGTTGTCCGGTGGATTTTTCGATAATTAAATTTCCGTTTTAGCTATGAGGAAGGATAGAACGAGTTCTTATGATGAATGATAATGTTTGTGTGTAGTGATCATTGAAGTCGGCGTGACGAAAGATTTGAAACTTTTCGGGAAGATCTAGGAATAAAATTATTAAGTTCAAATTGGACGAGATTTGTAGAAGAAAAATTCTAATATGTTTCTTTAGAAAATTAGAAAAGCGCATTATTCCGAAATTTCGGTTGTAAATTACGTTTTCTAATATCCCCCCCCTTTTTCCCCCTCCATTTATTATTATCCCACGAAGGAGAGTGAACGTTGAGAGGTGGTCACCACGTCGTAGGAAAGAGCGAGGTAGAGTAACGATAATGTCGGTAAGATTCTTCGAGAAGTGGAGTGGAAAGGTATATTTTTTTGCTGTAACAATTTCGATGTTAGTTATATATGCGTTTGTTCAATAAGTATTGAAGACATTTAAATACCTCCGAACGCGCGTTGAAATATGTTAAAGGAAGTGTGATGTTCGTTGAGGAATTTTGTTTTGCGTGTGCTTTTTGCAGGTATATAATAGACAGTTTATATCGGTGTGTATGAGAATTTTAAATTCCTTTAAGAAACCGAAAAAATCGTTACAATTCCAACTTGTGAGAACTTCTTTATCATTTTTATGTATTAAGTCGTATTATTTTTGTTTAGATGTGTAATTTGATTGTGAATAGTTTTAAGTTTGGTGGTTTTTAGCTTCATAAGGAAGAAGAAGGAGACAGGTAGATGAAGTTATTTAGTTGACGTTTTAGTGAATCTAGATTTTATTTTTATTACATCTGAAGAGAAATATTAAATTTAGAGGGGGGGGGTCAGTTTATATCTGTGACTGATTTGCTCTCAGTAATATCCATTAATAAGGAGAAATTAGTTGCTGAAAGCGAAAAATTTTTCTTGTTTATGACGTCTTCAATAAGTATAAAATTGAAAGAGTTCTCTCGAGGACGGTTGAACTAATTCTCCTTCTGATTTATCTTCGGATGAATCCCCCCGTGTTCGATTTATTAGGGGCATGAGATTGTATATTATCATTGGATTTCGTTCTTAGGGCATTTTTTAGGACTCCGTACACATATAATGTACGCGATAATCCTAATAAAATGGTTCAGAAACGACAAAAATATCAAATAAAAATCAATAACTCACGAACAGATTGACTTATTAATTTTCCGAAATTGGATCATAAATTTAAATTAAAATTCTTTTTAAAACCATATCTAGAACTTCAAGCTAACCGATTACCCTGGGCGTCAAAAAAACGCCAAGAATGAAATTTAAAACAAACTCAAAAATCACCCTTAAAAAATTCATAATTCATCACTATCTAAACCTTCAAAAATGAAATTCAAAATATAAGACAAAACGTAGCAGCTTTTTCATAAAAGTGAAAAATTGTGGCTAAAAAGTTATATAGAGACCTTCCCCTCTTTCTTGGGACCAAAAACAGCGCAAAAAAAGTATGTTCAGGTAAGTAATAGCTCGAGTAAAAAAGTAGAGAAAACCTAAACGTATCTTAAAGTTATGCGCCAAGAATCGCTTTATAGGAAAACTATAGCCGAGCTTACAACTTTATATTTAGGCCCTCGGGGCACCGAAAGCTCGAAATTTTTGATTTTTTTCTTTTTTCCCCGGACGTGTGATATGTTGGTGGGGAAGATCGCTTTTTTCGTCGGAAACAAAATCGTATTTCATTTCCTTAACGAAACAAGTTGGAGAAAAGTTTAAAAAAACATGAAAAATGACGTACTCTTCCTCTTTGCAGCGCGAAAAATCCGAGTTCTTTGTTTCGAATTTAGTTTTTTTAAAATGTAAATGTAAATTATAGTTATGTTTAGCTTAGCATACGGAATTCTCAACGCATAAAACATCATGCTTAACTGGACACTTGTTTTTTTTTTTTAAGTTTTTTCATTTGTGGAGATTTAGCAGGGGATGTGGGCAGTTGGTCTTGATCGTTTCCTGTTGAGGAAAGCGTTAAATTGGTTGATAGTGGTGGTCGTTTAACGACAGTACTACTACACATTTGTTCGGTACGTGTGCTCGTGCTCTAATGAAGTAATCAGTTTTTCGAGTTCCTCCGTTCGCATCACGTGCGTTCGCTTATCGTAAATAGCATTTTTTATCTTTCTACCTCCGCGTGCGGTAAATGAAATTATCTATTTATCGTCGTTTGCTCACTGATAAAGACGTTTTAGATTATATCTTGTACCCCCCTTCTCTTTCCCATCTTTAACCACTATGAAACCACTGACTGAAAATGCCGTTCAACTTTTATGTTGATTAAATTGAACAACGAATTGCGTCGATCATAACGATAACATACTTGAAAAAGATCAAGTATCTTTTTTCGTATTTGCGGAGCTAAAATTCGCCACTTTCGTATCATCCTGTCGGAGGCGCTGGAAATATTGTAGCTGCTTCTAGAGTTAGCGGTGACAGAATCATTGTTTTTCTATCTAATAAAGATCTTGTAGAACAATTTCAAATAGAATGCAGAAATTTTATTAAAACGAGAAAATTCTAAGTTTCTTACAAAAAATGAGAATTCCCCCTTCAATGTGTTTCTCCGATTGTCCTTCATTCTGAAATCGAAAAAGCGCTACTCGTGAACACACCTATAATCTAAAACTTGCATCTCCAATCGCCATCTTACAAGTAAACCTTACAGATGGCATATTTTCCAGTGTTATACGTTGGCGAGACGGCAAGTATACATTCATTCGGAAAATAATTTTTCCTCCCTGCCAAGTTCATTTAGTCTGGACGTACTCGCATCACTTCTATCGTACTTCTTTCTTCTCGGATGATCTCTTCTGTTTTAGATGCGCTCCTATGAAAGCACTAAAGCGGGAAATTGTACTCAGTATATCGAGGAAGAGAATTCGAAGACTCGCATGAAAACACAAAACGAACGTAGAAATCGATTTTTCTAATTCCGTTTACCAGTCACAATCTCTGCTCATTACACGGATCTTCCCTTCTCATTAGTTCGGGCTAAGTACAGTGGCAATCGCTTTAAAATTTACTTGATTATCTTTAACAGCTGTTTTTGAAAAGTAAACACTTTCCGCTATGTATATTTCCGAGATCAACTCTTCTTTGATTTCAAGAGTTTTTGTCAGTCTCAATTGCTGTTTCGATTCTTGTTAAAAGCATTAGTAGTAGTTCTTTTGTGTAATTTTCCTTTTCAAAAATTTTTGTAATACGATTTTTGTCTTTTTAAACTAAATCGAATGGTTTTCGTAATTTATTTTGTGTTTCCCTTTTAGGAGAAAATCATTTACGATTATTCCATCTTTCGGGATATTATTTGAACGATTAATAACAATATGTGAAATTCAGCTACTAATAGATATAATGTTTCCAAAATTTAGGGGAGAATGAAAGTGTAGCCTAATATTTCGATAGATAGTCAATTTTACTATCGTTATTGTTAAAAACTCTAGATATTTAATAATAACTTTATTTATTACCATCGTTGCCACTGTACTTAGCCCGAACCAGTGAGAAGGGAAGATCTGTGTAATGAGCAGAGATTGTGACTGGTAAACGGAATTAGAAAAATCGATTTCTACGTTCGTTTTGTGTTTTCATGCGAGTCTGCGAATTCTCTTCCTCGGTATACTGAGTACAATTTCCCGCTTTAGTGCTTTCATAGGAGCGCATCTAAAACAGGAGAGATCATCCGAGAAGAAAGAAGTACGATAGAAGTGATGCGAGTACGTCAGAATGAACTTGGGAGAGAGGAAAAATTATTTTCCGAATGGATGTATACTTGCCGTCTCGCCAATGGAAAATATGCCATCTGTAAGGTTTACTTGTAAGATGGCGATTGGAGATGCAAGTTTTAGATTATAGGTGTGTCCACGAGTAGTACATATTCGATTTCAGAATGAAGGACAATCGGAGAAACACATTGAAGGGGGAATTCTCATTTTTTGTAAGAAACTTAGAATTTTCTCGTTTTAATAAAATTTCCGCATTCTATTTGAAGTTTTTCTACAAGATCCTTATTAGATAGAAAAATAATGATTCTGTCACCGCTAACTCCAGATGCAGCTACAATATTTCCAGCGCCTCCGACAGGATGATACGGAATGGACTACACACTCCGAAACATGTTGGCTAATTTATTTATTTATTTATTTTTTTTATTATTCAATTAATGAGCCACATAGCTACACAGAAAGGGGGGTTTCATGGCTCAATTAGGAAGGAAATGAGATGGAAAAGTTTAACTTGTTTGCTAATTATATTATATATTAATAAAAAAATTTCCGTAATACGTGTATAATTATAGTTAATAAAAACTAGACACAGTCGTTACAGTAAAAAATTTTGAAAAAAGTAAATTTTTTTTTTGTCTAAGATGTTTTAATGATTTTGATGAATTTGGCTGTAACCAGTTAAATGTGACTGAGAAGCTATTATGTTAATTGATATTGTTTTTGACACGGTTTAATTTCACCGTACCGAGGTTTGTTGTTATACAAAACTTTCGAAAAAATGGCACACATCATGTTATTTAGGGGAATTTTTCCATCGTTGTAAAATTTAGTAATGCCTGCAAGATTGAAAACTTTAAATACATCTCTGCCCCGGTATCAGTTGGAAATTAACCCCCCCCCCCCCGGAATTTCGATGTGCATTCAATTGTATATTGCATTATTTACCCTAAATATATTTTCATCTATCATTTGGATTTCTCCATTTCATCGACACTTCGTGGTTCGGTATCCCTGACCGGAAGTCAAGAGGAGTTTAAGGTGCGCTGATTTTGTTTAAATTTTGCGTTCTTCGATCCTATGCTCCAAATTTTTGCAATATTTACAATTTTTGTCAGGATGTTTATTTCTCATTTTATTACGGTGTTTACGAAAGTTGCTGAAATCAGCATAAAGCATTTTATTCGCCTTACGGCATTCGTTAGAATCGTGATTATTCGATCTATACAATTTATAGTATTTTTTCGATGAATATTTAGCAAAAATCATATTTTCTTGTATGATTAAAACCTTTTCTTACTTAGAGTGGCGCTAAAACATTTGTTTTTAATGTTGATAATTCTTTCAATCGTTAAAATTGCAAAAATTTTTAATTACTGTGAAATCCGGAACGAGACCTATATCTTTTATTCATTTAATTTGATCACATTTTAAATTTCTGTCATTTTGAGATTCTTTACCGGATTTCAAAAAAGAAGGAAGTTGCGAGCGCTTACTTTTTTTTTTTATTATTTATTTTTTCGCGCCTAACTTTTTTTTGGTGAGCGGAGATTGTACGAGGACCGATTTTACCCATTCTTTGTCCATTAGAAAGCATACTATTCAGAAATGGTACACGTAAAAGTCAGTGAACGTGTAAACTGAGTATTTGTCAAAAAACGTGAGAAAATATGGTCCCTGTAGATGATTTCTTATTAGTATAATCGAGGCGATTGAATTAAAATATTGCCAATTTGCCAAATTAACGCGTGCTAAGGCCGCTGGCGCTCCTAGGGTAGGAAAAAAAAATGAACGTGTGTAGCTTTAAATGAGGAAAGCAATTATATATTTTAATGTTTTCACCGTGGAAATACAGTTTAAAATAATGAAATCGTTTTTTTTTCTTTTTTAAGCATAAATATCGAAAATAGGGCTGCATCATGGGCAAAATTTCCAAGCACAGATAACACGCACATATTATAATAATAACCCTTTTCTTGTATAATCTATTTTTGTTTACATTTTAATAAAATCATATTTTTTAAAGCAATGAATAACAGACAAGAGATAGGCCTCTTAAATTCACAGGCCCGGATTTATCCACTTAAATTCGGACTTTTATGTGTGATAGTTCATCGAATTTTAAAGAAATTCAGCGGCAATTTAATAGGTTAGTTGTTGAACCTGCATGTGTTAAAATTTGGATAGAGAACCAAAAAATATGAATGATAAATCACTGAAATTAAATAAAATTGTATTCGATTTCTTGGCAGTCGGTATTCACGTATTGCGTTACACGTTATTATGTTTTTAATTTAAGAATGTGTATCTAGTTGTAATAGGGTACCACATGCCGTGATATTCTCGTTGCAAACGACGTATACAAATGTTAACGAAAAAAAAACAAAAAACATGGGAAACAGCTGCAGCATTTGTTAGCCAGGTGTGGGATCTTTTTTGAAGAAATTAAAAATGGCATGCGGTAGATTCTTATTTTCTTGCCAGTATATTAAGGGAATTATCGAATCTCTTAGATCGATTTTTCAATGTGTTTAATTATAAATTTCACGATAAAACTTCTCGATCATACGAGATTAATTGAAAAGAGATCGTCGTTTTTATATTCAACAAAGTAAATTAATTCTTTCGGAGGAGTTTTTTTTTTTTTTTCTGTGGAAGGCTCGTCAACTTAAGTCAGCTCAAGAGGAACTTTTGTATATATTTTCAATATGCAACAGTGGGATTCCAACGAGGTCTCTTATTCGTACGAAACACCACTGGCTGGTTGGAGGAAAATAATTAGTCTATAACTTCAATAGTTCAATATCGTGACATTTTTGAGTTTCTTTTTTATAATATTGAATATGTGAAATAAATAAATATTGTCTTTTTAATGAAAAAAAAAAGAAAAACAAAAAGAAATAAATCGTACTGGTTAACGATATAATTGGCTTCCAACTTTATTAATTTACTACTAAACGAATTTCTGAGGTGACAAATTGAGGATGTTAAAGCATGTAACTAACATTCTTTCTTGTTTTCTAGATAGGGATCCATCTAATAATAATAATAAAAAAAAAAAATAGATAGGGATTTCGCAAACTTGTAAATGTAGTTTTTGAAATTCCTCTTATTTTATCAAGTCGCCGTGTTGCATCGAGAGGAAAACCTGTTTTTTTTTTAAATTTCTACTTTTTAAGAAACTACTTATGATGATTGATTAACTGTGTGTACTGGAGGATAGTCGGTTAGTCTATTATTAATTTCGGTAAAATATAATATCCAGTTATTTAAAAATTCAATAGTAATCGAAAAATCTTCTGCAAGAAAAATGTACGAAGTTTTAAATTCGTGTACATGTTTTTTTGTCGTATTTTTTATAAAATTATGCTATTGCAATTTTGTATTATTAAAACAAAAAAAAAGAAAATTCCACCTTAATTTGTTGTAATACATTGCAAGTTCCAAAATTTTTAAGTGTATTTCTATGCGATTTTTGCAATTTTTTTTATTAATAAAAAAAAATGTGAATTTGCCATAGTTACCGCTCTAAGATTTAGAAATAATTTTACCGTATGAAGTAAATTACAATAAAGGTAGATAAAAAGAGAAAACGGATAACATTCAAAAAAAAAAAGGTATTTTGCGTAAATAAAACTTGTATTCTAAATTGTCTTGTAAAAGTAACTGCGTTGTTAGTAGAGTAATAAAATAATAATTAGTTACATAGATCGCCGCAGTCCTCTAATACCAGTTTGCCACAGTTCTGGCTATCTAGTTTTGTAGTTTAATTTATAGTTAATTTACTGAAAAATATTCAATTAATAGTTTATTCGGAACGCGATAGTAAGTGTCACTTTTAAACGCTTTTTTTATTTCTTTTTTAGATTGGTGAAAATGTACGACTGGGACATCTTTAGCGTGTTATTTATTATCGCTTTCGTTCTCACAGTTTACGATAATTGGCTGAATGTCATTCAAAATTCGGAAGCGTGTACAGAACACTGCAAACCGTTAGTTAAATTTTTTAAATTATTTATCGTATTTGATTTTTTATATTTAATTTATCATATTTAATGTACAGTAGACTCGCGTTATCCGGACTACTCCGTATTATCCGGATCGATTTTCAAAAATAAATAAAAAAAGAAGAAAAATCTAAAGCGCTTTTATAAAATCCACAGCTATATGATGCAGTACGTATCTGAATATTTGTTTGCATTCGCTGCAAATGAAGATGCCGTCTGTGGCCATAATGTACTGTGACTCATAGTGATTGTAATGTGAGCACTATCAGTTTTCTTTAAAATCAGTTGATATGCTTGATGTTATCACTTGGGGTTATCTAAGGTATGGGAAAAGATTAGTTCTATAGCACTGTCGTGGAAAATTTTATTAGATCACAAAGTCAGTTGTAAATATTTAGGATGAAATTGACAAACGAGGAGCTTGTTTCTCTAATAAAAAATATTCCAGGATGTGAAACGGGTAGTAGTATAATACGAATGACGTTACAGAATGGATGGACAGCGACGAGATCGAAGAAACAGCAGATGAGGATACTGTAGCCATGGTATTCAACGAGGATCCAGTTGAAAGAAATATAGACAACGAGCCTATTCAAAGTGTTATACCACACGGTGGAGGACTGAAGGCGATCGAAGTAGCGCTGGAGTAACTCAACGGGAAGATGCGTCACCAGCTGATATCATTTTTTTACGCAACTGGCGTGATATATCGGCAAGAAAGAGAATGCAGCGAAAGACATACACCTTAATCACAGACTTCTTCTTAAAAACTAGTTAATGTACATCGTAAGTTAATTTTCATGTTTACTTTTTTTATAGGGTAAGTTAATTTTCATTTTTTTTTTCATTTAATTTGCAGTATTTAATCTTGAATTCCGGCCTGTCCGGATTTTTTGTTATCCGGACCGACTGACCGCCCAATTAATCCGGATAACCGCGAGTCCACTGTATATAATTTGTTGTTTAAAGTCACTCAATTGTAATGTTATAATTACGCAAAAGAAACTAAAATACCAAAATTTCGAATCAGATGAAGAATACATTACTGTTCAGAAATTTGCTACCTGTAGAGAATATTCAACATAAAAGCTAAAATTACTAGTTTTAAAATGTAAAGCTAAATAGAGATTTGCAAATTAATTTTTGGGGGGTGACTCCCTCGCGTATCTTTTCATATACTCTGAAACTGTAGTTATCAAACATTTTTGCTCTTCCTTTATATGAGTAATTTTGTTTTTCTTTTCCTTGAAATCGTGATCTATGATTTTCTAACCTTTTAACTCGTTATTTTTTCGAATTGACGGCATGTATTACGCAAAATAGCAGTATTGAAGATAGTGAGGGAAAACATTGCGTTCGTATTGTAATGTGTCCGTTACATGGGATGTATACAATTTTTAGAAAAATAAAAGAAAAATAATATAAAATAAAAATAAAACATAAAAATAATTTAGAATAATTAGTGCGAGTGCGAATGCGCGCGTGCCTGGAACTATTGTCAGTTGGGTGGCCAATTACCAGTGACCAAGGAATAAAGGATCGACCCGATTGTGGACAAGAAGCGATTTTTTTTTCGAGAAAATCAGTTCCGTTTTTACCTTCGGGAGAGTTTATGTTCTACCTTGTTTTTAAAAATTCAGTTCACGATTAATTGTCAACAAAAGTGTTCGATATTCGCCAGAATAGTAAAACAAATTCGAAACTATCGTACCTTGATCAATTTAAATAATACCGAGTCCGATTTTTATCAACGGACCACCGAATCGTCAACCTACGGATAACCACCGACAATAGTGATACGTAGCGTTTTGTGTTATATTTGTATATGTTGATTTTTATCATTTTAATCGTTATTTACGGAATCAATTATTATGTTTTTCAACGGTCATACCGAAAGATAGGCGTGAGATTTCCTAATACATTGTCTTATACAAATTTCAACTATAAATATTTTCATCTATATTAATAATCGCTATCTTGAATGGTTTAATTAAAAATCTAAATAAATAAAATCCACGAGCATAAAACCTCCTGGTTGGCATCCCTGTGGACATAAGCGAACGGCTAATACTGTTACAGTATAATTACAAGGATTTTTCTTGTGCCCACTATAAAAATGAAAATTAAAAAGAACGAAAAACATCTGCGCTAGTTGAAGAAATCATCGATTATAACTTGAATCAAATGTTACATTTATGCTTAACAATCCTACATAATACATAACTTTTGTCCTAAATTTGTTTTTGGTTTTCGCATCAAATTCAAATTAAATAGACCTCAAAAATACTGAATGCTGAAGGGAGAGAAGGAAAAAGGCTACGCATCAATCATAGTTTTGTTCACTTGCGCAGAGCTAAATTTTGCGTCACGATTTTAATATTTCTTCGATTATTTTTCGAAAATCATTGAATTTCTGTCGAATCAAAGATTGCTTTTTGGTTCTACTCATCTCGGTTGGCAAAATTTCTACCGGAAGTAACGGCTCAAAATTGACGACTATTTTGACGGTTTCCTAAGAGCGCTCTGTAATTCTCGAATTAAATTAATGTACCGCGATAACTTGTAACCGACACATTTTTTAATTTTTGCAGCATCTTTTTTTTTTATAGAGAACAAGGTATATTGATAATAAATAATATTAAAAATAACAATAACAGATATAGTCTTGACAAAATTCTATTTGGCAACGCTGTTTAGAGATGAAGGGATGTTTTTTTTTGTTTTTTTTTGGGGGGTCACGTCAACAGTGGAACTTACTCAACGCAAAGAATTGTACATTATATAAGGGGAAAAGATTAGAAATTGAGGAGATGAAGAAGTCTAAGAAAAGAAAACTATATTGTGAGAGGGGAATGCAAGAATGGAGTGGACACTATATGGAGAGTAGGGGATGAGCCTAAGGCGCAGAAGACTAGAATGCAGGGTAGCGCGTTCGGAGGAAATAAAGGGGCATTCGGAACAAGACGTGATTCGCATCACAGGTATAATTGAGCTGCTCCGGAGGGTCATAGGGAGACACAAAGGAGATTGAATAATAGAAAAACGGGGAAAAAAGAAGCCGGAAGCAAACTATGATCGAAACGCAGGTGAACTATAGAGGAAATAATCGAACGGCTATGGTAGGGGAAAAGATTAAACCAGGGAGAAGAGAGGAAGGAAAGGGCTGTATTGTAAAAAGATCGTGGATTGGTAAAGAATGAAGGATAGAATCCGGTACAGAAATCGTGGTGGGAACGATAAGAAAGACAGTAGAGAGTTTAAGCAGGAAATCTACTAATGAATAGACACCATTGATCGTCGCTGAACATGCCAACGAGTCAACTAACTCGTTACCAGGAATCAAATGACCAGGAATCCATAGTAGATCAATTAGAACAGAACGGGATGCAAATAAATTAGAAATTAAGAAGCGAATTTGGAGAATAATGGGATCGGCGACATGAGTAGGAAAGGGAGATAGCCAATAAAACACTTTTCGAGTAGTCCGAGGATAGGAGGAATCTAGAGATGTTATTTGTCGAGGATGTGAAAAGGACTGCCTCCTGCAGGATAGCCATGGATTCGGCAAGAAAAATAGAGGAAAGGGAGAGGGCAACCGAAAGGATTCGGAATAAGATTAGAGGATCATCAGAAATATAGATCGAAAAATGGAGATTATGTTTATTTTATAATGCATTTCGACGTTTTACACTTAATAAAAGTTAAAAAAGAAAAGTGAACTATATTATATCTATGGCGTAGGCAGGTATCGTTTTAGAGAACAAACTAGTGATTCAAAGTGAAATGATAAATTTCGACAGATTAATATAGGCGACAATATAGAATTATTTAGTTTCAATGGTTCTTCAGTTTACGGGAGTTAGCAGTCTCGTTAGTAATGATAATCAGATTGAGAACCCTCAGTTAGCCAGAATTAATGTTTTAAACATAGAAAGAAACGCTATGTGTGAAGAGGAAGCGCAATAAATCACTTTATTTGACAGTGTAAAACGTGTGAACATAATAGAGAACTTCGAACGAAATACTTTTGGTTCCACACTTTCCCAATGATCACAATCCAGTTTCGGTAAATCCAACGTCAAAGATATAGCCCCTTACTAACATATAAATTTATTAAACATCACAGAATAGAAATTTAAAATAATAAAAAAAAATTTAAAAAAGGACGAAATTATAAAAATAATATGAAATAAATAGAAACAAATAAATATATTCGATAAGCTGGCAAATGAAAGAGAAAAAAAGCACGAAAGCTAGGAAGAAAAAAAAAGTATCCTTCATTAGAGATAGTAGAAAAAATAATATTGGTTAAACTATTACGCAGTAATCGATTAATCCTTACTGTTCGATGTTAAGCATCGATATTCGCGCATTCATGTTATAATAGGTCTGGTCAGTTTATGTGGAAATATTCTGCGTACAAAGCATTGTATGCCAAGAATACACTTGAAACTGATTACAATTGTTTGATTTTTAATTAATACATATGTGAGTCAACACGTGAATACAATACGTCGATATCCGAAAGCATAAGGTGGTACGCATGTTTGTTACTATCCTTCAGGCGGCGATTATTTACGATTATTTCATTTTTAATTATTTTTTCTGGCCATAATTCTGGGACATCTACTACACCCGGTGGTGGTAGAGCCTCATCGTTCTGAGCAATCGTAAAGGCATAGTACACAATAAATATTTGGAAGTTTATTCGTTCGAGCTTTTATGTGTTTTCTCCTGCTTATACTTTTTAAATTTATTATACGTTTATTAGTACTTTTTTTTTTAAATTAATTAATGAACTCGTTTTTTTTTTTCAAAAACTAAACATAAAGAAGAGGATGATACAAACTGATCTTAAATAATAGCCAATAAGGATAATTCGATTACTTTTTTGACCTTTTTTTTCCTAACGTATCTCTCGCGTTCTTTTGACTAATTATGATTAATAATTTTCAAAGGATGGAAATCGCAAACGTGAAATTAGAAACAGTTAAAAGCTAGAAATTAAAAATCCTAAATTTATTAGAGAAAAAAATTCATTGTATTTCTAAAACTACCGCGGCGCAAATCAACCAAAACACGAAAGCATTGGTTCTCCTCAGACGAAACGATAGCAGCCATTATCATAACCATATCTATTATATGTTTGCGAAGAGGCTCAATTGCACGCTGAGAAAAATGAAACAGGTTTCCTCTTTAAGAATATACACGTCTAGTATAGCAAAAGAATTCAAAAAAAAAAAACAAGGAAGCTGGATAATTCGTAACGATAACCATACGGTTAGGACTGATTTCGAAGAAATAGCTGATGCATGGAGGAAGTGCTGCGAGCAGGCTGGTTTTACAAAAGGAAGGAGATCCTCAATCTTAGATTACTTATTGACAAATCGCGTGAACATAATATTCCAGCTGTGCTCTGTTTCGTCGATTATAAGAAAGCTTTCGACTGTTGCATTGGCCGAAAATGTGGTCGATGTTAAATGGGCGCCCCCTCTCCCAGTACATTTGGTATATGGCTGAATGAAAAAACTTTAGCAAAAGTCGGGATAAATAATGGAAATTACTCGGAAAAGTTTTATCCCGCGTGGGGCGTACGCCAGGGCTGTGTACCCTTTCACCTCTGTTTTTTAACTTGTATGGTGAATTCATAATGCGCAGAATACTATAAATCGATACGATAAATATGGTACAGTTAATTGGGATGGAAGTATCTCGGTGGGTGGGATGTACATATCTAATCTCCGATATGCGGATGACATCACGTTAGTAGTAAAACACGTGGAGGTAATGTCGTATATTCTGGATGATCGATTGGTAAAAATCAATGCAGAATGTTAACAAGGCCAAAACCAAAATAATGATCATTAATCGCCCAGAGAATAACTGCCAAACAATACGTGAAATTGAAGATATCGAAGTAGTAGTAGTAAGCCGTGTTTTACATGTTTAAGCTCTATAGTGGAAAACAGCAGCGGATGAAAAAATGAGATAAGGTGTATAAAGATTCGGCTAGTGAACTTCCTCGTCTTCCCAGTGTTCTTGCATGGTGCAGAAACACGGTAAAACATATAGACGCACTCGAACTGGAGGTGTATGCTGCGTGTCCTATGGACAGCTAAGAAAACCAATGTCTCGATACTAAATGAGATGGGTAACCCGAAGAGAGGCTATCATCAGGATACTGCGGTATTTTTTGGTCATATGTTCAGAGCGGACACTTTGGAAACGCTGCTCATTTAACGAAAAGTCAACGGAAGATGCTGGCCGTACCTTTCAGGATTGTAGTGTACACACATCGCAAGGGATCGGAATAGTTGACGCTGCCTGATCAACAACCGGGTGCCAGATCATAGTCACAATGGAGCATGGGGTGAGACGATTCGATTATGATAATGATGATTATGCGCACGCGTGCGAAAATGCGCCTCTATAATGGCAATGAAAAATGATTTTTTGAAATTTTTAAAGAAACTACCAATTACCAGAAAAACTTAATATTTATGTTTTTTTTTTGTCTGCTAGAACGTGTTAGTACATAGAGTTTATTCCCTGCTGTTGATGACTTAACACACATTCACCGAAGGAGTATCTTATGGAAGAGAAATAAATAATAAAATCGTTTCAAATACACCGATCCCCGTCTAACGTAAACTATAAAAAAAATTAGAAAGCAATAGTAGATAAAATACGCTAAAGATTTCTAAACGGACGACAGTTTGATGGCCGAATTTAAAAACTGAAGAGCAACGTCTTGAAAATTAGTTAAGAACTGCCGCAGATGTTTGAAAAAACCCGTCCGCGGTCAGTGTATACATTTCTAGAGAATTTCTGATTCGGTACTCTGTGGTCAGCGAGCCTACTACCCCCTAGTATATGTGAGAGGTTTTAATATTTGTAGTAAACTTGTATA
This sequence comes from Icerya purchasi, assembly GCA_039619475.1. Taxonomy (NCBI): domain Eukaryota; kingdom Metazoa; phylum Arthropoda; class Insecta; order Hemiptera; family Monophlebidae; genus Icerya; species Icerya purchasi. The sequence continues at coordinate 518,565,992 of CM077115.1, read as the reverse complement.
AGATTATGGCCGGTTTTTTACAAGAAAAGAATAAAATTAAATTTTAAAGTAATTTAATGTTATTCTATATTAGCCGCCCCAGCCACATCAATCTGGGGGGAAACAAAGCAAATAAAATAGCAATATATATATATATATATATATATATATATATATATATATTATATTGGCTCATTAAGTTATGTTGGCCCACATGGATGGTATATTTGACTTTGTATTTTGCAAGCTGGCATAAAAGAGTCTGGATTAACTTTTGTGGGTCCGAAAGAAGTTATTTTGGACGCAGAATTGTATTATCGTATGTTCGCCAGAAAATGTCGAGACCCAGATGATGTACCTGAAAACAATGACAATAGTGGCGGCCCCCAATTAATGCACTGGTAATTTAACCATTTTGGCAGCACATTCCGGGAGCTTCGTTTTTGAATTTTAGTGCACCGCGGTAAATGCACGGCTTTTCCATTCTTGCAACCAGCAAAACTGTAATCAGCCGCAGAATTGTAGGTAAATGCAGCAAGTTCTAAATTAGCGTGAATTATTCTCCTTTTTCGGAAAAGAATTCCGTATTTTTTGTGTTTCGTTTCTTTGAGACCGTTGTTCATGAGACAGAGGTTAAAATCGAGGAAATCGGCCTACCGGACCGCAGCAGAGTTAATCACTGGAAAGTTTGACGGGAATCAGGAATGGAAACGGGAATGGGCGGAAAATAACCCGGATAAAAGAGAAATTATCCAGGATCCGGACATCAAACCGAAGGGTTTCGATCTCCCCAGGAAAACCTGGACTAGATTGAACAGGTTCCGCACGGAACAGGGACGTTGCGGAAAAACGATGAAAAGGTGGGGACTCGCGAATGAGGCAGTGTGTGACTGCGGCAAAGACGAACAGTCGATGGACCACATCTTGAACAAATGCCAAATGCGGGCCCTGGAGGGCGGTTGGAACGAAATTAAAGAGCTATCAAGCCGCGCAAAGGAATGGCTAGAGAAACTGGATGTCGATGTATAGACAGACACAGCGGATGTAACATACCATACCTTAATTTTAACTTAATTTTGATTTGAATTTTAATGTAATAATTAACCTAAGTGCTGTTAAAGATACCCGAAGACATACGAATAATAATAATAATCAGACAGAGTTGTGCCGGATTGTGATCTTCTTCGTGCCTGCTCTTCAGACTCAACCGCATGGGACTGAGCTACTCGCATTCGATCCGCGTTATTTCTTTTTAAGCGATAAAGATGCACCGGATCTCTCCATGCTCGATCTGCTTCACGTCTTTCTTCTCGTCGCTCCTCCGACTCAGCCGCGCGCTACTCAGAATTTTGAATACAAACTGCTTCAATGCCTGCCTGCCTTTCCCCTCATCGGTTTGTGAAGCTCGTAACTTTCTTGTTCTGCGCGATTCATCGGAAGATCTACTAATATTAGCACATTTTGGAGACATATTTTTAGCAAAATAAGGAATATAAAGTAATACGTACAATTTAAACCAATTATTTATATTTATAATAATTATCATTTTATTTAAAATATTTTCATTTTCATTGGATAAGCTGTTTCCTCACGGATAGAAAACATATAGACTAACAGACAAATATGTTCTCTTTTATATATAAGATTTTTCTTTTGTTACGAATAAATCAATTACATCTATCGTGTTTTTATTTGTCCCTTCTCCTCCTCCTTCATTAAAAAAAAAAAAAAAAAAAAGATCTATATTCATATTATTATTCATTTCATGATGAATTAGATGGGTTTAACAACAAGTCAAGCATAATGTTAAAACTAATAAATAACGAAGCTCTTATTAAAAATAAATTTGGTTAACTACTCTACATTTGATTACTGATTTATCAGTTTCCAGTGAAAGTGAATAACCGCGTTCGAAATGTCGACTATAAATAGGATGTTTTCGACTTACTTACAGTCGAAAACAAAGATGCATGCGGATAGTTTTAACAAACATGAAAACATTACAATCGTCTAAATGTGTTTTGTTTTTCTTCATTAGTAAGCTGTAGGCAATAAGTCAATTAAAAATATATAAGTTATGTTAAGTCGTTCATTAATAGTATTCAAATAAAGTTTAACCCTAAAGAGCACAAGAGATAGTAGGAGGGTTCGATAGATAAGGACGGAAACAGTATTTAGAACACATTATACCGTAGCAGGGGAATTGAATCACAAAAGTTAAAAGAAAACGCAGAAAGAAAACATTAAAAAACTATTACTAGAAACAGTGAAAAGATTAAATGAAGCGCAGGCTGCAGTCGTCGATTCATTGCGACTATGATCACAGTGATAACAACGAGTACTGAAACTATAGTATAAATTTGTTGGAAAGAGAATTTGCGAAATAAGATATCACGGTGCCGCGTTCTAAAATGGAATTACTCACTGAAAATTTCTTATAAATGGAAAGTTTCGAAATTTGGATAAGTTTAGGTGCCACTAAAAGGATCGACCCTTCCATCTAAAGATAAATTACATAGGTAAGACAGTTCTCACAATTAGGCTGTGAGGTGGTGTTCTTGTGGGTCCTTGCACGTAATGGAGTGCTGGGGAATGAGCGGCCACTAGAGCAATGCTGTTTCATCGCGTTATTTTAAGAATTTGATCTTCCTACTCCATATTGCGTCTCTTATGTCCTATTTTTTCCCTCTCCACAGATTATTCCCATTATATTGATTACTTACTCCTAACAACATTTGATATCGTATGAAGATATAATTGTGATTCCTTCCTATTCTAATTGTTTTTAAGTAAAGCCCCCCCCCCCGGTTGACAGGCCCAACAAAAAAAATTTCGCGATATTCTTTGAAACGTCTTCTTTAAATTATTAGTTTGATTGCAGGAAACGGTTTGAACGGGTTATTTCTGTGTGATGATAATAACAAATATTTATATATGTTTAATAGCTTAATTAATATTTCATCTAGCGTAACTTTTATTTGCCATAGAACTTCTAATTCGGAAGAAATAAAGAAATTTGTGACGGATGTTCGTCTACAGTTTGAATGGTTTATCCAGGGCATGCATCATTTCCGTGTGAATCGTAAATTAGTGGTAATGTATAAGTTGAATTTATTCTGATAATAATTACTCTTTGTACGGCTAAACGGTAACCATTTTCTCTGTATATAACATCATACGTTATACATTATTGTTTCGAAAAATTCACCTTTCCTCCTTTTTCGCGTCGCTATCGAAAGAATTACCACTAAATGAAACAATATAAATCCTCTCGGATAATTATAAAATTTTATATACTACAATGTTTATAAACCCCTCAAAACACAGCTTACATACACTGGTAAATGATTATTTCACGTTAATGCTATACATTAACGGTTTGTAAATTTTTAAATTTTACACATACGAAATCATAAAATTCCCTTGAAAAAAATACTGAACTTTAAAAAACCCGATTACCCCGGGCATCAGAAATCGCAGTGAACTTATATCGAGAATATATAATACGGAATTTAAAACAACCTAAAAAATTATTTGAAAAATTCCGTAATTCGCGCTTTAACGAGCCTTTAAAAACGAAATTCAGAATACATAACAAAAATCGAAAATCCTTTCGTAAAATAAAATTATTAAAAAAAAAATACGGATTGTATTTACGATTTATTAAATTTAATTTTAAATATCGCTTTATCGTCATTATTTCGGCAGTTCTATTTGGTGTGATGGAAATCGCTTAATTGTGCATACAATTTCTCTTTAAAAAAAATGACCACAAATTTTCATTATTTATTATAGTGTTTAATGACGTTTGACCGTTTTGTTTTTCCCCCTTTCCGTTTCTTAGACTGATGTCGTCGTTGACAAACCCATTAAAAAAAAAAAAAGTCGAATTCCATCCGTTATATTTATTTATTTATTTTTTGATATCTGTAAAGTTCATTTAATCGGTGTGCACTGTACTTCAGGTGTTTTTTTTTAAACTTTAAAATCGTTTCACTAATTGCGGGCTATACATGGGGATGACGATATTTTTGAAGTTATTCTACCACTGGTTTTTTCATATTTGAAGCGTATCAGTAGCAAGAGTCATTACACTTTCTCTAGTACATCTCATTCTTTAAATTATACCGAATAATAAAAAAAAGATGTATTTGTTGTAATGTATGTCACGCAACTTTCTCTTGTTTCTAACACTGAAAAATATAATTTAAAATAAAATGTACTATCGCAGTTAAGAAAAATTTGGTTGCTCGTGATTTTCAGTACATTGCTGCAAAAAAATAATCGGTATTATTAGAATTAATTTTAAATCATTATAAATTTGAGATAGTAAATATTCAGATTTTTTTCTTCTTGAAGGTGGAAAATATTTTGCATTTAATTTTTTTAACAAAATTCTGAAATTACACCTTTTCAAATGCAAATAATGAAAAATTTACTCATTAAAAATACCAATTCTATCCATTTCATCAACCTAATTGAGATTTACTTCTGGCGATGTTAACCAAGTTGTCGTTTCTATTATTTATTTATTTTATTTTTATATATATATATATATATATATATATATATATATATATATATATATATATATATGTGTGTGTATATATATAGTAGTATATCATTATTAATTAATTGCCGATAAAATTATTAGTTTTTTTATCGGAACTGACAAATTAGTTTTAACGTTTCCTTTTTTATCTATCGTGTGTTTTAAACACTCGATCCAATTTATTGCAATACATCGAAAAGGATGCTGCGATATTATATGTTTTACATAACATTTGTATTTTCATGTAAATTATAATTTTTGTATTTTTATTTTTTGAAAATAGTCATAAAATTTTAATTTTAAAATGTTTTTTTTTTTTTTTTTTATTCGCGGCAATATTAAAAATATTAAGTACCGAAAAATAAAAAATGTTTTAGTTAAATTATTAATTTTTGTGTAACAAATATAATATACTGATGAACGCGAAATAACTCAGTTATACGTAAAAACAAACAACCTACGAATGTGTAGAAATAAGTGTAACATTTTCACTGTAAAACGAATTCAGTGTAGCATTAATATACTTGTTTTTTTTTTTTTTTTTTTGTTTTTTTTTTTTGATAAAAAGATTTTTAGTTCTGATCTGGATTATTGCGCTATTTGATGCTGTGTTTGTCCCAGAGTTGAAGTATTTAATATACTCTCGTATTTATTGAGATTTCATGGGTAGTGTTTAGCGCAGGAAATGTTGTTATTTAAATCCGTATTTGCCTTTGGCGGTAATCCTTTTATATATTTTGTTTTGGTATATTTAAATTTTTGCAAAGTTGCTTAAGCTGAACTTGATCATTGTTTATTTGTTGTAAAGATTATTGGATTATAGTCGGTAGATAAGAGTGTCCTACTAATTTTGAAGTAACAAAATTTATTAACTTTTTTTCAAAATGCAAAGAATGCCCGGTTTTTTGTACAATTTCTAGGAAAGATCGGCCCAAAGTAGAAGCTAATTTGTAAATTATTTGTATTATAGATGAATTAGTAGAATATTTCGTACCGTATATTAGAGAGTTGAAATTGTCCCATGCTGCGCATTTCACATTTAAATCAACTACGATTAAAACCTGTGTGTTGTTTAAATTTCATTTTGGGTGTTTTGTTTTTCTTCTGTTTTGTAGGATATTTATTAAAAAAAAAGTGTGTAATGATTCCTTGCCTATTTTGACACAGTTTGTAAACGGAAAAATAATGCCCATGATTTATGCGGAATAAATTTTTACTGTTTAATCTTCATTAGTCCTTCTATAAATATACGCTCTGAATTAATGAAAAATTAACGAAAAATTTTTCCGACGGCGGGTGGGTGGGGGTGGGGGCTCTGTAATATGTTTTACATACAATTTAAATAGAAAATTATATTGGTTATAATTTCAGTGTCTAACGTGGTTTTAAAGATACCTGTAAATGCCCTATAAATAATTTCCGTTTTTATGTAATTAATTGTTTTAATGTAGAATTTCTTCTTTTGTATTATTATCGTTCTACATAGAATAGGCATTTAAAAAGTTGTAACTTCTCATTTCGCCTAAAAATGAAACAGCATAGAAAAAAATAATGACAATTAAAAAAAAGTTGACTTGACAGTGTACAAAAAAAAGGAGAAAAAAAAAACGGTTACAAATATAGCGTTATTGAAAATGTATATGTACCCCCAAAATAGTGCAGTAAATTTTTCTAGGAATTTCTTTATTTCTCCTATGAATAATTCGATATCTATGGTCTGTCAGGCGAAAGAAGTCCGTTCGAGTTTCATTGCCGAGCGTGAGTGTGTTTTGTTCAAAGTAACATACTAGTGTAATAAGACATGTATTTGACGCGTATTTCAATATTATCGAAAAAAATCACGTTGCAACCCTCTCCTGCCATTCTTTTGCGCCCCTTCTTTGGACGTAGTAAGTTCAATTTTGTTTCATCTTTGTACGTTCACGCGTTCCTTTTATCCGATCTGTTCTGATCCAGATGGGGACTTCGCGCTGTTAACAGAATGATTGTTTATATCTGATATCGACTGATGAAGGTTAATCTGAGGTCCTCTGAATTCATGACGTCAGTGCCTTTCGGTTGTTTACGAACCGATTTCTTTCGCTTGACAGACTATACTTTGAACTTCATCGTAAATAAACAGACCTACACCGCCGACTGAGATCAGAAGTATCGCTTGATGGTAACATATGTATAAAAAAAATTAATGCAAATAGCGCCGCACAATTTGCAAAAAAATAACTTTATCTCTGCTTTGAAATTTTGATCATTCCTTTTTCAACATACGGCAAATCACCACATCTGCGCGCACTGATCGGTTTACAACGGTGTGCACTATGTAGATGTAGTTTGTTTAGTTTCAAGTCCCAGTCCTGTTACATTATCATACTAAAGAAAATTCTGTTCTTCAATAATTGCGTAAATCTTCTTGTAAATTGTCACTTGCTACGAAACAAAAATTCTAAATCACTATAGCGTATAATTAATAATGGATGTGTCATTTATAAAAAATAAAAAAAAGTTAAATAGTCGCTGTTTGTTAATTTTTTTTAATTTATTATTCATTTTGAAAACACCAGATGGGTCATTTATTAAACAGTTTCCAATCGAAACACCCCACATCATTGTTATTAATTCCATTCGATTTCTCTGCCCTTCTTCTTTTTTTAAATAAATATGCCCATTTTGAAACTGTACGTAATTGTGTAATGGTTTGTGGTTCCATTTCTTCGCCTAAATTTAGGATTTCATTTATTCAACGGATAAAAAAAAAAACAAAACAGGCAAGCGGCGTACAGATAATTTTGTATTGGCAACGACAAGTCATAATTGTCGAAATTCAGACTGAGGTCCCAAAAGATCATTCCGAATTCCGCGGAGTCATTAAAGTATTGATAATAAACGTTTGATATACACAAGTATCTTGAAGCCTATGTGGACCTACGGAGTACAGCTTTGGGGTTGTGCTAAACCTACAAATCTGAAGATAATACAGACCGCGCGGAATAAAATCCTTAGGCTCGTAACCAAGCCGCCATAGTATGTATCAAATCAAACTTTGCATCAAGATTTAGGGATAGAGTATGTGGCAGATGTTATTAAAACTCATGCCCGAAGACACGCAGAAAGACACTTGGAAAGTCATCCGAATAAACTTGCTGCTGGACTGCTACATACTGCTAATGATAGGAGGCGGCTGAAGCGTAAGAAACCTCATGACCTTGTTTAAGGTAAAGTTTATCGGGTAGGTACTATTGGGTACTTCTCCCTTCGTTCTCAATATTTCCTTGTTAAAAATATTGCTAAATGGCCTAGATGGCCAGTATTCGTAGTTGCATAATGTGTTTCTGAAATCCCACCCATATCTGCTCAGTCACTATATAGGAGCCTTACTGATATTTAGTGTGGTCTCTACATTAAAATATCGAGTTCTAGGGAAAAAAAGAAAGTGATAAAGAGCGGTAAGTGAGTGAACAAATGATTTTGTAATAAATTGAAAATGATGAACGTGTGATATAAATTCCTTATCAAATAACAAACGGAGAACAATTTTTTTTCTTTTTCTTAATTTTTTTTTTTTTTTTTTTTGGGTCTAGAAATTTATTTTTAATATTCCGTTTTTGGAAAGCTGGAAGCGTGTTTAAAAAAAATCGATAAACGAAAAGTAAAATTAATGCGGATTTATTAAATAACAATTTAATATCTTATATTTTAGATTTTTTGTAAGCCAATAAATTTATCTGTAATTTTTAATTTTTTTTTTTAGGTTAAAATTTAGGTTAGGACTAAAAAAAACTGTTGTTTCGCGTTTACTTATAATAAAATTTTTTATAAAACAATTAAAAACTTATTATTGTGGGCAATATTTATTTAGTGCGTAATTTACAAATAACTACATATCTAATGATTAATGCATAATTACAGTTATTCCCATTGATATAAAAAGGACCTTATGATATGTATAATGTAAAATTAAATTTTTATAAGATTATTATACCGAAATATTGAACGTATAAATGAGAAAAAGAAAACATCGGAAGAAAATCGAGATTTCAGTAAACCAAGTAAAATTTAGCATCACAGAGGCAGTGAATAAAATTCGAAATAAAATAAATTGATTAAAAGATATAGAAAAATCATCAGTTGTTACATTTACAGCGGAACAGGTATGAAATGATTTAAAAAAAAAAAGAAAAAAATGAGAAATTAAAAAAGAAATAAAACAAGTTGACTTTAATATTGAAAAATCATTAAAAGTAAATCATCGAATAGATTAAGTAAACAACTCGGCAACTAGTATAAACGATTTAGAAGACACAGGGAGTGGTCTGAAAAAGAAGATGAAAATGTTAAAAAGAATCGGTTCTAACAGTAATTATTAAAACTGGAATCGAATTAACGGTAGATGGTGTACGACGCAAGTGACACCTTGACTATTCAGTAGGTAAACCTTGGCAGAGCGTCGGGCATTGTGAAGTTACCTGTTTACAATGCATTAAGCCCAACGTCACTAATCGGACTAAGGGGGCAAGTTCCTTTCTACTTGGGATTCGCCTTTACCTTCCCAGATTTCTCTGGTACGCAGTTATTTCAGATTAGGTTAAACTTGAGAGCGATTTGGATCCGGGACGAGACAGGTCTCGATTACCTATGACACCTCTGATATTTGGCAGCGCCTTAACCACTAGGCTACCGAGCTACCGACTCTATTTAATTATTTAATTTTTTATTTATTTATTTTTTTATGCTCTCTTTGGGCACGTCAGCTAAAGTCCTACATCCAGAAACAACAAGAAAGAACAGAACCGTCAATTGAATTTTTTGATCCGGTCAGATATGGACAATATAAAGGAACTACTCTAATGGATGAAAAATAATGGATGGCGAGGGGAAGAAACAAAATATAAGATGCACAATAAGGAGTAGCTTGAGTTTCAGCAGACAACAAGAATATAGAATACAACGTTCGACGGAAAGGAATGGACATTCAAAAAACATCTATTGTATTTAGTAAAAATTGAAATAAATCGCAAGACTAATTGTTACCACTATCGGACGTTTAAGAGCAGATCAAGTATTCAAAAACAAAAAAAGCAAAAATAACCAATCGATAAATAGTAAATAATGATAGTTATCTGACTAGCTGGTTTATGTAAACGAAAATGGACAAAAAATTATTCTCCAACTCATAAAAAGAAGTAAAGGAAGTAAATTATAATTACGTATAGTTTCAAAGTGGTCATGTTTATGTAAAAAAAAAGGACAAAAACCGAATAGAATTAATAATGATATTATATCGGATTATTTTTACAACGATAATCTTTATTATTATTATTATTATTAAATTTTAATTTTGATAAACAATAAATGTTGCATTAGTAAAATAAAACAAGAAAATACAAATAAATAAAAAATGCTTATTTCAATTAAATACAGTATGAAATAGTTCCTAAATATTGAATTAAACTATACTGATTAACCTGTTTTTTAATTAAATTTATTTTTTCATTCATCTTTTTATATTTTAAATGTTACGGTTTAGATTTAACGCTATTTAATGACTGAACCGTCCGATAACGGCCTTCTTGGTAAATTCCTTTTATGATTAATGTTAAATTAATTTTTTCTCTTTTTTTTTTTTTTTTTGATACATTCATTACTATACTAAAATGTGTCAAAAAATTTTTTCGCTCACAAGTGATAATTTACAAGAACATTCACGTTTGAAAAGTTTCCGTTAGTATGATAATGCACACAAAACCGACCCAAAATCACGACAAAAAACAGCTTCATAGTCCAATTTGTCCTCCCACCCTTGAAAAAACAGTAGTCAAATTTGAAATCGAAGTCGGAGTCACTTTTTCGAAATTTGTCTGTTTGTACTAATTTTTTTTCTACGCTATCGTCAGCAATGACAATTATCGCACGCATGCACTTCTCAGCGGTGCTATTTGTCAATCGTTTTTGTTTTTCTAACCGATTTTTTACCATTTTTTTTTTTTTTTGTCCCTTACGAAACCTGCCCACGTTGCCAAGTTAATTTTTTCTTGTTTTTCTTTTTTCCTCTGTTTTATTTTTAGGCCAAATGGGAAATTATCATTATAATTTAGTTCTTTTGCTTTCGTTACAGACGGTGGTGGTGGTTCCATTTTTATTCATATAAATTAATCGGTTAGATGAAATATTTTTTACTACTCCTGGATCTATTACGTTTTCCTGTTTTTTAATACTTACGCTCCTCCGGTTCTAGCAATAATTGGTTTTAGTTTATTTCAATTGGCCGAAATTTTAATTTTTTTGATTTTTGCTCAATTGAAATTTTAAATTGTAAGCGATTAAAAATTAGTCGAAATAATAAATGATTTTAACTAATTTTAAATTGTAATAATTTAAAATTCCTTAAAATATTAAACAATTTCAAATTATGCGTGCCAAACCAAAGATTTGTCTGACCAAACCTATCGTGTAAAATAATATATGTACTCTTACCGAAAGAAAGCTATTGCGTGATAAATTAAGATCTAACCCATCCCCACAGGAATACGTGTGTACCTAATCGCAATTAATTTATCATCTAACCAAGCCAAGGCCGTGTCCACGGGGGGGTTACCCCCCCCCCATGAGAATTGAAATAGTTATTATAAGTACACAAAAATCTGGTATAAAAATCAAAAATTTAAAATAAATATTGATGATTTTTTAGGATGTTTTTACTCATTTTTAAAAGAAAAAAGAAAAAATATGCTCCATATTTTTAGGTACTTCATTAATATGTTATGCAAAAATTTTTATTACGAGTATAATTAATAACGTATGTAAATTTTATTAATGTTCATATACGGGCTAATTCATTTATGTGAATTATTAATATATAAATCAAAATGATGGAAATTATTAATAGTACGAATATTAATGAAAAATGTATGGTTATTTATAAAATAAATATGCAAAGAAAATCCCCCCCCCCCCCCCCAAAAAAAAATTTTTTTGGCGCGGACCTGTACCAAGCCTTATTATTATTGTTTTTGCCTGTAAAATGTAACGAAACCATTGTTTTGAAATTTTAACTGCAATTAAAAATTGTAAATCTTTTTGGAAAATTACAATAAACATTTCGACTTAACTGGTTAAAATCAAAAGTAGAAAAAATAGAATTGAAAGAAGAAATCGTGTAACAGAAAGAAATTCGTAAATATAAATTTAACATGAAATACAGAAGAACTCGATCCCAAATATAAAATTGAATAATTTCTTCTTTTACATATTTAATTAACTGATAAAATGTAGGAGGGTTACTACACGGCATGTCGTATAATTCGATTTCAGCTGACGTAATGTGACAGTCCAAATTACGCACACAGTCTTATTTCTACACAATTCAGCATGTAAACAAAAAGTATTAAAAAAAATAATTCTGTTTCAGCATACTGCGAGAGACTAGAGCTGCAATACAAATAGGATTCTCCTTTTTTGGTTTTTTGGTTTTTTTTTTTTTTTTTTTTTTTTTTTGCTGCATAGACAAAGGAATGTTGTTTATTTCCCCATTTTTATAACTTATTCAATTTCTGTATTAAAGTTATGGAACGGATATCTTTTGTTGTTATTCGTTCGATTAACGCATGTCTTAGTTCGGCTTATACAACGGCTCTTTTGAAAATGTTTGTCATAGGTGACGATGCCGGTTTTTCGCATAGGAATGCGAGTTTTTCTCTGCGGCGACAGATGATTTCTGCTTGTTTTTTCAGCCACCTCTCAAAATTTTCAATTTAAATACAAAAAAAATTAATGGATTTTTATAAACTTTTCCAATTTTATGCTTTTATTACGAAAGAAAAAAAAAGAATTAATTTGTATACAGTCTTTCAAATGTCTAATTCTCAGAGACCTTTTTTAATGATGTAGCTTCTGTGTTCTATTTATTACTGTTCTATGTCGATTGTATCGAAAAAAATAAAATAAAGTAAAATAAAATTTTTTCACTTTCAAAAAGACAACATCCGAGGAAATGTTATACTTGGAAAAATTACTAACGCGCAGAAGATAACCATTATAATATGTACCAACCAATTATTTATTGTACATTTATTCCGTTTAAATTTACGACGCATAGCTTGCTTTGATGTAATTTTTATTAAGCAAAATCTTGGAGTATTTAAAATTTAACATTCATTTTATTTCTAATTTCCCTACTGTACTGCAGTACGCGGTTGTATTAATCTGAGAATATTTCACTCAGGTGTACACATTTTCAACCGGTCGAACAATTTAATTTAGATTACGTTGCGTTACTTATTTCTCGAATTTACAAATAAAGAAATAGTTTTAATTTTTTATGACACAGAAATTGAAAATAAGTAAACGATTTATATAAAATCATTTAGTGACGTTACTTGAATTTTTATCTTTTTACATTAGTAAGGAGTACTAAAGCGATGGAGTTACTGTCCCGCGTGATCGGTTTTTTATTTAAAATAAATCACAATATTGACAATTAACTTTAGGATGTTAAAATTTCGGTTACATAGAAAATATCTGAAATCACACTTTTATTAATTTACAAAAAAATTCTGTCTTCCGTTCTTCTTCTATTTCAATCACGTGCTCCTAACTGCTGCAAAGGCCAGAGGCACGAAAAATTTCGATTTTATAACAATTTCTTTATGTTAATTTCATTAATGTATTGCGGATAGGATTATATATTTGTGACAGTCTGATAGAATGTGTTGAACAGAGAAAGGAGAAGAACAGGTTTCACAAATAGCTAAGGAGGATTTGTTCAGGAGGAATGAGTAATTCGTATGTGGCTAATGCGCAGTCGCTGGAGTGCTACTTCCTCTTTTCCGCTTGACCGGAACGGTGATTGATGCGAGTTAGTGTTTTCTTTGATGAAAAGAAGTTTATTCGATGTTGCAGTATTAAGCCATGATGCCATCTAAAGAGTATTATGAAATAAATATAATTTGATAATTCGTGTTTATGCATTTTTTTGAAAATGGTTGTTTATCCCTTTCCACGATTTCAAGTTCAAATTTTCTAAAAAAAAGCATTCTTACTTGACATCATCAGTATATTATACATTGTATTCACATTGATAATCACGATTCGTTTCGACTGCAGTGTGATTTTTGGTTTTCTCCAGAATGGGATCCTGCCATTCTTTTCCCTTAAAATTTTGGGGGTGGAAAACGCGCGCCGGTCCACAATACAACAGAGGCGATCACCAATACTCTAATGCTGCTGCCATGATTCAGGAAGACGCTAGAGTAACTCAGAGAGGTCGCCACGATTCTTGATATGTCTGTAGGTAGCGTTCATCATTTGTTATTCGACATTGCCGGTTACCGCGCATGCTCCCACCGGATCAAAAAGATGTTGCCGTCTTCGAATATTGTTGGTAGGAGCGAGTCAGAACGGACTCCACATACTTCGATAACGTTATTGTAGCAGATGAGACATGGGTTTATATGTATGACCCCGAAAGCAAGCAACAGTCGACTCAGTAGGTGAAAAAAGCGAAAAGAACCAAGTCAACAGCCAAGGTTATGATCATCTGTTTCTTCGATAAAAACGGCATGTTATACACAGATGTGGTTTCGAATGGTCAAACCGTGAATGCTGAGTACTACGTGATCCCCCACCCCACTTACTCTCCGGACCTGTGGCACCCTGCGACTTCTAATTGTATTCCACCGCGGAAAAATAATTGAAAGGACGTCCATTCGAGTCAAAAGAAGAGGTTTTGGGTGCTGTATAGGCGATTTCCAAAAGGATGTCGGAAAAGGGGTTCCAGCACGTGCTCCAGAAGTGGCAGGAAAGGTGGGTCAAGTGTATCCAATTGGGAGGAAAATATATATTTAACGGGAAACTGCTCCGGATTTGTAATCTTTTTTAAATAAAATTTTTATGAAGGTTGTCCAATATTAATTACAACATAATTCTTAGGCTACCCCCCATTAGAAAAAATGTCACAATTTTATGTAACGAAAAAATGTCTTAATTTTATATAATGAAAGTTAAATGTTAGAATAGGATTTTTGTGATTATGTTATTTTTTTTTTTGTGTTGATGCCAGTAAGAATTACGTTGTAAATTTTGATCATTTTATACAAAGTATAGAAGAGAAAGAGACATAAATGAAAGCAAGGGGGTCAAGGAGTACAGTCCCTTGCGAGGCCAAAATGGCTGAGTTTTTATATATATATATACATGTATAATATAAATATACTAACTGTTATTTGCGGCTTCGCCTGCTAGAATACATTTTCTTTGATCATTGCTATCATCTTTTAATTTGCTGTTTAGAATTTTGACAATCTTATACTATTTATTTATTGAATAAACTCTACTTATTTAACTATTCACTTCCGTGGGCTTGAAATATAAATGATTATTATTATTGTTTATAATTACAATTTATTTGTAAACGAAATACATGCATCATCCCTTTCTATGCACTTTACATAATAAGGAACTATTTATCATTAATACATACTAATTTTAAATTCACAATTATAATGAATCTGTATATATATATATATATATATATATATATATATATATATATATATATATATATTAATTTCCAGAGAAAAAAAAAAAATCAGACACACAGAAGCGAAAATTAAAGTAAATAGCAATTATTGAAGGAACAGTTACAACATATAAAAATATAACACACAAATTTAATGATTAGTACAGTTGCATTAAACATAAGTCTTTAATGTCGTATAATTCAAATACAAAAAAGAGAATAGGAAACAATTGCGTTTACCGGTAATTATGCAGATATTAGTGGCAGAAATAAATAAAAATAGAAAGAAAAAAAAAAGGTAAAAAGTAAATTAAAAAATTTTCAATAAACGCAGAAGTTATAATGCAGTAGTTTTCATGGCCGAGTAATTTACAATTATATAAAACGTACGGTTTTAAACAAATGAAAATTACGAAAACAAAATAATTTCCGTGTAAACGATACGAAATTCACTGGTTCTGTAATAAAATACGTTTTTAAAAAAATTCTTTAGATCAGTAATATTGATTATTTAAATACAGAACCAAAAAAAAAACTAATATTTTTATAGATAATTTTTCAAACATCGCAATTCTAATGTAAAACTTACAGTAGTCAAGCAAAGAAGTAATCCAGATGCTCCTAGTTTTTTGTTAACAATTTTTATATAAAACTTGCTACGTATCGGAGTAGAAATTTAAAATGAACCGAATTTGGATTAGTACTACCTCTTAAGTTATGTAAAGTTACTAACTTCCAGGTTTTTGAGAAAAATAAATTTTCAATTCAGTATTCATTCAAAATTCAGCTTCGCAGTTTTCTGCACTTTTCAACTTCTACGGTTGAGCTACTATTTAAGAAAAAGATTTTTTTGACTATTTTTTTACTAAAAAGAGGTTGGGCAGTGCGTGGTTATTTTTTTTTTTTTTAATATATACATATATAATATTTAAAATCTATTTTGTTTTTTAAATTTTTGATTGAATTGGTTGAATCATGAGCTATGAATTTTGAACTGATTTTGTTGTCATCTTAAATTCTGTATTATATGTTGAAGTTGTTTTTTTTTTTGGCGCTCCGGGTAATCGGTTGTCTGGCGTTTTAATTGTAATTTATATCCACTATTTCACGTTTATAAGCTGCACCAATCCAAAATTGTTAAGTATGGAATTCAAAAAAAAATAAATAAAAAAATAGCGAAACAATCTTAGATTAGAAAAAGTTTCTTACAAATTTGAAACCCTCTTAAAGAACTGTTTCTATTTAATTTTTTTACCAATTTACACTATATTTAGACGAACCTTTTTAATATCGGTTGCGCAATTGTTGTTCTTAGTAGATTGACTAATTAGGATAAGAAACATCACCTTAAGTATAATTAGAGCTTATTCTGCAAAAATTACAATTTTTTATATGTATATATGTGTGTTGTGGGTCTTGTTATATATTTACACCATAGATTAATTTTGGATATCTATACCGCTAAATAGTTAAACTTACAAACAAAAATTATACAGTAAGTAAATTGTTTTTTAATTTAGTTTTTAACACTATATTGTACTATTTTGTGTGGATTCTTTCTGTTATACGTCTACTTGTTAATATTCCGAGAGTAGAAGTTATTATCATCACCCTAAAAATCAAAATTGTAAATTTTGATATACAATTTTTTTGGTATGTCAAATCAAAAAAAAAAAAAAAAATAAATAAATAAAATAAAAAAATGAAAAAAAAAGGTAAGCAAATATTTATGTGTATTTGTGTGTATGTACGTATAAATGTTGGCTGTAGGCAGATTTTTGTGACACGTTTGCGTTTGAATAAATGATTTACTTCCGATTTATGTCGTTTGATATATATTGATATGGTAATCATTAGATTTTGAAGAAATTTTTTGAGGTAGTTTAAGGAAATGTAAAAAAAAATAATGCAGTTGATGTTATTTGATAAATCCATTTCCGTTAATAACTTTAAAATAATAATGAGCCACTGTTGTTTAGGAGAAGTAAATTAATAAATTAAATTATGCACATGTTTGCAATTAAATTTATTAATATATTTTCGAAAGAACAGTGGTATATAATTATTTTGAAGTAATGTAATTATTTCTTTACAGCTGATAATAGCGTGGAATGTAGTATAATGTCATTTTGTGCGTTTTAATTCTGGGTACATTACTTGATACAGTCATGAAAAATGTGGAGAAAAAATTTGTTTGTTTTTTATTTAAAAAAAAAAAAAAAATAAATAAAAAATTATTTACATATTTTTAGCGTAAGTAAATGTATATGGAATATTTCTGGTACACACAAATATTATGAGAAATATGTATATAATTGGAAAGTTACTGGTTTGGCTTTCAGCGGTCACAGTGGATTTTTGTTTATAAATATATTAGCGTTTGCATTTAGAAAAACAGAAATAGGGTAAAATAAAATGCCAAAAATAATATTCCAAGCAGTGGCGAATCATGATTTTTTTCCCAGGTACTTCTCTAAGATAAAAAAGTGTTGAACAATCGCACGCGGTACTACGCAAAATACAAATTAAGAAGCTACTTTTTTTTTTTTTAAATTGCAAAAAATTAAAAATTATATTTATTTAAGAGAAAGTTGACATCTAAATTTATATAATGAAAATGAATAAATCTAATGTGAATAATAAATCATTTTAAATTATTTAAAGTAAAATTCGCAACAAAAAAATATTAAACCAGAAATACGACGCTTTGAAATTTCAACTTTGCCATACTACTAAATACTTTTGAATCGCTTTAAATATTGTTTTAAATTGTTTTACATAAAATTATATCAGGGAATATAAAGCACAATTAGAGAAGAAATAGGATGAGGTGCTGAAAATCGACGTAATTCTTTTTATGTGTAGATAAATTACCAGGCGACTGTATAAATCCCAAAACCAGCCCTGTGTCGTTGCAATATCGTTTCGCTATTTGCTGCCACACGACAACATCACTGCTGATGTCAAAACTTCTGTATACTAGTTAGTTAGATGTCTCTTCGTTGCAAATTGAAGGCGCTGTAATAGTGACAATCGACGCTAACCGTATATAGAACGCTACTACCCGGATCAAAAAAAAATATGCAGTACGCATCTGGACTCGCTCTAAGTAATGAAGTGTACCTGATTTTTAAACACTTGATATCTGATTTTTTCACTGTTGATGATATACGTGTATGTTCCTTATTGCGCTTTTAGTGGTGACCCTAGCGCCTAACGAACAAAACACGAATTCGAGCAGATCATCAAATATGGTTTCATCTATTACTCAGCACTCTGAGCATTTTACACATTAAGCATTTTTCTTTGGATGTTCAAATAGTGATTTCTGAAATTTCCACTGGCAAATCTGCTATTGAAGAATAACGATGGGTTTCTTTCCTTTTCAATTTGCTTTGGTATTTCGCTCCATGACTAGAAATATCCGAGGATTCGCCACTGATATATATAGTTTTACTTATTTTGAATATTTTTCATTGTTCTGATAATTTTTTAAATTACACCTAATCACTTACTGAATCTTGTAATATAACTAAAATTAAAATTATTAGTTATATCATTTACTGATTCAAGTATTTATAATTTTATACTATTGTTCTCAGTCTTGAATTGCTTAGTTTTATGTGATCGTAATTTCCATTTAAATGTATAATCCTATATGCTTAGTGAAGTGATTTTATTGCTATTCCCCGAAGATACCAACAAATAGCCGTAGTTGTCCATTTCAAATCTATTTTTCTTAATTATATAATAGGGTACTCTCATTGTCGGTCATTGTGTTATAATTTTTTCCGTTGTTTTCCAAGTTGACAACATGTATCTTTTATAAATTGTGTAAATTGTTTTCCGTTTCTGTGGTTATATTTTAGTGTTCAACTTTCGCAACCATATGATTTCGTTATAGGCGACATAATCAAAAACATCTTCTTTTTCATATGTAATAAAATAATCGCGGTATACATTTTCCAGAAATGCGTTCTGGATGTTTCTTTGCTCGCTAATGGACTGGAGATGTTTATTATCAAAAAATGAAGTGTAGTACTCATTATTTTTTTTTTTTAAATTATAATTTTTAATATTGGTTCTTTTTTACATTACCTAATGTTTTTAATTTTTTTTTCTTTATATTTATTTTAAAATTAGATATTTGTTGTTTTATATGTATACAGATTATCAGGCTTAATTGGTGTATAATGTGTGTATATATATATATATATATAATGTCTGATATAAACTGTGCATAACTAGATGTGCGTTCAAATATTTAATATTGGTCATTTTTTATTAACGATTATGTTTGCTATGAATATAAAATTTCCATCGTATAATTTAAAACAGAAAATAAAATTATTAACTTTTACCATTCAGTTTTTAAACTGTTTTAGATTTTCTTAATACTTAATACACCGCGAGTAATAGTAATATGTACACTCTTTGTTTAACTGAATTATTTTAATTGATTTGTGTCTCAGTTTGCGTCAATTATGATAACATTTTGTGGTATAGCAGTGTTAATTAACGATGCCTTATCCGGATTTTGGTTAATCTACTTGACGCTAGTCACTCCTTTGTTGTTCCCGCTCATCTATGTACGCATTTTGCCGGATACGGTGAAGGAGTTTATTAATCATTACACTGAAGCTTTTCGTTTGGTTTTGTCAGGTAATTTTTCTAAACATTTTATTACTGTAATACAATAATAACACCAGTATCGCTAATAGTGTGCGCGTCAGTTTGTTTATTTTTTTTCTTGTTTGTATTAGTAATACTTTTTTTTCTCCCGCTCTCTCTCTCTCACCAAGCAGTTATAATTTGTCAGATTAAGTTTGTTCTACTGAGATCTGTGTGAGCTAAACAGAAACTTCAATTTAAATGTTTACATTTTCAGATGGATTGTAGAGAAAATTATACAGCGACCACTTATATTATTTTTCTCGTAGTGAAGTGTGTAAAGAGGGGGGGGGCGTGACAATTAGAACGACTACACTTTTTTATAAACGTGCGGGGAGTGGGGAGCAAGAAAGTCTAAAAAAGTTATATGCATTTCATTGCAGGACGACCTTGTTGAAGGAAGCATTTATACGAGAAAAAACATCAGTCGAAAATGCCCTGGAATGCACGCTGCGGTTTGCTGAAAACTACAACAAAGTCATGCATTCGATCACCTTTGCACTACCTTATTGGGCCGCAGCAGTATTTAAAACTAGGTTCGAATGATGGGAAATTCGGTCTAGAAAAACTGTTTAAACGAATTTGTTAAGATCATTATCGCTTTGGATCAAAATCCGTGTCTCACTTTTTCCTTTGGTATTATTAATAGGTTCATTACGAATAAAGAGAAGCGTAAATCAAACGAAATTCTACGAAAAGCGAAAAAAAAAAAATAATAAAAATTGTTAGCTACTCAAAACTTTTGCTTTTATATGTTGCCTTAGCATAGCGAGTAAACGTGTATGGCAAGCGGAATTTTTATATATTAAATTTTTTTGTAGGTAATCCAAAAGTAAATTTAAAAACTGTATAGCCATCGATGTGGTATTATCCTTGTGTGCAGTTAATAATAAATTATTTTTATGTTTTTAAGCTGTTATTTGTAAAATAGGAGTAACGAATGTAGAAACAAAAAGCGAAAACACTATTGAGAAGAAAATGGAATGCAAAAGTGAATTGGAAATTGAGAAACATTTTTAACATATTTCGGCAAGGTATGAAATAATTGGCGGTAAAATAGAAATAACGTTAAAAAATTCCGTTAGAATAGAATGTATCGGCGTTTAAGAAAGATATAGTTGAAGTGGGTGAGAACGAATTCTTAAACTTTAGTAGTAAAAACAGAAAGCGAAATGGGAATTAGTTTTCAATACATACGCGCAACCTTTCTTCAGAAACATGGGCGGCATCATGATGATCGGAAAAATTGTTCTTTCTTTTATTTTGTTTACTTTTTTTTAGGACTATTGATGACGTAAAAATGGTTTAGAGTACGTTCGTTTCAAGAGCTAGTTTAATAAAGGGAATTTCGGGGAAAACCATTAAGAGAAAAACACCCTTTGGTTATTTTGTTCGAAACGAAATTCGCGGCTAGCCTTTATTTCATCCTAAACCATTTCTTGGCCTAATGTCCTGGTTAATAAACCCATTAGGGGGAATAAAAAAAAAAAAAAACAAAAAGAAACGACCTCACTAAAAATTTTTCTTATAATTAATATTTGCATTATTTAGTGTATCGCGTACAAATTAAATAGTAATAATAATATTTGAAATATTTTTTATAAATTAATTAATCGCATGTAGTGATTGTATAAGCGAAATAAATTTTTATTTGAAAATGGAAATTAAAATTCCAAACGGTCTTTTATATTAAAATATATACTATTTTTTTTCGTACTTTCAATTGCACTCTTTCTTATATATTTTTTTCTTCCATTTTATTGGTTACCCAGTTTTATATTTGATTATTCAATTATTATTACTTAATCATTATGCGGCTATTAGAAAAATCGAAAACAATGAAATAAATTGTAGTAATAATAATAATGACAATATTTCGTGTAATTGTAAAACATTTTATCATTGTAGTGGTATAGATGAAGAATTCGGTGTTTGTTTTTACTGCATTTGGTAATCTGATTTTTTTTTTTTTTTTACTTTTCGTAACAACAGTAAATTTTGTTATATATATGACTTGATTTTAATTTTCTTTTAATTTTGTTATACTATTATTATTATTATTATTATTATTATTATTATTATTATTATTATTATTATTACTACTTAAAAATACGTAATCATTCAAATATGTAAAAACCCTCCGCTATTTCATATGAAAAAAAAAAAAAAAAAACTAGTAAAAATTATTTTTGTGTGCGAATTAGTTCTTCGGTAATATTTCCAATATCGCACGACCAGAAAGTCATTAGCCCCATGTACCGATAATCGAATTAACCGACTGGAGGAGAGTTACCTATATTGTTTAATCATTCTCGGCGGCTTTTTTTTACGTTTGATTACAAGATCGATTATTGTAACTGATTTTTTGGCTTAACTTTATCGATTAATATGTTATCTACATGAATAGCAACTCTCTAGAGCATATGATGCCCAGGCCTATATAATGACAGCTTTGATAAAAAAAAACCTTTCTGCTTAGTGGTAATATATCTCTATCGCTTCGCATCGTTTATTGTCCTGTATTTCGCCACATATTTTAACTCGGCAAGTTGTTGGTTAATATATATTAATTTTGATCCTTTTTGATTTTTGCGATTTTCTATTCACGTTGCACTTCTACTCAAAGAAACAACAGAGCTATTATACGTCATTTCGTTATTTTTTGTAAACACAAACTCTGCTATTATTACTTTTCTCTGAATCGAATTATATACTAAAACTGTTAACCTGTTACTATGTATTGAGCTTATAGTGTATTAACCTAAACTATTTGCGCGAACTCACCGTCGCACTCTTCCTGACGAATGTGTTCTGCTGTATGATGTGACAATAACTCTATATGGTAATTAATTTTCATTTGAGCCCGTTAACCAAAGGACATCAATTCAACACTACAGTTCAAGATATTAGAAGGGGAGAAAGAAACTAGATCTTAATGCGGTTAAAACGTTGAGCAAAGGAAGAATACAATAATAGGAATTGTAAAGGGTAAACGAAGCGCAAAAATGAAGGATACCTTATAGAGATGGTAGGAAGAGATAGACTTAAGAGGTGAAAGTAGAAAACGACCGCTCAACGCAGGGAGTGGAACTTGTAAAGGAACTATGAATCGTAAATTAAACTGCTATCATCGAGGTGGTATTAGACAAAAGGGGGGAAACTGTTACAGAAAATGGGGAAAAAAGCGAAGATAACGAATAAAAAAAAGTAATAACTATAAGAAGATTCCTTTTTTTTTTTGTCCGGATGAAACAATTTTTAACTACCTTTAGACGTTATAAATTGAATATTTCACGCGCGGTATTTTGTATACAATTCAGAATCATAAATAAATGGAATAAAATATGTTGCAAACTGATTTACAATTTTTTTTTTTTTTTTTTTTTGTAAATTTTGAAAACCAATAATTTTGAAAATAAACAGCCCCTTCCTACACGTAAGTAACAAGCTAAGGCGTAAAAGTAACTAACGTTTTTAAAAAAATTAAAATTTTCTCACTTACAACCGAGAACTTATTGCATGACCATTTCATACCAAAGACAGAAGGTCTTCCTTGACAATTTTTATAAAAAAGATGAAAATGCGCTCTTAAAAAATACACGTAGAAATGGCGGCGGTTCATATGTAGTTTTGATAAAGTTAAAAAAATAGAATAAAAATGACAGTAATCAGCTACATCGAATGGAAAAAAATTGATAATAATTAACAGGAAGTGATAACGAATTATATCTGCATGTTTTATTACTCAATTAAGTGGAAAAGTTAGTTGGTACTAAAGGAAAAAATTGAAATTACGTTATCGCGCCTACTGGGCCCCGGATCATCCTGTATTTTATTTTATTTAAATTAAAGTTCACGGGCTGAGTAAAATAAATCGATAATTCACAACTGGATATAATACCTAAAACTAATAATTATTTCCTTGTCCACGGCGGGAATGATATAAATCTTTAAAAAATTGTACGAATTGTTACCCTAACGATAAAAGTCTTTCAAAAAATTATTATCAAAAAAAAAAAAAAAAAAACCTTCGAAAAGTTAAATATTAAAAAATTATTTTCACTGTTTATTTTTCAATAGTAACCGAGATCATTTTGTTGCTTTTATTTATTTTTCCTATATACACGGTCGGTAGAAAAAGTTCCTGGACTACCGCTATAAAATCCGTACTGGTGATGGTGCGATTTGTTTGAAATTCACGGTACTTATAGTTCAATGTTGTGAGAAGAGACGATGCAAGTTTCAGGCCGCTAGCTGCATTAGTTTACTCAGGAGACCGCCAGTTGTGAGTGAACATCTGTGTACTGTGTCACGTTTTTGTGATAATGGACCAAAGTAGCCGCGATTAAATTTTGTTTTTTGTGTGGTAATTCGTTTTGTGCTGGGATCGTACTCGAAGCAGCAAGACTCATCGCTGGTAATGATCGTCTTTAAAAAATTCGGGTCCATATCGGCGGATTCAATGAGAGTCTCACTCGCTCTTCCAGGCGTTGTTCTTTTTGTTCGGCCATAAGGGGAAATGCGATATGAACCTGCTGGCACACAGCTTCTTTTTACCGAAAACATTGGTAATGAACGGACATGGTACTCACGTTTAGTTCATTTGCGATGAACCGACACGTCACTCGCTGATTTTCAGCGAGTACAGCTTCGAAATTGAACAGATTTTTGAAATACGATAAATTCACTTTATAATAAAATATAATAAAAAGTTTTTTTTTATTTTGTATTGTTCGACTGTGCACATTATAAAATAAAAAGATGTAAATTTATCCGATATTATCGTAAAATATAATAAATAATATTTTCCAATTATACGTAACATTATGACACATATATATATGTAATATATGTTTTTATTATGGTAAAATTACTGTTTCGGTGTTTATATAAATTAAATACAAATCAAAATTCCATTCGAATTTGTTTTTTTCGTCGTAATAAACATGGTTGTCCCTATTCTCAAATAAATTAATTGCCGTAAAAGTCGTGATTGTTGTTCAATGTTAATTTTAAATACTTTTTATATATATATATATATATATATATATATATATTGCTGATGATTATATCGTGCTTATACTGGATATAATAATAAGAAAATTCTGCAGAAAAAAATTGTATAACGAAATATATAACATTTATGTGTGATACTTGTAAGTCATTTATTTTATTTTGTAAAAAATGATACATGAAACCAACTCTTCTGTAAGAATTATAAAAAACTATCATCTGGTGGTCTACAGAGTTTCTCCATGACTCGAGATCCAAAAGATTGAGATGTGGGTGTGTGTGTGTGTGTGTATGCGTATATATGTATCTTAATTACAACGTAATTCTTAGGCCAGATCCCATTAGAAAAAATGTCCCAATTTTATGTAAAGTTTGTTATATTTTAATTTTTACCGAATTCCAATTGTTTCTGGGTAAAATTCCCCTCGGTTGACGTGCCTAAAAAATTAAAAAAAAAAACGATGAAAATCGGTAACCAAAATTGAGTATTTGTTCAAAAAAAAAAAAAAATGTGGTCTCGTCGGATAACATTTTTTTTTCTTATTATTTTTTATTATTATAACAGAGACGGTTGACCTAAAATGCTATCAAACGCTTCAAACTTTTCTACATTTGTTGTTTTCAAACCAAAAGGCGTATGGCGTATAAATGTGGCAAATTCTTCGCTATTGCACAGTTCGTCGTCCCGTTTTCGTTTTCCGCAATTCACGTTTGCGTTCGGTGGCGGTTTTCATTTTTGGAATACACTTCTTATTACTATGTTTAGGTTGATGAATAAGAAGTCCCAGCCCATATGGGGAGAAGCATGCAAAGACCATATTGCTAATTTAATAATACCATCGGAAATGTTTTTTTGGTAGTTTAATAAAATTTATTTTTTATTTATTATATAAAATTGCGACATTTTTTCGTTATAAAATCTAATGGGGACCACCTAAGAATTATGTTGTAAATTTTGATCATTTTGTACAAAGTATAGAAGAGAAAGATACAGAAATGAAAACAAGAGGGGTCAACCTCTTGCTTTCATTTCTGTCTCTTTCTCTTCTATACTATGTATAAAATGATCAAAATTTGCAACGTAATTCTTACTGGCATCAACACAAAAGAAAATAACATAACCACAAAAATCCAATTCTAACATTTAACTTTCATTATATAAAATTAAGACATTTTCTTTTCGTTATATTTTTCGTTACATATTTCATTACATAAAATTGTGACATTTTTTAAATAACAATAACCCAAAATCCTATAAAATATAACAAACGTTACATAAAATTGGGACATTTTTTTGGTACATTTTGCGTTACATAAAATTGGGACATTTTTTCGAATGGGATCTGGCCTAAGAATTACGTTGTAATTAATATATATATAGATATACATAACGTACATTCGGAATAATTTCAAGTAATCTATGAAAAAATCAACATTTTTTTCTGATTACCTATATTGCTTAATCAAAGTGTTTAAAAGTTAATAATTTTCGTTTGTCAGCTATAAATTACTTAAAATATTACTTTATACATTATTCGGTAGGTTTTTATTTATTTTTTTATCTTTACACGAAATAATTAAATATTGCACAGAAATATTGTCAGATTCTTAATATATTACGGTTATTACATATAAAGTATAAGAATTTTCTCAAAATGGCGTATAGTATATTTCACATGTTTTCGGCAACATGTGCTATTGTATAAAGCGACGGAATAGGTTAAATATTGGTATGAACAAGGTGAATCTTGTGATAAATATATTATTAAAATAGTGAATGCTAAGTATTGCGATTGGTATTGTTAACTTTACATTATAGCATGACGTTTATTTGTTTTAGCCTGAACTTTCTGCTTGTTCGTGTCAAATTCATAAAAATCTTAATTATACTTTTATATTTCCGTAAAATTGAATTTTATAATTTTTCATCTTATTAAAGATACTAATTTCACGAAAGTTAAGTTTCAATGTGTTTATTATTTTTGATGCGAAACTCTCGTAGGCGCCGTTTGGTTAACACTGTCGGTTGTCTCAGGCTGTAATTTGTTCCAATAATTTATTTAGTTTTTGTGATTATTATTTTTTGTATTTCTTCGTGTCTACTTAAAAATTTACAGAAGTATGCTTTTTTCAAACATTTTCATTTTATCACATTTTCACCAAGCAATCAATAGGTCTGTCAATATGATTTGGAAAAGAAAAGAAACTATTGTAAACAAAAAATAATCTGCCGCAATTGATGGTAGTACTGATAAAATATTAATTTAAAATATCAGGAAGTGATATTTTTTAGAATTCGTTGACTGTATATTGGAAAATGCTGCTTTCATTCGAAACCATTATAGATGGACAGTGAAGTAATTTAGATTACATACACATTGTGTAGGGTTGATCTACGCTTTGTTTTATTTTGTCATTAAAAATTGTAATTATTGAAATTTTTAAATATTTTCAGATAATAAAGTTAACAAAAAAGATTTAAAAAAAAAAAACAACTCAAAACAACTAACAATCATTTGTAAAGTAATGAAATATACTGGATATGCGCAATTTCTTCATAAAGTGTACATGTTTCTGCATATCTGATGAAAAAATAAAAAATAAAAGAAAAAATATCATTTCAAATATTTTTAGTTCGGAAATTGATGATATAACGAATATCAGGAAAATGGTACTTTATTTTTTTTAATATTCTGCGTCGATTTTCTCTCATCACTCAATGTCCGTTCTATCGAGAATTCCACTTTTTATTTTAATGGAGCGACGAATAGCACAATAGAAATTTGACAGTGAAAACACAACTATTGAACCTATTATAAAAACGAATCTTGCTGAAGCACAATCATATTTGCAAAGCCGATCTTTCTATAACTGCTCGAAATAAATAAATTAAAAGTTAATTGATCGCACCTGATTAATTAGGTACTTTTAAAAGGAAAATCGAGTGTCGAGTGTGTAATAAATAGGCCGAATAGAATAGAAACATGTATTTCATTTTTATCATTCATTTTCCGTTCGTTTAATTGTAAAAATTTCAATTAACTTGATTAATTTGTAACTTCCTGCGTTAATCCTGCAACGCATTAATATTACAAATATACTTAGTGTGTAAAAATTCGTTCTGCTGAAACCATCAAGCGTTGATTATCACGCGGAGGAATTTGTTTTGGACTGTTTGAATAATGTTTCTGTTTAATGTTTTCACATACAAAACGAACACAAATATTTTTAATATATATGCCGGTGTTTTTATTTTTAAATGACTCGATATCTTATTGAAAGATCGGATGACCGCTTAAAAAGTGTCTAGTCTTTTGCGGAGAGTGTGACATCGTCCATCGTTCTTCCGAGCAATAATGGGATTAACGTTTCATCTACCTTCGAAAATGCCTATCGAAGCCTCTGTACATTTTCGCTTTCCGCAACAAAAGTTCTTAAAAAAAAAAAAAAAACCAAAAAAAAACGTAGTAATCCTCCAACTTAATCAAAACCCGTCATTATCTTTTATTACTGTTATCAGCAGCTCCTTTCCTATGTTCGTACCTAATATGTAGCAGCGCATCCGTTACGATCATCTCATTCTTCATTTGCACCCCTATTCTTCTCAGTATACCATTACGATCCTCTGGTCTTGTCATATAACTGTACTTCCTTTCTCAAACCGGCCTCGGATTATTTTCCCTCGACCTACAAAGCCCCTTTTCAAACCTTGCTCTACTAACCCGTGGGCAGCAACACCGTACATAATATGCAAATCAACACTAAAAATGAATGAGTAATATTTCAAACGAGATCCGTAATAATCCGTTGAAAATTGTTCGGCGGTTATCTTAACTTGTTGTTTGCATGCATTGGAGCATGTAAATTACGAATAAGTTTAATCAAACTAATGTGTTACATATGCCGTTTTTTGCCTACTGTTTATCAACTTATTTGTTTTAAAATCATATTAAGTGTAATCGATTTCGTTAGCTTTTCTCCACACTGTGTGTTCAAATGGTACAAATAACATTTTAGCAAGTACTTTTCATCTCGCTTTTTTTTTCTCGCTCTACCGTCAACAGTTGTAGTAAAATTTCTCCGAAAATAATTTTATATTTTACTGCACTTTTTTTTTTTTGTCTTCAGAACTCGTTACGCCTGTATAAAAGTAGGTTTTACATAAATACTTCATAAAAATCATTAAAAAATAAAGGAAAAAAAGAAAGACAAATAGTTGTTTTCATAAATGTGTTTTGAAGAGGTGCTTCATACTGTGTTAGAATATTGTTACTATTATGTCATGTGCACCGGTTTTCTTAAAATTGTCACTCCTGTATATTATTAGGTCATTCGTTAAAATTTTCTTTGTAAATAATTTAAATTAATATCAACTCATACGATATTGAATCGCCAATAACTCTATTGCATTCCTTTTTATACGGTCTGAAGAAACAAAAATTGCAAAAAGTTAAACTAAATGGAAAATAATAAACTTAAATAGTTAAGTTTATTATTTTCCGTTTAGTTAAACTTTTTGCAATTTTTGTTTCTTCAGACCGTATAAAAAGGAATGCAATAGAGTTATTGGCGAAAATAAAAAATCCTATATTTATTAATGTAAAAACCGCGTACCCAGAATGTATAAAATGTTACGAGGAATAAAAAGATGCTTTAACA
Source organism: Icerya purchasi (assembly GCA_039619475.1). Lineage (NCBI taxonomy): Eukaryota > Metazoa > Arthropoda > Insecta > Hemiptera > Monophlebidae > Icerya > Icerya purchasi. The sequence continues at coordinate 518,536,608 of CM077115.1, read as the reverse complement.
AATTCAGTGGTGGTAAAACAAACCCCTGATTGTTAAACTAAAAACTAAGCATTGTTTTTAATTGTAAGAAATCGTTGGAAAATAAAAAAAAAATGTTGAAAAAAATAAAGGAATTTAATATAAAAGTAATGTTAAATATTGAGAATGAGATTCAAAAATATTTTTTTTTTTTTACTTTAATTGTAAACGGCTTTTAGTCAATGAAAAAAATATATCTATGTATATATATATATATATATATATATATATATATATATATATATATATATGTGCGTGGGGTCTGTTACTTTCGCTATGTTCACTAACCCGGCTCACCACTTGTTTCGTTAGTGGGTACATCAACGGTAGGTTAGAATTTAAAAAAATAAAATTAATACAAATTTTATTGCATTTTCACGAAAATATTTGTCTATATCCTATATTTTATAAAATAATGTTTTGATCTTTTCGAGTTTATAATTTTGCAGCGGAGAAAGTTTGAACTTTCCATAACAACAGCAAACATTGAACGGTAATCCTTCTATGACACTTGAAGCTTAAAACGTTGCAGCATTTATACATTTTAATATCGCCGTCGGTTAAATATTCGGCAATTTTCGTTTTTCTTTGATGTTGTTTAATTTCCCTGTCGTTTTGTTTTTCTCTGTAAACTTTTGTTTCCGATAATATACAGCTTTCCCTATATTGTAAAGTAAATGTTTTCTTGATGATAGTACTGACGCGAATGGAGCTCATTCAATAGGCTGACGAGTAGTTTTGAACTTTCCGGTATTTGTCATATATACATATATATATATATATATATATGAACACTTTAAGCTCCGGCCATTTTTATTTCCACTCGCCATATGTAGAGATTTCTCTTTACTAATCTTTTTCTGATGTACGATGCTATTAAATTTTCAAGTTTTCAATTATTTCTGGCTACTTATTTATTAAAATAGTATTTTCAAATTGTTAAACCAATTACAGCGCAAGTAAACATACACATAGGCGCGAAAATCGCTTATTTCTTTCATTCGGTATTAATGACTATGCCATTTTTAGATTGAAAGTGTAAGAAATTCCGTTACCCTTTTATTGTGTATTCACACTGTGCAATTTTATTATACATACATTGTTAATACGAAGGTAATTTAACAAACTTCCGCTTATACGTCAGAACTTATATGTCAGAATTTGTAGAAAATGAATCATTAATTCGCGGTAACAGCACATTAGCGTTTTGAAATACTGCTATAAGTTACAGCCAAAACGAGATAGATTAAAAATAAGTTTAGTGTAAAGCTTTCGTAGATTAATAATTTATTATTAACAGAGATCCTACATTTTTTTTTTTTATTATTATCATTATTATTATTAAATAAGGGAAATAAATAGATATTTGGGTTTTATTTAACCAATATAACATAACTGGTTCAAACAATTGCCCATGTTTTGATTTCCATTATTATTTAAAATGAAATCTTTCGGTAAATTAAATTAACGTCGCTTCATAAGAATTAACGGTTAACTTTCTCATTTTATTTAAATATTTCTGAATTTTTTGCTAATTATTAGCGAATTGTTTTTAAATGTCATCTATGGCTAGCAGATGATTGATTGATTATTACCGGAATTTACGTAATTATTTTAACTATTACACATTATGTTAAAATGCTATTTACTTTTATGTAATTTGTAATCAAAAAATCTTAAAGCAATAGTAAGTAACAATTTAAAAACGAAGGTGTATACTTAAATGCTCAGGAACACCATCAAGAGAGTGCAAAAAAAAAGAAGGATTTAAAAACGGATATGCAGTTTTACTTGTTTATAATTTTATACGAAAAACATTTGAAAGAAAGGTAAGCGTGTGCGGTCTTCATTCAGGGTAGATGGGAGAAAGTATTATATAAGAGGGTTTGAACTATACCACCGGCCCCCTTTAAAACATTGAAAAAATCATTTTTGCGAGATAAGATCGTGGAATTGAACTATACAACTTGACATATATGACAGTTTTTTTTTTTTTTTTGTTTTTTGTTTTTGTTTGGGCTGTATAGCATCCTAGAATGGTTCAGAAACGACAAAAATATCAAATAAAATATGCACAACTTTAGAACAATCGATTTCTCTGGAAGCCAAAAATCGTCAAAAAAAACCCGTTAAGAATATGCTATATGGAATTTAAAACGGCTTAAAAAATCAGTTAAAAAATCATAGCTCACCACTAGATGACCTTCTGACAAAATATGTAACAGAATTCATTCGCGACCATAAAAAAAGTTAACTCTCCCTCCCCGCATGAAAAAACCCAGAAGAAAGCATGTTTTGTAAGAGTAGCGCAAGTAAAAGAATTAGAAAAACCAAAAAACACCATAAACATAAATATTAAAGAGCACTGTAGGGGAAAAATATAGCTCAGATCATTTTATAACTTCATATTTAGATCTTCGGGAGCCGAATATCCCAGAATTTGGGAAAAATTGTTTCCAGGCGTGTGCTATATATCGATGAAAAACTCGCTATTCAGAGGCAACGAACCCATAATTTGTCTTTTTAAAAAAAATTTGATGTTTGAAAAAGCGCAAAAATGACGGACACCTGCTTAAGTTGCGAGTTTTACAGCTAAAAATTTCGAACAACTTACAAATACGCGCATTGGCGGTCCGTCTCCCTAGTTTGGAGTATGCGAATTTACAATTTCAAAATTTCGCTCTTGGGGCTCCGAAAACCGAAAAGTTTGAAGAAAAAAAAAATAATAATTGAGCGTGGGATATGTTTATTGAAAGGTCCCCTTTTATTTCAAGCAGGCAAACCAAATTTCGTTTTTTCCGATGTTAAGCTTTTAATGTTGAATTTTTAACTACCCATATTTTTCTAATAAGTTAGTATAAATTATACGCGAACTAAAAAATGTTCTTATTTTTTTTTTTTTTTTTTTTTTATAGTTACTAATCCCTCTTTTTAAGCTGCAATTTTTTTTTGATACAAAATTTCTGAAGAGATATTTTTCTTTTCTAAAAAATTTGGTTTTGAGCATTCATAAGTAAAAAAATAAAACATGGATTTACAAAAAAGAGATTTACCAATCTTTTTTTTTTTTTTTTTTTTTAAATAGATGCGAAAAAAAAAGTAGGCATGGTAAAGCCTAAGTAACTTAGACGACCACGAATGCAAAATAAATGTAACTAAAAAGAAACGGAAAAAGGTTACGATATTTCCCCTGTCTTCTTATTTATTTATTTATTTTTTTTAATCTCTTGTTCTTGTCACCCAAGAGGGGACTTTCACCCAGAAAAACAAATAGAAAAGAAGTCGGTTATATTTTAATCCGATTAGAAATCTTTGATAAAAAGAAACAAATAGCAGGAATAACATTAGTGGGGAAAGAAAGACAGGACATAAGAAGCATCCCACTATCGTACTGTCGTTAATAAAACGGAGATCTGTTTTATAATCTGTTTTATAAACGTGATATTTGTTTGAAATGATGACTGCGATGTGAAAGATAAAAAAATAGATTTATGCGGCGTGTATTTATGAGTTTGGTCGGTAGTGGAAAAAATTAATAATCAGTCAAATAGTCTGTTGCGAGAAAAGGTCGAATTGAATTTTTACAGGTGTACTACGTGTTCATTCTCTTGTAAAGGAAAGTAGTGCGGAAATATGTTTGTATATAGAGCGTAAGGGCTTTTGGCAAAAAAAAAAAGGAACTAAAATTAAAAGCGAATGAACTAAAATTAAAAGCGAATTGATAATGGAAATTGAGAAAATATTGTAATATTTAAATGTGCTACATTGAAAAGATTTTACGTTTGGTGCGGAACAGTTAACGCTTCGATATTTCGTATCTAGACGTTTTGAAGGTTGTTGTAGATAAGCGATATTCATAATGCATGTAGATATCCGTATTTTGAATGTTAGTGCATATTTTGCATACTTTTATTTTTAATAATCTTATGTGAAGAGAACAAATAGGCGCGCACGCAATTTTAGGATTGTCAGTTCAGAACAAATGTTAAATTTTTATAACTTCTCGAGGAAAATACGGCGTGGAAAAAAGAGTTTTTTTAGTTTTTGTACGAATATATGTTGCTGGATAATGGACTTTTACAGCGCTTTCGTTAAACAATGAAAAGAGTGTTACTATTTGGTTTTGTAAGCAGAATCCGGAGCCTACTAACGACATCAATTTTTTCAGACTTTAAATCGAAACTTTTTCATTAAACTAATTAATTTATTACAACGTTATTTTTTTAATTTACATTTTTTTTTTTTTTTTTTTAGTAAGAAACCTTTTGATAATGTTTGTGTTTCAAAAATTAATAAAGGCACAATAGAAATGAAACATAACATATATTTAAGGTTTTTTTTTTTCTTTTTTTTTCAATGCTATGACGAATTAAAATAATATTTCGAAAAATTTTAATTATAAATAATTACCTCTTTTCTTATCAACTATACATTAACAATTTGTATTACATCTTGAGCTTTAATGGGCCCGCAGAACTAGCAAATAAATTTATAAATTAATAAAGCCTGTAATAATCTTTTAGCACTTTACGTCAAAGCTTGCTAATTGTTAAAAAGTAATTTGTGACAAGTGACAGTTGAAATGTGTGAATGACACACGTGTATTTGTTGAAACAATTGAACATGGCTTGTAGAATTTTCTTAAGCTGCTTATTAAATAATTGTTTTCCACTTGTAACGTTCAATTGATTTTCTCCTCTTCCCTTTACATACCATACAAAAAGGAAAAGAAGGACATACGGAATACTTACCATCAGTACCAGCGCGCCTGGTGGGCCCCTTTTTTAAAAGTACCGATGTGTTTTTAAAAATTTTCTTTATAAAACCCGTTACACAAATGATGAATACAAATTGACAGTTTCATATTCGGGGCTGTCGTGGCCGCGGAACAGTTAAATTACTATTCCCCTGTCTTCTCATCATTAACTTAACAATAAAAAATTCAAATAAAAAAAAAACAAAAAATAAAATAATTTATTTTTGAACTTTGTTCGTACCTCGAACATAAATAAAAACTCTCTTATTATTATTGTAATGTCATCAGCCACGTATGTTCTGGGGCTTCGCGGCTTATATATATATATATATATATATTATATCTGTTCACGCACATTTATAACTTTAGTGCTTCATTTTTATAACACTTTTAATAATATTGAAAGTAAAAAATCTTAAAGTCTTCACGACATCTCATCACTGTGTTCTTTACTTATGTTTCAATCAGAATAACCTCAACACTGCACAGAATTAAAAACCTGTTAAAACTGACCACTCTACGGTATTCGCCACTGATCGATATTTATAATAAATTATGTTTTGTTTTAAATTATTTTATTTTTTATTTGTGTACCGTTACACACACTTTTTACACATTAAAAGAATAAGTTAAAATTGCATGTTTCCGGTTATAAATGTAATTTTAATATTGGTTGTATGAACTGTTCAGGATGAAATGAACTGTAGATACCACTGAATTATTACTCTAAATTTTTTTTGTTATGGAAACTGATCGCGAAAGAAACATAATATGCATCTTAATGTAAATACAACAAACGAATCTTGATATACTTTCACAACGTTGAAAAATGTATAGGTCTTTTAGTGAAAATAGATCCTTCTACGCGAGTGCAAAGTCTAGAAAAAGTAGCGTCACTAGTGTATTCCCAATCCATTCGTGCTGTATACAAATTTAAATATGTTGTTCGTGATAGATGAGGTTGATTTTATTTATTTATTTTTTTTATTTATTAATTAATTAATTAATTAATTAAAGATGAGTATGAGAGTTTCCATGTTCCGTGTTTAACTACTGGGGCTATGACAGCACATGGAGTTTACTTAGGAGGATTAAACACGATAGTAAAGACCGCTGCTCCGCGTGAAAGCCAATACAGCTGCGACTGCGGACGGAGCATTTGATAGTATCTTAGAAATAGAGCAGGTGGTAAAGTGAATGGATTTGTGGTACTGCAAAGGTGGAACATTCGAGAAGTAAGTGAAAGGTGTATGGGGCGTTCGGTTGACCACTTTGAATTGTGTATTGATGAAACAACTAACGAAAAAAGAAAAAAAAAATGTATTCTTCCTTATCTACCGTGTAGTTACCGTTACTGAATGAATAGAATATTTTTTCTGAAATAAAATATAAAGAAGAAATCTTGTTTTTTTTTTTTTCATACAATTGAATGAATAAGAAAGGAACATTTTCTTTCCCACTTTTTGGAAATTTGGATCAGATTGCTCGCATAATCGGTTGCTTTCGAACTTGTTACTCTTTTAGCGTATAAATTTGTGATTAAAGTAGATGGTATTTGATAAGTTTAAATTGGATAATAGTTTTTTTTTCTATACACGGGTCTTACATGCACTGATAAAAGTATGCGATATTATAAAGTCAGAATTTAAACTTTATTTAACATCTCTCAGGTCGTACGATAGATTTGGCGTTGTCATATTATAATTAACGATAAGAAAAATTCATTAAAAGAAAAAATATATTATTCACCGTTATAACACATATTATCCTTTCGTGTACTTTTTATTTCATTAATTAAAGATGCATATTTTTAATTATTAAATTTAAACTTAAACTGATGGGCGGGGAATAACGATGCAAGAATTAAGTTAAATAAATTACCTCGGAGCAGAGATAATTTCGGTAATAAAATATATAAATTTTGATGATTATTCGTTTAAAAATTGGTTTAAAATTGTACAACTTGGGATTATTATTTTCTACGTAACCAAAATGCGAAAGGGATTCATCCCCGATGTATTTAATATTAAAAAGCCGCATAGGAATTATTCGTCATTCTGATGCAATTCTTTTACTCGCTGCATTATCAAAAGTTTTTGAGATGTCGTTATATGATCGCGAGTGCTTTAAATTATTTCAAAATACCTTGCCGAATGTCTGGTTTTTGTGCAAAATAGCCGTACAATAGGTTCGCCGAATTACTGCTGTTAAATTGATTTGGATACTGTAAAGAGGGTCAGTTTGCGACTTTATCTTTCTCGATTTCGAATAAGCATTTGACCCCGAGTATTGTACCCGAAGAGAGACCTTATCCACAACGTTTACATGTTAAAATACACAATTGTATCTTTCGAAGAAAAGTTTTGAGCTGAATGTACGTCACGTTTTATTGGGAAGACACCTCAGAAATAATCACTTTTATTGCTAAATCAAAAGTTAAATAATATCATTTCAACGATAATTAGGATTTAATTGCCGGACAAAAGTAAAATAAGTTCCATACCTTGGATAGGGCATCGGGGATTGTAAATTTAAGCTTTTCATATTGTACTATGCCCAGCGATACTTTTTTTTTTTTTTTTTGAGCGTCGAAAATTCCTCAGCGACACTGATGAGAGAAAGGAGGTAAATTTCGATCTCTCGGCCGCCTTTACTTTCCCAATTTTTTCTGATATACCCAATTCAGTTTCAGATTAGAAAAGAGAGAGACCATCACGTTTTGCCATGAACTGAAATCACATTTCGCCGCCATAGGTTAATCCAAAATAAAAGTAAATCATCTTTTTCTCTTAAGTGTTTAGCATTAGAAGTTATTGTAATCTTAGATCGTCTCCAAAACAGTTGCCTTCGGCTTTATCTCGGAACTTTGAGGTCATCTCCTATCCCAGCCATTCTATCTGAATCCAACATCTGCCCTCTTGTCATCAGAAGATCTTATTTAGGTTATCGCTTTCTAATGAAACGTTTTTCCACTTCCTCGTCAAATATCAATACCTCTTATTCTTTTATCCCTCGGCACTGGCGTTTTTCCTCCACAGTAAAATTCCTATACTATCTTATATATCTATTCGCCTTTTTAAATTTTCCCCTTTTTTATCGTTTTCCATCACAAGCTTCCATTCTTTTCCTACGTCTATTCTAAATTGTTAAAGCCACCAAATTTATCATCTTCACGCCGCACTTCCTTAAATCCTCTCGCTTTCATATCGTCAGTGTAGAATTTAATAATACAATAAATTCTCTGTTCCGCGATCACTCTTTAATTTCTACTTGGGGCTTCATTCAGTTCAGTCATTCTCAGTCCTTTAGACTTCCGTCCTTTTGTTCTATCTTTACCGCGGAATATGTTGCCATCTTACAAGCCACTATTTATATTTCCTCTTCTGCTAGTCCTTCCAAATTCCTCATTGTTTCTGACTCTTTAAGTGTTCTTCTAGCACTATCTCCACCTTCCCTTTCTCCTTCCACTGATGCTATCATCCTTTCTATATTCGTTCTCGTCTCCGTGATCTATCCCCGTCGACGTCTACCCACATTGACTTTCCTTGGATTCCCGGACATTCAGTCATTGATGGAAATCTAGCCGTCGACCTCCTTGCTAAAGCTACTGTTTCCAATGGAAATTTTATTAGTAGGGTTCCCGCACACAATATTCTTCATCCAACTAAATCCTGCCATCTTAGGCACTCTGTTTACGTTTCTCTTTTTGCCAATCCTTTATCTCTTGATTAATCCTGTTCCTCCTTCTCGTTCTTGGTTCTATGATTTCCCCAGTTTGCGTCGGTCCATAATTACTAAATTATCTCGCCTCCGTTTCTCGCATAATCTCTATCCTTCTTCTCTAAATCGCTTTTCCTTGGCTGTATCATTGGATCCTGAAGGTTTCCAGTGTGTTTGTGGTGCGAATTACGTGCTCTTTGAGTGTTCTGGTTTATCTCGCTAGCGTGAGTTACTTTATTGTCATCTTTTGAAGCTTGGTCTTCCTGCTCCTTTCAACGCCTCTTATGTTCTTTCTCTACCTATTCTCTCGGTTGTTCCTGTTCTAGGGGTGTTCTCCTTGATTCCATTGTCGACAAAATAAAAATAAAATTTCTATTCTATTCCGTGCATCTATTTCTTTTTGCTGGGCTAATGCTCTCTAGTAGCAAACCCAAGGGAGGTTATAAAAAAAAAAAGGTTATTGTAATCGCCCGAAAAATAGAAACTAAAAATTTTATGACATAAATGTTTTCGAGCGTTGGAAATCATAAAAGAAAAAAAACTTATTTACGTGCGTACCGCACATTCTTTGCTTGTAAACAGAATTTTGTGATGGGGTTGTTGTTAAACAGTTATACCAGCTTGTGACATTGATGCGTGTTGACGTGAAATCACGACCATTACATTTTAACTAAATTAGGTATGAAAATTTTTTTGGAATTTTAAGAAAACGAAAAAAAATCGTATCTGGTTAACTGTAAAATGTAAAACGCAGGCAAATTAAAACTTTATTATGTGGTACTTTTATATGTAATGTGGAAGTTAAAATGACTTAAAAATCACTTATAAATATTCAAAATATAAAACAAAACGCAGAAGCTCTTTCATAAAATAAAAAAAATTACCAATAAAAAATTATTTAACTCTTCTTTACCCCTTTGGGTAAAAATTAACAAAAAAAAAAGTGTTTATTTAAGTAATAGCCGCCCGAGTGAACAAGCTAAAAAACCCAAAATGTATTTCTCGCATGTGCATAAAGGAACGGGCTTTGTAGGAAAAATATAGCCACGGTTACAATTTTATTACACCCACAAGGCGTTAAAATCTCGAAATTATGAAAAAAGGATATGTTTTTCACCGGCCATTAATGGTGTGAGACTGCTATTTGTTGACCAAAGCTTTCGGAGTTGGTGAAAAGTTCAAAAAAAAAAAAAAAAAAAAAATGATAATGTCCCCTTGGGACGCGGCTATTATATTTAAAACTTTTGAACAAGGTTGAAATTTCTCTCGGTTTTCGGGCCGCCAAAAAATTGCCATTTCGAAAAAAATATTTTTTCCCCGAGAGGGTAAATTAGCGATTGAATAAACGCTCTATTTGACAAGTACTAAATTATGTTTTACTATTCGTTTTTAAAACTTTTTCTTAACCATCAATCCGGTGTACATGTAAGTTTAAAGAACGAGTTAAAAAGAATATAGTTTTATGGTTTGTCAATCATTATTATTATTATTATTTTATTTCTAAATGGAAGTACTAAGCATGTTTCGTTGGAAGATGATGCTTCGAAGTTTAATATATCTAACAACATCTAAGGGAATAGATAAATAATAGAAGACAAGCACGTGTGCAGTCTAGATGTAAATGAACAAAGCCGGAGAAAGGTTGTATAACCAACTGTTGTAAATAAAACAGAGACCCGTTTTTTACCCCATCGCTGGATATCCTTCCTTTGAAATAACCATTTTGATGTGAAATATAGGTGAGTAAACTTTTGGGACGTGCATTTAAGAGTTCTATTACCTGTAAGAAACAGTCGAAAATGGTTAATATTATTAATGGGTTAAATTCTTTGTGGAATGACTTTTGTTTTTTCCCCCTGATTTAATATATATTCAGTCATACTTATAAAATTATAAACTAATATCTCCCTATCATTTAAAACGTAAGGAGATGAACTAAATTTGATTCTGATACACATATGTTACTTTTTCATTCATATTTAACAAATTTATGATATGTTCCTTTAGGGTTTCTTTTATTATCTACGGCTTTGATTATATGTAGCGATCGCATTTGTTATCCGTGTGTGTGTGTATGTATGTATGTATGTATGTATGTATGTATGTATATGTGTGTGTATATATATATATAAAAGTTGGTAAAAGTAGTCAAACTCATCATATTACAGTATATCGGGTATAATTAAAAAATGCAAGGAGATAATCAAATTTTGGAAGTTGTGAAATCATTAACGAAACGCAATAGGTTTTTAAAAAAATTTGTAAAAAAGCAACCAAGACACAAATAATTTTAACAGCATCAAAATACACAGGCTCAGGAAATCTGGGTGAAAAAACTATGCGATATTACAAATTGAATATCTTTCTTTTGAATTTGGTACATTATGTAAATATAAATTATGCCTGTTTAATTTGCTCGCGGAACCTTTTTTAACGTATGGAACAGTATACTTGACTTCTTTTTAAAACATGCAATTCATTCTTGGTGATTAGGTTGTTTTTTTGGGCTTATATGCAAGACTTGTATTATACTCGGTTAAAATTCAACATTATGTCAAATATTGTGAATTGTAAGTATTTTATTTAAATGATGCGTTGACACCTTTTTTTAAAAAGAGCAATACTATCCACTTACATTTTAAAGCTAGAGTCTAATCCACTTACAGATTTGTCGAGTCTCAGAAGTAGGATACGATCTCGCCGCCCTTTCTGCAAAAAATATTATAAACACATAGGTACTAAACAAGTATTCTAGAAAGTAAATATATAGAGTTATTGGTTCATTACACTTCTTTGTTACTACCTGATGTACATGTATATAAGGTTATTGATTCGAATTCCATTCTATATGAGAAATTTTTAATTATAATGCTTTAATTAAATGTTATGTTCTCTACACATGTTATAATATTATGAGGAAACGCGATATATTCTAGTAGCATCACGATGCACTGAAGAACCTTCTTGTTTCCTTCGAATTTTAGGATTGTAACGTAATTATATCGGAAAATCATATTAACTCTAAATTTTAACTTTGAAGCCATTGAAATATGTCTAACAAATAATAAATACGCAAGGCCTAACAGTCGAAATAGCTGATTTCAGATTAATTACATGATAAGGAAAAATTAAAAAACGCCGAGATCGTGCCTTACAACAAAGTCGCATTTGTATTAGAATCTGTGGATTTTTCAAAATTTATTTTTTTTTTTGGTGATAGTAATAAAATAAACATTGGTTTAACAAAAAAAAAAAATATATGAATTTTATTAATTAGTATGATCTCTTCCGAGTCGTCTTATTTGAAGTAATTTTCGTAGGTTTGAAGGATAATTATAACGGTACCGATGATGATTTCATGCCAGAGATGTCTGAAGAAACGATGAATAATTTAAACGAAGCCTATAAATTATTATTGGACGGCAAAAACGGTAATATAGCTTTGTAATTATTAGATGCGCAGTTTGTCTTCTGTCGGCGGTTACATTTTAAAATATTACGTATTTGCGTTTAAAATGCTTTTTCGATTACAAACGAAAGTGATCAGATGAATAAAATAATTGTATATTATACTTAGCTTCGTCGTGTTATATAATATTTAAATTCCCATGAAATTTTTCTGGCGTATATCAGATTAAAATTATGAAGAGTATTAATAATGATTATCAGTCAATGTGTTGACCCGAATATTACTTTTTTTTTCTTTACTCCTTAGAATATTTGTATTGGTACAATAATTATTCACCTCGTATGTGTTACAAGAAATGCACACGCAAAAGAGAGTAATTTAATTTTTTCAATTTTTCTCTTTAATTGGCCTTTTAAAAATAAATGTAAATATAAACAAGCGCATTTACTGAAATTTAAATGAATAGTTTAGTTATTCTTAATTTAAAAAAAAAAAAAAAGTTAATATCGATTTTTTGCCATCTGGCGTACCCGTATAAAAACTTTGATTTTTTTTTTCTTCTTTTACAGCGGGTAGATAATATTCAGATTACATGTATGGTCCATACCACTTTCTTTTTTTTTTTTTTTTTTTTTTCGTTAATATAATTATTTATTCAGTTTAGGAATGTTTAATTGTTTTTGTTTGTTTACTTGTTTCAGAGATATTCTTTAGTAAATTATTTTGTACTTTCAGTTCTACGGGGTAATTACGAGAATTCTATATTGTTATTAACTTACGTATTTAATGCTATAATTTGTTACCTGAAATTTTCGCACCAACATGAAGAAGCTGGTGAATCATCAAAACCGAACTGTCTTAATGTAACCTTCATTATAAGTAAAAATCGTTTGCGATTTTATTATTATCAGAAAGAACCCTCTCAATAGTAGAAAATAAGCGCTGGTGAAAATTCTTCGCGATGCATTCGTCATTGAGGAAAGCGACGAAGTTCGAAACTAAGCGGAACATAGATGGAAAGATGTTAATAGGACCTGCAGAAGATTAAGACTGTGAATGGAGATGTGAACAATGTTCGGTAGATTAGGATCAGGAGGAAGATTACGGGAGACATCGTAAGCGTGGAATGGAGAATGGTTATTTCTAACCGGGATTGTAGAACCATCATAACCGTCATCACGATCACATCTAATTGCCCTGAAGCCTCTAACATTAAAATTTATGCCCGTCCGGAGCCACGTTTCGGAGAAAAGAGCAACACCGACATTGTGAAGATCCCCCAATAACAACCCCTCTAATGAAATTTTATCGGCTCTTAGATTGCGGAAATTCCATTGTAGAATATTTAACACGTAGCCATCTTCTTAATAAAACAGAAGAAGAATTGGAAATGAATGAAGTGGGGAGAAGGAGGGAAAAAGACCATAAGAGGAGCTACCAACACAAAGTGGAAGGCATTATTCGTATTGTGAGAGAACTAAGATGAAGAGAAGAAAAATAAACAGTAGCAATTAAAAATCAGGAGCAAGTAAGTCGAGGCACAACTAAATCAAACGGGAAAACAAAGAGCATAGGAAGGAAGAGGAACGCTAGGATTCGCGCACTTCTATATTATACAGGAGGAAATATAGAACGATTTATTTGTATTCTGCATTCTTCTTCATCGTCGTTGCTCGGTTCCGAGCGTCCACATCTATCATCTAATGTTATCTATGATCTGTCTGCGGGCTTCTCGATTTTCCGCGGCCCACGTCAAATCCTCCATTGATAAGCCCGTCCATTTCTTCATCTGATCCGTTTATCGGTTTGAAGCACGCCCTCTTCTCCTTTACCCGTCCACTTTTCCTTGTATAATCAGAGTTTTTCTATAGAGTCCTTTCCGATCACATGTTCGAAAGCCCGCGCCACCTGTTTACGGATTGATGGGAATAAGCGTTCCTGTCTTCTCTAATATCAAATTCATTTAATACAGATGCGTTGGTTCTCTTCGCTGTCCATGGTATCCGTAGTGCACGTCGCTAGCATGTCATTTCGACTTACCAGTCTCAATGAGACTTTTCATAATGTTGAAAGATGATAGACTTTCTAGGGTATGTTATCACGATAGGTTCCCACTTCTATTCTACTATCCACCACCTGTAGACGCGCCCCTTTTCGGTTAGAGCTCCGGGCCCCAGGGAAGTACCTAAGTACCCGCGGGGAGGGGGGAAGGCAGTTCTAAAACCGATCTATTCGATTATTTGTATAATTGATAACTCTGTTCTCATGCAATACCTGTTTGTTTATTTTCTTCGCATTATCCGTTTGTGTAAATGCAAAACTGCACATAGTACTATGTATTATACAGTTCGTTTTTTTAAGCGTAAGATTTTCCGATGTCTTTGGTTTCAATGCTTTCATAACGCGTTCACATTTTTACAGTGATTGACAGGTTTTTTATTTCCGTTGTGGAAGTATTGCAATTTATTAATTTATTTTGTTTTTTGTTTGATGTTTGTACGTTAAAATTAATAATGCCAAAAAAGGGAAAAGCGATCTTCTTTATAAAATAAAGCGAAGAGACAAAATTTAGTTCACGCTTCAGAAACTGAGAAGAAAAAAAGTAATTTAAGAAGCCACGAGTTATTACTGAAATTACAAATATCCGTCTATCTCATTAGAATGACCAAGATTTAATTAAATGATCCGATAATGCATAACAGTATACCAATTAAAATGGACATTCGAAAATAAGGCGCTAAGCTGTTACAGGAAAAAAAATGTTCTTAATAAATGTACGTTTTACGTAGTTTAATAGCAAAGGCAATTAAATTACCAACTTAATTTTCTTTAAGGACGGGTTTAAATATGGAAGTGAAGTCACAGGTTAAAAATTAGAGTTTAAGTATTTAATTGTCACGATATGTTTTCTCTCCTAATGTGTTTTGTATTGCATTTAATATTCTTTTATACTATACTGGAATTGCAAAGATTAATTTATTAATTCAACACTGAAGGCCAACCGCAGCTTTTGATTTTAAGTAGAAAGTAATAAAGTATAAATAAAGAATAAATACAATTTATTAAAAAATACAGTAAACAATTAAACTAGTTGACATAGTGTATACTGTGACTGGTAAAAGCTTTACATCCTTTATATTACATACATTACATCCGTAAAAATTTCGTGTGTACCAAAAATACATATATATATATATATATATATATATATATGTATATATATATATATATATATATATATATATGTATATATATATATATATATATGTATATATATATATGTATATATATATGTATACACGTATAATAGACACCTGAAGAAACCCTTCAAATAATATTTAAGTGGTGCTTTTTTTTTTTTTGTATTCCCTAAACCTAAATAATTCACTACTTTATTTTTTTTTTTAACATTGTACAACATAAACTCTGCATTATTAGACGCATCGGAATAATTAATTTTTATGAAAGAAGAAAATTGTTAATTTCAAACAAATTAATATATAATCGTTCGCCATACGACTATATGTAGTAATGAGAAATGTCGCTATATTAATTTAATATATTTTCTGTATGCGGTGGATTGCTATTTATTATCGGAAATTAAATAAGTTATTCCTTTTACATTAAAAAATAAAAAATAAAAATAGAACGAATCTGATTAAAATATATTAGCCACCATTCCAAATTATACACATCGAACAACTGGAAGTAATTAGCATCATTTATTTGAGCTTAACATGTCATAAAACTTGCGTGTCATGAGTTGTGTGACGTATTGTGTTCAACAAATGATATTCACTTCAGGTTTTAATATGTAAATATATATATATATATTCGCCGTACAATTAAAAAAAACTACCATCAAAAACGGCGACTAGTTCTCTTAAGTTCTTAAGTATATATATATATATATATATAATCAAAACATAATTTTGGACTGTAAAAGCCATTGAGGTTGCTACGTGTAGTATAATAAGCAGAATTCCAACAGTGACACCGCCGTGGAGCCAATTTCGGCCGAATATCTGCCGGGACCTACTTTCAGCCGACGTTAAAACAAAACCGAACATGGAAATCCGTAAAAAGCTTCAGAACGTTTTAGACCGCATAACCAACATCGCGACGAGCAACTGGGCTCAGGTGTTCTCGGTGTGGACAACCTTCGTGCTCTTTCACATTTTATTATCAAATCGAAAATTATTAATAGTATTTAAGAATTTTAAATCGAGTAATAGCCATATAGGCATTAACTACTCGTAAAAAAAAAACATAATTATGGGTGCCGTGCCCAAAATCTAGTGGCTGTTAAAATTTTCAACTTCTCTTAGAAAAGATGATGTGATCCAATTTGATATGATATATTTTTGTTTCCGGTATTCATGTCTATGCGCGCAAACCCAGAGACATACAGACTTGTTTAAAAAAAAGATTATCTTCGTGGGAACCTTGTGAATTTTAATTACCGGAAACAAAAATATATCATAAAATTTCCACTTTCAAATTGGATCACATCTTTTCTAAGAAAAGGTGAAAATTCTAACAGCCACTAGATTTTGGGCACAGCATCCATAATTATGTCTTGATTATGTATATATATGTATATATATACATATATATACACCCATATATATATATATAACTCGGCCATTTTGGCCTCGCAAGGGGCTGTGCCCCTTGACCCTTCTTGCTTTCATTTATGTCTTTTTCTCTTCTATACTTTGTCTAAAATGATCAAAATTTACAACGTAATTCTTACTGGCATCAACACAAAAAGAAAAACAAAACATAACCACAAAAAATCCTATCCTAACATTTAACTTTCATTATACAAAATTAAGATATTTTTTCATTACATTTTTCGTTACATACTTTGTTACTTAAAATTGTGACATTTTTTAAATAACAATAACAAAAATCTTATAAAATATAACAAACGTTACATAAAATTGGGACATTCTGCGTTACATAAAATTGGGACATTCTGCGTTACATAAAATTGGGACATTTTTTCGAATGGGGGGTAGCCTAAGAATTACGCTGTAATTAATATATATATATATACTTAAGAACTTAAGAATTAGTCGCCGTTTTTGATGGTAGTTTTTTTTTTCACGATTTAAATATATATCATTTCACGCAATGTAATTTATATTGTTAACATTTAAATAACAACTCATGCTTTAATCGATTATAGATACTTGATTCGTTTTAAATGCGGATGAAGTAATTTCTAGTTCAAAGTTTGTAATCGACGAATCTCACGTTGGCATATTTATATATTTGATAAATATGCTTTTTAGTGACCGTTTACAAATGTCCGAATACTATTCGGTGATCTCCATTCGAGCAAAATCGGTAACGTTCGGTTTTTCAGCCTTGACCGATATAACGAAGGCAACCTTACTTTTACAATTTATTTTCCAGAATTATATTATCGTAATACTTCGCGCCAAAAACGGGCAAATATTTTCTTGCACGAATCATAATAGCTTGTAACACTATTATAAGGCAGAAAAGGTTTTACTTTCACGGCAAATTTTTATTTCCGCATGAAGCGAATTGAGTGAACACAGGTTCCTTCTTTTGTCTGCGCGCGTTTATGTATATTGTGCGTATTAGCGATTGCATACCACCGATCGATTATGAACTTTTTGGTGGGCGGTATTTTTATTGCCCTTCTAGTTAATCGGAATTGCTAAGAAGGCCAGAAAAGTTACTAGACACTCGCCCTTCTTTAACCTTTTGCTCCGCGACATCATATTGAACAAGCGTATATATTTTAAACATCAAAATAATAGTTTTTGCTAGACTCCGCGTCAACATTAACACAACTATTTAACATTTCGAACACAATTCAACTAAAATCTAACTCGCTTGCTTCAGCCGTCTCTGTGACTTTGTCAGTTATATTTTTTGCTTTTAAAGGAGTCGCTATCATTATTTCCACCGTCGCTTATACCTGTGTTTTCCTTCCTACGTGCGTCATTCTCACCACTAATCGCTCGTGTGGGTTTACCGTAACCGGTGTGTCATTAATACTAGTTGAATCCGAGTGGTTTTCGACATATCAGTGTACTCTTTAAACTGCTTGAAAGTATGTTAAACAAGCACCTTGTTTAGTGGCTAGAGCATAATAATGTATTATTTCCTAGCAATATGTTTGGCTTTCGGCCTGGTATTGCCCCCCTTCCCTGATTGTATTCCAATATTTACCAATCCTTTATCCAAAAACGTTATACTTTTTGGCTTCCTTCATCGATGTATTCTGTATGTTTGATAATGTTCATGTACCCACTCTAAAAGATAAGATGGTAGCAGTTAACATTCCAATGCTGTTTACTTCCCTTATTATCATAGCTCATGCTGTATCGTTCTATCCACCTCTCTGCCCCATCTTTTGTAACTTCAAGAACGGTTTTTCGAGGTCTTCCCTAAGGTTCCTCCCTCAGTCATACCCTCTTCTCGTCCTCTAAATTTTTCGTCTTTATTCTCTTCTGATGACGTCCTATTTTTTGCTTTATCTCATGATATTGTATCAGCCAATGAAATTCGCCTCTTTTTGTGCTGGATAATTCCCTTTCCTCAATTAACCTTTCTATTTCTCCTACGAAATCTTGTTATGTCGTATTTACTCTTATAATCCTGCTTTTGTCTATCTATCCCTAGAAAATGCACTCCTTTCTCGTGTTAATCGCTTTTGTTATTTTGGTATTTTCCTTGACAGTCGGTTATTCTTCTCCGAACACATCAAGTATCAGATTCCTCTTCGGCAACCAAAAGACGAAACCTGCTGAAGGGCCTATCTCCAACCAAATGGGATGGTGATCCTTATTTCTCTATATAAATCCATCATCCGCTCAAAATTCGATTACTGTTCATTTCTCTATGGTTGTGCCTCTAACAATAAGTCACAAATTAAATGTAATCCCAAAAAATTCATGCCTTCGTTTTTGCTTTAGTGCTTTTAAATCTTCTCCTATGTTCTTGCTGGATCTAATACACCACCTCTTTCTACTCACAGATCCTACTTTGCTAAGCGTCTTCCACCTACGTCCTCTACTCTTATCCGTTTCTACTTTTCTATTTCTAGGAACTGGCGTTTCACACCTAGCAAAAATCCCTATTTTATTCCTCATCTTTCTTCGGCTCAGTTCGTTTTATCCTTACATAATACCCTTTGTCAATGATCTCTGCCATCCTCCAAATATGTTTACTGTACTTACGCTCGTTCAAGTTTCTTCCGCAGGCCTTAGTTAGATAGGAATTCCGCAGTACTATTAATTTTCAGTTTCGATCTCATGTAACTATGTTTACGGTTGGTTTCGGGTGGGGTGTCGGTTTGCTCTTTTATCCTCTCAGATTTTCACTTTTCAGAATCTTATCTTTTCCTCCTTTTTGTTCTACATTCATAAACGTATTAATGACACTATCCTAGTTCCATTATTTTCATTTCCTCCAATCAGATTTCTTCTAAATTCTTGATTATATCTGATTCCATGACCGCCCTTCAATCTATTCTTCCCTACCTGATCATTCCTATGATTTTATTATTCTCCGTATACGCTCGCTTATCCGCGTTCTTTCTTCCCTCCATTCCATTCATACTGATATTTGATATGGGTTCCTAGTCATTCGGGCTTCTTCGGTAATAAAGCGGCAGACTCCTTGGCTCGGGTTGCTGCTTCTTCCCGTCGCCCTTTTTTTTAAAGAAAAATCCCATTGTTTAATCTCCTTCCGCTGTGTAAAAGTTTTCATCTCAGATTACGGTATCATAGCGTATATTCGCTTCCTCTTTTTTTAACAATTGTTCTTTCTATTTGTCTGGTCAACTTATTGTTAGTCTTCCTTCTAATTCGTGGTTTTCTCTGGTCCCTTCACTTCGTCATTCTGTTGTTATCCACATTATTCGTCTGCGTTCTTAAGCCATATACTTTATTATCTTCCTCTCGTTTTCGTTTTTCGTTAGTTGCCTCTCCATATTGTCCACTCAAATATTCCTATGCTCACTTCATTTGAGGACTTTTTAGCGTTCACAAACACGATATGGAAAATCATAAACTTTGTCTATAAAAAATTGGATATATTCGTGTTTTATTCGCTCTGTTCGAGGCGTCACTATGCGCTTAGTCTTACTTGGAAGGCTCGGGTGACTCGTTGTAGGCAAGCGATTATTTCCAGAATCTAAGCATTAAACTGTATTTTTAATAGAAAATCTAGGGTCACCTTAAACTGTAAAAGGCTCGTTTACATGGCGAGATCATGTTCCTAATTTGAAGATACGGGGACTTGAAGTTTATGGAATGTATGCAGCGAGCAACATCAAACGTGTTTGCAATAGCTACAGTGTTAATAATAATAATAATAATACGGCAAATGATTAACGCTCCGTTGTTTTATGTGTCAAATAGAACCCTTTATGCCGATTTAAACATTCCATATGGGTCTGGGAAGTTCATAAAGATCAATAACCTAAATTTCATAACGAATTAGCTCACAGCGATTATACAAATCCGGCCAGTATGAGTTAGTTTCTTTCACATTGAAGGTTAAAATCAAAATGGTGTAGAGATGTGGCGGAAAACAATTAACCAAGAAACTCATACAACAGCATATATGTCGTCTCATAGGACACTGGTTTTTATAGTAGTAATATGTAACTTCATTGAGTCCTTCAGCCAGTAAGCAAATAACGTCACGACGGTGTAATCGTTTTTCACGATTTTTCTCAGTCCCTATTATTTAATTAAGCAACTTCATATTCATTTTTTGTGCTAAATTTTTAACTGTTTATATTGTGTCAAAGAAAATTTCTTTGCTATTTTCAAGTTCCAGCAAACGCTGGAAATTAATCAAAAATGCAAATTAAAGCTTACAATGAAACCTTTATCAGACACAAGTTGGAAAAGTAAAATCAAAGCAGTGAAGGCCGTATTATTGCAATTTGATGATGATGTTGAACGCATCGAAAGCTTAAAAAATCAAACTGAACAATCTGGCACACTCAGTTATTGTGATTCGGTTTTCAGCGAAGTCTTTAATTCGGAATTTATATCACATCATTACATGTATAGTATGAGATATTATTACGAGTTAATGTCATAAGCAAATTATGGTAATTTGTATATGTCCATTTAAGTATTGCTCTTGAATATTTGCGTACATTTTGTGACTGGGTCAAAGAATACCCGACAAACTGGATTCGAAAAATGCTTGTCAGATGCTCGTCAATTTATTGATTTCCAACTTACAGATTAAGATTACTATTGTTACTTTTGAAAAGAATACCAAATTGTGTTATCTTTAACCTTCTCTCTTATTATTCGCATATATTGTTTTTCTTCGGATAAGATCTTGCTTCTCTTCATTTACGAATAAATATCTTTCGCCTTTCGGATAAGAGATAAACTAGAGGTGTATTTTGTTAGTTTCTTTTTCATTTTCTCCCAATGGGTTTGTCAACCGACGAAGACATTAGTTCAAGAAATGAAAAGAAGGAATAAACATTTGAGAGGATAGAGGATAAAAATAATTCAAGGGCAGGAATAAGAGAAACAGAAGGAAATAAGAGATTGGAAGAAGCACTATAAGGGGAGTAGGAATACCGAGTTTCAATAGAAAAGAGTAAAAGGACGAGATTATTCAGCAGCGAAAACCGCACATTCAAACCAAAAAAATAATCAAAATCAGTTGCTGTCTCCGATCCAAAGAAAGATGATATTAGCAATACGTAATTCGTCTTATTTTTATTGTGACTCTTGATTTAGGTCAGGGTCAGTGGTGGTCTAATATTTGACCTTTTACAGTATATGTTGAAAAAAAGAAAAAATCAGAATTTCTCTTTTAATACAAAATTTTTACAAAGATGTTTTTTGTTTCTAAAATTTTGTCTCAATCATTCAAATTGCCATATACATAAGGGTAAGACAAACACTACTCGATATTAACGACTTTGGTGCGAAAGATTAATAAACACACTTCTGATACGTACTCTCGTATATTTGAATTCCGTTAATAAAAAAGACACGAAGATAATTTAATAATCAGTTAAATGCGTAATGCTTTTTTTTTTTTTTTTTAATTTAATACTTAGCCATATTTAAAAGTTATAAACTTACAGCTCCCCGAACCTTGTTGCTGTGTATAGCGTGTAATAATAAATAAATAAATAAATAAATAAAAAAAATAAAATTTGGTTTTAATATTTATTATCTGATCTTTATTTTTTATTGGTATTTAGCGAGTATATTTGGTGATATGTTCTTTAAAGATTATTTTATTTTTTGAATTTCTGTAATATTAATAAAAAATGAGGAACGTTATAAAGTAAAAAGAATGAACTAAAACAGACAACGCGTTCTGTAGAGTATAAATGCGGTTTCTGTGCTTCTATTAGTACACTACTATTTTTTTCAATTGAAATTAATGAAATGTCTAAAAATATTCTATAAAATAAAAAATACGGAAAGGGAAATAAAATGAATTTGAAAAATTGTACATTTTTTAAAAGATTGAATACGCTTTAAAACCTCTTCTCGGTATAAAATTATTATTTACTTTTTTTTTTTTTTTTTTTTTGTAGATCCACTAGAAACCATAATAACGGATGAGAAAAATGAATAAAAAAAAAAAACTGAATTTTATTTTTGTTTTTTTTTTCGTACTATTTTAATAAAAAATTATATAATTTTCTTAATAAAGTTTTTTTTTAGCACTTATATTCTTTTACGTAATATTTATATTTTAAAAAACCGTGTATTACGCATAGTTGACTGAAGTTAACTTCCGCTGTGAAGTAACTTGTAGTCTTTAAATTAAGTCAGTAATAGGAAAATGTTGAAATAA
Organism: Icerya purchasi; assembly: GCA_039619475.1. Classification (NCBI taxonomy): domain Eukaryota; kingdom Metazoa; phylum Arthropoda; class Insecta; order Hemiptera; family Monophlebidae; genus Icerya; species Icerya purchasi. The sequence goes on along the minus strand of CM077115.1, from coordinate 518,513,863 downwards.
AAAAAAAAAAAATTGTTTTATCTGGAATTATATATTTATGTAAAGAGATTCTTTCTCTCTTCTGGGTAAAAGATGTTTATCACCGTCTCACAAAAGGTAGTTTTCACGTTTCATGTTTAGCTGAAAATTATAGATTTTTCTGTAATTTGTCAAAAAGCTTCGCTCAACTAAACTGCGCACACAGCCATCATTTCGAATGAGCCGAGTTATTATTCCATACGGCGATCTCCCGTAATTACACTTTTAATAGAACATCTTCGCCCCCACATCTCCGTCTCGAGTATTTCATTAAAATTACTTTATCACAGCAGCAAACTACAGAAATTAAGTAAGGATTGCAAATCGTGAGTATAAATAACATTCCCGGGTGGTAACAAATATTAAAAATTCTTTTTTTGGAGTTTTTATTTCTCTGTAAAAAGCTAATAGAAAACGTTACCGTTTTTTTTTTTTTTTTAACTCTCTGCAATGAGTACAGTAATTAGTCTAGGTGTGTGCGAATTGCATGTTTAGATCATGTCATGGAACTCTTTGATGATTGTGCGGTAACGGAAAAAGAGAAGTAACGGAACTCGACGTATTTGCTTACGCCAAAAATGAATAAAATTTTATTTAGAGTTTATTATTTACCAAAGTAAAATCATTTTATTTAAATTTTAATTGATGAATTTTACAGTTTTGAATGTGCTAAATCTATGATCACCTATCAGCGATGATAAGACACTGAACTATCTCAATTTAATAATTCTTTTTCGCAAAATGTATTCAATGCGGAATTTGTTGTTGTTATGAAAGCATATGGACACTGTCAAACTAAACGTCATATCGTGCCGCTATTTTTGCTGCCCCACTTCTTTTTTTTTGTTTCCGACTTATTCAATGGATTTTTTCAAAAAAAAAAAAAAAAATTCTTAAAAACCCTGTCCCGACAATTACAAACACAACGAGAAATAAAAAAAACAAAAAATCAGCCAAATCGGTCGAGCCGTTCTCAAGTTATGATTTTCCATACATGCGCAATTGATTTTTTTATATATCTCTATAATAAAGCGCCAAGGAAATAAATAGACGAAAAATCGGAAAAAAATAAACAAAAAATCAAAAAAAAGTCCTGAGACCGTTCTATGGCACTTAGAAAGCTAATTTTTTTTTTAATTGACAGCTCCAGGTCAATGGCTTTTAGGAAAATTATAGAATGTCCAAAATTTTTATACCTTGGGGTTCAAAACGAGCAATGAATCAAATTTTTCTTCCACCATAGACGAAAATAACACAAAAGACCAAAAAGGGAAAAAAAAACCCTTAGCCCGTTCTATGGCACTTAGAAAGCTAATTTTTTTTTTAATCCACAGCTTCAAGTCAGTAGCTTTTAGGGAAATCATAAAATGTTCAAAATTTTCATACATTGGGGCTCAAAACGAGCAATGAATCAAATTTTTCTTCCACCATAGACGAAAATAAGACAAAAGACGAAAAATCAAAAAAAAGTCCTGAGACCGTTCCATGGCACTTAGAAAGCTAATTTTTTTTTTAATCCACAGCTCCAGGTCAATGGCTTTTAGGAAAATTATAGAGGGTCCAAAATTTTTATACCTTGGGGCTCAAAACGAGCAATAAATCAAAATTTTCTTCCACCATAGACGAAAATAAGACAGAAGACCAAAAATGAAAAAAAATCCTGAGCCCGTTCTATGGCACTTAGAAAGCTAATTTTTTTTTTAATCCACAGCTTCAAGTCAGTAGCTTTTAGGGAAATCATAATATGTTCAAAATTTTCATACCTTGGGGCTCAAAACGAGCGATGTATCAAATTTTTCTACCAAAATAGAAGAAAATAAGACAAAGACCAAAAATTACAAAAAAGTCCTGAGGCCGTTCTATGGCATTTAGGAAGTTAATTTTTTTTTTAATCGACAGCTCCAGATCGGTAGCATTTAGGAAAAATATACAATGCTCAAAATTTTAATACCTTAGGACTCAAAAAGGAGCAATAAATCAAAAAATAGACAAAAAGGCAAAAAAAAAAGTTCTGAGACCGTTCTATGGCACTTGGAAAGCTATTTTTTTTGTAAATCGACAGCTCTACATCAGCAGCATGTAGAAAAAATATAAAACGCTCAAAATTTTCATACCTTAGGGCTCAAAACGAGCAATAAATCAAAGCAATAAATCACATTTTTTTGCCGTTTTTCAATTTTTTAATCGTTTATCAAAAACTAATTATTCTACTGAACTGCTCTAGGTCTCATTTTAAAGAGAATTGAATTTAGAGTATTTCCCTCGCTTACACTACCCTTCTAGCAATTGAACTTTTTGAGCTATTTTATTTCAAACTTTTAACAAAATAATTTCAATTTTCGTATTATTGGATGAAAAATCAAAAAAAAAGTCCTGGGACCGTTCTATGGCACGTAGAAAGCTAATTTTTTTTTAATTGACAGCTCCAAGCAGGTGGCTTTTAGGAAAATTATAAGATGTCCAAAATTTTCATACCTTGGAGCTCAAAACAAAAAGGGAATAGATCAGCGCTAATTTAATAAGGTCATTACCAATCGCATGAAAATGCGGTACTACTCTATTTACCTACGCAGTACCGCGCTTCAACCTACCCAACAACCGTTCCTGGCTTTTCGTTCATCGTGTGTTACTCATAGTGGACAAAGACGAAACATCTTTTGTTAACGATTCTTCCTTTGTTTCCTCTATACGGTATTATTGGTGTATATTTTTAAATTTGAAAAACGACGTTGTAATTTTGAAGTTGTGATAGGCACAAGACTGAAGGGAAATGAGCAAACTAACGTATTTTCAATTCTACGAACGGTATCGTGATAGTGGAAAGAGAAATATAGAGACTGGTCGCAATCGTTTTATAAAAAGGGTTCGAGGAGTTTGTGTTTTTCGTAAGTGGTCCGAGTTACTCAAAATTTTTATTAGAAATTGGTGAAGGAAAAATGCCAGAGACTTTGTATGGCGAAGAAAATGGAATCCTATTAAATTTCCCCGATTTAAAAATGTTTACTTCACTTGATGAAATGATTGATCACATTTATCTCGATGATGTTCTATCAATTTTTTCTAAAATGTCCAAAAGATGTATTTTATCACCAACGAATAAAAACATAAATCAAATAAACAGATTGATAATAGGGAAAAAAATTTCTGGAGATGAAATAAATTTATATAGTGCTGATACAACTGTGATTGATGAAAAAGAAACAAATGGAGATTCCACACATTTATGTACTGAAATTTTAAACAAAATGTCAGACCCAGGAGTTCCAAATAACAAAATTACTATAAAAATTGGAGCGATTTGTATCCTCATCAGAAATTTGAATTTCGAAGAAGGTCTGGTGAATGGAAGAAAAGTCGTCATTAAATCTGTTAAAGGTTTCATAATTGAAGTATTTCGTCCGAAAAATGAATGTAAGACGTTTCTAATTCCTAGGATCAGTTTCAAATTTATAGCTGGCGACACTGGCATTTAGATTTTAAGAAGGCAGTTTCCTATCAAGTTAGCCTATGCCATGACCATTAACAAAGCTCCGGGTGAAACATTGGATTTCGCCGCTGTTGATTTGAGGGATAATGTCTTCACTCATGGGCAATTGTATGTTGCCTTGAGTCGAATGAGAACATCGAAAAATATATGCATTTTGAGCCTTGGTCACGACGAAACTCTCACAAAACGGGGGTTTGGGGGCGGGTTCAGTGGGGGGTTGGGCCGCGAAGCGGCCAGGGGGAAAGCCCCCTAGTATATATATATATGTATAATATAAAAGAAGCCCGCCGAAACGCGGCGGACGACAGAATTCACGACACCACGATCGAATTCTATAAATTACGTCTATTTACACATCATAACCGGATTAAATAAAGGCGTACCGGAATAATTTCTTTACTGTGGCGCCATCTGTCGGCAATTCACCAAATTCACTCGGAACTGAAAAGACCATTAAAAAAATTAAAACATTCTTTCGGGATAATTAAAAAACTATTTCGGGATAAAACATGTATAAAAATTTCAATCATCGACTAATTTTCGAGTTTTTACGAAAGCTGAATTTTTATTTATAAGATTTATACCATTACGGATAAAATGCGTAATAACATAATAATATCTGCGACTCGCATTACTGTCTGCCGTTCACAATATCATCGGGTAAGTATTTTTCTTCATATTTGTTTAATATGCTTATATGCGCTGCTGCTGGTTGTCACTTATTTTGTCGAAATGCTCTCTATCAGGCAACAAAAAAAGCTACTCTGTTTTGGACACTTTAACCCTACCAAGTCTTTAGAGAACTAGTAGACACAAAGTCATCGGATCACGGGTTTACAAAACATTTCTTACTCCGAAACTAAAATAGTAGTACCGTAAAAAGTAGGTGCTCTACTCTGAGAGTTGGGTAATGTTATCCTGGAACAAATACGGTACCAAAAAAATTGAAAAGAAGGATTTCTGAAATCGACGCGTGTTCGATAATTCTAAAACCAGCAAGAGAGTTCATTTCTCCACTTCACTCGCTACAGCAGCCAGTTATTTTATGCTTAGTTTGGTCGAAAATTTCATTCGAGTTATTTTTTGATTTGTTTCTTATTCCACTACGCGCCTATAAGTGTTACCGGATATAATAATAATAAAGGTCTTTTGGAAATAGCGAAGAAGCAAAACGTCGTGAAAGCTCGTAATATAATAATATTCATCGTCTACAACTTTCATTAGAAATTCGAAAGTATATAAATTATATCGAAAGAAAGAAATAAATAAAAAAGGGGAAAAAAAATTAAAAACAAAATACATTATTTTCTATACACTTCTTATTATACCACACATAAGGAAGGTTTCAGATTTAATAAATATACTTCACTTTCTTTTTTTTTTTTTCTTTAATGTAATTTACGGCCTTCTCTGCAAGCGTGTTACTTACAACATTTGATTATTTTCCTAAATAGCAAAAATAATGGAGAAAAAATTTGTAATATTGCTTCGCGGATATGGTGTGTTCAGAATCAGATGAAAAAAAAAAAAACAAAACAAAACAAAACAAAAAACGACACAGTTAGAACGGCTTGGACAAAAAACAGTGTTGTTGTACATGTTTATGAAATCTCGATCCTTCTGGCAAGGTGATTGTAATCAAAGTCATTCAATTAGCACGTAAAATTTCCATTGAAATATATTTATAAATAAAATTTTATTCCATTAAAAACACACTGCCTGTCGAAAATGTATACCTCTATTCTCATTAATAATGCTTATATCATCACGATATTATTAACATGTGTCATGAAAAGAATGTATAACATTTTTTCGATCCTATATCATTATTAACAAAGGTCGGGCAAAGCACCTTTTCAGTGGACATTAAACACATACGCCTAAATTATAATAAATGCCTCAACTAGTTTATCCATGACGACATCGATTTATCCGAAACGCAGCATTTATTATCGTTTGCGATTTTGTGTATATAACTGTGAAACATATTTATTTGTTTGTTGTTTTTTTCCTTCCAACCAAGCTCTTTGAAATCGACTTTGTTTTTGTTTCGATAAATTTATTGTTTTTCTTTACGCAGATGCCGGCGCGGTGATCGAAGAAATCGAATTGAACGACTTGTCCGCTAGCAGTCAGGCTCTCAAAACCGATTTCCTAGAATCTTCTTCGGTCTCCTCGTCTGCAAATAGCGGCTTCGATTTCTCCAGATCGTTTTCGCGGCAACAGACGAAAAGCGGTCATGACGTTACCACCGGCAGCGCTGGTACCATCGATGACGTGTCGTCGTCACTTTCGTTAACCGCAGGCGGAAATAAATCGACAGAGAAACACGCATCGACCGGCGCCGGTCTATTATCCACGTTTTCCAATATGATCACCTCCAACACGGAAAATTTCAGCCTGATCGGCTACAATTTGATGAATACGGTCATTCATCAGGCGAAACAGCGAATGCCGCGACGAGCGATCGATGTGCCCGTAGCAACGGTTGATACTTCGCCCGAAATCGACTCATCCGACGATGAATTCGAAATAATAGACGAGCAAGATTTGCATACCGATGATTAGCGAGTCCTTTAATATCCATTACCACCACCGCCGCCGCAGCTTCCTCCTGTTCGGTAATTTAGCTTCCTCTCTATTACTGACTTATATAAAACGCGCGTCGAACGACACGACTAAAGTTATTCAGCAGCGCGCCTAATTCACTTGCGCTGTTGGCCGACTAATCTTATCTCTATTCGCATACTACGTTTTATTTGATTTTATTCTTCTCGAGATGTAAACTTTTCAGTATTCCGTTTTAATTATAATTCTGCGTCCTGTACGAGATTAATCCGGCTTATTATGATGGATGGATAGTTTCTATTTTTCCTGCTCTACACAGAGTCGTCCATTTGTTTTTATTTTTGTTTTATTTTTATTTTTAATTTTAATTTATATATATTTATTTTTTGGTTTTTCTAGAGCACACAGACGTGTTTTCAGACTGTTCTAACAAACGAATATATGTTATTAAAAGAGCGGCACGACTGTGTGAAACAGTGACGGAATTTTTCATTTGTATAATGTATTGTAGAATTAGCTAAAAAAAAAAAAAAAAAAAAAAAAATCTTAATTCGGCTGCGATTCAATATTGAACTTAACATTTTCCTCCCAAAACGATATGCGCGCAGTCTTAAAAAAGAAACTTAATTATTTATTATATTTAATAAAGGCTGTTTTTCACTTTTTTTTCCCAAGTAAGAAACAATCTGATATTTGTGATATCGCAAAATCCAGCAATTTAAAAGGAGGCATCCAAAGTTAAAATATACCAACTACTCCAGAATTGTGTATGTTCGAGGTTTTTTATGAATTTTAAATTAAAGCGTGTTTTTGTTTTTTTTTGTTTAAATTAATACATTGTGAAATTTCTTTTTCCTTCATTTTTAAGTAAATTACAAAAAAGAAAGAGTACTTTTTTTTTTTTTTTGGCCCGGCAAGAAACCATTTGGCCACCAACAACCTCTACAGATAACCTGAAAAAAGAGAACTTATCGCAAAGTTGCACGCTTTTATAAGTGTAAACGAACCATCAAAAAATTCAAGCCCCAATAGAGATATACGTACAATAGGATGTGGTGACGCCAATTTTCAAAGATGGTGTATATATTTGAAAATTAGTTTAACAACGATTAAATATGGTTCACACACGTCATTGGAGGAAAATTGAAAGTTCAAAATTGATTCTCTTGTATTTATTTCTGATTAGTGCGTCAGAAAAAAAGAAAAACACGAAAAGATAATTGGCCGACTTTATACATATACAGTGGAAACCGTTTAACACGAAACTGAAGGGACCGAAATATTTCTTCTTCGTGTTAAAAGGATTTCGTGTTAACCGAAACATGCAAAAAAAAAAAAAAAAAACGAAAAAAAAAAAAATTAAAAACTCACCAATATTTTTAATGTCGGTAAAATGTATCAATTCGATTTTCCGCTAACACATTAGCACTTGTAGGTAGTACGTATATACACTTTGAATAATTACATTATAAAAAAAAAGGAAACATAAAAAATTATTGTTTTTTGGGAAACTTGTCAACACCGAAATTAAGTAGTATTGCATTCCCAGGGGCTAAATAATAGTAATAACCATTGTTAATTTTATTTATCTGTTAAGGGATGCGACTGGAAAAATTTGTCCTTATGAGAAGCAAAATCTTTTCGTGTTAAGCGATTTTTGTTTCGTGATAAAAGAAAAAAAATGTAAGTAATTATATGGCATTTTGTCGGGACCGTAGTGTGTTGTTTCGTATTAAGCGATTTTTCAGGTTAACCGGTTTCGTGTTAAACAATTTCCACCGTATATATATATAAAATGTAAAATCATTATATATAATCGTATTGCTAGTGGGTATATAATTTTGCAAGAATACAAAAAATGTTAAAAAATTCCTGCTTCTCCATGACGCTCTTGAGCATGCGCATTTTATATTATTTAATATATTAATTATATAATATATATAAATATATTATAACACGTAGTATTACTCAGGGAAAATCAAATATCTAAATACATATAAAGCGTATTCAAAAATGAAACATAAGCTAATATGTAGAAATGAGCTTTTCTCTAACGATAAATTACAAGTGATTTTTAACATTTACGTTTTCGTATATTTTTATGCCACCGATGATGATATATAGATAATAGGTTTTTTATGAATTTATTTTATTTATTATTGTAAATACTTTTAGAGTTAGATTTAGTAATTATGATATCAGATTGACTTTTTTTTCTTTTTTTTTTTCTTTTGTTATTATTGCATATTTTAAAATAATTACTTAATTATAAAATAAAAATTAAAAAATCGAATTATATCCATACTGTTAGTAATCAATAAAAGATCTGTTTATTCATAGATACACACGCATGGTTGTGTTTATTTATTTCTGGCGAAATAAAGTTCACATTATTGATAATATTTTTTTTAACAAACTAAATTTTTTTTAAAATAAACATGTATTTTACATAAATCGAGCGACTGCTAGAAAAAGCATTACTTATTCCTTTCAAATTTGAATGAAATTACACATTTGGATACTTCGAGTAAATCATAGTTTTAAAATTTGAACGTAATAACATTAGCTAATTTTTATATTGCGAATTTCGGTAAATTGGAGGGGGGTAGCTCTCCTCTCAAAAACTTGGAAAAGAAAAGTTGATAAACTACATGAAGTGGGCGCCATGATTGCAGATATACACGTTATTAGATTTCAAATAATTCTTATAGCAATTCAGAACTATTTTGACGGGGGGGAATGTGCTATGATCAACTTGTTTATAATGTTCCATTACGGCTCGAATTAGTGTGTAGTAGTCATAATGTAATAGAACAGTATTTAAAATATGAATCGAACAATTTCAAATAACTAGAAAAATTTAATAATTTTTTTCTTCTTGCATATATCTTATTTATTCCCGTTGTAATTTCTGTTGCCTTTATTATGGTCAAGGTTGCGAGAAGTACCCTTGTACAATTTTGTTGACTGGAAAATCATTAAGATGGTGACCATAATATGTATATGTATATATATATATATATATATATATATGTATATGTATATGTATTGTTGTAAAACCAGGAAAAAAGTAAAAAGTAGCCAAAAACTTTCAATGTGCTTTACTCATTACGAAATTGTGTTTTATTCATATAATATTTTCTGCGGAAGTCGAACATTACCAATAGTAACAAAAAAATTTCACCCCTCTTTTTTTGTATAATTCTAATAGTCAGGAAATCGGGAATTTAAAAATTATATTTGAATAGCCACCGTGTATGTGTATGTATATGTATTATATATATATAGATATAGATATAGATATATAAACGGACGAACAATGCTTTTTTTTTTTTATAAATACCATATTTTACGGATCGCTTTATAAATTAAAATTATTTGCAAATCAATGCGTGAAAATGGAGTAAAGAGTTGCAAATTACGGACAACTTTTTGCTTGCCCAAAGAAAAGATTGGAACGCTAACTTCAACAAGACGTGTGCCATTCACAATTAGGAATATTAACATTTAAAAATTTATCTCTCAAGACAAACTGCCAGTAGCAATAGCGACAGCAGTCGAGTCATTTTTTTTTTTATCGAAAATTTACATATTCTCTTTGTAACATTTAATCGCAACATTATCATCAGCGCCGAATTCATAATATTATTTCAGTGTTTATATTCTTAAAAAATGTTTATATACAGAAACACACACACACATATATATATATATATATATATGTGTTTTTTTGTTGTTTGTTTTTGGTTACTTTGAATCATTAATAACAAAGTTTTAAAATAGTGCGGAATACGACAACCCTATTAATTAAAATATCGAAATATTTTTTAATCGCTTTAAAGAAAGAAATATAAATTTTTTTTAAAATAGTGTGCGAAGGTGTGTATGTATAAAAACAAAGCTGAATTATTATATTAGATGTAACTAATATTTTACTTGGTTTTGATATTTACATCCCTTCTTTCACATTTTCTTTATGTAACAGCTGTCGAAGATAATTATAGAAAGATGCACTCTATATGTGCGTTTTTTCGACGGTAAAACGATGGAAAAATCCACGTATTTTAATTTTATGACATTATAGAAAGTGAAAAAATTAAATAAACGTCACAATATGATCAGTGGAAGGAGGCACGCGAGAGCAACTGCTGTTTTTTTATAAGACTAAAATTAATAATAATTTATTTTTTTCTTCGGAATCCATATTTTTTACCATTTGCGCACTATTTCGTTTCCTAGGTAGAATTACACTTCTACTCTGACACAAGATTTGTTACGTGGACGGTACTTGTTAAATTGTAGGCTAGTTTCCGATCGGTGGAAAATTGCGATAAACCTCGGCAGTTATTCACTTTCTGTAAATAGAGGTATGCGTTCTCCTAATGATGGCGGAGAAAAAGATGTGAACGATTTTAATGGCGAAGAAATTTACTTATTTTCCTAATTTACTTTGTTAATTAAATATGACACCGTATAAAATTATTACAATAGTTCAATTTACGGCGGCAATGTGTTTCGATGAAAAACTCGGTCAATTCTGGTTCCTCCTTTTGTTATAGGAAGGAGCAGTTGGGTCGGTAAAAAGTGTCGCTATTCGCAACTAACGGATACACGCGGGTTTTCCTCATTATTAATCAGGCAGCGATAGGACGCGTGCCGTATCGATAAAGAAACTGAACTTCACACACACAGGTGTACAGAAGATGTGTGTATACTTTTAAAATTTCATTAAGACTGCTTTTCGAATTAGTATGATACATATTGTATAGAATAAGAATTAAACATGCTTGAAATTGCGCAGGCCAGGGATGCGACAGTTGAATTATAGAAAGTCTACCACCGCGCGTACACTTGTAAAATCACAACATTTTCCTCTTGCCTTTTTAATACAATTATTAACACTTTGTGTGTATGTCATTTGCCTTTTCTCAATTAATTATAACAACAGCTACACTCGACTATTATTTATATAACTTTATTTTTATAGTTTACTTATATTATGTGTGTGCGTGCGATTTTTTTTCCTTCTATATATATATATATATATATATATATATGTTTATAAGATTTTCTTTTTTGTTCTCTTTTCGATCAAAACTGCTCTATGTCATTACAAGTGTAAATGTCGGTTTTAAATTGTACTTAAACATTTGTATTTTGTTGTTTATAGTACATCTATAATAAATTAAAAAAAAAAAAGTGTAAATAACTAGCTTGTCAATAATAAAGTATGTTTTCCTTCGTTTTTTGACTTTTACTTTGTACCGATGCGTATTATTCCTGTACTAATCAAAATTTACAGTTACTTTATTCAGTTTCACAAACTGAAAAATAGTCTAACGAACTTTTTAAAAAGTTGAAAATTTACAATACCCTTGCTTCTCGTTTAGTATGTGTAATAATACCGTAACGTGCTCTAAAAACTCTTGTATGTTAGGCGTATCGATGCAACTATAGTCGTTGTGTTGGCTGTGCTTGAAAATGTGTCATTACTTTTTATATTTATCAATAAGATTTTTTTTTTTTGTTTTACTACCCTGGGCGCGCCAGCGGCCTTGTTGACCTAACAACGTGGTAAATTAACAGATAGAACTAAATAGCCAGACGGTCAGAAATGGAACTCACAAAGGACAACAATGGGAAAGCGTTAAAGGGAGTAGGAAGACCCAGAGCCGAAAATTAGGCGTATAGAAGGGAGAGTTCGTTAAGAAGTGCGAAACATTCGAAAAGGATATGGCTTGAGTCGCAAATGCAAGGAGGCTCAGAAGCGTGAAAGGAGCAGAAAGGAGAAAGAGCTAAAGAAAAACGAAAGCGAGAAGAAGGGAGTAGAGAATGATTGATACTAATTAAGGAAACAACAGTGGAACGGCGACAGACGGGAATTGAATGAAATCAAGGGGCAGGAAAAACCGGTTGAATAAGACGGCGGTAGTATGAATAATGATTAGAGAATAAAGATGGATACAAGTATAGCCAAAGTCTGGAATGATTAGAGCGTGATAGGGAAAGAATGTCTGAAGAAGGGAAAAAGAATCGAGGAAAGGACCATTGCGGGCGGCTGAGCGAACTAAAGAGTCAGCTGAGTCATTGTCCTCTATATTGAAATGACTAGGAACTCCAGTAGAAAGTCTATGCGGACGGAACGGGACGAGAACAAACAGGAGATGAGAAATCGAAAAGAAAAAATGATACCGTCAGACGAATGAGAAGGAGGAGAGGAGGAGATGGTTTGAAGAACGTCTTTAGAATCGGAAACGATCAGGAATTTGCGAACCCCACTTGTAGGGGATATTATAAAATGATTGGCGCACGAAGAATTGAAATCAATTCTGCCGAGAAGATAGAGCAGAAAGAAGCAAGTCTGAAGTCCTCCTCAGAGTGCAGGAACGAAGGAGACGTAAACGCACCACTCACGCTCCCATCACTCTTGGAGCCATCTGTGAAGATTAAAAAACATGGGAAGGAAAAGAAGAGTCCAGCAGCTGAAGGAATTCTCGAAAGTTGACTACATTGTGAGAGGAAGAATTAGCTCGGAGATCGGGAGGGAGGAGAAATTGATAGAGTGCCATATGCTATCAAAAACCATAAAAAAGTAAGGAAGACTATTGTTATAAGAGAAAACGTAGGGAGAAAATTTGGAAACATGAGCAGCTATATGCGATAGAATCGGAATTCTATGAGGTGCCAAGAGCCAGTGATTGTTGATATAGAGATATCAATAAGATTTAAAAAATAATACGTTTATTGAATGATGTAAAAAATGAATAACAAAAAATTTTTAACATAACTAATAACAATGTATAAAAATAGAAACAGAGAACAAAATGCTATTAAATATAAATACGTATCAAGCTGATTTTTTTTTTTTCATTTGTATTATTACACACGCGAATACAGAAAGTATGGTTTTTTTTTTTAGTCTTAGAAATAAAACAGAAATGCATTATTCATAAGCGTGGTTTAAAACGGAAATCAGTGCCGGGCGCTGGAGCTAACAAAAATTCGAATTCGATGTTAATCTCGCCTTCAAAGTCAATTTCAAAATTACGAATTATCTGCGAACATATAAAGCAAAAAAAATAATTTTAAAATAGTATTTTCGCAAATATATAATAAACGATTATTACATTATTACATAAAAACTTGCGACTAAACCACAAAAAAAATCAGTAAAGTAAAGATTTTATTATTATTTTTTGTATATATATATAAAAATTGGCCTTTTCTGCTTTCCTGATCCTGCCGGAGCTATTCCTCAACCCCACATTCTAACTCTTTTATACTTTATATAGAATGAAGATTAACGTCATTCTTTCAGACTTCAATACAAAAAAAAAAAAAAAAGCGACGTTTTCTATTCGGTTACATTTAATTTTTTACAATGAAACGTTTTAGAACAAAAAATGTGATAGGGGTCTACTAAGAATATTGTCTTTGTCATTAATATATATATATATGTGTGTGTGTGTCACTCGCCGAGAAAAGGGACCTGTAGAGTGAACAGTAATTTTTGAGAAAAACGCGTTTAAAATTTGTGCAAAGTAATGACTACTGTACCGCGCATGCCTGTAGCAGCCAAATTATGACCGAATCGGATGTAGCTGCGACTTCTACTCTTATACTCAGTTATGATTACGCTCAAAACATCTCGTGTCTGAGCAGCCCTCAGCAAACTAGCTCATCGTACTTCAAGACTGCGCGTAAATGCTCAATTATTCACGATGAGAACTAAATAAGGTTCAAAAAAATTATTTACTAGACGAAGAATTTGAAATTGGCAAAAGGCCGAATACTGTTATCAGTCAACTTCATGACTATATCGAAACGAATCCTACTGAAAAGTTCGTATTATTCTGTGTTAATTGTATAGCACAGAATAAGACTAATCTGCAGCAAAGTTGACACAAAAGAGAATGAAGAAAACTGAAACTACAATTTAAAAAAAAAAACTGAATCTACAACGAAGAAAAAGTCCAAAATTTCGAAAAATAAAACAGACCAGTGCTCAAAATAAAAAATCATTAAAAAATGTCAAAAAAAGAACCAACAACTAGAAAAAAATTAATTTTTTAAAAATTTCTAATATTTTCCCATTTTTTTCCAATTTTCTTCAGTTGGTTTTGTACGTTTTAAGACATTAAATAAAACTACATATATCGCATCTTATTCTACGCACTTCAAGTATCAGAATCGTTGTTTAACTCAAAACCCATATTTCCGCACCATAAGAGTCCCTTTTCTCAGCAAACTTCACATATATGTATGTATACAAAAAGAGGAGCAACATATCAGAAACACCTTCAAGTCGAGGAGAATCTACCTAGCAATTACATAAAGCAAATCATACAGCTTAGAACAGGACACATAGCAGAAATAAAGAGACTGATCATCATCGAATTATCGGATAAATGCTAACATCACTGTAATAGAGACTATGAGGAAAAGGGTTATTATTAATCATCTCTCCTATGGCAGTGCACCCGATTCTAAAAACAACGAAAAGAACTGATAAATTAACTGAGGAATATACCACACACACTCCATAGGCGTACACAGGCCAGTTTTTCGGTGGAGTGGAGTCCATTTCAAAAAAAAAAAACTTGACAGAAAAAAGGTTTTCCTTAGTAATTATATTTTATTAATGATCTCTTGTACAGAGTAGTTCTAAATGCGTACGAATTAGGATTACTTCTTTTCCTTTCTCATTTTGAGGAATAATTTACACTAATACATCGTTAGTTGTACCGAATGTCTGGTACCAAGAGACATCTTACGACCGTAAAGCGACCCTGAAAATCCATTAATTATGAATCATAATAACTTCAAATGAATATTTTTCCAAACTTAAGAACTTTGAAACATTATGACCATTTAGTAATAACTGTAAATACTCTAAGAAATCCCCGTTCCGTTTCAATGGCATTTTTTAAGGCGAAACTATTAGGGTCACAGCTGTGATTTGGACTGAAAAACATCGAAATGCTTGAGACGCGATTAAGCGCACGCCATGAGAGAGAACTGTGAAGAAAGCGAAAGAAAGAGAGAGAAATTTTATCAGATATCGTCTCTATATTTCTTTAATCTTTGACTCGGTGTTTTTTTTTTTTGTTTTTTTTTAATGCAACTAGACCTAACTAGATAAAAGTAGCACATAGTGTCTTTATTTCAAGGAGGGTTGATCCCCTCGCCACACTACCGATAAATACAGTATTCATTCTTACAAATCCACTAAGCATGTGTTAACAGCTTTATCAATACTCCTTAAGAAATGCAATATTGAATACTATATGACGATACGTTTATAAACTAGCTCTAAAAGGTTAAAAGGAAAAACCAAGAAAGAAAAAAAAATATACGCATGCGCGTATAAATAATGAAAAGGAAAAATTAATAATTTTGGCAAATAAATAGATAAATGCAATTAAACCGACAGAAGTCATGAAGAATAGTTCGGGGAACGTGGATAAATAAAGCTCTTGCATCTCAGTTGAATTGAAGAAAAATCCACCAGCACCACCCTGTTTTATTTTACGCCAGTATTGCTGTTCTTGAACCATAATTTTTGGATATTAAAAAAGAAGAAAAAGAAAATACCGATTATTCTTTGAATGTGGGTCCCTGGTCACGCGGGGATCCCTGTCCCATCTACACAGAAAACGGTCGTTTTCTTACTGAATTTCCTGCTCTTAACAAAAGTCTAATCTGTTTTTAAAATCCTCAGTCTTCTTATCTGTCGATTCAAAAAAAATAATCGAATTATTATGGTGTTAGCGGTGCATAGTTGCGAGCAACTTGCATATCGATTTATTTTGAATTCAAAAAATCAAGAAAAACATTTCGAAGGTGATTTCGATTGAATAAATTACTAGTTATTATACCGCGGAAACTTTTTGAATAATAAGAAGGTAAAGTGTAATTAACAAAATAGAATTAGATATTTAATAGAATGATCGAAGATTTTTTCAACAAATTGTTTCCTAAATTGAACGTTATATTTCGCAATAAGTTAAAAAAAACTTATAAAATAGAGTTGTTCATTATCAATTCGTTTCATCGTCGCTTTTATCATCAATACTACATACCACACCACCGGTCGTTATAATCATCATCACTAATTTTTCATTACTTTTTTCTTCTTCGTATTTATAAACGTCATCATCATCATCATCATCATGTGACAGCCGTCGGGCGATTCGCCCCAGCACTATTTACCTGCACTTGATACGGTCCATTGTTGTCCTCTTCAATTCCGTGTAGTTCCGTGTAAGTTGGTTTCTTTTAAAAATGCGTCCACTAATGTCATCCGAGGACGCCCACGCGGTCTCTTTCCTACTATTTTTCCTTCGATTCCGGTTTTTGATTATACTATAGTCTGACCGTAATGCCTTAACCAACCCAGCCGAGTTTTACATATCCGCCCCCGGTATAGTTCTTCTCTCTTCGATTCTATCGAGCACTTCTTGGTTACTAATTTTCTCCGTCCAACTTATTCGCAATAGCTTCCGCCAGCACCATATTTCAAAAGCTTCTAATCTTTTACAATCAACTCGTTTCAGCAGCCATGTTTCCGCACCATACAGTGCGACTGACCAGACGAGGAAATTTTCATGAGCTGTTTCCGCAATTGCATTGAAATTGCTCGCTGTGTCAGTAGCGAGTATTTATCCTTAAAAGCCTGCTTGCCTCTATTGTGTGCTATCCTTTTACGTATTTCTGGCGTACAGTCAAGGTTCTCGGTTATTATTTATCCCAAGTATTTAAAAGTAGGTACCTGCTCAATGACTTTATTTTCCAGCACGATATGGACTTGCTGCTGCATGCCGTGAAAATTAATAAATTAAACAGGTTTTTTGATTGTTGAAATAATTTACGTATAATATTTTAGTATGATTCTCCTAAACTGCAACAGCATTAAATAAAATGGCGAAGCGTGTTACATCCCCCCCCGTATCCCCTCTTCAACTCATTACAATTTATATTTACTTGATTTTGTGTTTTGATTATCTGTTACGTTCTACGGGGCGGCGGGGAGTGTACGCCGTGTAATATTGAGTATATTTTAAACCGACCGATAACACATCAAATATGGAAGTAGTTTAGAAAAGATAAAAAAACCAAAAAAACTCGGTACTTCATCATGCGAAATTTGGAATACACGATGATATTCTGAAGCGTAAGCGTGAAACGGGAAAAAAATAAAAAATTGGACACATCCAACGAAAATTGCGCCATATCTCATTCCGTTTTGCATTTTATTTTAGTTTGTGATCTTTTTTTTTTCATTAATAATAAATTTCTAATTAGTATATTTCAATTAAAAACGTATAACTTCGTTAATAAGTGTATAATTTTCATAAATAAAATAAAATAAAAAAAGTTTAAACAGTTTTGTTTTTAACAGATAACTCATATATGTAAATTTAATATTATTACTTATTATAATGTTACGAAATTAATATTGAGAATTTAAAAACTGATAGGCCGTTTTTGTGTTACGCTGAATTCGTTATTTCGCACATTGTGTATCGGAAGTGCATACGATATTTATTGAACACGCAACGTACCCCCTCTGTATTCGCTCTCTCATTTACACCCACTTCATGCTATCCGCATTGATATGCTCTCCAGTTATAATTCAGATAGAAGATAACGAAATATTCCTTGGCTCAGATTGCTGTATCCTCCCGCTTTTATTTCACTAAAATTCCCCCGCTTCTGATTTACTCCGATTGTGTAAAAAGTTTCATGTTAAATTTTGGTAGCAGATTTTTATTACTTTTCTTCCTTTTCTAATCAACTTTCCTCTTAAATTTGTCCATCCAACCTAATTACCTGACTTTGGTTTTACGATTTTCTTTCGCTTCGTCGTTCTTCCGTTATTGTCCCTATTATCCGTTTACGTCTTAATTATACTCTTCTTCCTTCTCCTAACGTTTTTTCGTTTTCGTCTCGCATATTATTACTTGTCCTCTTCATCCTGACGACGAAGCCGTCTGTGATCCTGACCATATCTGTGCCGGATCAAACGAAAAAATTCAATCGCCCTTTTGTAATACCAGAAGCACCGAAATCCGCTGAATTGCTAATTTTTAAAATTATGATAACGAATGAAAATGGTAACCAGACGAATGTTGCAGAGAAGCTTGTATTCGAATTTTTTTAGATGAATAATTTAAAATGACTTTCAAAGAAAAAAATATATAGAACGGATAATAAACATACTTATGATAAATGTAGAGTAGCGTATCTAAAAATCTCGTATGTTATTTACTTAATAAAATAAAATAACGCGAATAATTCGAAAACATGAAAGTTATCACTAAGTAAAAATTCGAATAGAAATGAAAAAAAGCTATTTTCGGAAATATACGCCGGAAAACGAAAGGGGTCTACTAATTGGGGAAGAAACAACATAATGTGTTTTTAAACTATTCGATGATTTTCATGTTTTTTACTCCTTGGCCTTATACGACTTTTCCGAGCGAAAACTACCAATCATCATCTTAAGTCCACTTGTGATGATAGTAGCACTACCAAACATGTAGGTAAAAAAAAAAGGTTAGACAGGCCGGGTGTTTGTATATCTTTGTCCGTTTTAATAATACACTGTTTACGACTACTGCAGTGTGTAGATAAGTAAAAATGACCATTGCTCCGACTTTTCTTTCTTTTTTTTTTTTTTTTATCGAAATTGTAATTTTTACAATTGTGTGGGCCCGTTTAAAGAATAATGTTACTTATACAGCATTTCTAAAAATAATAATAATGTTAGTTCGGAGCGCAAGCAACATTCTCATTGGCTGCGACATCGAGAATAATAATAATAAGGAAGGGACACCTCGAAAACGGCGACGATGCTGTTGAAAAACAGAGAGCAGCATGGAAGAGTGTGACGAGCTCACGAATCACGAGGATATGAAGCGGGAGGCAACAGGCAGAAAAAGACGTAGAGCGCAAATACGTGCGTAAGAAAGCCAACACGAAATGGTCATTGAAAGTACCGGGGAAACTCGATTCGGTTCTCTGACCGTGTGTCTCAACGCCAACCTCTGTGTCGCTATGAATGAAACATCTCAGAAGCGTAGAGTCTATTTTTGCAGGCGAAAAATGATTCCGTGCCATCAAACGAACGAGGAAAGAGATGGGTATGGTAGAGTCGATGCCAGTGAAATGTGGCTGCACTTTATTTAGGCGGGCGCCAACTGGGAACTATTTTAACGAAAATTCATCGGCCAACAGGTGTAACCGGAACCCAAGAGATGCTCTCTGTCCAACTAGTAATTCTAATAGTCGACCCCACCAACAAAATACCGAACAAATCTTATAAAAGTGCATAATTTCGATGCCAGCACGTTTCTCGATTTTTTTCTCTATCTTACACCTATCTTACACCGAACACATCGGCTAGTCAACGTAAACTCTTGCGTTTATTTTCTCTCGAACCGCTAAAAACCTTTTTTTATTAATACCGAACTGAAAAGAGATGACAGTTCGAATTTCATTCGGCTGTTTCGAGGAATTATTAATTTTCACAGAAAAATATTTTAAATTTATTAACCGCATCGTTGTGCTATTTACGTATAATTGAGAATGTGTACGTTAATTGTGTTTTTATAAGAGAACATTTGTATAAATTTAATTTATCGATGAGAAATTAAATTAGTAAGAAATAGAAATAAAAATTAGCCATTTAAATATAATAAAACAAGATCAATTAGAAATTTACAATAAATTCAAAACATTCCTATTTTGAACACTCATATATCATTGTGGTGATATATCTTTCGCATAGCTTTCCCCCTATCAATGTATATACATATATAAGCGATTAAAAACGTTTCTGTCATCGCTTTTTTCCAAAAACTTTTTAAAAAACTCGAAAAGTTTCCACCCCGTATTTGTGCTATTAGTCATATTCAAATTCGGATCGTCGTCTTCTGTAAAATAAAAAAAAAAAAAAAACCCACAAAGAAAAAAAATCGCCGCGATGAAGTATTAATGTAACACAATTCCATTTCGAGTTAGTTTAGCTTTTAGGCCGCCATCTCATTTTATTTTTCAAAAACAATTGACAAGTGTATGGTAAATGCATATCTTTTATGTATGCGTTAATAACTATAAGTATAGCGATGAAAACACGGTCTAGATAAAATTTCAGAAACGAAAAATATTTTCCCACGAATTAAAAATTATGTATTAAAAGCAATTTTACGGTACTTATAAACAGACAAAAAATTAGACTAAATAGATTTATTTTTAAGCGTATTTGCATATATATATAATTTCAACAAATATATATAAATGTAGCATTATGACGTTATAAAATTATTTTTGTCGCGTAGATTTTCTTATTTTTTAAAATTAATACTGGTTTTCCCGAAAAGGAGTTATTTGTCGGTCGGAAATAAAATTATCAAGTTTTTAATGGCTCACAGTCGGCGAACATCATAATAAAAGAAACGTTAAGAAGCACAGGTGTCACAGGATGTCGTCAGGCACTAGTCGGTGATGAGTTGGGCTATGTATGTTAGAATCGTCGCAAATAAATTACCTGATTTGTACTTTTTCGCTTATGAGTTGTTAGCGTGTCCTTCTTAATTACACAGTACCCCTTTGATGATATTTATGTAGTTATCAGTCGATCCTAAATATTTTACTGATGTGAAAACATTTTTATTGGTCTGTTTTGTTGTTTTTCTTTTTTTTTGACGATGAGCTTTGAGGAGGAGAAGGGTAAGCAAAATCGTTGTTCAGAACAGTTGTAGTGTGTACACCTTTTTATTTCAACAATAAAAATAGGCCAATGAGTTGCTCGCATTTATCTTGCGACTGGATGACAAAAATATGCCGCCAGAGTACAAGGGGGGCAATTAGTACTTAATATGGGCATATCGAAATGCCACGAAAACTATAGTGCTTGTAATAATGATTGGCGAGTAGTTTCTTCGGTTCAGCGAAAATTTCCCGCCTAAATAAAAATCAAAGCCCGTGCGTTACTCATTTTGAAAATTTGAAAATTCGAAGCGTGAATAATAATGCGGAGATTTTCTACATTGTACAAATATGGGCTGGTAACAACAGCCCACTGTCCTGCAATACACAGACCACAACCACCTGTCTAAGGACAAAAAAAATAAACGCGAAATTCCTATCTCACTGATAGCGGACGCTGCAGGCCTACATATCGTTCTTGGATAAAAACATTAGGTATGGTTGACTGCTGAAAAAAAACAAAACCCAGTAATAAGATGGACCTACTGCTTTCATCTTTATATAGATAAATGCTTCGCCGAGGATAAAATGAATTATTACAATATTACGTGGGAAGGAGAATTGAATTTTTAGTTTGAAAATTGTTGTTTTCTACTTAGTACAGTCTCATTTTCGGGTCTCTCTTCCTGGAAACCAGTAAGGCATTATGGAAATTCTCGCAAGCTCAGAGAATAAATACTGAGAACGAAAAGAGAACCCGGTTAAAAGAAAAAAAAAGATACGGTACACTTTTATCATCCTATAGCATGAAAACACGAAACCCATGTTGCTGTTGATACGGTAATTTGCAATGCGCACACCGTATTAATTTGCGCGATTGCTTGCAATTTAAGTAAACATATTCGATGTATACTTTTATTATAATGTACTTACGTATTTTATCATTTTGTATTAAATAAAAAAATTACGATCAAAAATTCTAATTGGACTTGAATCCTCTTTTCTCCTTTGAAACTGCGTAGAAGTGCTATTAAACAAAATTGACTATTTTCAGTCGTCAAATGTAGACTTATTTTTAATCCTATTGGAATATATATATATATATAATTTTTTAATATATATTATTATTTTGAATTAGCCACTGATGGACTAGGTTGTTAAGTGGTTCTGCCATTCTTCTTCCTCTCTTTCCATACTCCTTTCATTCTTTCACGGTGTCTTTTTTTTTTTTTCTTCGGTCCAACGAGAACGCCAGTTCTTCCATTCCGTTTCTCCGAGTTTCTTCTTTTTTTTTTATCGTCGTTGATCGCTGCTCTATATTTTCAGGCGTAATTTTAAGTTCATCCGAGTCTTTTTTGCTCTCAGTGTAGTACCCCACGTACCGTTTATTTTTAGCTTTTGCGTCTAACTGAACAACCTTCCGGTGAACCTGCTCAGCTCCATCCTTTGCGCATACGACCGTAGAATCGAATTCTTCTTTTCCAGATCTCGGTAGTGATATGCTTTCCACATGTTTTGGCATATTTCCTGGTTACTCCTTTTTTTTTTTATATTTTCCACCTTGTTTCACCGGTCCCAGTATTCTTCTTACGATCTTTCTTTCTGCGATTTCAAGTTGCTCATTTAATCGGTTTCTGTTCATTGTTAGGCCTTCCGCTGCATATAATGCTTCCGGTCTGATCATCACAGTTTTATATAGTTCCTTAGTTTGGCATTTCTTATTATATATTTCTTTTGTTAAATAAAAAGACGCTTTCATTCTATCGATCCTTAATAATTCGATTGCTTCTTTCTTCTGACGCATTCTGCTCGATTAATTCTCCCTGGTACACTTGCATTTATTGACTCTATGATGGCTCGACCCACATCAGTTTTTATTCTATCAGGAGCGGTTGTAATATTTGTCATAAATTCGGTTTTTTCAAAGGAAATTTGCAGCCCTGCTCTATCCGCGCTTGCTCCTTTATTTAGTTCTATCTGCCGCTTTGTTGTCCCCGTAGATTCCGCTATTATTGCCAGATCGTCTGCAAAAGCTTATCTCTATTAATAAATTATCCTTCTTGTATCCTAGTTTAATTTTCCCAATGATATTTTCTTCATTCATATAGCTTTTCTCCATTCTCTTATAACTTTTTCAATTATGCGGTTAAAGAGTAAAGGTGTGACACAGACCATCCCCCCCCTGTCTACCATCCTGTTTTTATTTCAAACTGCCAAGATATTTCGCCTCTAAATTTCACTTTAGCATATGTGTTTTTTAACGTTTTTATTATTAATATAAAGAGCAGCAGTTCTCCTTTAAGGAGCCATTTTTTTTTTTAAATTTTTCAAGCCATTTTTTATATATATTTTTTTTCAGAAAGAAATTAAAAAATCCCGTTTAAACTGACATTTTTTTTTTGAAAAAAATCTACAATTTAATTTTTTTTTTTTTTTTAAGAATAAACGTGACTTTTTTTTTTAGATTTCTCTATGCCTTGGTATTATATGCGAGGCAAAGACTCCGCCGGTGGTGCTCAGGGAAACGCCAAAGTTTTTAGAATTTACCACAAGATAAGGACGAAATTTATCTTCAAAATCTCTTTTAATCCACGAAGAAAAACGTTTATACACAGTAATGTTAACAACGTATAATAAAATTATATATTAAAATAAGTCCGATACTGTTAGTAGACCGTCGGAGGTTAACGATAATAATAATAATAATAATAATAATAATAATAATAATAATAATAATAATATTAATAACGGAAAAGTATATTTCTTAATAGTACCTGAGCGAGAACCACCTGTAATTCCAGTTCGACAAATCGTTTACCAGGGCACATACGTCTACCGTAACCGAATGGTATAACTAGGAAAGCAGACCTGCTGCTATTGTCAATATTCGAGGAGCCCGTGTTAATCCATCTTTCCGGAATGAACTGTTTGGCCGACGAGAAATTCGCTTCTTCCAGACAAGCTAACCAAGTATGGCAAAGGACCACCGTCTGTTACCAGAAGAAAACTGAATTTAAACTTCGACCTAACGAACCCTATATTAATACAAACGCGATCTACATTTACGCGCATCAAAAAAATCGATAATACTAACGATGCTGCAGAAGTACACCGAATGAATGACAACACACGGGGAGACACTTAAAATATCGTTTCATTGTCTGGCAGCAAAACATGTTTCCTATCGAAGACGAAGATGCCGGCGACACAGCAATTGCAAAAACTTGTTGGCACCCTTAACCGGGAGGCCGCCTTTCTGGACTTTTGCAGTTTTTGATAAATCCAATGTATTTCATTTAATACATGCATGGGTGCACAACCCCGTTTAATCCCCCCCCCAAAAAAAAGAGACAGATGGTCTGTTAAAATGTGTTAGAGACGCAGCGTCATGTTTAAAATGGAACTTTATTTTGAATAAATTTTCTCAGCTTACGTGAAATAATCGATAAAACTGAAATTTTAAGAATAACGCTGTTTTCAAAAGACTGTCGGCGGTGTAAACCTTTACACTCATACCAAGTGCCTGTGTGCGCACGCTTATGCGCGTGTCTTGTCCATTTAAAAAATGAGCTTATTCAAGTGCTTTGAATTCTTTTTTTTTCAATTCAAAACTTTCTCTGCCCTTTAAGTTTAAGTATGATTCGCGTACCAAAATTGGAAAAAAGAAAAAAAAAAGAAAGAAAATAAATACATACACATACCCCAGATGGTAGCTGATATCCGTTTAATACTGTATCTTTATTTAGAAGTCGGGCGACACAAGGCGTTGTCGGTAACAACCTGTAACATAATATATAAAGCGAAACGAAGTTTTTCTCGTCATTGAATAATGAGCAAATGTTTCATAATAATTACGCAAGATGTACACAATGTATATTATACTAGAATTTTTGGAATTGGAAAAAGAAAAAAAAATATTACTTTTAATTTTACACGCTTCCCTACTATTACGTTTGACATATGCAGCTTCTTGTTTCAGATTAATCCGGGACGCGCGTTTAAAATATATTTGGAAATTACATTTTTTCATTTGAAATGTTTATTTAAATAAAAATTCTTCAAAATGTAATTTGAAATTTCACTTGTCTATATGTATAATGCCGTGCGAAGCTCTAGTATTGTTACTTTTCATAGTCTCTCCCATACACATCCATTTTGGTTGATATATATATAAAAAAAAGAACAATTAGAAACATTTTTGCGATTGTAATTTTTTTCCGCCGTCGCTGCATCTACTCTTTTTATTGAAATCACGACACTCTACATTTCGGTCGAATTTTTAATCGCAAAAAGAAAAGAATGTTCAATCGAATGACGTGAATGAAAGAATTATATTACCGACTTAAATTACTTTTGGAAAACTTTTTACGATTCACATTTACCTATTAAAAATCCCGCCAGCATTTCAGTTTGAATCTCTAATTTAAAATTGTCAAATTATAGAGAACGATGATCTGCCTCCTCAGTTTGATGCCTTTTTTGTGTCGATAAATAATCGACCAAAACTACTACACATCTTGCTTTGCATTCCAGCAAATCTTTAACAAAGGCAAATGCATACGTTTTATACGACACATTTTCTAATTTAAAAAAACAAAAAACTGAACTGTTGATTAAGTAGTAAATCTGCAAAAATATATAATTTTAAAAAGCTGACACACATTAGTTGAGATCAGATATAATCCTTAGTCTGCAAAGTCTTTCGAGTATTTTAAAGAGAGCGAAGAAACCAGTGAACCCAAGAATATATCTTGCAACGCCAAAATTTTTCCTTCAGAGCATTAACCGCGGGCTAATTATACTTAGCCGCATGCGTGTAACTCACACACGTGTGTCGCACAATCACGCGTTGGGTGGAGCGGATGCACGCAACAACCGTTTGCTCGATATTTTTGGAAACCACATATATCCTTTTTTCGCGCAGTGTGTCCGGTATATTTTTCTGCTCCCGAACTGAATTTGGCATTTTCAATTTACAAGCGGCCCCCTTTCGAATACAGCAGCGCACTTGGGGTGAAATTCTATAATTTAAAGTAGACTTTGTCGGAAGCTTTGGGGCCGTAATAGTCTTAATAATTGTACAGGGTTCTTGAGTATTCGTTATTATAGATTTTTTTAAATTGTAGCGAAGAGGAAGAAAACAACTGTAAAAAAAAAACACAAAACAATAATCGATAAAAATCAAAAATCAAAAAAAATAAAATAAAAAAAATGGTGATACCTGAATGCTTCATTTATGCAGGCCTGAAGATATATAGCACCTTGCAGTGACTTCATCGTTATAGGACAGTTAGGTGGAATTATACGTTCTATTTCTTGATGTAACTTTTTTTGAATCGCCGGATGTTTCGCTATTAAATATAGTAGGAATACTAACGTGTTTCCAAGCTAAAAAAGAATTTATTTCGTTAATTCTAAATCAGTTCTAAATATAAAACTAATTTCTGTTCTATTTATAAAACGATTTTTTCTTGTTTTTTCTTTCTTCTTTTTTTCCGTAATCTATAAAAGCTAAATAAAATTGAATACACGGGAGTGCACATTTAAAAATTGTTCTTTTCTTATTTTATATAACTCTTGACGCATTATCCGTTTAGCGTCGTTTTTATTCTTTAATGTTGACACACACACACACACACACACACACATTTCTATCTTAACCATTAGATTCGATATTCTTCTTTCTTGGTATACTAGCGTTTTGATGAGTGTGATGTACAGAGTTACATCCTCTTCTTTTGCCTGTGTTACATCACTGATTCGATGTAGGCCTTAGTCTAGTCCATCGTTGTCTATCTTGTGCTTCACGAAGCCACTGTTTTCCTGCTGTCGCCACAATATCATCCGTCCATCTTCTGAGTGGTCTTCCCTGCGCGCGTTTTCCCGTGTATACGGTCTCCATTGGATCATTTCTTTTGTCCACCTTCCATCTACTTGTCTTGCAACATGAACAGCCCAGGACCATTTGTTCAGGGCTATCCTTGTCCCGATGTCCTCAAATTTTGTCTCTTATTTCGGATATATTCTGATTTAATCCTATCTCTTAGTTTTATATGAAGTAAAACTCGTTCCATCCGTCTTTCTGTTTTTCTTAATTTCTCTATAACTTCCTTCGTTAATGGCCAAGTTTCCGCAGCATACGTTAGTACTGGAATATCACGAATTGGTTAAATATATTTTCGCTTTACTTTGTGAGCTGATTTTGGTCTTGAGTATATGTTTTATTTTATGGTATGCAATCCAACCGTTTGATATTTTCTTTTCGAGGTCTCTAATTTCATCCCTTGTTTTTCGTTTGTGAATACTTTACCAAAAAAATATGTGAACTGGTCTGTTTCTTCTATGTTTCCCTCTCGTATTTGTATTTCGTTCTGTGTGTGATCGTTGTCCTGATCGTTTTAATATATTTCATGTACTTTGTTTTATTTGGATTTATTTGTAATCCGACGTTGTTTATCTCTAGTTCCTTTATCATGCATTCTAAATCACATCCTTAGTCTGTGCTATGATCACAATGTCATCTGCAAAACAGAGGTGGTGTATATATCTTCTGCCATTTATATTTATTCCTTTTTCACTCCAATCCAATGTTACTTACTACCTTAAAAACGGAATTTGGCAATGTACTACTTTATCATCTAAAATACAGCCCGATGATCGCAATTTCTCGATTTTCGTTATATAATCCAAATTTTTTTCTTCATTTGACGGTATGTAAATTATTATTCCACATGATCTTTCTATCGAAACGCTGCTCATCCTTTATACTGAGTGTACCGTTTTTCTGAACCCGCACGAAAAACAATAATACGCTTTTCCTGCATCATTAATATATTTCGCTGACAATACTGCTCCTGGTCCGTTATGAAATTTTTATTTCTAATATCTTACAAACGACCAATCCGTTGTTGTATATGATTTTTCCGATTTTTGAAATTAATGCATTACAAAAAAAAAAAAGAAGAGATAAAAGAGAAAAAATTAATCAAGTTACAGTTAGAATAACAACATGTTTTATTAATTTCCGCAGTGAAAAAAATATTTTATTCTAGCAAAAGTAAGGACTTAAACATTAAATGACAACAATAAAAAGAAGAAGAAGAATTATTATTGACTCGAATAAATTATGAAATTTTTTACCGAAAACAAAAAAACAATAAAGCCGATAATTTAAAATTTAAACGTAAAATAATAAGCTTTAAAACGAATATGGCTAATTGCGTAATTTATAATAAAACGCAATAGGTATTTCGAATTAAATAGAATATATTTCACATCACTAACTCTATACTTAACAAATATTAGGACATTCTGAAAGTAAATAACTATGGAAAAACGGTAGTAATGGGGAAGCTAACTACTTGCGGATAATGCCACAGCCATGGTTACAACTGTTCCTCATTTTTTTCCAACTAGTCTATAAATATCGTTTAAGTGATATCTAAAATTTGATCTTATTTAATAACTCTTAAATAACTTTTATGCTTAAGCGAAGGTCAACTTTTTATTTCTTTAACACATTACGGTGAAATATGAAGATATTTATGTTTCCGGCTGCCGTTTTGATTTTCGTTTCTACACGTGCTTTATACTTATATATATATATATATATATATATGTATCAAGTACATTGATGAATAGCTAAGAAAAATATTTAAACGTATATAATGAAGTATATGTCAAATAACGACCTTATACCATATGTTTAGAAAACAAAAAAATATAATTTTATTAAATTGGAGCTTTCAGTGCCCCGGGAGGGTTAATTTCAAGGTTTGTAAACCCGGTAGCCCCAAATAAAAGAAATATACTTTTAATAATACTCGCGCCCATGAACATACTTTTTTTTTTGTTGTTTTTCCCCAAAAGAAGAACGCGGTTCGAATACTTTTTTTTTTTCGATATAAAAGAGCTTCTATGTTTTGTTTTATATAAAAGAATATATCCAGGACCGTACCCAGAATTTTCGAAAGGGGGGGTTTGAAAATTTTCTTTCCATATTTATTTTATAAATAACAATACATTTTTCACTAATATTCATACTATTAATAATTTCCATCATAAAATACGGAGCATATTTTTTCTTTTTGTTTTTTTTTTTAATAGACACCCTAAAAAATCATCAATATTTATTTTAAATTTTTGATTTTTTTTCCCCAGATAATAACTATTTCGGTTCTAATACCCCTCCCCCCGGGACATGACTTTGAATATATCTGATTATGAGTTATGAATATTTTAGGAGTGATTTTTGAGGTCGTTTTATATGCTCCTGGCGCTATCTTAAAGCTATAGATTGCCTTCAAAAGAGTTTTAATTGTGATTTATGTTTCAATTTTGAAGCTTGTAAGACAAGCCGCTTCGAAGTTATTGCCTATTTTAATTTGATATTTTTGTCGTTTCTAAACTATCTTATTAAGATTTTGTATATTATATGTGCATACCGGGGGGGGGGGGGGTCCTATAAAAAACTAATGTTACAGTACTGCTAATAGTAATAAATTTTACCGAGTAAAAGCATATTTTATTATTAATTCGGTAGATGGCGCTTGACAGTGCTAATAGTGCAAATATAGAAAAATTGTACGATTGTCGCCCGCAGAATCATTTTCAATAAGGACTGTGTAAAATGTGCAGTGCGTTTTCTGAAAATCGATTAACATACATTTAAATAGAGCACTTATCGCGTAGCCCGAGAAATAACTGAAATTGGCGAAAGAGGCGAGTGGGGAAAGGGTTTTTAAACATTTCACACATATTTCACAGTGTTTTTTGTAAATATTTTTAAAATATATGTAGTAATTCATTACACATACAATTATAACAAAAACAAATTTAAGAATAAAATGAAGGCTTACTTAGAAACGTTCTCCGGTATAACCCATCATCAGCTAAGAACACGTAACTTAATTTATGTGATGAAAAACAAATTCTAAATCACACTGAAGTCAAATAGGAAATAAAACAGTTGTTTATATTATATAAACCGTTCTATTCCCTATTAGTGTGAATTAGAATTTGTTTCTCATCACATAAATTAAGTTGCGTGTTCTTAGCTGATGATGGGTTATACCGGAAAACGTTTCTAAGCTTCCATTTTATTCTTAAATTTGTTTGTTATATTTTGATAGTTCTAATAGTAAATTACTATATTTTATAATTAACAGACAGAATGTGTTGAAAGATTCTTTATTAATATTTTTAATGTTTAAATATTTAGGCGTGTTTTATGGTATTCCGATTTCTTTCTTTACTTAAATTTACATTATCATTTCATCTTTTACTCGCTTTAATTTACATTATTGTTAGTTATCTAATTTAATTTGCGGAGAAATTAACCGAAGTTGTTAAAAAGTATGAATTTTTATATAATAAAAAGAACATAATTTATACCTATTGTTAGTACAATCGAAAAAATTATATAAACTAAAATTTTACAGGATTAAACTGTGAAGTAAACGTAAAATAAAGGAAAATTGCATTTATTACACTTACACGTATTTAAAACTAAATTAAAATATTAAACGACGATTATAAAAATTAAAAGTAATTTAATAAAATACTATAATTTCCTCGCCCAATGAACGAACTCGCTGCAGCGGCCAGTCAAAAAAAAAAAAAAACACATTTCACATTTCATATTTCTCACTGGTAACTGTTGTTCTAAGCATTGGAAATGTTGTAATGTACTGTTTTTTGTATACTTTATATTATAAAAAAAAAAAAAAATTAGTTAAAAATTAAAATAGTAACATTAATTTTGCATCGTATCGATAAAAAATTTGCAACGTCTAAATGGGAGTATGCATAGAATTAACACGGATCGAAGAACAAATTAGAAGCCGAAAATATTTAGAAGAGAGATATTTAAATTGAGATTATTTTCAATTTAAATTTTAAACGGTATTTAAGAAATATATAGATTTGAAAATATTAATGTGAAAAAATTTCTAGAATTATTAAAGTTTTCCCCATTAAAATTATCGAATAAATTGAAATAATTCATACGGGGTGGGGGTGGGGGGCTACTTCTTCGGATATCATCAAAATTATCGTAAATTCAAAAATCGGAAAATTTAAAAAAGAACTGATTATTAAGCGCGAGAAAAAATATTTTTATACACATGTCATAATTTGCTAATGCTGCGTTTGCATTTTTGATTTCCTGATGAAAAACTCTTTGTTCGCAACACAATATTATAATGATTATTTACAATTAATAAATAACGTATTAAATATATTTCGATCAATATCGCTTTATGCCAATGTAAATATTGTTTTAAACCTTTTTGGATGCTCAAATTGTTTAAAATCATTTAAAGACTTTTAGCATAACTTTTCGCATTAAGAAATTCGAATCATATGTTAAAATTAATTATCTATTTTTTGAATATTTATTATTGCATATTTTACGGGGGTTAATTGTTTTTATTCTACTGCACCTTTTAATCGTCTATTGTTCTTTTTTAAATTAAATTTTATCTTTAATTCCATTCTATAAAGATCGCCGAGGACACCTACTTTTTACACACGTGTTTAGCATTTATTTTAACTCTATGCTTTTCAAATCTCCCCTTACAAATTCTCTTGTAACAACACACCCGTGAAAAACAATTGCCTAATTAAACATTAAAATATTTTTAAATGTTACATACGCGTATGTATAGACTTCATGAATGCCCCCCCCCCCAAAAAAAAAGTAGTTTATAACTTTTAAAAATGGCAAAAAAATAAAATTTATGCATTCGATACAGCGTTAATTAAATATGAAGGAAAACAAAAACACTAAGACTTATAAACGTTTTTAAAATAATTTTTTTTTCACTTTTCTTATTACTAATTAATCGCTTGTTCGGTTATTAGTTTATTTTATTCATTAATCAGGGACAATTTTTTTAATTTATCTATTTCTACTACAGGAACATAAAACACGGGGGACGACTATTTGATAAGAATAAACGCAGCGATGTCAAGCAAAAAAAATACAAGTGCCGGAATAAAAGTTATTTTTCTCTAGTTGAATGCTCAGCGATGCTCTTCTACACATAGATGGCATTTTTCGCATCAACATCTGCGATACAGCTTATACAGATCAATATCTGAGATCATTGCAATAGCACAGTTGATGATTTCTATCGAGTTGTATAATTTTATGGGGCGTGGTGGTATAAATATTTAACTGAAAATATTGAAGAGGACTGACGAATGAAGGGAGTCGTCGGGTCAAGAAAGAATAATAAAAATTTGTAGAGAAATATGTGTAATAATACTTCGAAATTACCGCGAATGTGCAAAGCATCATAAATGCGTTTTAAAAAAAAAGACGATGTGATACGTACTGTTTTAATTCCAGCTGCAATAAAATCAATAATGGCTGCCTTTTTGTCCCTTAAGTCAAGAGCAGACGCTGACAGTATCGACTGAAATACACTGTGGATGTTGCCAATTGGACACATATTGTCGCCGTCTGTAATCGCGGATTCTACTAACTGTGAAATAATGCTAAAAATAACTGTCGAATTAAATTACTTACATATTAAAAATAAAAAATAAATAAATTCCCTTTATTAACTAATTATAAATAAGTATAAATATAAATTAATTTTAATTACTTCGAATACCTCAACTTAAGGAAACGTTCTTGAGTGTATAGCTCATCATGAGAGCTAACACAAAATACAAAATACACCAGATTTTAAAAACACGAATGATGGGATTACATGTGTGTGTGTGTGTATAATCTGAGATGGAAATTTTTACACAGCGGCGAGAGATCAGAAAATGGGATTTTTTTTTTGAAAAAGAAGGAAAGCGGCAATCCGAGCCAAAGAGAATCAGCAGTCTCATTAGCAAAGATACTAGAATGACCACGAACCCACAGCAAATGGGACAAAGACTGCGAATCGAAGCGGCTAAAATGGGGACTATTGAAAATTTAGTAAAAAATGAATAAATTTAAGACTTGTAAGAAAAAAGACAGTCAGATGTTAGCTCTGCCTTTACATTCGAGGTAGCGAAACGTCAGTGATAAACATATAATTGCTATTATATATTTCAATGACTCTTCTTCTTCTAGTACCATCTACGTTAACGAAGGTTGGCCACAAGTTGTGAAAGACTGGATCTGTACCCGGCCAAATGAAGTAATTTTTTGGTTGACCAGCCCGTCCACTTTTCTAGTATCCATGACAATCTTCTGTATCCTTTTCGTCTACGGA
Organism: Icerya purchasi; assembly: GCA_039619475.1. Classification (NCBI taxonomy): domain Eukaryota; kingdom Metazoa; phylum Arthropoda; class Insecta; order Hemiptera; family Monophlebidae; genus Icerya; species Icerya purchasi. The sequence continues at coordinate 518,480,860 of CM077115.1, read as the reverse complement.
CTTCCATTTTGCCTTGTACAAATAACTGCACCAGTTCACATCTATCGTGTCTCATAATGAGTCGTAAGTACGCTAGCTTCCTTTTTTCGATGATGAATACTAGAGTTCTCTGTTTTGCCCCATTCCTTCAAGAGCCTTTTTATTTGATGTGCGGTCAATCCACGATATTTTCAAAATTCTTCTGAAGACCCACATTTCGATGACTAATATTATTAATTAAAATTCAAAATATAAGCGTGTGCAAGGTTATTCATAATTTACGTAATGTTATTTTGATGACAATTCAGTTGTAAATTAGGTATCAAAATGCTTATATAGTCCTGAGTTTCATTATCAAGACCAATTATTTTATAAACCATACATCAAAGATGATCGAAAAGTTTGCTTTGTTGAAAATACTTACTCATATATAGCGTTTTCTGAACAAGCAAACTGTTTATAGGCAGTTGTACTAAATATTTTCCACCAAGGAATGCCGTAGAATGTATCTCTAGATGCTCGAAATTGACACCTCATCGCATCTGCCAATTTTTTACCTATTTGATCTACCGAATCGTGTTGCAAAAATCCAAATCGTTTTCCCAGTATTAAAGTGCATGTGCCTTTATAGTAATAAAAAAAACAAAAAAAACATTATATATATATATAAACTCGGTCACTTTGGCCTCGCAAGGGGCTATGCCCCTTGACCTCTCTTGCTTACATTTCTGTTTCTTTCTCTTCTATACTTTGTATAAAATGATCAAAATTTACAACGTGATTCTTACTGGCATCAACACAAAAAGAAAAATAAAATATAATCACAAAAATCCTATCCTAACATTTAACTTTCGTTACATAAAATTAAGGTATTATTTCATTTCATTTTTTTCGTTACATAAAATTGTGACATTTTTTAAATAACAATAACAAAAATCCTATAAAATATAACAAACGTTACATAAAATTGGGATATTTTTTTGGGACATTTTTTCGAATGGGGGGTTGCCTAAGAATTACGTTGTAATTAATATATATATATATATATATATATATATATATATATATATATATATATATATAAATTGGCTTTGTTTTATTAAATACACTTTAAAAAAAAAACAATGAAGGGATAAAATAGTCCGTAAGAAAAATGTCACAAAAAATGGTGATGGACCCCTTTGTAGCGGTGATTTTTCAGCGATAGCGAACAATGGTTTTTGCTCAGACCTTTTTACTAATTATCTGCAGTGTTTTTTAAATTCCAGCCGCTAAACATTATAATTTTGTTGAATGAAACATTCGTTATCAGACTTATTTCTACATTATTATAAAACATCCCTTTACTCTTATCAGTGAATTTTTCGTTAATAATCAAGTTTTTTTACAAATGAAAGTGATTAATATTACTAATCGATCAAGTTCTTTATCGGATGTTTTTTTTTTTTTTTTGTTTTAAATTTAATATATCGTTAGCCATATTGAAAATGTTACAAACTATTAGCTTTCCACCATTTCCAACTTAACACAAACGAATTGAATTTGGTTTTAATATCTTTCTTTTTCATTCGTATTTAGCAAGTTTATTTAATGATATGTTCCTTTAAGGCAGGGGTGGCCAACTCGCGGCCCGCCTTGAACATTTTTGCGGCCCTCGAGATGGCCATTGTAGTAAAAAATTATGTTCCGCGAACTCATAATGCGCGCGCATGTTGGGTCATTTAATATAACAATCTATGTTTTTTACACGTGAGAATAATAGTAAACACAATAATAATAATAATAATAATAATAACAGTCATTATGTTTCAATTTTTCACTATAAAAAATTGTCTATAGAGTGGGTCTAAATCTAATGTGGAAATATATGTATATAATTTTATATGCGGCCCGCGGAGTTATGATGCATTTCGAAAGTGGCCCGCAAGATCATTTGGGTTGGCCATCCCTGCTTTAAGGATTCGTTTATTATTTACGGTTTTGATTACATGTAGTAATCGCTTTCATTGTTCGTATATATTTCATTTCTTTAAAATTTCATTGTTAAATTAAATCGCTCTTATTACATTACAGAATCAGGTATATTATTCTTTTTCTATTATAATGTAATGAAGTAGTCAGATTGGGAGGTTGCGAAATCATTAACAAAGCGTAATAGGCTTTAAAAAATTCGGAAGAAAAAAATCGATAAAGTCACAAAGAGTTTTAAATAAATAAATTTACACATTTACAGGAAAGTCGAGTAAAAAATTCATACAATGTTGTCAATTTAAAATTCAGTGTCTTTTTTTCGAATTTAGTATTATTTAAATGTAAAATATGGTTATTATTTTAAACTTCAGATACCGAATCATCAGTGCATGAAACATCGTGCTTAACACTGGCTTCGTTTTATTTTATTTAGTATGGTTTTTTTTTTTGTTTTTTTCTACATTTTTCGTAATTTTGTGCTCTCGCAATTGTCTCAATAACGCACTACATATTAATATCATTGTTGATAGGGACAAAGTGATTCGCACCTTGGCGCTGGATATACATATATACATGTTTCTCTCTTTTATTTCTCTGGATTATTTTTCTTTCGTTATGACTAAAAAAGCCTTATATTCTCATTAATCTGATGCACATTTTGTTCTCCGATCATTTTTATTTAATTATTATTTAATTATTATTTAATAATAATTCAGCGAAAAAAACTTTAACCAGTGACTTTGATTCAAAAAGAAGTAGTCATCTTACTGGTTGTTCCCTAGTAGCGAAGTTTAAAAAATAAATACAATGCGCAACATTTTAATATACAAGTATATACGATGTATATATATATATGCGCGCGCGCGTGTGTGTGTATATGAATTACATTAATATTCGGACAGTAAAAAGTAATGATAATTTTAATAATCAAAACTACCTCGACGATTAATGTGTTTTTAAAAATTAAGAAAATATTAGTACGTACATTGTTTAACATGTAAAATATTTATAAACAGGTTTTTTTTTTGCAATTTCAAAAATTCAGCAGTACAAATAAAAACTTAAAAAGTGTAGGAATAATGCGTTACAAAAATATTCGGACGAAGTAATGAGTTACACTGTGTAGCGAGTTTCGTTGGATTTCTCGTACTACATCGTTACATTTTTATTTCTTTACATACGCGTCAACAATTATTTCACCAAAAGGTGTGGCCTTAAGGTAAGCTATGTATTAAAGACGTACTTTGAACAACTATGTCGCAGAAATATGAAAATAATTGTAAAAATACCTCATTTAACTCAACTTGGTTAAATGAAATAATCGAAAGCATCATAATTGCTAATTTATTACATCTCAGCAAAAGTACAATCGCAGATATTGTATGACGATTCAAATTGGACAACTGAGTTGAATCAATGCGACTACTGTCAATTTTAACTGTTCGCAAAAAGCGATTTGCAATATAAAATGTTACAAAAAGCAACCAACGAAGACTCCAGAAAAATTACTCTAGTAAACTTTGAGAAAAATTTCACGTAAATGCAAGTCCACGAATTACTGTACGCCGTAACATTAAACGACGTAACCGAAGAACGTTGAGAAAAAAAAACGTATAAGCAAGTCAAGTGTAAACTATAAAAAACGATTTGTTAATTTCCTATATTCGAAACAAAAAGAGGAGGGGGGGGTTACTTCAAAATCTCTTTTAATTTAAAAGTCTCCACAAGAAATTTCAATTTTTTTCAGTCAGGATAATATTTTAATTGTTTAACGAAACTCCATTTAATATTTTTGAATTTGAGATCAAACAGAATGTTTTACCAGAACATTAATTGTGCATACAAAAAAAGCAGGCGAAAATAACATTTGGTCCCTAACATTTTACATTCCGTGTACTACTGTACTCTTGGATTATAAACGTAATTTTTCAGCGATTAAACTCAAAAGGTGAATTTTGATTCCGCTTTCGTTTTGGATAATAACGCGAGTTAGTAGGTACATTAAAAAATTACGTTACTTAATTATTCTAAAAATTAAAAAATGAATAAAAGATTTAATAAAAAATATAACGAAAATGCTCTATATTAGTCTGAAGTATAACGCTGAAATTTCAAAAATTAGATATATTTAATAACATTCCTAGAAATTGGCAAAAAAGAGAAAAGAGGAGTAGTAATAGCATGGAAATTCTAACACGCAAAGGATTTAGCAAAGGTTTCGAAGTCAACTTATTTTTGAGTATCTGGTATTCATAGGCGTCGCCAAGGGAGAGAATTTCGAAACTTTTTAATCAACTGGCCATGATGAGTATTCATAGGCCCGTAATCACGGACAATTTGGAAGACTTTTATAATAAAGTAGTAGAACAATTTGCCAGAACCAAAACGAAAATTATGTTTTAATTAAGATTTTATTCTTGTTTAATAAAATATTAAGCCTTTACAAATTATAAATTTTATTTTTCCTATAATTTTTCTATCATCTTACCCCCCCCCCCCGGGCTTATCGGCTAGCCCTTGCTGGTACTACTTTGTTTTCACGAACGAAATATAAAGAGCATATTTAAAAATTTTCTGATTCCGCTAACGACGGCTAATTCTTTTGAAAAAGAATCTGGAATATTTTCAAATAGATATTAAAAAAAAAATACAATTAAAAATAAAGCTTCTGTATATGCTGTCTGTTACGTAATAAATTAATAATACTTCTATTATAACCTAATATCAAATCACTAAAATAATCATGTAACATGTACAATCAGTTATAATTTACACTATTATGATCAAAATGTCGATCGTCGATAAATGCAAATAATAAAAAAAAAAAGCCTAATACTTCCTTCACTCAGTGCTTGCGAAGTTCTTTCAGTGTACTAAAGCTTTAAATTTTCAATGTTACTCTATGAAGCGCGTTTACAATTTATGTAAATCATATTTTTGAATATTATTTTTTGGTGTATAGCGAGGAAAATTTATACAATATATAGATATATTAAATATCCTTCGAATAACACATTGAAGGCTCACACTAAACTAAATTTACTACAGGACAAGGGCGTAATATGATGTGCGAGTGTCGTTGAAGGCGAAACGGGACGTTCTTACCTTCCCAATAGTAAAAGTTAACAAAAATCCGGTACTGATCATACGTTCAGATGGACACTTTCAATCTGACCGGGTGATGAGTTAAGAAAAAGCGAAGTAAAGTAACAACATGAACGAGAGAGCTGTTCACACAAAACTTTATATATGTTTATCGACTAACCAGCTACCTTCTTTCTGGTAATGGCACTTTGCCGTTAGAATTTTTACCAAACGTTAAGGAATCAGATTCTCTAACAAAAGATTTTATTCGGAAACATCAAAGTTGTACGTATTAGAGGCAGAGCTGTTTTTATCACCCGCAGTAACTTTAAATTGTTTGAGGGCAAAATTTATATATCAACGACTCAGATGTATGTGAAAAAAATTTTATACAAAAAATATACTTTTTTCGACGCATAATTCATTACATAAGCATATGCGTGTGTGTGTGCACGTGCGCGTGTGGGCGTTGATTTTAATGCAAAGAAATAGATAACCGAAATTTTAAATACATACTTTCAAGACCCAATCTGTTACAAAGTTCTTCGACGTTTCTTACTGTGTGGCTAGCATTTCTGGAATCATCAATTAGTTTAACAAAATCTTCAGCAACTACCATCAGTTCCGGTAAGAATTTCTTCATGGTTTCTTTACTGGTCAGCTCTGGTGTTAACGTAACTCGAAGTTTATGCCATACTTCTCCCTGCCTAACAACATCTATCGTATCAACATTTGTGAATAATATGTAAAAATAATAGCAATTACATATACATGTATATATATATATATATATAAATATTTGTATATATGTACATATGTATATGTGCGTATATGTTCATATAATACATATATGAATTGAAACATATAAAAAAAATACATTTGCGTTCTTACATGTTGTGCTTATCGATTATATTAAAGTGTTCCCTTTTAAATGCTTATTTGTTATGAAAATATGTTTAATTTTTGTTTTTCAAATAAGTATATTTTAAATTCTGCATGTTTAATAGATTATTATTTAGTCAAGCCCTGCTCAGGGAGGAATGAAGAAGAGACTGAGTCCCCTCTAATGATGATGCTAGAAATTACAAGTTATTTTATTATTCTAATATTATTAACAATGATTTTAATTTAAAAGAAAAAGAAAAAAGAAAAATGTAAAATTTTGTTAAAAGCACGAAGCAAATTAAAAATTCATAAATGTTCATTTTATGTGATACTTTGAAAAGCATTTTATAAGTAATGTTATATCGCATTTACTAGAAAATATCATAGTATTCTAATTGTTTTTTTGTATATAGAAATTTTTGGTCAAATTTTGTGGTTGAAGTAGTGAGAAACGAGAAGAAATAGCACTATGAGATTATTGTCCTGACTATAATTTTTTTTTCTGTTTTTTCGGTTTCCATACAGGGTGCGGCAGCATAACTTCCTTTTTTTTTAAAAGGGCCACTTTTTTTCTACTAAATTTTGTTAAAGAGAAATGATAACAGAAAATCGAAATACATCCCCCATTGGGGCAATATGTATGTTTCTTGCCTTCTCGCAGTTTTATTTCAATTTTCTGTTGTTATTATTTCTCTTTAACAAAATTTAGTAGAAAAAAAGTGGCCCCTTTAAAAAAAAAGGAAGTTATGCTGCCGCACCCTGTGTATATATATATATATTCGTGCAATCTGTAGCCAAGAATTTATTAATTGTAATACTCCGTTACAAATGTTATGTTCCCTTTCAACGTTATCAGTTTCATTAGCTCTTCTTTCATTACATTTCCTGATTTATATCGAGCAAAAACTGCTAATTGTGCATATAACCATTTAAATCATCGCTCTCGTCTAAAGCAATGGAATACATTTCCGCATAATTTAAGTCGTCATGTATTTGCGAACAAATATTTCTTTCTAATTGCATTACTCGATCTTTAATTGTATTACGACTTATCGGTAACTTATTTATATAATCGAGTCTTTTTCTTTAAAATCCCGAAAATAAAGTAGCACTACATTTTGTGAAAATGCTTCCTTTATAAACTCTCCCCCTGAAAAATATTTCCCGTGGCGAGCAATGCAGTGGACAATTTGAAAACTAGCAGCTGTAAATATTACTTTTTAAAATCAAAAACGTTTTTAAAACGCTGGTTTGTGAATGATTCTCTTTTTTCTTTTGTAAAAAATATGTTCTTTCTTCATCTGTTGAAAAGCAGAGATGAGAATGCAGCTTTTCAAAATGCCTTTTTACGTTGTATGTACGTGAAATGACTTTTTCGTTATGAATTAGACACACACACACAGTCGTTTTATTATATTCGATCACACCGGGGCCGTATCCGCGGGGGGGTTTTCCGGGTTCGACCCCCCCCCCCCCAACTGTTTACGAACTAATAACTGCTTGAATTAAATGGACCGAAATTTGGAATAAATTTATTTCTTTTCAACTTTTGACAAAAGAAAAGAAAATTAAAGTTTTTATGAATTCTATGGAAACGACTGTTTTTTATTTGTTTTTATTGTAGTGTTCAAATATTGCATATACAATAATTGACTACAAGGCTTTAGTTGTACCATTTCTGAATAAATATATTTCATGATAATACACACACACATATATGTGTATGTGTATAATTATAAAAATATTTTCGTGCCCCCCCCCCCCCTCGAAATTTTGGTCTAGATATGGCCCTGAGTCACACCAGATTTATCAAACCATTCCGTTTAATATGGTCTGGAACTTGTAGCGTTTGTTTTTATTTTTTTTACCACCGACAAAGTACGGGACTACAATCACAAATATTAATATCTAGAATACAATAATTTGAGAGAAATTTCTCATTAACGTACCTGATACACAAAAATATATAGATGAGAAACTTTAATATTCAAACAAATAATAATAATTTTGAATTATTAAACACTTCTAGATGCGTAAGAAAAGGCTGTCATTTAGTTCAGCACTGGTACCATCCCCCTGTTCTACGATGCAAAGAACATACATACATGTGCGTCGAGTTTAACTAACTGCCATCTGTCATACACGCTTCGCGATAAAAAAAAACAACGAAACACGACCTTTTATGACCTTGTACATCACACACAAATGCTGACAATAGAAAATCAGCTAGCTAATGCCTACTTGGAAATATTTTTTTATAAATTTTACATCAGATTTATATACTTTACTTTTTTTAATATTTCTGATTGTTCGTTCCCCCTTTTATTATTTATACGAAATAAGTTTATAAAAGTCTACTACTGGTGGGTCACTTAAAAAGCCTGCGTTGGTCAGCGTCTGACCCGCAGGTCATAGGTTCGCCACCATTGACCTAGATCATAGAAAAAAAAATAAAAATTCTAAACACGCTTAATTAAAACGGAACATAGTAAAATTTCGTTTATGACTGTACACACATAATTGTAGTAAAGTACGTATATTGAAAATAACAAGCAAGTAAATCTAATCGAAGAAATTTCTCGAATTACATAAAATAATACTCATCAAATGAGGATGCCGAGCATTAATGAGCAAAATCATATGTTAAACGGGGATATTGATATTTTATAAAATAAATAAATAAAAAAAAAAAAATGGAGAAAAAGATTGAGACGAAATCTGCAAACAGCAAGCAACACGCACTTACACATTTACGCCCATTTTACATGCCGATTTCCATGCTTTCGCAAAATATTCGGTATGTAATGTTTCAACAGAATAGACTCTGTCCGTCTCAGCGAAACAAATACGAACACTGTTGGAATCATTGACGTTGTAAAAAACCTTGAAATACCAAAGTTCCTCAATTCAGAAGCTATTGTAGAAAATTGAATATTCTTAGGAGGATATTCGGAATAGGAGGAAATATAAATCTAAACAACCTTCCTTTTTCTTAAAAAGCTACCGTCAAATTCCTCGGGGGAAGCCTCACATTGCTCATTTGAAACTTAGTTGCACCAAACCTATCTCCGTATTGAAGTATCCGGCTAGTTCCAGTTGTAACATTAACCCTAAATTCACGAGCGCCGCTAGGATTACATTGAGGGAGGTGCATCTGCATCTACACACTAAGGTGGGTCAAAAAAAGGAATATTTTTTTTTTTACTTCCGATACCGAAAAATTGGTTTCTTATGCACCTCTAGAAAATTATCTCCAAATATTAGCTCTTAATATTAATAGGAAAGTCCTCCTTATCGAAGTTTTCCATTTTCATCTCAGCCCCCAATATGAAAAAATTCATATCTTGCCACTCATTGAATGTACAGCAAATCTCAACATATATTTTTATGGGAAATTGAACATTCTACAAAAGAGGTCTCTTGCACTTTTTCCACTAATTTAACCATTTAAACGATATCGAAGATCAAAGTTTGAAGAACCGAGGAAATTTATTTTTTTCTTCTTAATTTTTCAACTCGCTAATTAATAAAACTCATAAAATGAGTAATACATATTTAATGAGTAATACATATTTTTGTAGAGACCATTTATGTAGATCAGTTAATTTCCCACAAAAACACATATTGCTCATTTTATGAGTTTTACTAATTAGCGAGTTATAAAATTAAGAAGAAAAGAAAACTTTTCCTCAGTTCCTCAAACTTTGATCTTCGATATCTTTTAAATGGTTAAATTAGTGGAAAAAGTGTAAGAGACCTCTTTTGTAGAACATTCAATTTCCCATAAAAATAACTATATGTTGGGATTTGCTGTACATTCAATTAGTGGCAAGATATGAATATTTTCATATGGGGCTGAGATGAAAATGGAAAACTTCGATAAGGAGAGGACCTTCCTTTTAATATTAAAAGCTGGAGAGAATTTTCTAGAGGTGCCTAGCCACATATTTGTCGGTGTCGGAAGTAAAAATCTTTTGCGAAACGCGTTGGACAGCAAAGTACAAAAGTATCAGAAGATTTTCTGAAAACTTTCTAACTATTGTACGAGTTTTAGAAAAAAAACTTTCGCACGACACACCGAACTCTAAAACGAAAACCAAAGCAAATCAGCTATACACGACTGCAACAACTCGAACGTACATCGTGACACTCCTAGTAATTGCTGCCTATTCTGCCAAACTTGAACCCGTGTGCTGCGACCAATTACAAGAGAAATAAATTAACAGACGTGCTTCAGTCTCACCGCGATAATGCTTCCATGGAGTTTTCGGTCATTTTCGAGAAAACTCAAAAAATTTGCGAAGAATAAGATGTTGAATTTAAGCGTCCTCAAGTAGCGACAAGGCAAGCTCAGAGATCAAATCAACCATCTGAAAATGTAAAAGAATCTTTTAGAATATCTATATCTTCATCCCATATTTCGATTCTATTATTTCTTCTCCGAGAAATCGATTTTCTTCAATACAAAAAAAAAAAAAAAAACATTTTCACTTATGTAGCTCTCCACTGAGAAAATATCAGAAAATTAGATAAATCTTCATTTTTAGATGTAGCAGAAGATATACAGAACCTTTATGACGGTTTTCTACGTAATTTTATTGCCGAGGCTCCACGTGGTACAAGATATTGAAAACAAATGAAGCAAATGATGCGGCTTTAAATGAATCCATTGTTGAATACGCAGATTTGATTACTCGAGCCACCCCGTTTTACCTAGCAACATGTGAGGCAATCCAAATTGGTTTAACCATTCCAGCAACAACATGTGTAGCGTTGAACGTACATTTAGCACACGTTACAACGTGTCACGACTTGGAATCGGTCAACGATGGGAGACGCAAGGCTAAACGGCCTGCGCATGGCTTAGTGTGTTCACAGGAAAAGAGTAGAGGAGGACACTGAAATTATTGTGACAAAGTGATAAGCAAATTTGGACAGCATTCAAACGGTGATTTAATTAAAAAAATTTTAATCTTTTTCTATGTATTTTCTTTCCCAACAGGGAGGTGCAGGTGCAGGTGCAAGTGCACCTCCTTGCACCCTCCTCCCGGCGCCCATGCCTAAATTTCTTTTTCACATCTGTAGATCGCCGGTCTCATCAAGAATCAACTACGGGTGCCAGATGTACTCCTCGGCCAACAAATCACTTTTGAAATTCCTTGATCCCGTACGTCACTGCGCACTAAAAACCATTCCGAGGGCGCTTTATCCGGTTGTCCTTCGCTTTCTTACTTCCAGAAGTATTTCATACTGCGAAATACGTCACCTCAACTGTACATAAAATTTTCGTCTACAGTTGGACCACTATCCCCTTTGGAACTAGCGTCTTCTCAGACGACCCACTAGCAGAATTACTGACCGCCATACGAAGATTAGATAGCAAGTTCTGTATAAAAAAGGCAATACACAGCCTTAGTATCTTTATCCTCTCTTGGATTACTTTGCGGATAAGTATCGATTTATCGTTGAGACAAAATTTAAACAAAATAGTACCTTCTATACAGGGGAGATGGCAGTTGGAGTAATTAATGAATATTCGAACCTACAACAACCCGCTAATACTAAAAATATAACATTATTTATATCAACCGTATCAAACGGACAGTCACTATTGTCATTAATGTGGATTTTTGGGTACATCAGGGTGCTTGGTAATGAGAAGGATGACGGGGCAATACACTCCGCTTCGTTCTCGCCAATGCCAGAGGACACACCGTCATTGATGACATATGCATTTTCAAAGGCATGTGGGGAAATCAGCGAGAATGGGCAGCTGCTACGGCTTTCTTAAAAATCATTGAGAACACTATGTTGAACCATGGTGGCCACCGCGGAAGGAACACCCCATTACGACTAATTCCCAGCCGGCTGCGAATCGGCCACATCGCGATCTCGCACAAACACATAATTGTCAAAATGCCGCCTTGCGTGGCTAGATAAGTCTTCCGACAGTTCCGCACATACTCTCTTCATATGCTAAAAATTCTCATTGTGTTACGAAAACAACTCTAGCTTAGCAAGAAACATTCAGAAGAGCAAATGCTGCACGCTTCCACTAGCAGGGTTATAGCCTGGCTTATTTAAATTACTTCCATGCATGAGCTGTAATGACCGTAGTACTCACACACAGCACACGTAATGACGGGCGGGAGGGGGAATGACCACCCTGTTATAATTATTTGGCAAAGCTTTTTTTAAAACTTTAATGGAAGAAAAAAAAAAAATTATCACCATAAATGCAAATTGCAGTGTGTCCCTTGCAAAAAATCTCACCACAGCCGGACAATTTACGGACAGACATAGTATATATATCATTGCTTAAACCATATTGTCCACTATTGAAAACAATTCAGCATCACAAGATTAAAAGTGTAATGTATTATTCGAATTGTTTTTAGAACAACTTGATGGACCAGGAGGAACGATTTTTCAGCGTAAGAAACATTGTATCCATATTCCTTACTACGTGATTAGTACATACATGAATTTTTAAATCGGCCGGATGCAGTTTCGAAGTGCGAACAAAGTGGCCAACGAAATGTCTCCATTACAAAATTCAAAAAAAAAAAAGTTATGCCGCAACATTCCTGACACTATTCCTAAGGAATTTTGAACTAGACATTCGCTGGCAATCAAGAGTTACTTTCTGTGCTTACTATTTAAAATTTGATTCTAAACACGTGACCGAATTCGATTTTTCCCATTAAATGAAAATAACGCGGTACCTTTACAAGAAGAGATAATTGCAGTTCGAAATTACATAGAGGCGAAATGTAAAGAAAGTAATAGCGAATCAAAATTGTGCAAGATCCTAGAAAAGAAGGTTTCCGATATACGTATGTATTATTAGCACAGTAGCAGATACGCTTAGGTGTGCAGCTATGCTATTTGTAAAATTAACCGAAGTTGATTATATACTCGCAAAGAAGTGTGGACACTTGAAAGATTAATTAAATTAATCGTATTTTATCGAGGAAACAATGACACAAATGCGCTAGTGTTTAGTCGATGAAGTTTAAAAAGTATCGCAGGTGATTGATAAAAGCAATTTGATAATAAAAATACCTGCTCATCGCGCCGAAATGATAAAAAGTCTTGCGTCGGAAAATATGTAGGCGCGCAAAGTAATACGTAAGTGCAGCTGAGGTTAAGTTTTTCAATTCAGATCTCATGGCGAACAGAAAGAAGACAGAAAGAAAAAAGGAGGGTGGAAGAGTGATTCGAAAATTAAGGTAACGTTTTTTATAAAATATTTACTAGAGTTTCTGGCTTGTATTTAATGACATCTTACGAATTTTTAAGTGTTAGGTTTTTTAGATTAAATTTCATATTTAACCTACACTTTAATGTCTTTTTGACGATCATCTAGATGATCGGTTGTCCCGAAGTTATATTCTTTTTCTTAAATAACTCTTTAATTTACGCGCAAAATATTCATTCTTTTATTAAATAAGCCATTTCAGAATTATCGAATTTTTTTTATACATTATCAACGTTCTTATTGGGATTCCGTACGTGCGAAATATTGAAAAAATTGAGAAATAATAAATAAGCGGTTCTCCGGTTAATGAAGGATGAAAAAAGTTGCTTCTGTTCAACTTTATCCTTTCTCCGTTTTTTTCTAGTTTAGCCGTTTTTCCCTTTTTTTTTTTTGAATGCCGGTGACTCTCAACGTGGATTTTTTCAATGTATCATTTTTGTAAGCTATTCTTCATATGCATACACACATATGTACGCCACCCCCATACACACACACATTTACATATATATATATATATATATAAATGGTAAAAATTCTAGGGAGAATCCCAATTAAGTTTTCTATCGGCGCAAGTTTGACACGGCATGAAATTTGCCAATTTCAAACAAATGGCAGAGTAATAATTTTTAAACTGCGCTAGTACGCCATCTTCAAGTCTTCTTCTATTAAAGACATCTTAACATTTTGAATCGTACACTCACAGACTGTTAAATTTCAAGGATAATTCTAAGGACTTTATCTCGCTGTCGTCTTAGCAGTATTTTTCGTTTTTTTTAGCACAATCCAAATATATACATACATATATATATATATATATATATATATATATATATATATATATATATATATATATATATATCATTTCGTTAAGTACCTTTTTTTAAATAGAAACAGGAGTTTCTTAGCCACTAAAAATAATTCCTCCGTGGCCTATGCCTGTATTATAATAATACCTTTTAATATTTATCACAATCGTGCTTTTTTTCACCTTTATTCTTTTGCCTTCAATATTTTTTATATGCTTATTTATATACTCATTAATAAAGTTTCTGTCTGTTTTATGGTTCTTCTCTTTGGTTTTGTTTTGATTTTTTTCTCATAGAAAGACTGTGTTATAATATTTTAATTAGGACTTTGATGTTATTTCGTTTAATTATTTAGCTTTTACATTTACATATCTTATATTTAATGAACCTTTCTTTTTTCTTAATTTTTCATCTCGTCTCCTGTATCAAGGACACACATGTAATCATTTTAATTAATCAACGTTAAAACGATTTTATATATATATATATATATATATGTGTGTGTGCGTGTGTGTGTGTGTGTGTGAAAATCAATATACCCGTTAAATCATAAAAACGTATTTTCACAGTGCATTTAGAAACGCGAATTAATATATTCTTACTCGTTAACTAACCCGAGGTTAGTGTATCTGTCAGGTCTTGACTGACGATAGTATGCCATTACTTCGTTTGGCGGTCGACAAGGATATTTGCCGGACTGTTTTAACACTACCTCTATCGAGTCGCGATCGATAATACTGATAACTGGATAATTCCATAAAGCTTCTTCCTTCACGATTATTCCGTATCGCTGGAAAAAATCTATTTAAATGTTAAAACCGAATAATTACACCGTGCCATATTTATATATTTTTATATATATATATGTGTATGATTAAAAAGACCAGTGGTGTTTCACAAACGAGGGGAAATGTGGTGAAAGATTTACACATGCTCCACATCAATTTTTTTAAAACCACTGTTATACACATTGACAAAACGTTTGATTCTCTGAACGGCATCTCGGAGAGCGACAGCCTTCTCACCGCATGCACCTGGTGGTACATCATGAAAATGATACGTCTCATTATCATCGGCATTTAAAAGGATTATTCGAAAGTTTCAAGTGAAAAAGTTCTACAGATATAGAAAATATTCCAAAAAAAAATGATATATGAACAAAGGGGATAAACGGGAGCGGATACAGTGAAGAAACGGTAAAAAGAGGCAGGAAGCAAATAGTGGTTAAAACGAAGCAACGCGCGGATAGTGGAGCGATGAAATGGAAGGGAAAGTCGGGGGGAATCAGGACATTTTGGGATATGTGACTGCATAAAAATAAAAAAAAAAAATAGAAGTGGGGTGTCTAGACACCCGGTAATAACGAAGTTCCTTTTTCACTTTTTGGTAGATATACAAGTATAATAAAGTGTCATTCATAAAGTATACGATAAAAAATGACACACATATATCAATCCTCCCCCCCGTATGAATTAAAACAAAAACAACGAAAACAATTTTTTTTTTTTTTTTTTTTAAATACAAATTACAACTGGCCAGAAGGCCATCCAGCAATTGGACTGTAACGCGAAAATAACTTGTTAGGGGTTAGCATCTAGCAATGGACCCCACTGAAATTTTAGTAACATAAAACTAGGCCAGATCAAACGGTCGACTACGTTTTAACCTTCGAACATCAAGACTATTATCAAGAAGATTGATCGCCAAAACGTTTGTGTGAGACTCCAAGCGGCCTATGTATCGCTTAGCAGCTCGATTGATCTCGTCTTTCACATATGGGATATTTAAGTCTTGATGTAGAGTATGGTTAGATACGTCCCAGGGTGTTGCGACTATCAGCCTTATAGCCTTGTTCTGGAACCGTTGTATCTTGTTTATGTGTGTACCTTTTGCACAACCCCACAACATTAAACCGTATGCCCAAACGGGCTTTATAATTATTTTGTACGCTAAGAGTTTATTTTCCAATGATAAACTAGAGTACCTGCCAAGAAGCCAATTTAATTCTTACAATCTTATATCTAGATGTTTTCCTTTTTTGTATAATATGCTTTTGCCATGTTAATTTGCGATCCAAATGAATGCCTAAGTATTTTACATCTTTATCCTGCTTGATAACCACCCCATTTATTTTTAACGGCTGATACGTAAAATTTCGCAACGTGAAGTCTACTTGCGTACATTTACTTTCCTTTACTCTAATACGCTAACGACTCAGCCAGTTTTCCAATTCCGATAAAGTTTTTTTCAATTTATTCGAAGTTTCACTATTGTCTTTACCGGTAGCTAATAGTGCGCTGTATCGTCTGCAAACGTAGCTGTTATCACGCTATTATCAACTGGAAAATCGGCAGAGTAGATTAAGTAAAGCACCGGGCCCAAGACACTTCCTTGTGGCACGCCAGCAGATACAGGATAGATTTCAGAATATTGATTTAGAATTTTAACCTGGAATGTGCGATCTTTAAGGTAGGATTTTAAAAGAAGGTACAAAGGGTGCGGCACTATTTTTTTAAGTTTTTATAAAGCAGACCATGATGCCATACCTTATCAAAGGCTTGTTTGACATCTAGGAACACACCCGTGCATATTTGCTTAGTTTCAAGACTTTCTTGAATAGTATGCACAATTCGGTGTACCTGTTCAATGGTCGAATGTCTTTTTCTGAATTCAAATTGATGTTCAGGAACAATATGTTCCGCATTTAAAGTAGGATTCAACCGCTTTAAAAAAACAAAAAATAAGTTTAAATAAAATTTACACCGGTATAGAATTGAGGTTATACACAGCTGACCGCGCGCACACAATGCTTGCTACTGAAATCTCGATACTCGCTCGCACGCACACACAGAAACATATATACACACCCGCCCGTATATAATAGAAAGAGACAGAGTGAAGGTCGCCTGGAGGACGCATAACGCTTTTTCGTTCGATGACGATTTCTGCCCCAGTTTACTGCTAGCGCCAAGCCGCGTAAAAGAACTAAAAAAAACATTGTTCCAAAAATAAAATGAATTGCCGTTTGAAAAGGACGAGCCGAAGAGGCGATCCTAGTTACAAAAAATTTAATCTTTTTGGTCACGTTTAATAATTTTCTGGAAGGAAATTTATTAAAAGTATTTCGCGAAAGTGCAGCATCACGAACAATTTCATCCGTCCAATAACCCCATGTGAACAGAGACCTCTCAAAAAATCTATCTGAAAATACCGAGGATTTGCAAGAATGGAAATTGCGGAGCAAATGTTAAGAACAATATAAAGTCCTAATTAGGATGTATATTTTTGCGGATAAAATTCAAAGGGGGAGGGGGCGCTCTTAGATGTAAAGATCGTGAGGAATTTGCTGCAATCAATAATTTGTAGAGTAGTAAACTCAACGGTGTGCAAGATAACCAGAGGCTCTGCGAAAAATATAAAACAGCGAGATGGTATAGTGTTTAAATGAGGAAAAATTATATCCCGAAGGAACCGTGAAGAGGATGAAGAAGCTCTTCACAGATGCATCGATAAATATGGGTAATATGAGAAGAAAATAATAAATTAATAAACTACAGAAACGGAGATATCTTAGTTGCAAAAATAAAAAGGATGACGAGAAGTATAATACGAAAAAAAAAATATATATATTAACAGTTAACTTCGAGCTATGTGAAGAAACGAAAAAAAAGAAAGAGACCCTCCTTTTAGGATTGTCAAGTTCTGTTCGGTTAAAAAAGAATACAAAAAAAAAAAAAAAAGGGGGGTAGAAATCTTAATACGGTTGAGACACTTGAGACTGGGGAAAATACGAAATCGTAAGAAGAGTAGGAAGCGAAAGAATAAAACGGATTAAGAATCCGAAGATAGAGATCGAAAGATAAAATATAAGAGGACACCACCTAAGAACTGCAAGTGGAAAAAGTGACTGTTCAGCAGAAAGTGCAGAACATTTTCGGAAAAAGAACGTCGTCGTAGTGCATCAATGCAAGCTGCATGCGCGACCCATAGTTTAATATCATGTATCGGGTTTTTAAAATTCTTTCCGGACAATGGGCCGGAACAAAAGTTTATTAAATTTGCTGTTGTTATTTAAAATAGTTGTTCAATATACACGTAGCCCATCAACCGATGATGTCCGTGAACGTGTTCAAATAAATGCGATGAACCTTCTTCTCAAAAGCTATGTAATTGTTAAATTCAAAAAATCATCATCTATGTACGAAGTTATAATCAGTTTCCGCACACGCGTATATAACACAACAAACCACGCAGATTAATTTGATCGTAAAAAATATTTAACACGATGATGACGTAATTAACATTGATTAGCGCCTCTCCTTACGTTATTATGTTACGACGGCAAGGGAAAGAGATAAAAATTTAAAAAATCGTATTCCGGTAAACAAACAAACCCGGTATAGAAAAAAAAACAGTTTCTTACTTCTACTTATTTTATTTTCCTTTTCCCCTTTTTTTCTTATTTCATACGAGATTAATTCGATGAAGTATTATTATGAAATCGAAGAGTGCGCGCGCAACGATCAGAAATGATAAGAGAACGATGTAATAACACAGATATTTATCGCGGCGGAAAATTAATTACGGTGTGCTGCCGACGCGATGGTAAATCGAGTCAAGGACGCATTAAAAGAAAAAATTTTACCCTCTGCCAATGCACGGCACAATCAATAATAATAAAGAAGAGAAAAAACAAAAAAAAAAAAAAAAGCGAATAATGCAACCGGAAATGAAATTAACTGTTCTTTTTATTAACTTTTTCGCTTTCTCAGCTTTTATCTTTTCTCAATTTCGATAACGAGTAAGAACTTCTTATCTCTCTCGAACGGGCTTTTCTTTTCACGTGTTCCATTCGAACCCGACCCCGTGTCGGAGGCGTACTAACACAAACAGTTGATTTATTCGCAATCGACAACCGATAATAATATACATATCTACCTGTATTGTTGCGAATGAGGCTCGGCTACTACTACTAGTAGTTTAACCGGCCAGTACTCGCTAGGCATAGCAGGACGCCAGTACTGGCGCCTGAGATTTTCTCTCACATGTGGCATTTCTGTGTATACTCTACCCGGGTTTTTGAACAATCTGGTTGAAAATAATTGTCCCCGTTCATTCATTATTCTCTTCTTTTACTTTTTCACTATTACACTCCAACTTCCAAAACTTAAGGCTCTCATTTTTAGGTTAATTTTTTCAATTGGTACCTCTCCTTTAGGTATATTTAAAAACGCAATAGTCTCTATGTTTGGATCGGTCGTATGAGAATAATAAATACGGCCGAGTCGTGAAATATTCCTGTATTCTTCAAAAATAAATTGACTTAAAAAACCAACAAAATTAAAATAATATTTATTTACATATATTAATATAAATTTTACTATCTCCCGTTCACATTAATACTATGAAGAGCGTTTGAAAAACTATCTAATATCTTGAGAAATTCGCTACTCTATTCTCCGACGATCGAAAAGCGATATATACATATATACTCACGTCCTTTGGTTTTTATCATCTGGAACTGTGTACACCTTAAATTTTTATTCGGCTTTTTCTTCGAAGAATCATTATTGAAATATGTTAATCCGCACACAACATTAATTTTTTAACTTTAAAATAATAATCAACTTATTACACTTCTGATTTTTATGTTAATTTAACAAAATCATAATAAATTTCAATCGATTCAGCGTCCGAAATCACATAGAAAACGATACCGCCCACATGCCTATATTCTGAAAAACATCGAAAAACCGAACTCTTACACCCATTTTTCACCCATAGTCACCCGTATGTACTCGCACGGTTGTGGAACCTATATCAATATCGATTCAGCACTCAAAATTACATGGAAAATGATACCCTACACGCCTACGAAAAAAGTTTCACCGCAGGCACTGACGAAAAAATTGAAACTGCAGCACTCGCGTGTGAGAGTTTTTCTCACAACTCAGCACTAACGAAAACAAATACCTCCTTCCGAAGCCTAGACTGACTTTGACTATAGGCTGTCCTTTAGCTAGCGGTGCTCCTCCCTTCCAGCTATACAAGGCCCCAACTTTCCCGCCTTCGTGTACCCTAGGTAACACCATTTCATCCGGACATGTGAGAGAAAATCTCACGCAGCGAGTACTGGCCGGTTAAAAATCGTTTGAATTATATTGCGGATTAAGAATCTGACACGAAGAAGAAAAAGGAAAAAAAGAAGAAAAGGAAAAAAAGAAGAAAAAGGAAAAAAAGAAGAAAAAGGAAAAAAAGAAGAAAAAGGAAAAAAAGAAGAAAAAGGAAAAAAAAAAGAAAAAGAAAAGAAAGAAAATAGCGTTCTAATCGTTGACGAAATAAAAATGAAATAGTCGCGAAACGTTATATAGAAATGCCACATTTGATAACACTTGGAATCACCCCAGCTTCTTATTGCTTCAAACTTTTTTTAAGTATCGGATGTGAAACCCCCCAAAATCCCCCCCGGTACGCCTATGCAACCATATGGGTCTTTTTATAATACGGATGATGTAAATTAAACTGAATATAAATATAAAAATTAAAATTAAAATAATCGTATATACAAATTATTTTTGAGAAAAACAGAGTAGTAGACTGTGTTAAAATGGTCGCTCCTACGAAAAAAAGTTAAGACGCCGATTGAAAACTATCGCGCATTAAAGGAACGAAAATTAAGAATTTTTGAATAATCATTTATTCAGCGCTATTTTTTTCTTTTCCTTTATGATGTAACATATGGAAAGGAGTTGGATTCGAGCCAGGCATGCGCGCATTTCCAGGGGGAGGGGATCGTATCCATGACAAATGTTACAATCGGTCACTAATTTTTTTTGGTGACGCAAATTGTATGAGCTTGCTGTCGTTATAAATTTATTTGATACATCTCGAAGAATTCAAACATAACAAATCGTCGACCTATAAACACAATGAGCTTTATTATTAATGTACTAAAAAAACCAAAAGTGTGTTGCAAAGTATTTTATCTGGCAGATGGGTTTGTGAACGTTTTCATCGGTTTTCCGTTATTAAAGCGAAATCAAGACTGTACAAAACAGCAGGCGAATAATCACAATCCTCTTTTTCAGCTGAAATTAAAGTCATTAATAAAAGTAATTCGGATTTTTTAAAAAAAAAAACGAATAGAACTCTATTGGTAATAGATTTTCCGGCGATATTACATCTGAATTACAGCGAACAACAGATGAGAGAAATATAACAGTAAAGCGTGGGCAATACCAAAAATAAGAACACACACTGCTGGGCGAGAGGTTATCTTCAAACGGGCTTCCCTTCGCAGTACAGGCTGATCAGCGACTTATTTCACATATAGAACGATAACAACGCGCAGGTAAGTCGGAAGAGGAAATTTTATTCTTCGAATGTACTTTCAATTATTAGCGCGCCATTTTAGAGCTACCTGATTTTGACCAAAAATTTTGATCTTTTTAAATAATTCTATTTAATGAATAAAATTATACACAATAACAAAAAAATATTTTTCGGGTGAATTTTTAAAAACATCCAAACAGTGTATATGCTTTTAACATTACACAAAAATAAAACGCTTACATTATACAAAAATTACAAATACGTTATTTTTCTGTTAATAATTCACGCATAAACGCTAGATGTTATATTTGTGTTTACTAACAACAACTCGAAAAGGTATATAAAATATATTCCGCTGCTTTAAATGTACTTTACAAGTATGGTTTTGAAGCATACACAGAGCATACTTTGGAATAGAATTATTTCTCGTAATTAGAAGAACGCAAACTGCAACGAATCATTTTGTTCATCTTTTATTAAGACGCAGTCGAACCACTTCATTGTAATGCATTATCGAGAACTCTAAAAACCGCGCGAGCGATGCCTTGTCCTCAGGAAAACACATATATATATTATTATAATGTCGGTATGTATAACGAAGATTTAAGAAAAATCTATGTAGACGCGCATGTGTGAATCTTTTGTCCTCCTGGTTTTGAAAAAGATTGGCACACTACCGGGGCTTCATCTATACTCGGTAATAATAGGTGACTCTGTTAATTGATGGGGGGTGTTCCAGTTTGATGCGACTTGGTCTTCCTACTCTCCGTATTGCGCCTCTTATATTCTATCTTTTCCTTCTGCACATATTGTTCCTATTGTTTGTTCCTTTTTTTTTTTTTTTTTTTTTTACCTCAACAAATACAGTTCTCGATTTTCAATCGCTCTACAAGAAGCAAAGCCTAAATACTTTTTTCTGTACGTCAATACTATTCGCGACGCGTGTTTGCTATTGCCTTCTCCGCAATGTTTTTAAACATTTTTACTCGCTGCTCCAATTAGCTAAAAACCACGACATTCTTGAGATAATTCGACTGATCTATCAACCTGTAGCTGCCGCACTGCAGTTCCTATTCTCCATTGTACTTTTTAAGCTGTTATTCAATAATAAACAAGGCCGGGCGACGGATAGAAAATCAACAATTACTAGTAAACGCAAAATGTTTCACAAAACATGGCCGTTATTTAATGTAAACACATTTGATGTTATTTAATATGTTCCTATTTGCAACGTATGTTTATTAACAATATTAATAATACTGCCCCGGTTTTTTTTTTTTTTTTGATTTTTCGTCGACCAGAGACCTCATTCAGATACTGCCGGTTCTGTTGTCGAGGTTTTAAAGTTACCATAATATAATCTTCTTAAATATAACGAAAAATACACCTCACTTTCTAGAATATACATATATATATATATATGTACATGCGCGCGCGCGCGCGCATGTATATATATTAATGACAATGTTATTTTTAGCTCCGAATATGTTACATTTTTTGTCCCGAAGACAATGTTTTGCGGGGCTCTGTATTTTTGTATTGCAAAATTGTAGGAATGAAAAGTCAATCGGCATAATGCCGTAAGGAATCGAAAAGAAAAATAAATAAAAGTGTGTGTATTGGAGAACTGTAAGTAGGGAAAATTAGCGAATGCAAAAAATTTGTCACCGTGAGAAGTAAATAATCAGAATAACAAATGCCCCATGATATTCTTTTATTATCACAAGTTATTCGAATATGGTAAGCAGAAGAATAGAGATTATACCAGAATATTTAAAAAAAAACAACAAACAATAAAAAATAAAATACGCGATGTAAAAACATATATGTATATAGAAATATATATATATATATATATATATATATATATATATTCCTATTTTGAATTGAAAATTACCTAGCGGTTATGTTGGTATAAGTGAAAATTACAATTTGAGAATGTTTCTTTCGCATCTACCTTGATCGGCAGACTACTTCTCTGTGTCAATCAATATTGGACACGAGAATGTGAGGGGTTATTTTATTATATTTGTTGTCCCTCAGATCCGGGGTAAATTATCTGTAAAACGCGTATATTCACGAATGGTATTTTCTATGGATCATTGCCGCGATACGGACACAGATGGTTAGAAATATTTTTTTAAAAAGAAATAAAACGAAATATTCCATATAAACACGTGTAAAACTCACCGTTGTAAGCTTCGTGTAGCTTATTAATACGGTATTCTCCGAACCATTTCATAAAAATCCATCGTGTACCGAGTATGGGAAATGCTCGCGGCCCCGGTATATCGCTGACTAAATTTCGCTTATTCGGCGTTTCTTGTACCGTTACGAAGCTATTAACTAAACAAGAATAAAATCAAATAGAATAAAAGTTAATTTCGGTACAATGAAAAGTGCTCTCGGCAATATTCGCGAGTAATAAATAAGTTTTTGAAATAAACTGCCTCCCATCATCGTACAACTCCTTATTCTCAACGTAATACTTTTTTTTTTTGTTTTGTATATGATACACCGAGAGGTATCTGTAACAAATGAAAAGGAATACTACTAAAAAAGAGGAACAACAAACAGGTTAGGGATTAAGTTGAAAAAGATTAGAAATCGACGAAATAAGAGAACGAATGAAACGGGATAAGTGTAGCGGTATTATAAGGAAAACCCCGGAGAAAGAAGATGGAAGTAAAAATAGTTAAGCGTCCGAAATAAGTGGGGGGAGTAGTAACATCGTTTGCAGAGAATTTACAAAATAGAAAAGGAGCAAAATAAGGATGTGATGGAACGAGAGAAAACCGACAACGTCAAGCTGGAAACACAAGCTTTGATTGAAGGAAAACGAAAATTACTGCACCAAAATTGATGGCACGAGCAAAATTACGAGCAGTAAAAACCTGCACAGCAGATAGAAGCAGTAATTTGAATGGGCGAATAAAAGAAAAGGAGCATTAGGAAATTCGGGGGTTAAGTATGTAAAGGTGAAAGTGTGAATGACGAGGGGTGGAGGGCAGCAAAGATACAAGGCGTGGATGAATTGAAGCGGGAAAAAAAAATTATAGATGAATGGAATAATGATGAAACTCCTCGAGGAATAAGGAGAAAACAAGAAATACTTCACAGATTCAGGCATTTAAGACTGTTACGCAATAAAATATGAAAATTATGGCGTGCAAAATAGCGCTGAATTTAGCGGTAAATATATAGAGGGATAAAGGAGAAGCTTCGGGGGGAGGGGTTACGTTAAATATTCTGCTTAGTACGTGACCGACGACTTCCATCATCGAAAAGGAATTTCGCTAAGAAATTTTATTATGGAATGTCAAAAATATAAAAAATCGCAATATTTTTCGTTTTTTTGTTAAGAACTTGGTCCGCTAATTGTGTGTACGTACCGTGATGCAGAACACGAATAAACCAAACCTGCGACGCAACAAAATTGTCGAACAATGCGTTGCCACTGCATCTAAAACGGTGAAGATAGCGTATGAGAAAAGGTTACTTCGGAAGATAAATTAGACGGAAGAGCTAAATAAAGGAGATAAACTAGTGTGTAGATGCAGGCTGAGGGAACAAAACGGAAAGGATTCACACTCTTTTTAGAGCCGAGGGGGTGGGGGGGGGAGCATCATCGGCTTTGACCGAACAACTTGAAATATTGTATATACAAATTTAGATTCTGACGCGATTGCGGCTGAAAAATAAATATGAAGGATCGGTGTAAGTAGCGATGAAGATGGGGAGAGAGTCAATCACATTGTAAGGAGTAGGAAAACTTACGAATCGAGATTTGCGAATACAAGTGGGGAACGTTCGCTAACAAAGGCCGACTATTTAAAGAAAACGTGGTTTGCGTCACCTATAAGAGAAGGGGATCAGTATTGTCGCATTAGGGAGCAGGAGATGGGAAAAATCAAAAACCAGAAACGGGGAAAAGAGAATAAAACTCGGTGTAATTAAAGAAACAAAAGTGTAGAAGGGCGATTAGAACGAATGAATAGAAACCAGAGAGGACTGTGGAAAGTTACACGGGAAGATATAATGGGAAGCACGACTAAAAAAAAAAATAAAGTAAGAAATGAGTTCGACCAAAGTCTAGAGTGAATGTTTACACGTCTGAGGCTGGAAAATTGTTGGAGGGAGAATCATTAAAGGCGGCCGACCGAGCTATAGAGATGCCGCTGTGTTATTGTCCCTGAATATTGCAATGTTCTCTATAAGAATAGAACGTGATGATAGCGAGTTAAAGAGATAAAAGATCGAATTGAAAGAATGATACTATTAGAGGAATGAGGTGGGAAGAAGAAATAGCTTGAAGAACGCCATTGGAATTGGAAACAAATGAGGAATTTGAAGATTAGAAGTGAACCCCAGATTACAGGTGAAATGAAGATTGGCCCAGTTATGAAGATGCAGTAAAAGGAAGAGAGTCCGAACGATTCAGAATGATGAAGCGAGGAAAACACTCCTACTATAGGGGGAATGGTCGGGGACAAAAATAATACATGTGAAAGGAAAATGAGGACTCTAACGTATAGTGAAATTCGGATTTGATTATATTAAAAAAGGTTCGGCTAACTTTAATAGTTATGTAAAAAGTAGGCAAGTTTGTTGTAAAAAGAAACATACGACACAAAAATGTCAGAAATCCGTGTTCAGGGAGGATCGAGATTTTGTCGGGAATAAAATGTCAGAGGTTTCTAATATGTAGATATGAGAAGATAACACTGGATGAGGTAATAGAGAAAAAACGTTTAATTAGGGGAAAATCGAAGCAGAGATTTACAAATATATAATATATACATACACATATATATATATATATATATATATATATATATATATATATATATATATATATATATATATAGATATAGATATAGAAAGAGGTTGAACATTTGATTCGGATAGGATAGCAGGAATAGGAAAAGATTTTAGTGCAAAGGCAAAAAACAGGCGTAATTGGTTTTGACAAATTTAGACAGAAGAAGTTTGCAGAATCACGCTATAAACGAAAGAGCCGTAATCGAAACGAATTATGAATTTGTAAAGGAATTGAAGGATTACACTTCTTCAGTTTTTAGGAGATGGAGCTTTTAGAAGATTAATGTTTTTTTTTTTAAAAAGTGGAAATGTAATTAAATATCGCCCCGAATAAACGCAATAGAAAGTGCGGAAACAGAGAAGAAAGGTGGAACGAAAATATATAATTAAATATCGTTCCGATAGGGAAAAGGGCAAAACGGTGGAAGATGATTCTGGAATGGCTTATAAATAAATGGAAGAGAACGTGAAAAATAACGTGTTATCCTTACGATGATGGTGATGGTGACGATTTAATTATGTCGGCGTAACGATTAGTTTAAATTACTGCAGATCGCGATCGTTAATAACGGCAGTAAAAAAGTTAGATGAACATTTAGCATGTATTAATACTTAGGAATATAATGTTTTTCTGGTATCGAGCGATTAAGTAACAGGTTGCCAGGGCGACGCAGGTTGACCACAGCGTGTAGCAGATCCATTGCCGCAGAACATCGTAACTGTTGTCCGCCACATGTGTACACTTCAAACTGACATGCTCTATCGAAATTTTTCCGTCAGTTCTGAAAACAAAAACACTCTTTCTAAGAAAATTTCGCAAAATTTACTTAAATAAACCAAAAAAATTTCCAGCTAGAAATTTTATATACAATTTTTTTTTCGTTTTCGCCCCCACCCCAGCCCCAGTTCCCCCCTGTTATTCTAATCGGATAATTTTCAACGAATAACATCGGTTATTCCGTGTATTCTCCGACGTGATATTGTTAATTTTTTTTTCGGAATGTGAGTACCCCACCAGGTGCTGGTCAGCCTATAAGTGCATGTCTGAATATTTTACGTTATTAGGTATTACGGCGTTATTTATTTTGACTGGCAGGGGTTCAATTTTTCGATTTGCGAATGAAATACGCGTCGACTTGCTTTCATTGACTACTATGCGTCATCGTTTTAGCCAAGTCTCCACATGCCCAAATGACGTTTTTCTGTGGGGCTATGTTTTCACACTTATCCAAGATGGCGGCTGCGTCATCCGCGTACAAAGCTACTTTTGTGTATTACCCAGCGTGTCGGGAAGTCGGAAGTGTAGATTAAGTATAATATTGGACCAGCCAGAAGAACGCTCCCCTGTGGCTTACCGGAAAAATATCTGAGTATTCATCGGCTATTTTCACTCGTGAAAAAAAATCTTTCTTGCATATACGATTTAAAAATAGTAGATAGCAATGAGAAAGCAGAAGTTTACTTTTATACAACAATCCTCTTGATGCCATTATCGAAAGCCTGCTGGACATCCAGAAACGCGGCCGTACAAATATTGTCTCTTGCTGTCCAAGTGCTACTTTCAATAATCTTCGTTAGTCGTCCGTGAACCTATAGTGTGTTGTGGTGCTTATGAAAATCAAATTGAAAATCGGGAATTATTGTATTTTGATAGATAATATATTGGAAACAACCGTTTTAAAATTAATTTTTTCAGTGTCTTTGAGAGGACAGGAAGCAACGAGATGATAGATGTCTGTCTATATGATGAGATCACCTCAGACGGTTTTTTTTTTTTCGGTACAGCAATTATCTGCGAAAACTTCCAAGCTAGTGGAAAATATTGATTGCGAAGAACGGCGTTAAAACATAAAATATGAGTTACGATATACTTGCGAATGTAATGAAAGGGAATTTACATATTAAACTGCGCTCCTCACTTTGTTTCCATTTACCTTGCAAATTTTATACAAAAAAAAATCTGAACAAGTTAAATCTCAAACTCGTTTTTTTTTTGTTTAATAAAAAAAATTGAATTGCAAATATTATTTTTAATGCCAATTTTTAAGACGTTCATTTTTCTTTTTTTTTTTTTTTCATGCATTAAAACTACTGGTGTACATTACATATATCCACGTAATATAGTGTGAAAAGTGGAGTTTTTTTTTTATAATTCGTATACTTTTAGTCGTTTTTCTATCCGCGCATATTAAAGTGATCTGATCTACGAGGCTCGCAAGAAAAACATTTATCGCGCACGAATGCAATATAATCGCATTTTCTTACAAGTAGCAGCTATTTACAAGTCGAAAAGGAGCCGTATTGGAGCGACATGTGATAAAACGGTTTTATCAATGGAGTAAAATAGTGTACACACGTAAACGTGAAATATGAAAAATGGGTAACCTTAACCTCTAATTAGGTCAATTATTAAGGACGCTGGAAGCATCGATATTCTTATACAACCTTGACCGTATATTAACAATTAATAAGTAACAAGCGTAGTATTGGAACGAAGAGAATAGAGAATACGGAACGCGCGAGTTGTGTTATTAAATGATAATAATAGCAATAATGTAATTAGGTTTAAAAGCTAGTGGTAATATCGCGTTTGTCCAATCTCACAGATAAGATAACTCTGCCGAGGAAACTCTCGCATTATTCTTTGCCTCGATCGTGTAACTCATATTATTATTTGTTTTATTTCCTGTACACCGGTGGGTGTGTTTTCCACCAATCATATCATCCAAAAACACGCTCTCTCCTGTTGTTTTCCTTTACATCACCGCTGATCTTATAATATCGCTTTTCGTTCGTTTTTTCGCGTTAACGAGCTTTTTTTCTCCCTTCTTTTCCTACTCATTCCGGGGCTACGTTAGCGTGAAAGATTTTATACCATTCTCAATTTACAAACAAAAACCCGCCGCCCAACCAACTCCTTACCACCATGGGGTACAGTAAACAGTTTGTTGTTTTTTTTTTGGGGGGGGGATGTTGAATGTACGGATTATTGTGTAGGAGATAGAATCGCACTCCGAAACGCATGCGTGTCGTCTGAAAAACCCGTGAAACCAATATAACAAGTACCAATACTTGTTGTATTTTGGTTTCACGGGTTTTTCAGATTTTCTACTGGGCATTTGTGTGTGTGTACCCGCCGTGTGTCAGGTACTTTATTCGACCTATAGAGAAAAGTGACTGATGTTTTCAGTTCCAATAATTGGTCCAGCGTGGTGTACATTGGCGTCCTAGCGACCAATTGAAGAATACTCAAACGCGGATCTTTGTTAACCCTAGAACAAATCGTGCGGAATTATTAAATTGCCCAGGTCAATTTCTTTGAAATGTTCAGATTTTCTTCTGAATTGTAAATCGGCAACGTTTAATTCGTATGACTCGCCGTGTTTCACCTACAGTTACGTATGTATTTCCTCCGGTCTAAATTTTCCCAGTAACTTCTAGCGCAAATTTGTACAGAGAATTTATCGGTAATTACCGAGGCCATCATGAGCTTGAACGAGAATTACAATCACTAACTCAATGTTTCCTCTGTTTTACTCTCAAAGCAAAGTTCGTTCTTTTTTTGAAACTTTAAAATTTCGTATACTTTTCACATATCCCCTTCTCTCGTTCTTTAAATAACATACACACTTATAAATGTTGTAAAATTCATACCGGGGGCATGCTCTATACTCTCGAAAAAAAAATTATTATTAAATCGTTGCCATTTCTAGCGTCTATACTTGGCTGCCTTTTGATCTGAAAACGGCTATTTCCTGGATTATTTCGAAAAGCACTCGGTAGGATTTATTTTTATTGATATTACCGTTTATGTCGGCCGATCATCGTGCCTCGAGAATTCGGAAAAGGCAACATATCTCCCCGAGCAGACTTCTAACATAATTAGCAAGCGAGCTTTACTTGTTTTCGAAAATCCTTGTGTTGCTATGTGCGCTATATTATTCAGACTGTTACAAATGGTGCGAACAGCATCTCTCAGAGCACCATCTTTTCCGCGAACATCATTCGTCTAAATGAAATACGAGTGTTTATTTTTTAAGTCGAGGAAAATTTTCGCTTTAGACCGTTTTTTTTTTTTCTTTCTTCTTTTTCGGCCCGACCTTTGCTATTATTTATTCAATTTTTCTTTCATTTAACACTCGATATACTGATTTATTTCAACTGTTTTGTTTTTTTTCTCTCTCTCTTTTTTTTTTTGTCTTCACTTTATTTAAATATCTATTTTGCGTTATTTTACAAATCCATATATATATATTAACAAGAGGAGCTCTATATCTTTGAAAAGTCAATTTACCACAATTCACTCCGAAAATATTTCTCATCTCCGCCTCTGTGTTCATGTAATTATAACACGGCAAAATAATAATAATATGGTTTATTACACTGTGCACATCGTAATTAGTGTACCTGTGTTCTTTCATTTGTAACACCTAATTCTAGCCGAATGAGCTGAACATTTATTATTAGGTTCCGTTCTTAGACTGGTTATGTCGTTACTAAATATGATCTCTTTTCTAAGAATGCGTTGCATCCTCTAAGTCAAGCAGCCCTTGCGATAGAATTCTGTCTAGTTGCGCCTAGTCTCTTTTCGCTTTTGATTATTAATCCGCTGAAATTCGCCATTCCGTTTTGTATTTGTTCTCTAACGACCGACATAAAAAAAAATTCGACCAATTTTGTTTCGCAGCATCGATTATTTTTTCATACGTTAGGTTGTACGGTAAGACGAGAGATTCTGTTAAAATTATTCGTTTTTTTTGTGCAGTAAACTTTTTGGAAAAAAAAAACCAGAAAATATTACAATATTGACAAACATTCCCACAGTAAATGTGAGAATCTAACGAACACGCGTGGCAAATCGAAAACTTTGGAAAATTTTCGGAAATATGCTGCAGCGAATCTATTTTCGATCCCATCCATTAATTCATCGGAGTAGAGGATACATGAAAAAAAAAAAAAAAATAGGATAAAAACTGTTCTAGTTCCGAAGAACTGTTATAATAATTTAGAAATAGGAGATTTTTTTTTTTTTTTTTTTTCGTTTTTAAGGAAACTCTTTCGTATCCGATTAGATTTTTAGCCAGACAAACGATTCCTTAGATACTTATTTATTAGAAATTTAATTGGTTATATTCGCTTATTCGATAATTTTTAATGACATAATTACAATGTTGACCGCACATCATTGTAAATAAAATGTTTAAAAAAAAAAAAAAAAAAAAAAAAATACCGACTTCAAGATTTATCATAAAAATTCAATAAAAACGCACTAAAAATTAGTAATTATTAGATCACAGTGATATATTTACTTTAATATTGTATTATCGTAATTCTTATAGAACAATAATACTTATTAGAGTCGTCGGCACCAAATTAAAATTACAATAATTATTAAAACTACATTAAATATTCATCAAATTAGATATTCTAATTTTAATAATAAGTATTCATGTTTTTTTTAAAAATTACGATAATATCACTTTAAGGTGGTATATACGAAATATAGTTGTTTTTTTTTGTCTAATAATTATTTTTCACATTTCAGTACGCACAACTGTCGCGCGTCCTGGGCCACTATTATTCTACGCTGCTGGCGACTGACTAATAATAAAGGCTAGCAGAGGACATGTTTAAAAGGATAATAAAATGTGTTGGAACAAAAATTTTTAACTCTTGATTTTCGGAATGTCTAACATTCATATCATTTCCAAATCGAACGGATGATGTAGTCATCAGCAGACTTCGATTGAGTCACACACGACTTACCCGCGAATATTTACTAAATGGAACGGAAGCTCCTCAATGTGTGCAGTGTCATCCTCACTATTCATACTCACCGAATGCCCTTCATTACTTCTTGGAAAAGAAATTCTTCAACCTGCCTTCTTCCCTTCCCTTCATCCTTAAAGACAACTCGTGTTCACTGTCTAACTTAATTCTTTTCCTTCATAAGTTCGGACTTTACTCACTAATCTAAGCCTGCTTCTCCTCCCCGGTGCCTCTGGCCATAGTTGCTGCACATGGCAACGAAAATCTAATTTAAAAATAATAATAATAATAATAATAGTAATAATAATAAGTCTCTCATCCGTTCACTATAACTACCCGCATTTCCGACGATCGAGAATACATTGAAATTAAAAATCCCTACCGATTCTCAAAAATGTTCTTCCATCCCCGAAATGTCGCGGTGTAATATACGTTCCTACCGGATGTTTTAAACAAGCGAAAACCCGATTTGAAGACGCGCATTATAGTCGGCGAAACTCGGAAGTAGTTTTTTTTTTGTTTTTTGTTGTTTTTTTTTTGTTTTTGTTTGGGCATGCCAACAAAAGTTCTACCTAAACAAAAAGAATGCAAAAAGGCGCCAGTCAAATTTTGCGAAAATACGTGTAGAGTGGAACACCTAGAGCTGTAATGACGGATGGGGAGAAAGACGGGGAATATATGATGCGCAATTATAGTTGGAGTGTTTTAATTAAAGAGGAATGTAAAACAGAACGCTCGATGGAAAGGGACGAACGTTTAAGATGTGATTAGCATTATTACATGTCGCTTATTCGGGCGGAGAACGAGAGGAAGCTCAAAGGAAAAGCAAAAATGAGAAGAGACAGGCATTGTTATCATCGGTTAATTTTAATTCGCGGTAAGAGTCACTACTACCAGTAGCGGTGAGAAAGATTACCCCGGAACCGTAATTGGCATCAACGATGGAGTGAGATTAGTTGCGAACGTCATCGTTTAACATGGCGTTGCAAAATAACAAGGGGGAACTGGTACAGTTGATAAGCTAACGTCTTCCGCATGGATAGGAAAAGAGAAGGAATTCGCACTGGCGATATATAGGAGAATGAAAATCGGTGTGCACTAAATATATCGCGTAGAAACGTATAAAAAGTGAATAAAATCACACACGTGGGATGTTATCAGTACACCTGTAAACTAAATTAATGTAGATTTGTATGCTACGTTTCATCGTGCGTCGTCGCATAAATATGAGAAAATGAATTTTCCTCCTGTTCAGCCAGTAAAATGCAGTGTAATGTGATTGAAAACCTTCTATTTCGCCATTCCAGCATATCTATAGCAACTATTTATTAACATGTCACCCTCTTCGCAGATAAAGGGTCGTTTTTGTATCTAAAATGGAACTATACTCCCCGCTGCGATAATAAATAATTACAGTTCGCGTTGTTGCGAACTACGAGTATGTTTCCTGATTTTCTATCGGGAAAGCAAAAAAAATGAACTTGTTCGACACAAAAGGAAAACTATCTTCTTCGACAGTGATATTGGCACGAAAAACGAGAATATTTAAAAGTCTTCAGATCTCCATTACACTTCAGCATGCACGAAGTCTTAAGAGGATGGCAAGAGGACGCCTCAGCGTAGTGCAAACGTGATGTGATGTTAAAAGATGAATATTCTTCATTACAAACCGCTATTTTCATAAATTGATCAAATCTCTAGAAAACACCTTCCCCTTCTGCAGGCCCGTTCCCAGAATTCTTTTTTTTGGGGGGGGGGGGTGAAAATTTTCTTCGCATATTTATTTTATAAATAAAAATACATTTTTCACTAATATCCTCATGCTATTAATAATTTCCATCATTTTGATTTATATATTAATAATTTACATAAACGAATTACTGCATAAATATTAATAAAAATTACATATGTTATTGATTATACTCGTAAAATTTTTTTTTGCGTAAAATATTAATGACGTACCTAAGCTATTTCAGTTCTCAAGGGGGGGGGGGGGGGGGTGACCCACTAAAACCCACCCCGTGGACACGGCCTTGCCCTTCTGTATTTATGTAAAGTACAGAAATTAAATACAAATATAGCAAACAAATTGAAGGACGATTTAGAATTTTTTTCTCATCACATAAATTATAAGTTCGGTGTTTTTAGGCTGATGATGGGTTGTGTGTTATATCTGAAAACGTTTCTAAGTAAGCAATCATTTTATACTTAAATTTGTTTGTTATATTTATATTTCTTATAACTTAATCATATTCTATACAGGATGGAAAACGATTCTTTATTACAGAAATTAACTCACAATAGAGTTTTGTTTTTTTTTTGTTTTTTTTTTTTTTTAGTTCGAGTATGCATTCCTTTTAATCTTTAAAAGTATTCGATTCTAATCCTATTCGATTTCATTAATACTCTGGTACCACGATTAATGGGATCTTTATTTATTGCGAAAGTTTTTTTCTATTTTTAATTATTATCTGGAACGCGAGCGTAATTTTATTTAAAAAAGTTTTCTCGTAATATAATATATTTTCTTAATATCACGATTAGATTTAGAGTTCCGCCCATTTCGCAATAATGCTCAACTGTAATGTAATATTTTTGCAATTTTATTTTATTTATCCAGCAAAAAAGGAAAGAAAAAAGGACAACATTGAAAAAATGAGAATACCGAATGCTTATTAATTCACATCGCAGACTGTGTCCTAAATTAAACATGGAATTTAAACGCAACAACAGAATAAAATGAATACAAAGAAGTGAACAAAAAAAAAACAAAAAACAGTATACACTATTTATTGATAATTGTCGAGACCCTATAGGTCATCATGATCGATTTCTGTACAAAAAAACAGAGATTGTATGCACCCACTCAATGTTTTATTTTCGATTTTAATTATTATTATTTTTTTTTTTTAATTTACAAATTTATATGTGTCTTTCATTTTTCGTTTCATTAAAAAATATTATATAAATGATCTTTAAATTTATAAACGCCTTTTTTTTTTTTTTTCCATTACCAAAAAAAAAATACTCCATCATCGGGTTTACTTTTGTCCGCTTAAGTAGTTTTATTGTAGTCGATCCCCGTTTTAATAAGGAAAAATTTATCACAACGATGTTACGAAACTTTAGTATATTATAACTTATTTATTTGCGAAATTATACAAAATTATTTGCGAAAAAATATCGCGGAAAATTCGAAGCGATTAAACACGTCGTCTTAGTTTAAAAACTCCTCTTCGTGAATCTTGCAATAATTAGACCCTTGTGCCCATACTATTTTTAACTGTTTTCCCTTACTCATTCATTCCATTTTTCTTCAGTTTAGCTCGAGGTAAGAAAACTTCAATTCACATCAATGTTACCTTTTTTTTTTCTTTTTTTTCTTTTTTCTTTTTTTTTCTTTTTTTTTTTTTTATTGCTAACACATTTTCTTTCGAAAATTACTCGATCGCTTTGCCTAATGATCGGAGACAATATCGATAGTGGACCGTTGTTTGTTATTCATTCGCGTATAAAAATGTTCAACAACTCAGTGTGTAACTCTATAAACACAGTAATTGACTGACCCACTTTTAACGATCACATCAATTATTAAATGTGTGTTACTTAGACGTCATTGAACTTTGTTTTCTAATAACAGAATACAATAAATTGTGTGTCTATAAATGCATAATGCAATCCACAGCCTACATAATTAGCAGCCGATATATGTATATTAAAGTAGTTCCAACAAAACGCCCGAGCCTGATTTTATTTTTTACCTTTTTAACGTTAAAAAAACAACAAAAATCTCACTTCGAGCGCATAAATTGTATATTAATAATTTTCGTTACGAACTATCTCTTCATACGCATACATAAATACACATATACACCATACATATATATTCATCGAAGACCGTTGAGAGGTCCCCTTCTTGTAGCGATGAGAAAAGAAAGAAGTGGGATAGAGATAGAGAACGATTCATCATGATGAGATTATAAATAAGGAAGGAGAACCGAACGTTAATTTCTGGCATTTTTTCTCTCAGAGCTGGCAGATGCAATTTATCCAAAGCGAGAGACGAAACAAACGGAGCTAAAATGCTTTTAAATAAAGGTTTTTTTTCGTACACGCTGCAACCAAAAAGGCTAATACAATTTGAAGGGCCAATACCAGATAGTCGAATGCTAAAAATATTACTGGGGGGGGGGGGAATTATTATGTTCCAGTCACACCAAATAAGGAGTGTCTGTTCAACATATCTTCATAATAGGGTGTTTTTTTTTGTTTTTTTTTTTTTTTTTTATATATAGAGTGTTAAGGAAATTGGACGTAAAGAAGAACTTGTTTTGGAAATGGCAATGAATAAGTTCCAGTGGGGAGGAATAATACTGCTGGAAAGGAGGGCATTAAAAAGTTTAAGGAGAACACTAATGACTTGTTGAGACAGGATTTTAAGAACAAAAAACAAGAGACATACCGTCGAGTCCTGAAAGAGATTTTGAAAGAATATAAATTCATTAATATCGAAAGGCAGAAGTTGAAAGGAAATTTTGTGAAAAAGTAGTAGAATATAATTTTCATCGGAACTAGAAACGTAAGCAAGAGCAACAAAATCAATAATAATAGACTATCAATGGAAATGCTGAAATTGGTAGGGCCTTCGGAAGATGCGGATTTAAAACAACCATCCTCCATATCATTTGAGGAAGGGTAGTTCTGGAGAAAAAAGAACCGGAATTCTTCTAAGAGAACTTCTTTGAAACTTTCAGCATATATATATATATATCAAGCTCTTACTTCGCCCGTTTGTAAGCAAGATAATTTTCGATCGTAGCGTTTGAGCGAAAGGTTCTAAAAGTTGCTTGACTATATAGTCCAGTGCACGTATTTCCACCAAAGCGAAAAGAATGTACCACGATGAATGGAGAATGAACAGCGGTGAAATGGAGATGAAACGCTAAGAACAGACATGATAGATTGCAGAAAGAAACACAGAATTAGGTTGAATATTAGAAAGTGAAGAATTTACAAGAGAACGGAACGGAGTCCAATGTATTTTAGAGAGATTTCATGGGATAGAATGAAGAGGCCTGAAGTTAAGTAGAAGGAAGATTTAAAGGTGCCATTAAAACAGGAACCTAAGAATTCTTCAGTTTAAAGGAATTAAAGAGAAAGATGGACTCTTAAAATAAGTAGCAGAGAGATCATTATTATCAGAAAGGATGGAATTCTCGGAAGTAGTGTCATTAATATTACAGACTCTCTGCACCCCCACGATAGAGAATGAGCATTTCAATCACTTCCTATGAAAAATGATTACGAAATAGAATTGACAAAAAGAAGAAAAAGAAAAAAACAGAAAATGACGAAGATCATAATTAAAGAAGAGCGTAAATAAAAACCAACTGAAGAAGACGAGCAAGGCTACAAGAGATACAGATGTGAATAATGTTAGAGATTGATTAGGACAAGTAGGAAGATTTAGGGAAACATCATGAGCGGGGAAGGAAATGTCATTTCTAACGAAGACAGCATCACTCTCTTATTCTGTCAGCACGATCGCATCTGACAAGCCTGAAGCATCTAATATTATTGAAGTTTGTGCCTGGCCGAAGCTAAGTTTCTAAAATTAGAACAATGACAATATTGCGGAGGTATAATACAAACCCCATAATGAATTTCTGTTGACCTTGAGACTACAACACAATTGTCATTGCTCTATATTGAACGCGGAAACCATAATGAAACGCTAGTAGCATTAAAGTGTAGAAAAGTGAAAACAAGAAGAACGAAAAGAGAAGGAGCAGTTAAGAAACAGTGAAAGGTGGAGAGAACATGAAATAAAATGAAAAGTAATGCCATCAAAAAAAAAAAAAAAAAAAGTAAAAAAGATAGGTAAGGTAAAAATGAAAAAGGATCTGTAAAAGTTAAAGAATAGAAAAAGGTAAGTCGGAGCTGGTTAGTTAAAATGGAATAGAGAAGGGGTAAAGAGAACCAAAATCGGCGGTCAAGATGAACAGAATCTGGAAGTGCTGATAAAAGGGGAAGTTTTAAAAACATCATTATGGACGGTAGAGCGCGCCGGTTTGAATTGTAACTAATAAAGCTAACTGGCATGTATCGAAGGAAGGAAACAAATGGATTTTGTGATATTAGCTTGAGTACTCATCAACAATTGATCATGTAAATACAGCTCAGTTCAGAAATGATGTAAAACATCTTAACGCGAGTGCATTTGTAGAAAAGTAGGATGCAACAAATGTACCGCGATGCCTTAATGCAATTATCACTGCTCAAGCACTGATATATTTAATTAATGTAAGGAAAAAGAAAAATAGAACATTAAAAACTAAAATTATACATTCGGCCGACTGACTCTAATATTTTATAATATACGGTAGGGAAGTAAATGGACGTATAAATAGAACCGAGATTAGGAGAAAAAGAAAAGGAGAGATGAAGACTCAGTCCCGAATCTTTCCATTTTTCTTCAATAATTTTAAGCGAACTTAACATACATAGAATGAATATTGACCGAAATAAAACGAAACAGAGAATTGCCGATGGGAGAAGAGGAAACGGTGTTATTTGAAGCAAACGGCTCCATAATGGTTTTTAATTATAGGAGAAGAAACAGAGGAAGAGGCATTAGGAGTACTCAAGGAAATTATCTTAGTATTGGCTAAGGTAAAGGAGAGAAAATTGTTTTTATTAAAATGAACTGAAAAAAAGGCATCTGTTTAAGGGTCCATTCGTTAGAGAAGGATAATGTGATTAGATGAGTGAAAAGGCAATTAAGGCGAAAATTTATGGGATGTTTTAATATTACAGGATTTGTGGAAGGGAGGGGAAATAGATAATTACTTGGTGTGTAAGTGTGGTGGGTATTTTTAGCTATTAACATAAGTTTTTTTTGACATATGTTATGTGAAAATGTAATGGTGATGCTGATACATAGTCACCGTTTCATTATATTTTACTTTAATTAAGTTGTCATATTCACATTTGTACAAAATGGCATAAATAATTAATGCTAGATTACATAATACAGGCAATATTCGAACAAACTAAAATAAAAATAAATAAAAAACAGTCGTTTCTATAGAATTTGTAAAAATTTTAATTTTTTTTTCTTTTGCCAAAAACTGAAAAGAAATAAACTTATTCTAAATTTCGGTCCATTTAATCCAAGCAATCATTATTTCGCAGACATTTCGGTTTTGATGTGTGTGTGTGTGTGTGTTGGGGGGGACTCTAAAACCCTTCTTTAGATACGGTCCTGTATATATACACATATGTGTATACATATATGTATGTATGTGTATACAACAGTGATGGAATAATAATTAGAGTTAGAGTTTAATATAAAATTAAACATAAAAATATTTACAAACTGACGAACACAGTCGTCGGGTTTTGAAAAATCTTTTAAAATTTCTCCTACATTCTATTTCAAAATACTCATTAAAGAATTCAACGATTTTATATTCGTTACCTTTTGTATTGGTTTTTGAAATTTCCAACAGTAATCTGTTTAATAGTCCGATCAGATTGGCCAAAGGTATTACGAACAACTGACTAGTAATCTTTTTGTTTCGTTTTACATTTATTTAGGACGTTGGTAAAATATTGTTTCTTTTTCACTGTGATTTTTCGCGATCATTTCATTTATGATTTTTTTTTCCCTTTTACAACGGTTTATAACTGCTGATATTTTCTGAAAAACACGTTCAAACTTTTTATCGGTTTAGCAATGCCGGTGCAATATATTGCGCAGAGCATAATTTTTCTTGAAAGTAGTTGCCCTCATTATTTCAAAAGTCAAGTCAATATTTATACCGCAATAATCTAAAAGGTCAAAATTCGTAATAAAATATTTGTAACTGGGGTGGGCTATATCAGTACAGAACCTTCGAATAAAAGCATGATCCATGCGAGAAGAATATTCTTCCCTAGGGCACTAAACGTAGGTGGATTTATAATACTATTAAATCCGTTAGTACTTAATAGGTAATCGTTTCAACTTTTTTTTATCTAGTATGTTAATATACATACCACCTACTAAAACTGCATTTGCTGTTAATATATATATAGGGTGCGTCAACGAAGTGGATCGTATTTCAAAAAATCATATCTCAGCTATAAATTACTCTAATGCGACCATTCCAGCATTTTCAGGTAGTTCGACGAGACTTGTTTTTTTTTTTTTTAATATTCAGCAGTTCAACACAATGACTGAGTGGACGTGTGAGTAGCGTGTTTAGGCGATAGAGCGTTTTATTTTCCATGACGATTCGTATGTGTCCGCCGCGCGCGATTTTCGAAATAAATTTTCTGCAGCATTCAAAAAACCGATTCGAAAAAATTCAGAGAATCCAGATCAATTTTTAAAAAAAGGCCAGTGTCCGTTAAAACAGTTAGAACTCCGGGTTTGGCCGAGTCTATTTGAAGTCCAAAGTTTACGTCAACAAGCCGAAAGACCTGACAGACCTCAGAAACGCAATACGCGATGTCACGGCCGTGATACCGAGGAGTATGCTGAAAAAAATAATTTTTGAAAACTTCGTAAAACGGATGCATGAACGCAACAAACTAAAAGGCCGTCATCTTAAAATGTTATTTTAAAAAAATAAGTAAAAGAAAACAAGTAAGTTTATATTTAAAAAAAATAAAAACAAATTTTTCCTAGAGCATTTTCTCTTTGTGTAATGATTTTTTGAAATTTGATTCACTTCGTTGCCGGACCCTATATATATATATATATAGATATATGAAACAACGAAATATTTTTCATTAAAATTACAGGTTTGTTTTATTTCATTTCAACTCACATTTCTATATCGTTATTATTATTATTAATCCTAGGATTAGATCAGCTTGAGACAACCTGATCTCTATTGGCTATGTGACGGATATGGGCGAAAACGGGTTCA
This sequence comes from Icerya purchasi, assembly GCA_039619475.1. Lineage (NCBI taxonomy): Eukaryota > Metazoa > Arthropoda > Insecta > Hemiptera > Monophlebidae > Icerya > Icerya purchasi. The sequence goes on along the minus strand of CM077115.1, from coordinate 518,440,034 downwards.
TAGATTTTCGTTTAGAATTAACATCCACAAGTATATTTATGGGTAAAATTGACGGTTTGTTAATTTTACTTAGGCCATAGGAGGAGGCCACAAAACGGGCCTTTTTAGACAGTAAAAACTAAAAAAGAAGGAGAGAAAAAAGAATTATTAAGAAAATAAAATATAACAGTTGAACAGAACAAAAATAGAAGTGAGATCGGAATATAAATAAAACAATCAAAAGAATGATGAATATAAAATTGAAACAATCTTACTGAGTGTTAATATAAATTAGATCGTGGCCATTACAGGAAAACAAAGCTTAGCGGTCTAATCTAACGTCTACGAAAGCAAAAAATATCGCAGAACGCATGTAAGGCGAGCAACACCGATGTGATATCAATCAATTAAAAAATATTTGAATACACAAGTTAAATATGAATTTGGTGAATTAAAAAAAAAGAAAAAAAACTAATATAATCGGAATTAATACATTTTACATTCATCTCCAAGCTTAAACCTCTTAGGATGCTTCTGATAACGTTTACAATACAGTTTTATTTTAATTATATGAGAACGGATACAAAAACTTCAAAGTACAAATATTCAATTAAAATTTCATAAATTTCTTGCTATATAGGAAATTTGTTTTTATTTCAAATGGAGAAGAAAAAAGGAATAAATAAAAGCAGAAAAATGTGTATAAAGATAATATTCAAAATCTAAAAAATTTAGAAAATTAACTTACAATTTTATTAGCAAAGATCTATTGTAATTGATTTATTTCGCATGTTTTATAATATATATCTGGAGGAAAAAAAAGATTAACAAATTATTTCAGATTAATCGTAAGGACTAAAATGTTTATTCTATTTTGCTTTTTTTTTTTTTTTGGAGAGGAAGTTTTCAATTTTAAAAGTTAACCCTAATTATTTTCTGTAATTTCAGTGTGTATCAGTGGGATATGGTGAAAAATTGCAAGATCATCAGTTATACTGTAATACGTACTTTACTATTTTTATAGAACGAGAAATATTGAATAAAATAAATTTTGATAGTATTAAAAAATAACAAAAAAACAAACAATAATCTCACTATTTCATTTCCGAGTACAAATTAATTCGCTGAATTTAATATATTTTCTAATTTGAGATTGATTAACGCTTAATCACTTATAAAATAACATGTATAAATATAATTTCAAAACTATTATTAACATGGGCGTTGCCAGCGGGGGGCAGGGAGGGGCAGCTGCCCCCCCCGGAGCCTTGAAACTTTTTAATCAACATGCATTGATGAGTATTCATAGGCGCGTAATCATGAACAATTTTCCGGAAACCCACGAAAATTATGTTTTAATTAAGATTTTATTCTTGTTTAATAAAATATTAAGCCTTTACAACTTATAAATTTTTTCTATCTTGCCCCCCCCCCTGGCGGCTGGAAACCCATCTTGCCCCTCCCTGGCTCATCGGCCGGCGACGCCCTTGATTATTAATATTGTGATTTAGATCAAGATTATTTTAAGTTTTTTTTTTTTTTTTTTTTTTTTTTGTAATAAAAAAGTAATTAATTAAAAAGTAATGTTTAGAATCGTAAAAAATTTTGTTCAGTAAAACGATGAATTTTATAGCTTTAAAAAATACGCTTTGAAAATGTTCTAAAAAAACATTTTACAGTGATCTATGGGCTAGATATTCTGAATTGATCACATTTTTTAAATTTTCTGAACAATTCGGTATTGATAAATTTATAGAATTTGAATAGAAAAAAAAAAAAAAAAAAGGGGGGAAACAGCAGTTTGATCGATTATTAAATATATTTATGAGCAAATTTGTTAAATTATAAATAGTAGGTAAACACTTTTATATTTTCTGTATAGTAAGTTAAATTAGAGTAATATTTTTTTCACGGTGATATTAGTTGTAAAACCAAGTGAAAAAACCTAATTCTTATGTAAATATGAAAATCGGAACTAACATTATTGTTCACTAAATGAAATTATTGGAAACGTTTTTTTCGAAAATATTAACATTTATTATTCGTATGTTAAAAGTCAAAATTGTGCGAACATTGATTAAATCGTATAATATCATATTATACACGCTGGACATGCATTGCTGGAATAACGGCATAACATTTGTAAACTATGAAATTTGAATACATGATGTTTGAATAAATTATTAGGTTTTAAATATTTAATTTTTGCCGAATATGTATTTAATAATATTGAATTAAGGGAGAAATAATGAAATGATGTTTTTTTTTTTCTTTTCAGGCCTGATACATAATATACCATTTGGCCAAAAACGGATTTAATTCACATTTATACGTTTATGTATGAACTCGAAGAATATTATTGAACAATGTGTGTATGAATTACGGAAAAACTGGTTTCTTATTTAGGTAACAATTTAAGTTTAGTAACTTATTTTCACGGTTAACGTGATTTATCTATAATTATTATATAATGTTGTTAAAATACTATGTTATTGTATTGTATTTAAATTTAGTAAAAGGGAAAGGAATATAAAAATTCCTGACAAAAAATTTTCTCTTAAAAAGTATTGATAAAATTTATCTACTTTTTTCAGTAAAATTTTCGTACAACAGGTATAATAAAAAATTACTATTCATTCTCTTGTACTAATTATGGAATTGTGTTATTATTTCCCTTTAATAGCACCACCCGCAGTTTTTTAAAAATTTTTGTACGAAAAACATTGTTTTGAATTCAATAATTACTGAAAACGGAATACCTACACACATACGGTTCAGACGATTATTCGTATTTAAACTTTTAAAAAAAAGCATTTTCAATTTAGTGAAAATTAACGCGGCAATTTTTCTTATGGCTTATTAAAACATTCAAAACGTGTACGCGTTCCAAATTTAATTGGCTAACCTTATCGCGAAGAAATTATTACGGCTTTTTGAGATTATGCAAATGACGATTACAATTTTTTTCGATACAATACTGCGCAGATATTTGTAAATTTAACGTTGTAAATGAATGCATTTAAATATGATTTAAAGGAAATAACGTTATTTTATATTAAAATTATAATTTCATTTATATTGTAATTTATAATTATTTTTCCCTTTATTCGAGGGAAGAACGTGAATAAGGTTGAAGAATGATTTTTTTTAATTATAAATCTTTTTATTTTAAAAAATGAATGAGTTTAATACAACTGAAAATAAATTCATCGATGAATACTACGAATTTGACATTCTTTCGCAAATTACGAGGATAGGCGCATACCAGTAGCGACTTGGTTAAATATATAGAATAAGTGTGTGCATGGGCGTCGCCAGCGGGGGGCAGGAGACAGCTGCTCCTCCTGGAGCCTTGAAACTTTTTAATCAACTGGCCATGATGAGCATTCATAGGCGCGTAATCATGGACAATTTCACGAAAATTGTGTTTTAATTAAGATTTTATTCTTGTTTAATAAAATATTAAGACTTTACAACTTATACATTTTATTTTTCCTATAACTCATATCCTCTTTCTATCATCTTGCCCCCCCCCCACCGATGGCTAGCAACTCATCTTGCCCCCCACTGGCTCATCGGCTGGCGACGCCCTTGAGTGTGCGTGTGTAGCATAAAGGGAAAAAAACGTAAATGTCAATTTGTAGAACAGTTTGAAAGGAATAAAACGCGTGATTATTATAATACATACAAGGGCGTCGCCAGCCGATGGGCCAGGGGGGCAAGATGATAGAAAAAGGATATGGGTTATAGAAAAAATAAAATTTATAAGTTGTAAAGGCTTAATATTTTATTAAACAAGAATAAAATCTTAATTAAAACATAATTTTGGTGGGTTTCTGGCAAATTATTCATGATTACGCGCCTATGAATACTCATTATGGCCAGTTGATTAAAAAGTTTCAAGGCTCCAGGGGGGGCAGCTGCCCCCCTGCCCCCAGCTGACGACGCCCATGAATACATATATACAAGTACGTTTCTTTTATATATTTCTAATGTACTTATATGGTTGCGAAGAAAAGTCGGGTGTATGCAAATAATTACAAAAAATTATTGCCCGAAAACAAACATTTTTCTTTAATCTGTTGCAAAACGTAATTTATTAAGACAGTTTGTAAATGAACAGCCATAAACAAGCTCGTAGTTACGAGACAAGGTAGGAGGATCCGAAATATTTTATAAAAAGACCACGAATGAAATAAAAAACTTATACCGCACGGAATATAGAATTAATATTATTCAGACATGAGACTTATTTAAATTTGTATAGTATATTCTCTTTTGACTACTCATTTTAAATATTCCAATTCTTAAACTTTTTGCTAGTTAGCAATAAGACTGTAGCCTAACAATGATAAATGATGAATATCTTAAAGTAGGAACTTGACTGCCATTAGGTGCGAACATCGAGCGCAAAAATGCTCAGTTACGGCGACGTTCTCATAACCATTTAACTGCCGTATGAACGCAGCATGTTGCTCGAGCCCGTACAAATGCTCAAAAAAACTTGGGGAACTGCATACGCGCGCCTATTTCAGCATATGCCAACACTATCCTAGAAACAACAATATTGGTCGTTGCCGGCACATTCCCAAAAAAAAGTTATATGAAAAATGAAATGATGCCAAATTATTCCTTGATAGCCGCGATTTCAGCGCTACCAGGTAGTCAATTTTAAGTGTCATTTGTGTTTACATTAAAATTTGTCAAAATGTAGGTAAATTTCATTTATATTTAGTTTATATGTGTATTTCGATTGTTACGGAAATACATATTTAGCGCGAATTTTCATACGTTGCTAATTCGAAAAATTGCGGCCATGAGTCCGTTTCTTTATTAATATATACAGGCAAGGGCGTCGCCAGCCGATGAGCCAGGGGGCAAGATGATAGAAAGAGGATATGAGTTATAAGAAAAATAAAATTTATAAGTTGTAAAGGCTTAATATTTTATTTAAGAAGAATAAAATCTAAATTAAAAACATAATTTTCGTGGGTTTCTGGCAATTTGTTCTACTACTTTATGATGATAAAAGTCTTCTAAATTGTCCGTGATTACGTGTCTAATGCTCATCATGGCCAGTTGATTAAACATGTATACGGGCACATTTTATTTATACTTGATTTGTTTATAAGATTTTAACTGTTATTATTTATACGCTAGTTATATTATCATGCGAATTTTAATACGTTCTCTCATTACATATTTGTCGGTCTGCGCGCAGTATGTGTATGTATATATTTTACATATACTTAATCCTATGCATTTTGAAAGACTGCTAATGTGAAAGTAATAACCTTTCCTCTTGGTTTTTAAATTTTACACGCAAAATTGCAAAATACAGTATATGCATAATTAAAAATTAAAAATCTTAAATTAAACAAAAAATCTCTGTCGAACGATAATAGTCAGATTTTAAAATTCCGGAAACGGTTTTCATTAGCTTTTTATATTTACGGAATACTGTAATAATAACCAGAGCCGTATCTGTGTGTTTGTGTGTGGCGCGGTGTGTATGCGGGGGGGTCACCCCTCCCCACGAAATGCCTGTGAAATCATAATTGCTTGAATTAAATGGACAGAAATTCAGAATAAATTTATTTCTTTTCAATTTTTGGCAAAAGAAAAGAAAATTAAAATTTTTACAAATTCTATGAAAATGACAATTTTTTTTTTTTTTCATATAATAATTTTCTGGTCGCACAAGCCACTAGCCCGTCTGTGGGTTCCCAGCATTATCTAATGTTATGCCAAAATATTTAAATTTATTCACATTTTCTAACTTTGCACAACCATATATTTCCTTACTATGTAAACACTTTGTATCATGTAATTAATTTGGGGACGAACATTATAAACCGGCTTGGCGTTCTTATATGCATCACTTTTGTTTTTTTAGCATTAATTAATAATTTTTTGTCCCGCGCCCATTTGTATACATTATTGAAATCTTGTAACATTTTTGTTTTTATTGTAGTGTTCAAATATTGCATATACAATAATTGACTACAAGGCTTTAGTGTACCATTTATAAATAAATATATTTCATAATAACGCGCGCACACACACACACACACACACACGCACATATACATCTATGTATGTATAATTATAAAAATATTTTCGCCCCCCCCCCACCCCACCCCGAAATTTTAGTCTTGATACGGCCCTGGTAATAACTGAATATAAGAAAAATACTGTGTTTTTAAATTTCATATGTTATCATAAAGTTGCACGTAATCTCAGGGATAAATGCGTAAATAAATTTGCAGTCTATAATAAATTTAGAAATTTAAAATGTAAACTTTGTGGATAAGAATTGCATTTAGGTTTTGCGTGTAACATTGAAAAGTAGAATGTAATCAAAATTATAAGAATAGAACGTTTTGCAATAGTATATATCTAAAATTTAAAAATTTTAGAAAAATTATATTTATTCACCTATATTTTTGTTTCGGTCTGTTATGGATTAAATGTAACATTTTCAGAATATTTTGTTGTACAATGAAAAAAACGTCATTAAACAGACCAGCCGATGGATTGTAATGCCGACTACTGTACAATAATTCTTTAGTTGAATTGCAACGCAGATTTCGACTACATTTATCATATAACTTCTTGCGACACGCACGCATATATACTATGAAATTTGTTTTAGCCGGCCGGAACTGCTGAATATGCAAATTCTCAGACGGATCATATCTTATTGTTCGAGCGAAATAAATTAGTACGAAGAATAAAATATAATTAGAATGAAATGTGATAAACAGTCAGAATCTATCTCGGTATTCATATATATATATATATATATATATAATCTATTTAAAACTAGAAATTGTAGCGACAGGGCTTTCAAGGTCTCTATCCAAGATCATCGTTTGGTGATGATCGGGAAAGTTGGTTATTTTTTTCAGTCTATCTTTTCATTGTTCTGCTTTTAGCGCGTAATTTATACTTCTGAATATTCGTGATTCATTAAATTTCAAAGTCATTTCAATTTATTGTAATATTAGCATTACGAATTCCGACTAATTTAGTGCAGTTAAATGTAACGCGGTTGAGACGGAAGCAAGAAAATCGGTTAATTTTTATTTTTTTGGTGTTGTCCAATCGAAATCATCGTTTGCTCAATCATAACTGAATAAAATACCTGTTGCTATCAACATAAAAAATATATCATCTTTAATTCGACATAATATAAATGTACGTGGCTTAACACAAAAAAAGTGAAACTTTTTTACAATGTTTAGTAATTTCAGTAACCAGAATTTTAGTAAAATTCAAATGATAAGAATTACGAACGGTAAATATAAAATTCTTTATGTAACAGTTATCATTAATTGAGAACTGTTACAAATGAATAAATTGAAAAAAGGAAATAACAACTAGACCAGAAGATCATGTGCATTGGCGCACTCAAGGGGGTGCCACGGGGCCATTGCTCCCCCCAAAAAATCTTTGAAATCTTAATTTCGTTTTGTAATGTTTTGTCTTACTTTTTTTTTTTTTTTTTTTTAAAAACATACACATTTACTTTTTGCCTATATTACAAATATAATGTTACGTTTCTATTGTTATTATTACTTTTTTTAAAATAAAATTCGTCAGTTTTGTAATTTAAAAAAAAATAATATTCGTTAATTTTATATATATTTTTTTTTAATTTTAATTTACAGACCACGGAAATAGATAGGTACTTAGTCGAGGTACCGAGTTACCACACCCTAACTCATCTTCTAAATTCTAGCCCCGACCAAAAAAAAACTCCTGAGTGCGCCTTTGATCATGCGTGCTTGTGTGTGTATAAATATACTCCAAAAGTTTTATAAAATGTACGTACTTAATCAGGCCTGGATTAAGTGTATGATAGGTCCGGGGCTACAGAAATATTAGAGGCCCTTATCGAAAGTTACAGAATTGTCAGTTTTATATAACTAAATTTTCTTTAATTTAATTTAATTATATCATTTTGAATTCACGAATTAACATATAATTACTTAATGTAAACAAAACTAAATATACAAACAATGGATAGAATTTTCGATGCTAAAAAAAAATATATATATATATATATTTAATTTTATACAATGAATTTTTTAGCTAATTTTAACCAAAGATTTGCATAAAAGGTTAGTGTGAGTGCGTGTATTGCGCGTGTACACACGCATACATTCATACAGGCATTTTCTAAAAACGTAGATTTCGACTCGTTATATACCTTAAAACTAATTTCTGGCACGTTTTTACTAAAGTCGAAATTTCACTATTACGAAAGTTTCTTCTCGAGGAGGAAATAAAAATGGATACAAAATTTTATTAATAAATAAATGTATCAAAAAATGTACTTATTCGTGTAAAGTTAATTCTATTTATTTGAAAAAAATTCGATGTACATGACAAATGATAGATTAATTTTTTATTACATGTCGGAAGTGGGTGTCTCTTGGGGGCTGGCCCTTCTATAAGGCGAGGCTCGGGGTTGCAGTGCCCCCTAAAACCCCTCTAAATTCAGGCCGGTTCTTAAAAACTAATTAAAAGAAATGTATAAAATCAGTTTTTGATAGCGGAAATTTGGGAAAATACTTGCTGAGATGACCTTCCCTAAAAGCAACTCGAAGGTCCGGCTATTTAGTTAAAAATAGTGTGTATTCTTGAAAGCTGTAATACTTACTCGTGTAGAAGTTAAATTATTTCCTTACTTTTATGGGAAAAAAAGGCCGTTTTAAATGGAAAGGTGTGAGTTATAACTAGCAAGTTTAATCTCAATGATACAAGAGTAAACATAAATTACATATCGTTGCCAATACACGTATATTTAAAATGGATCGTATCATGTACTACTATGCACCTTATGTACTGCTAGAAATGCTATTTTAAACGCTTTGCAATTTGTGAAGAATTATAGGAGAAAAAAGTACTCACAATGACAGTTTCTCAAATTTTCCTGCTACGGTTAAGCAAGACAAAAAAGTAAATGTAACGGATAATGTTGGATGTCTGAAGAACAAAAAAAGAGGATAATTATTAAATTAAGTTTTTAACTAGAGTGGAGCTTAAATAGGGTCCCAGTCTTCTCTTTACCCAGTTGATCCGTCAGAAGCAAACCGTAGCCGACATGCTTAAAAAAAAAAAATAAAAAAAAATAATAGGGTCGTCCAGGACACATTGTGGAATATTGAGAAATGAGATGGCGAAGTGATTAACAAAATCCAGTATTTATACGTAATTTATAAGATGAACCGGAGAAATTTAATGCCATATTAAGTTAAAGAATAAAACTTGAATGAAGAATATTCTAAAAAATGAATGAAATTAAATATGCATTTATTTGTAAGAAAATATACATCACAGTTTTGCGTATATAGTTACAAGGAGGGGGTTACGTCATGAAATTGATACGAATTAGACCCAAACATTGTGTTATACACAGCCAGCTCAGATAAATTAGGAAAAAAAGAAATAAAACGGAGATAAGCCATGTTTAAAAATAAAGAAAACTTTTATTTGTTAAAAAAAAGTTGGTTTTGTACGAGAATAATAAAAAAAACATTATGAAATATGTGAATCATTCAAAACCAGAGTTATCTCCTCATTGAAGAGAGGTAGGTAAAAAAGTTGAATTGAACAAAAAGAGTAAACTAATTTGATTTCCTTTTTTTTTTTTTGTTCCGATAACAACAATTTTGTGTAGCTTTCCCCCTAAATTAATTAATAGTATGATTTTTTTAACTTTTCATTTTCAAAAACTTAACTCGGTCGGAGAATGATCGATATTTAAATATAGGTCATCTCGCAGTATACTATCTTCTCGCTGCTGCTTTTTTTAATAGTAGATACATATATCGTCGCTTACATTTTTTTTTTATTTTTCTTTGCCTGTATTTCGTAACAATGCTCGATATTAGCCGGTTTACTGAATTTACTTGTACTCTAATCCTTGCTTTAACCAGATACTAAACTACGTTTCGAAGTTGTTAATCAAGTTGGCAGCGAAATCGTTTTCTTTTGTAATTTTAATAACACGTAAATTGAATAATACACATCTAGGAACTCCGCATTCATTAAAAAATATATATATACATATATATATATTCCTAAATGTATATGATATATTCAGTTTTTTTACACATTTCTCTTATCTCTTTATTAAACTACACGCATGTATTTTTCTAAAATGATAATATTACCAAGAACGACTGACACACACAACAACATAATTTCTCTTTAAAACAATTGATACGTCTCAGAATCTTTTTAGTCTTATAACCGTCGGCACCTCGTTGATTTATCTACAATCTAGTTCATGATTGCCGCCGTAAAGTTGTTTAAATACACACACATGGCATACGCATACACACTCACACACATATATATATATATGTATATATATAAAATGTTAACGCTTCAGTGATGATTGATGCACAATAATTAGTGCAAATATGAATATATATGTATACGTATATATGTATATATATACGTATGCATATGTACTTTCATTAGAAAGGAGTGTCTTTCCTATTGTTATGTTAACTAGCTCTCACGTAATTTTACTGTTAGTATAGTATTTCTAATATAAGAGTGTTCTTTTTTAGTGTCGTATCAGATGCAGAACATTTCAGAGAACAAATGCTAGATTTATAAATTACTTCGACCATACGAGCAAGGGCTTTGATAAAATTTCCTTCGATTACAGCAATTCCGTGCATTTTATAATACTTGCAACGCGACGTCCACACCAATTCGGCGTCTGCTGTTATCAGTAATTAAAATGAATCATTAAAATGCGCAAGGGATTCCCAAAGCTTCACACGCATTCCGTCGCCGCCACGTTAGAAAATGCCTCTCTAATACGGACGTAGTAACTTGCTTACAATATCCACCCTTGTCGGACAATAGATGCATTACACATGTTGTACGATAACACGGAATAATAGTTACGAACGCGCAAATGAGGAATCATCAGGTTTTGCGCGGGCGTATTTACACGCCTTATCACTGATTTGTGTGCTAGCGATCATTATTGTTATCTGCGTGACTTATCGAAGCTTCGCGTATTCTCAATGTCAATAGTAGTTACATCTTATTAATAATACATGTTTTTTTTTTGTTTTTCTTACTTTTTTTTTTTTGTGCATTGATTTTTGTATCGATCGAAAGAGGAGGAGGTAATGTTTCATTGAAAAAAGAAAAAAAGGAAAAAAACTTCCCGTTCGTTACCAGTAGTATTACGCAGTATAATGTGCGTATGTAAAGTCTGAGGAAAGAGTAATTGCTGAATTATTACCGTCACTAATTAACTCCAGCTGATATTATCGACTTTCTTCATGCGTTCGTCGATTTTTAATCTACCTTACACATACGTCAAAGGCAGTTGCTGGCGTAATGCAAAGCGAAATAAACTGCGAAAAAAATTGTGACCTGTTTTTCTTTTGTTAGTGTTCATTCTTTCGTAAAAGAACAGAGAGATAGTTGATGTGAAATTCTTTCGTTTTATTTTTACCGCTCTTCCGCGTCACACTGACGAAAGATTACAATAGTCGTACGCTATTATAACATGGTGCATCTAAACACGCAGTTAATTTTAGCGAATAAAATAATGGAATAATGACATAAATAACAAATATTGAAAAAACATATAACGTTTTCTCGGTACAGCTCCTATTGCAGTTAGAGAAGAAACAAAATAGTGTAAAAATAGCATTAGTGCGAAGTTTACATAGAAGTCTCTCTCATTGATGTCTCACAGGAGTTGGTGCACAAAAAAAAAAGTACGTTTTGCGAAACAAATCTAATACGGAAAAAAAGTAAAGAAATTTTGTAATGAATTTTTGGTTTTCTTTTCCGAATAATACCCCCCAAAAAAAATTAATACTACATATTAAAATACACAATTTTAAGTGAACATGGTTTTTTTCTGTTTTCGCGTTCGAGAATTAAGCACGTGTGCACATATATCTAGAGGCGTTCTAGTGCGTTGTGGACTGGATTGAAGTGGAAAGATTACCCCCGATTTCTTCTTAGTAAACTTAATTTTTCTTTTTTTTTTTTTTTTTTTTTTCGAATCTGCGCCTACCTCACCACACCGCTACTAACACAACGGAAAGTGTTTTATTTAAAATTTTCTTTTTGGTTGATGGCCAAATGGTTTCATGCCGGGCCCCAGAAAAAAATAAATAAAAATATTTCTTAATACGACATTATTCGGAAAAATTGTTACAAAACACACGTTCATCATTCTTCCTGTTTATAGAAACTTTTCTGTTCAGTGTAAAATTCCATATCAGACTACTTCCAGTTTGGGAATCACCTCTGCTCAGGCGCGCTACATGCTTTTTATTGTTTTGTTCTCTTTTCTTTGGGGTTGGAGATTCGTTAAAAACGCTTTGTAACTATTTTTATTTAACTTTTTGTTATTTCAAATAATTATTCGCGCTATTCGTTGTTTCAGAAATGTTAAAATGTTTTAATTATTACAAAAAATCGACACAATCTCCATACGCGCCCCGTTTTTTAGCATCGCCGCCATACTACTATTTTGAAAAGACGAGAATCTACTATTCGGTCGGACATGTTCGCTTCATTCCGGACATCCTAGTAAGCCATCATCGCCGTGCGGTGAACCGCTTAACAATACTTTGTTAGTAGCAATATGGTTTTTGGAAGTGATTTTTTTTTTTTTATGAAAAAAGAAATTAAAACAGAAAGTAACACGCGCTAGAGAGCGTTTGTTGCAAATATAACTGAAACTTTTTCGACTTTGGTTAAAAATTATTTTATCGATTTTTAGTTTTGGCCCGAAATCGCTCAGAACACTACGGCGTCAACGAAGGGTAGTGCATTAGTGGTAGTAGTAGTAGAAATAAAAACGAGAAGATACCGATATATAGAGTGGTGCAGCTACGGGGAACTGTCAGATTTCAAGGAAATCGTTACACAGTTCCGAGAATTGGCGCGTAAATGCGCATCCGTACCATCTGAAATGAAAGAGGATAAACAAAAAAAAAAACAAAACTTCCTAGTCCTTCTCTTTCGACTAAATTATAATGTGTAGGTTCAAAACAGTAATGAAACGAAAACTGTCAGTGTTCTGGTCTCTTTTGGGAATTCATTTTAAAATAATCATTTTCCCCGCGTTACTAATCGTAGTTTTCCGGCCAATCCAGTAGGAATTTCCGCTATAAAAATTTAACCGCGATCGTTTGGTTAAATTGTTTTGTTTTTTGTCTTTTTCTTTTTTTTTTTTCCCAGGTGTTAGGAAGACTGTTTTAGAGTTACAATTAATCAGGAAGCCCCAACTACCTCGAAACACAAATAGCAGCCGATGACCAGCGAACCAAGGTTGTACCCCTCCACGTTTTACAATATCTCTCAGAGTTATTTTTTTAGGTTCGCATAATAGTCCTTTACAAATCAGTATAACGTTTATTTCTTCTCTTTCTTAGAACACCAAAGTCGCTTCCATCGATTATTTACAATTGCATACGTATAGAGCGCGCCACCACACTGCTGCCTTAGAAATTGGTACTTTTTTCCACCTTAATCCCTATTATCTTCGTGGATAAACGACGTACATGCATATTTTTTTTTGTTTTTCTTTTAAAAAAATTAGGGAGACTGTTTAAGTACAACAGAGAAACGACGAATAATAAACTACCAGAGCAAGATGCCGACATATATCGGTAAGTCAGAAATTGAACGATATTAACATTAGCGAAATAGAAAAAAACGGAGGAATTCTGCTTGTAAATAAGAATTATAAGAAGAATAAAAGAAATTACTTTACTTTTTCAAACGTTTATCAATAAAATCTATGCGTACACATATAGACGACGGTCATTCGTATGCCGAAGGTATTAAGAAAATTCCGCAGCGAAATATGTTTGCGTTAAGTCTAGAAAATTTATTCTGTAGAGAATAATAACACAGCTAGAATTATAGAAGACTAAGATCTGGGATTTCAACGGGTTATCCAACAACTGTGAAGGATGGTGGTTAATATACACATATATATTAATTATAACGTAATTCTTAAGCTACCCCTCATTACAAAAAAAATGTCCTAATTTTATGTAACGCAAAATGTCCCAAAAAAATGTCCCAATTTTATGTAACGTTTATTATATTTTATAAGATTTTTGTTATTGTTATTTAAAAAATGTTTTTATTTTACATAATGAGAGTTAAATGTTAGGATAGGATTTTTTAGATTATGTTATTTTATTTTTGTAGTAAGAATCACGTTGTAAATTTTAATCATTTTATACAAAGTATAGAAAAACAGCAGAGTAAAATCTTTGGATTTCCAGATTTTTTCCATTTCTTTTCTCCTTCTTAATAGAAAATAATAATTATATACAAAAAAAAAAACAAAAAACACTGCGTAATTTTCTCAAGTATTACGAAATACGTCTTTTATTATACCCCGATGCGCCGACAAATAATCTCAATAAAATCTCAATTCTTAAATTTCTATTTCTAGACTCACAAATCTATTCGTTACCACTCTAAACTGCTGCTTCATATTTTCGTATAGGGTATATAAATACTAGAGAGTTTTACAAACATTCTTAATACTTTCAAGTTCTCTATACGTTATACATTACGCGGGTATTCGTGTATTTTCTTGAAATTTTGCTGACTTGTAACAAATTTCCGTCCTGATTTTTCCTGACTAATGATTTTCCAGGAAAAACTGGTCATCCTGTAATTTTTTCAGTTCAGGAATAAAATTTGCTCTACGATCGAAACTCTGAACAAAAGAGTATATTAACGCAGAGTTTTTCGTCAAAACTGGGCGAGAGAACAAGATTTACACCGTGTACGGGGTATAATAAAGCAATTTATTTTACCGCGATGATTCAAGATGATGTTTTTTTTGACACTTAGAATAGACGAATAATCGTGGATGATCGACTTTTATCGAAGCTTTGTATAATTCAATTTAAACGGGGGTCATCTTACTAAAATGGTTTCATTATGCTGTTAGTCGTCGAAAATTACGTTAAACGATTCTCAGCGACAGCGAACCATTTTTTCTGTAGCCTCGATTCGTATACTTTGGTACTTTGCCTGTCAACAAGGTTGTGTGCTGTCACTTACAATCGCGCGACCAATTTAAGTTTTGGTGAACATTTAGGAACGCCAAACTATTGTGTCGTGAAAGCTGCCTACTCCTAGTGCTGCTGCTGCTAATTGCGATATTTTATTATATTATTTTTCCTATTCATTCTGTCCTCTTTTTAGCTTGTGATTTTTGCAAATACTATAGGTCCTTTTCCCAATTTGATACAATTCCAAAACGACTATTTCCCCTTTAAAGTATTATATTATCCGATGTATTTCGTACAATATAGTTCCATTGATTTCATCCCTTAACATTCTAATGCCACGCGATGATGAGAAATCTCTGCAATTCAATTTTGCGAAATATTGCATAATCAATTATTGAAATTCCATCGTGCTACGGTTGCTGCGTGTAATTTTCTCGTAAGCAATTCTCTTCAGTCATATTACATGCAATGTTTAATTTCTTCAACCATCTGACGGTTTACCTTACACTTACGTACAGTTGAAAGCGAAAAAGTTTGTCTACTATAAGATATCTACGAATTAGCTCAGAGGAGTCCCGTAATAGAGCTGCAAAGTTTTCCATCGTGACCATGAATAACTTTTTCCAGAAAATTCATTACGTTTGCAATAGAAAAACGCTTTTTTTTAATCAGTACGATCAACGAATCGGTGCGATTCCGATTCGACGGTGGCAGTGTAATTTCAACAATTGAGAGTTATTCTAAATTTTATGTGGACAATTTCGTGATACCGATTAGCAATCGGTAATTACTATGCTAATTTTAAAACACCGTATACATGATTATGTTTTCCCGTGTAGCGGAGAAAGTATACGATTTGTTTTCTTTCGGAGAAAAGCCTTTCCAGCGTTTTTCCATAGAACGCGATACTACCTATTCGTGTAACTGATGAAAAATCAAAATTACTATCAAAAGTGTTGTCAAGATGACACGAGTAAAATCGTTTTTTGCGATCATTCTTCAATGGACACCGATTTACTGATTTTTAGATGTCGAAACTTTTTCGGTTATAAAACAAACAGGTAAAAGTGTACGTCTCTTTTTAACCGATTTCAAAAAGGGGGGAAATATTCAATTCGACTGTTTTTTTTTTTTTTTTTTTTTTTTTAATGTGTGTTACCTCAGAACTTTCTTCTAGGTGAACCGATTTTGTCGATTCTTCTTTTATTTGAAAGATGGTGTTTTTCATGTGGTCCCATTTAAATTTGATCAAGATCTGACCGGTAGTTTTTTTTAATTTTACCCTTAATAATGCGGGACATTGCAGCTTTTTGGATGCTTTTCATTCATGAGATTAGTTTCATCGTCGGGTTAAATTTATCGACCTAAAATATACTATAAATTTGTCAAATTTCCATATGGAAATATAGCTTTTGATGTTTTCACACCTCGAAAATGCAGTTCAAAATAAAGAAATCGATTTTTTTTTTTAAGTATAACGTATGGAGAATAACGTGAAAAAAAAAATTAATTTTTAACAAGAAAAAAATTCAAGTATAACACTAAAAATTGTAAAATAAAATGCTTTTTTACAAAAAAAAATAAATACCGATACTTGAAGGTTTATTATGAAAATTTAATAAAAATGCACTAGAAAGTAAAAAGTAATTACTCCCGATAAGAAAATATATATCAGAGTTTGATATACCCTTAAAGGTGATTTTATCGTAATTCTTATACAACATTAATACCTTAATTAGAGTAGGATTTAAATTACATATTAAAATAATAATTAATAAAAACTGCATTAAATGTTCATTAAGTTGTTCCTAGATATTGTAATATGAATTTGATACTCTAATTAAGGTATATTAATGTTGTATAAGAATTACGATAAAATCACCTTAAGGTATATCACTGTGTGAAATGTATTTTTTATCGGGAGTAATTATTTTTTACTTTTTAGTGCATTTTTATTAAATTTTCATAATAAACCTTCAAGTATCGGTATTTAGTTTTTGCGAAAAAGCATTTTATTCGTGAAAAGTTTTAAGCTCAGTATGTACTTTTTTGATGTATTATTTTTTTAATATTTTTTTTACATTTTTAAAATATGTTTTTTTTTTTTTTTGTAAATATAAAGTTGAATTCTTGCAAAAAAAAAAGACAAAAATTAGCCACCCCATTCATTTAATTATAAGACGCTTAGTACGTGTCTAGTTTTTTGTTTTTTTTTTTCAATGGGCTCGGTGTCAACACTGACCCAACTACATGGACACTTAAATCACCTACTCAGATTCTGAGGCGATCGAAGATAAAGAGTATAAAGGAAAGAAGGAGGGGAATAACGGCTAGAGATGGGAATGAAGTTAATTTGTAGCGCCTTAAAGAATGCAATTACTAGGTTACCGTGTAAAATATTATTACGCAGACAAATTACTGTGTAAAGATATGAGAGTAAGATTATGATAATCGTAAACTTATAGGAAAACTTTGGTGACTGCGCATGTTATGGTTGAATTTAAAAGTGTTAGGGTAACCCGTTATGGTAGTACTCGCACATTTTTTCCGTAAACATCCGGAAAGAAATAACCATATATTAAAAGGGGAAAAAATGAATTAGGAAAAACCCCCTCCACCTTTTTTTTTTTAATTTTCTTTGGTCGGGAACGGGGCTAACAGAGAACAGTGGCCCGACAACGGAAAAAAGTTGACAGTCGAAGACAAAATGATAAAAAAGTTACACCGGCCATTTGGTCAAGAAAATAACTGAATAAATTAACAATAAATTGCCCATTAAGCTGCGTGACTATTATGTCTGTTTGTTTCATACTCATTCTTAAGTAAAATTTTCTGACAAAACAAAATGAATGTCGTACACGAGGGGGGCCATTCAAAGTAAATCTCAAATTCCTTCCTGGTTTTTATGTTTTTAAATAAACCCCATCGACGGATAATTTTGAATGACCAAATTTTTTTTCTTTTATTCTATTTCAACAAACTGTACAAGCTGGTGTGTGTGTAAGCTAATTTCTTTTGCGATAATGCGGAAAACAATTTGCTACTATATATATTTTATATATACGTGTGTACATGACATACAGTAAGACATTAACCTAATTCTCATACTACGCTGTCGTCATTGTTCCATAAGAATTGTAACATGTTCTGGATATGGAAGAGGATATCCATCTTTCATGTATGTATAAAACATATTATCGATTCAGCGAGCCATTCTGTGCATTCCTCCGGCAAAGGAATAAATTAAACTGCGATTCAACCTCCTCGGCGATTACACTTGCTTGGTCGCCGTTATAAATATGAGAAATCTATGTTGACCGCGACCTTCGTGATATTTCCTCGTCACGTGCGTGCCAAGTGGCAAAATGGTTGTCTTCAATCCTCTTTCGAAATTGTAGATATATTATAATTTTTATGCACTGATCTAAATTTTTCAAATAACCATAGGGCGCCCACACGATTATAGAGTATTTATCGATCGCAATATAATAGTAATGGAAATCTATAAACAAGAGTTCATTCGCAGATATCTATTACCATTAAAACGATTAAACAATTGCTCATTATTCAGAATTAGAATCACCCCCCCCCCCGGCGTGCTACAGATGATGAAAATATATCTTTTTTCGCTTATTTTCGTGAAATAGTTTAGACTATAGTTCCGTGTGAAGTTTTTAATTAAAAATCTCTGATTTGATCTTCTACGTTACTTATAATGCTTACTGGTTAGGTTATTTGATAAACGTAATAAAAACCTTCAATAGTGCCAATCGTTCACTTCAAGTTTCACTTTTATATATCGAAATGTGTAATACTTTTTCCGCATAAAATTTTTTTTTCTTCGCCATATTGCACTTAGAAATGGAAGAGTCAACTAAATACTGGACCTGGTCAGAAGCGGACAGAATAAAGAAACTGTGAATTGAGATAAGGGTATAGAGAAGGAATGGATAAGTAGGAGGTGCATTAAGGATCAGAAAGCCTAAGGAATAACAAATTAGAATATAGAATGGCACTAGTTAACAGACGTCTAATTTAGTGGTTTGATCGCAATAATTTGTTACGCAAAAATTGTATCGGTACACTTCTGTCAGACATACACGCATCATTTATCAAGTAAGAATTCCTTATCGCCTCCTCCTTCATTGCCATCACTGCTGTCGTTTATAGTGTGTCTACACCTCTTCACACTATCTGAATTTTACACTCCCTTTTAATATTTCAGCCTTTTCTTTTCTTCCTTAGTCATCAGTCTCTAACGACCTAGAGTCATCGCTTTTTCTTCTCCTCCCTATTCCGTCTCTTGACTGGGGTCTTTCACGCAGTATCTAAGACACCTACTGAATATCTATCTCATTAAAACTAGTTCTCTGCCCCGCTAAATTCTCTTTCCTTTTTTTTTTCTTTTCACCGATGATATCCTCTTTTATTCCATCCACCGCACTGTGTCATCTCTATAGCTAATTTTCTCAACTTCGACATTTAGAAAACGCTTTATTCATCTTTTTATCTTCCCCGATAAATACTCTATAAACCTCTTGCTAGCCCCTTTCGTTACTTTACGCAATTGGCGTTTTTCACTGATATAACGCCAATTCTATTTCTCACCTCTGTCGGTCTCCTTTATACTTTTCACTATATTAACGACAATGTGCTATTCTTAGCCCTACTTCCAAAACTTTTTTTTTTTCTGTCACAAAAATTGTCACAAAACGTGACACGCTGTATACAGATTGACGGGTTTCTTACCATATTGTTATCGACCAATTTTGCTCTTTTGTCTACCGATGCTCATTCCAAACTATGGTTTAACTCTTACTTGATTTACCCGAGGATTCCCTTTACACTTGTCTATCAAACTCTGGGTTTTTTACTTCTTCCCTAAGCGGCGCTCTAATCTCTTTGCGACACGAAGCTTGCGCTTTGAGCACAGTTTGCTTTATGCTTTTTTTTTTTTGTTCTTTTTGACCTTTGCATTACCGAAACAAGCCATTATGTTTGAATATTCGTCGCTTTCAGTGAAACAAATTTCTTTCTACTCCTCTCTTTTATCAAACAGTATTTCCAATTTCTGTAATGCTTCGTTTATTCTCTTTTTGCTTTCCCTTTTATCATCCAAAGGCTTGATTTATTTTTATCAACATCTTTGATCGTCTCTAATTCGTTTCTTCTTTCTTTTCCCAGTTTTTGGGCCAGTGTTCGTGTGTTGAGGACCACACAAAAAAAAATTACAGTTTGTGAAAATGCTCTTTTTTTCTTTAGACACGTCAACGATGGAGCTTGTTCAATACCACAAATTGTAAATTATATTAGATTATTAAAAATTAACGCAATAAAGGAGCCTAACAACGGCGAGAAAGGGGAGAACAAGGATAGCGTGGACACTCAGACTGAAATTAAGGATCGCATGTTCTTTGTGAAAGTAAAGAGGCATTGGAATAAAACATGATTCACATTGTAAACATAATTGATCTCTGCAGGGAGACAAAGGCGACCGAACGGGAGAAAAATGAAAAAGAAGGACATAAACTGTGATTGATCTGTGAGCGCTTTATGGAGTAAATAATAGAATGACTAACGTTAGGGAAAAGACTGAACCAGGGAAAGAGGGTGGGAAAAGGTTTTGTAGAAAGGTGGAATGAATAGGAATTAGAAAAGAAATAAGGATAGAAATTGGTCCAGGAAATCATGACTGGAACGGGTAAGAGATTAAATAAAAACTTTGAGCGAGAAATCTACCGATGAACCGACCATGGATTGCAGCTGAATTTTAACAACGAGTCAATCAACTCGTAGCCAGAAATGCTGTAATGACTGAGAATCCGTAATGGATTAATTAAGGTAGAACAGATGCGCAAACAAATTGGATATCAAGAAGCAAGTGAAAAGAATAATTGCATTAGTGGAAGCTGTAGAAAAGGAAGAAGAGATGGCTATATAAAATACTTTTCGGAATTTAGACATACTAAAAGGGCTGCGTGTAAGATGTCCATATATTCGGCGAGGGAAATAGAGGAAAAGTAGGGATATTGAAAGAATTCAAAATAGCTAAGTGCACAGGAATAGAACAGACTTCGAACCATCCGTGAAGATAGTCTCGTATGAAAAGAAGGGAAGATTGAGGATAAAATTTACCGAATTTATTTTGTACGGCGGCATGCGGAAGAGATTCGACTTCCAGAGAAACAACAAAAATTAAATAATTTTTAGGAGAGAACACGTGAGTTCCAAGAAATTATAAGTAAAGGAGGACGGTTTGGTGAAGGAGAGAATAAGAGGAAACAAATGCGTAAGCTGAAAAGTGATCGAGAGTAATACCAGGAAATTGGGCAAAAAGAGAAGCGCCAGTTATTGTATATAAATTTGGAAAAATTTGGAAGTTTAGAAGTAGCAATGACATTTAATTAGGATGTGCTCCCACACACTTAAAAAAAAGTTTTCGAACGAAAAGAGGATGGACGTTGGTTTCTACCAAAGTAACTGCAATCGAAGAGAAGTTTAAAGCACCAATATAAAGACGCGAGATAACTGTAGAGTCCCTCCGTGGAGGTAAATGAACATTTCAGTTCCCTCCGATAATAAAGGTAAGAAAAAAAGAATTGGATAATAATGCGAAAGGGAAATCATTAGTCGGAATACGGAGAGATGTACATTGTGAGATAATACGAAGAGAAAATATTTTGAAAAGAAACGTCAACTTGGGTTAGATGAACCCAAATTCGATGGAAAATAAGAGGCGCGGGTTAAAGAAAAAAAATCTAATACAGCCTGTTTAATCGCGTTTTATACAGAACGTATAATATACTTTTTTATGTTTTTTATGTTCTTTCTTTCCTTTTTTTTTTTTTGCTTTTATTAATATATTTGTTTGGCTTCTTATAAATTGCTGAAATAAATCTACACATTCACAATTTTATCTCTAAATATTCGCACTGTCGGCTGTTATATAATGTATTAATAAGAACTTTGCCATTAACAATATACTGTTACTTTTAATTTTCTTTGATTTGTCCATTGTTTACCACTGCGTTGTGATAGTTTCTTACGCTATTATTATTATTGTTATTATCATCCCTTTTTTTTTTTTCATAGTTCCTTGCAGATTGTGAAAGTAACTTCTCTCCGGTGTAGATTACGGACAAGTGCTCTATTTTAGTCCAATCAAATTACAAAAAAAAAAAAAAAATACAAAAAGTCGGTTAATAAAAATTTTTACCGCGATAATGTATAAAAAAAAAAAACGTCAGGAATAAAACTGTTTTTGAATGGACACCAAATTTTATGGGATTCCCATAGAAAACAATTCGTAAATGTGCGTAAAACCGGTTTTAAAAAATAATTAATAAAAAAAAAAAAATACCTCGTTATAGATCTTTAAAATGCGAACAAATTTGCCTTTTTGTTTATTTGAAATCGGTTTATAAGTTTTCGCAAAAAAAAAAAAAAAGAAAGAAAAAAAAACTGCAAAAAATAGCGAATTTTGAAAAATTAATTAAGCGGCTTCTAATTATAGTACCGAACTTTTTCTTTATTTAAATTGTAGGTATTTGAGAGGTCTAACTACCATAAAAATTTGACTTCTTGATTTTGATAAGTTTTTGCAGGATTGGCAATAATGTTAAAGTAGAGGTCGCCGAAATCCGGCCCCTGATTTGTTATTAATGGTGTTCTATAGCGAAAATTCAAGAAGGATTTTATTTTGAAAGGGTTGCTGCTCTATACAACCGTCTTAAAAAAACAATTTTAATAATTACGAGTTACCTGGTTATGAAAACGGTCCCGAAAAAGATGTAATTTTGCGCTTCGGGCGACCGCGTTAGCGCGCAATGGAGACTGTGGCATAGTGGGCAAGTGCGTAGCAGAGATATCTACCGGATAAATGTATCTCAGCAGGAATACCATCTTTCATCTCTTCTACACGGCCGATATTGCAAATCACACAGTTATTGCTAGGTTTGCTGATGGCACACCGATTCTGGTTACAAGTAAGATTCCGCAGGTGCCGCGCTATACCTTTACCATCAACGATAAACGAGAATGAGGCACTTGCATGAAACGATGGAAAATAAAAGTCAATAGCGAAAAGTCGGTGCACGTAAACTTTACACACGATATGCCCATATCAACCTACTGCTGGATGTAAAAACAATCCCTGACGGGATTAAAAAAAAAAAAAAAAAAAACCTTACGAAAAACCGAGAACTTTCCGACGACACTGAATCAACAGTTAATCCTACAAAAATATTCAGCCAAGTACCTGAGGGGATGCACCTTGATTCGCGTTTAAATTGGAAGCATCTCTCGGCAAAAATGTTTGGAAGTAAAGGTAAAAATGAGCGGTCCTTATTGGCTGTTAGGAAGTACCTGAGGGGATGCACCTTGATTCGCGTTTAAATTGGAAGCATCTCTCGGCAAAAATGTTTGGAAGTAAAGGTAAAAATGAGCGGTCCTTATTGGCTGTTAGGAAGTACCTGAGGGGATGCACCTTGATTCGCGTTTAAATTGGAAGCATCTCTCGGCAAAAATGTTTGGAAGTAAAGGTAAAAATGAGCGGTCCTTATCGGCCGTTAGGAAGAAACTCAGCGTGGTTATCTATTGAAAACAAACGACTTTTGCGTATAGCTATCGTTAAATCTAAATATGGGGGCACCTCTGTGGAATACAATTGTATCGTTATGCTAGTAGCTGTTCTAATATAGACTGTACACATAAGGAGGAGACGTTAAAACAATGCATTTCGCACGGTCACTGCTGCATATCGATTCGAACGTAACGACATACATCGATATATGGAAGTTTCGATGGTTCTCGATGAAATTATCAGGTTCGCCGGTAAACACGAAAAAAAAAAAGGACTGAAAAAGCGTATCGATGACGAAGTCACATACAACTCCTCGACATCTTTGAGGATGTTAGGTGGCTTAAACGTTGGGAACGTATGACTTGGTAAAGTAATATATAAAGTCAGAACCACTTTGTTAGAAGTGTAACTTTTTCCACGTGTAACCACCAACTTCGTTATCGTTATTGTTAAATATTAAGCAGTAGTAAAAAATTAAAAAAAAAAAAAAATTATGGAAAATTGTGATTTGCGCGCTTGGCTGGAGGAGGGAAAGAAAAAGAAGTAAAAATAGTGTAAAGGTTGTCAACGATTGTCGCAGTGAGAGTGCTGAAATTCGTCGAACCCATAATAAGAAGACAGGAGGGAATATTACACGTTGGTCATGGGGAAAATTAGTGGAAAACGACTACCAGGTCCCGTACACCTACGAGATGAACGGATATTGTGCTGCATACAACAGGATTGTCATTTTCACAATGTGTACGTCACAAGCAAAGGATCGTGACAAATGGCGGAAAATCACAAAATCATTGGCGGATTTAATCACGATACCCTATCTAGGGTTACGACTGTAGATGATGAGCGTAAGGAACAGACGAGTTTGATTGGGCGTTGATGTAAAGGAGTACGATGTAATTTCTATGGGACTCACGTATAGTAGTTTACCAAATTTCACAAAGAGAATGCTGTTTATTGATGACATTGGAAAAACCCCGATTAATAGTATTAACACTAGGTAACGGATTGCGTTTAATCTTCACCGAAGTCATTCATTAAGGCCTACTTTATTTTTGACTTTATCAAGTAGTGATCAATCCTCCTCCGGAGTGGAAGAAAACTCGATCCATCGATTGACGATGCCGATTTTTAATTAAATTAAGACGTTTTCTGCAATTCTGTTTGAGGTATTTTGTGATGGCAAGACAGACCCTGCGCGTAAGCTTATTATCGAAAAACAAACCGAGATATTTTACTCTGATTGATGCAGCTGGATTAGACTGTTATTTAGTGAAGGTTAGGGGTCTCGTGTGAACATAGCCTCGGATGCGGCAAAAATGAGGATGGCCGACATTATTGGTGAAAAGTTAATCGATATTCTGTTAGAGTACCGCACCGATGTACTTAGTTCAAGGTTTGCGCATATGACAAATACGGTAAGATCGCCCGTAAATAGAGCGCGCTGAACTAACGATTTTATCCGAGTGATGGTATTGTTGATTGCGCTATTGAAACTATGGAAGAGCTCTAGCGAACATACTTCTTTGAAGAACACGAATTCGGAGAAAGTAACGGCACAGAAAAAACTTAATATCACCATGTATAGTGTCAGTTTTTTAGGTAACATCTATCGGTTTCTGTTATTTTATAAACAAAATGTACATACTCGTTATTATTAATTTTTCTAATGCAGCGATTTTCTGAATTTCCATCCTCAATTTTATTTCCGAATATTTTTTATATTTTCTTATTAAACGCTACAGTGTAAAAGAATCTTTTGTTTAATTTGAATCTTTAAAAGCCACTAGTTGAATTTTTTCATTCATTATTATGTTATGTACACACAAAAAAAAAGGTAATTACACGATTTGAGGGAACATATAAAAACGTCGTTAATTTTTCACTGAATTCATTTTTGAAGTGAAATTTTTTACGGCACGGTAGGGAAAAGTTTTTGTTACGCGTTACGCGTTAAACGTAAGGTAGGTATGTATTTGTGTGTATGTGTAAGTGTGTATAAGTGTCTGTCTGGGTCTAGTAGTATACCAAAATGAGTAAATGTATAGTTAAGTATTTATACTACGGGACTTCGTATAGTATATAGTTTATAAGCATTCTCATATTCAAATACAACGATTGATGCAGTGTTTTCAAGATTTTTAAATGATATTCAGCGCAAAACTCCTCATATATTTCTTATTTTAGTTACCATAAGAAGCCTTTGATAACAAAAGTATGTACTGAAACAACCATAAGCATAACTGAAATAGGCCAATGATAATGATACTTTTTTTTATAAATGTATATAATAAAATTTTTTGGATTTATTATTTATTGAAAATGAAAATTTTGTTTATACTGATACCTTTTCCATCTTAAAAATTAATTTAAAATAAAACTTTATTATAGAACTTAATACAAATAAGCCAAAGAAGTTTCACTTCTCCGCGAGTACACATAGTATACACGCATCATTTTTTTTTTTTTTCCATTTATATTTAATAACAGAAGCACTTGTTAAAATAAATACAAAGTGGTTATTATGTATTATAGTCGCACATCCCTGTTCAAGCTTATCCGATATTCCACAGATTTTATTAAATTGTTGTCAACGTCATCGTACAAAATTTCAAGTTCATATCTGCCGTTAGAGAGGCACGTAAATAGACGACTGTTGTTGCCCTGAACTTCACCGCAATTGCATCGACTATTATTGGACAGATCGTATCTATAGAGGTTATATTTTGTACGTGCAGTTCCACTCAGGAGCGTGTCAACGTTTCACAACCAGGAAGGGCATAAATCACTCCTATATATATATATATATATATATATATATATATATATATATATATATATATATATATATATGTATATATAGAGAAAGGCCTATATAGATTAATAAAAAAAGAATGTCGATTATTTTTTTTTTTTTTGTCGCTACTGATAATATTTTATATAAATAAGAAGAGGTTTTAATTATGAAGTGAAATAAAAACGCTTTTCTTTTTTACTTTAAATGATTTTCTCTTATAGAATTTTTATTTTTTCCAACTATCTGAAATTTTCGGTTTTTGTTTTCTCGGTTCTTCGGTGGCCACTTTGTTTTATTTTTGCGACGACGATATAATATTATTTCATACGGTTAAAAAGTTGAATTTTATTAAATCAAACGATCTCTCTTCGCATTTATTTAGCTTTTCGTTTAATTTTCTTGGGATTTTTATTAAATAACACTGTTATATATATACTGGTATGATAAATATTTTTCTGAGGGGGCGTCGCTTTCGCAGTTTTTTCTCTGGAGGGCTGCCCCTGTTGCCTCCCCGTTTGGCACACCACTGGTTCGACTTCTTAGTCTATTCACATAGTGCTTCCGCTTTTAGTTTTCCGTTTGTCTTTGTTTCCATATGCGCGGAGTCTCTCCTTTAGTTAACGTCAGTTCATCCACCTGTCGCAGAAAGTTATGCCTGTACTTTAGTCTTGTTACAATTAATCATAAACAAGAGTCGCTTATAATTAACAGATTTAGATCTTTAATTTTTTTTGTAGCCATCCAACATCGAATTTCTGAAGGTGTGATGTGCTACTAAGTTCATAATGTTTCGTTAGAAGAGTTGGTCTTAGACAGCTAATTATCAGCCTGCATGTCGTTCAGCGCTACATTGGAGTGCAGTGAGCAACTCCGTAGTGAACTCACCTCCATAATTCCCTAAAAGTACATTTACCTTTTTTTTTTTTTTTTTGGAAAATAAATAAGGAATTTAGAAGTAACTGTTCGAGAAAGAAACTGAAAATAATGAATTAACAAAGAAAGGAAAGCTGAATTTATTTGTAGCCGTGTGGAATTTTTGTAAATAACATAAACATAGACACCACGTAAGATGTATGAAAAATGAGATCTTTCTTTCAGTGGAAGCATAAACACGTTGATAACAAGTGTAATAGTAATATTTCCGATCACCAGATTAGAATTCGAGACTAGTTGTAAAATTTCGTATGAACTTATTATGAAATTTCTTTAAATATGCGGATTAAAATTCAGTCATAATCGATTTCGATTGGTTTAATTTTAAATAAATCAAGAAGTTGTTATACATATATACGAGATTAACACCCGCTTGAGTATGTGTACTATTCAACACTAATTCGTAATTTATCTTTAATAGCTAAATTAACAGAGTTATAGTCTCTGGGAGTTTTTCTCCTCCTGCGGTTTTTGTATTTTGCACGAGCTGAGTATGTCTGTAATTGATTGCTTCATACGGAAAAATGATATATGGTAAAGTCTAAACGTTTCATGTATCGTAAAGTCGTTTCGATCTGCAGAACTATGTAGTATTAATGATATCCGCGTATGAATACGAACTTTGTCCGTGGCACCTAGCAGCCTAACAACGGCAGTCTCTCTATACCCCCAAATATTGGTTCTTCTGTAGCTTTTCTTCTTCTTCTTCTTCTTTTTTGAATACAAAAAAAAAAAAGAAAGTTTTATTTGCGATTTTATTTTGATTTTTATCGCGTACATTTATTTCAAAACGTAACAGGAAATTCACGTTGTCCCCGGAGTATTATGACGTTACTGTCAATAATATATGTATACATATAAACTTTGTCCTTCGGACTCGCCATAAGGACATAAGGACTTTCTCGGGAATCCCAAATGACAATCGTCTGCAAGACTACGCCATTAAAATAACAAAATTTTTTTTCACGATGATAAATTTAATTTACGATTTGCATAAGAATTTCTATTACAACTTTATTACGCAAAAACCTTACATGATTTCTGGATAACGCAAAAACATAACTGAATTTCTCATTATCTCCGGTGTAAGGATATATATACATATATATATATATATATTATATATATATATATATATATTATATATATATATATATATTATATATATATATATTATATATATATATATATATATATATATATATATATATATATATATATATATATAGAGGCGAGGTAGGTAGGGGGTAAAATTTAATACTTCTTGGCCAGACAGGTATTTTTCAAGTGCAAGAATACTCCGTTCCGGTGTAGACTTATCTTAAGGGTGGAGGAGAACTGGTCTACTCATCAACGGAAACAACTATGTATGTCTGCACCAACGGCTGCAGTAGCCTTTTATTCTTCAAAAAGCTAGCTTACCCGCCAAGTAAGTTTTCTAGAACAGGTATGCCGCGCTTGTGGCGCGGAATAGTCTGTCGCGGTAATTCGATTCTTGCAGATACATTTGTTCGCTAGCCATCGTTACACCCTTACCAGTCTCGTTTGAATTGTAAAAACGAAAGAAAACAAAAAAGAAACACCAAAGCGACGATTTACTTTGTAAATATGACAATAAAATTCTAAGCAAAAGCTGACCAGTAATGTAACACTCATTTATTCATAGACGTATGGTGTAGTAGTGGTAGTAACCGAATATAGAAGCAGGCAATAGCAACACGTTCCTGCGTGCGGACTAGTTCAGTTAATGAGTTGTTAGCATCCTCTTATTCATTAGCAGTGCTCAATCTCAGGCAGACATATTGTTGTTGTTGTCTCCAGCCAGCTGAGTAACTAGCCGACATTATTACATATTGTGGCACACGCATGTGTCAGAAACATAAAGATTAATAGGAGAAGAAGAAGAAGGAAAAAAAAAAGAATTAAAGAAAAAACAGACATTACGATACCGCGGCCGCAACAATATAGAGCTCTGGCTGATGAAAGAATCACTCATAAAGGTCATCTCAAGTACAAAATTAATAATCATCCGGCTCTGTGAATGATTTTATTTTCATTTTTTACTATCGCAGCAACCCCACTCGCGATGCAATACTACAAAAGACATCGACATCCAGACAAGTATCCGCTCCGCTATTTTCCGAAAGATATCTTTTGTCACCACCCGATCCACAAACCGCATCATGTTTCTTGCTTCCTTTTTGTGTTTTTTGTTTTTTTTTTTATTTTTTTGTTTTTTCCATTTTCGGCCAACACTTCAACGATATAGCCTAATAAGAAGAGAGGTTCGTTGTCGATTTTTCGAAACGAAACGATCAGATTTTGTTGCGTCAATGCTGATCCCCTCGCTCGCTCACTCCCTCTCATTTCTTTTAGGTTATTTATGTTGTTGGCGTGCGGTATTCATTTGGCGTTCCGTAATGTAAACAAATACGTTCGCCGCAAAACCGGGCCTACATGCTCAATAAAAACACGCGATTTCCGTAAATTATTAATACTTAACTAGACGGCATCGACGTAACTGCTGGAAAACATAAAAATGAATTCGTAGAAACGGAGGTTAGCCTTGAAAGTCAATAACGATATCGTATGCTTAACGTTAAACGCAAAATCCTGATGTCTACCCGAACGATATACCAACAAAAAAAAAAAAAAAAAAAAAAGATGATATCAGCGATAAAATATTTGCGATATATATATGTATACATGGTATTATATGGTATTTGGCGATCGAGCTTGACACGGATTTATTCTAAATTTGCAGATCAATAGTTTTCACGACTTTCGCCCAAAAAAATTTAAAAATATAACACCAATACATATACTTAATATAAATTACTCTGTTTTTCAATTTTGAAAGTGTATTTTATAATTTACACGAATATTTAAAATTGTGTCGTATAAATATCGTGAACAAATTTACTTCATCGTAAAATTTTAATTTTCTATTTAACACGGTCGAATTAATAATTCTTTATTTATTTTTTAATAAATCAAAGGTGTAAAAGTTTGATTCCTGACACGAGCGTCGTTTGCCTCCATTTCCTAGAACGGTCGACTTATAGAGATCTTAAAATCCTCTACTGATTCATGAATTATTTCAAATTTTTAGAGTCATTTCCCAAAACCCAAATTTGCATATACATGTATAAGCAAGAATTTCTGTCATTTAATAACT
Source organism: Icerya purchasi (assembly GCA_039619475.1). Lineage (NCBI taxonomy): Eukaryota > Metazoa > Arthropoda > Insecta > Hemiptera > Monophlebidae > Icerya > Icerya purchasi. The sequence continues at coordinate 518,409,522 of CM077115.1, read as the reverse complement.
TACATACATATATTAAGCGAGACACTTGCAAATCAATTAATGGATTATTAATCAAGTTTTACAAGAAGTCGTTTTTTATGTTGAACTATTCTCGCGTTATTTTAAATTAAATAAAAAAAAACGTATTACCAATAATTATCATCTGTATAACACTCTCTATACTAACGACGTTGTTTACATTTGAATCAGCAACGAGAAAAATAGTTCAAAGATGGATAACAAGAATTTTACATTGGCATCCACGAGTGGTAAATAGACCGCGAAAACGACCGCAATTGAGGTGGACTATAAATTCTAACGAAAACTGGGGGTTACCTAGTCCAGAATTATCCACGACGGAGAAAAATGGCGAACAATAGTAAATGCAACAACAGACCGTCTAATCTGAAATGCAAGAAGAGGTTACTACACCACGAGATATTGGTTGATCAACTGATAAATAATAATAATAGTACTTGATACATGTGCCATCGTCAGGAAAGTACTCGGAGAAGATGCGGTTAAAACCTAATGGAGTTGTGCTGTACTTGGCGAATTAGCCTGTATGAATGTAACAATAATAAAAAGACCTGTCCGGTAGAAGACAAACAAAAAACGATAATAATAATCGTAATATTAAATATATATATATATGTATATGTGCGTATATATACAGTCAAAACAATACAAGAATTTATAGTGAAGCTGTAGTTATACAATTTGAAGATTGTCAAAACTCAACGTGAGGGCTCTTTTTGGCCTTTGGGGGAGAATAGAAAACCTTCATAGAAATGCCGCAAACTTTAGAAAAGGTATAAACTTTGCAAAAACATGAATTTTAAAAAAGGTACGAATAATTTTAAATGAAGACGTAAAATGGTTATTTTAAAAGTCTGCGCAAACCTACAAGGACAATAATAAAAACGAATATATCGTTTTCACAGCCTGAATTCATTTTGAAAAGCATGGCAGGTTAATAATAATTAGGGATCTTTTTGAATGTAGTGGTTTCGGGGGAAGAAGAAATTAAAAATAAAATAGTATCAAGGTTTGGAATGAGGTCCGAGAAAGTATATTCAAAAGAAGTTTAATAGCTGTTAACTTTTGTAACATTTTGAAGCACAGTTTTAATAATTATTGCGAAAACCTACCACAGTTCGTCTTATGAGATTCTCCTATTGATTATACATACATACATCATATTTGCCGGCATGTATTATATATATATATATATATATATGTGTGTGTATGCGTGTAGAAGGAAAAAATAATTCTCAAAAAGAGCCCGTGACAAATTAATTCAAGAACACATTGAATTGTTCATACATCGAAGAAAAATAAACAGAAATGTTTTTTGATTTAGTCGGTCCAGTGAAAGAATAGTCAAATTCCGCGACTTTGACAAGTAACTTATTCAACGGTTTTTTTTATTTTGTTCTCTCTAGTATTAGTAGGCATAATTCGCCACTCTACCGATGTTCACTTTTTCCTTTAAGATTACTGCCTTCTTATACCTTTTTGCGTTGGCTGCAACACATCTGCACCGAAAGTGGATGAATGCTAATACTGGTATATGATACTTGGATCTAGTCCCGTTATACTAATCAGTATCTTCATATTTTTTTGCTTTTTAATTAAAATCATAAATATCAAATGGTTTAAATTTCTCCAATATAAACATGTAGTAAATTGAAACAATAAAGAAACAAGAATAACGTATTCTTAAAAAAAAAAACAACTTTATCTGCAGAAATATCAAATGTATGGTCTTTTGGCTTTTTCTGGAAAGCAGAAATAAACATTTCCCTCTTCCGGTAAATCTCGTCCTAATCACACTTTAAAACTTGATTGCGTAACCTTTATATAGCCGGAAGCCGATGGAATACAAAAATATATTTGAAAATTTGCTCCGCAATTTCAAGTTGTCGCTTACCCCCCCCCCGCTATTGTACAGCAAGAGTTATACGTTGCTGTGCGCAATTTCAAATCAACCAGTGATTTGACGTAACAAAGAACACTGATTCTGTTTAACCATCTTAGAACTATGCTCCACCTACTTTACACAGCCTTCGATTTATACCGAATGTCCGTTTACTGACAATAGTAAATAAAAGAGTACACACATTAATACACATATTTCCATCTGAACATCGCACTGTGCCCTCTGTGCATTTTAATTTTAACGCAATATGCATCATTTTATCTTTCATAGCGGTTGCCATCTTGCAAAGCCTTCTTTAAGATAATCAGCAGGATCACGGAATAAAGTCATTATGGTAAAAAATTTAAATAAAATTCGCGCAGATAACGCGGGTAATGGTTTACATAATAAAATAAAGATAAATAAAGAGCCACCACAAAGTGGCGCATTGTAGATATATACGGAATAATTTCCCCTTTTACGAAGATTTATTTTTATCAAGTACCTTTTTAAAACTTTTTTATATTTATTTCATTTCGGTATTTATTTAAATTTACACATTTCTATACTTTTTTTTTTCTTATTTTTTTATATACTTTTCCAGTAAGATGAATTAAAAGACAAAATTTTATATTTTAAATATTTCTATTTTTGTCATAGCTGAGTTAGCTGTATGGTAAATAATTTTCTCCGCCATTAGCTCAAGCGACCTTCAACTAGAAAGAATGCAGGCTGTAACAGGTAATCTCATTCGTATTGCCAATATTAATGATAAAAAATAATTACTTATAAATAATTTCGTTGCCCTCCCCCTAACATTGAAGGCTAAATTCACTCCTGGTACCACATATCAGATAAAAAGAGATTAATTTATTTTGTACACCACTTCCTGCAGCTCAGTTTCGATTTTTATATGTCCCAAACGCTTTTAATTGCAATCGAAGTTACCAGCTCGTTTGAATCGCTCCCGTTTAGTGATTACTTCCGAGATATTTCCTCTTCTACCATTATTATTTTTGCGTAATACAACATTTTCGTGTGATCGCTAAAATTATCAAAAATTAATAAGAGAATAACGAAATTTTGTTAATATAATACTTTTAGAACGTTCTAAATATAACATTTTTTGAATGTTTTAAATTTAAGTGCAATAAAATAAAATTGTCGAGTCTAATCCATTGTTAATCATTAATGCTCACTGTTATATCGACTCGAAATCAGGAATTTCAAATAATAGATTCAAATATAGATTTTGAATTCGGTTGCTGCCGCGTTAATTAGGACCGCTCTAAAAAAACAAAAAAAAACAGTAAACCGAAAATACTACCACACACACCATGAGGTCGTCGTCTGCTGAGTACTTTGCGAAACCTAACTTCACATCCTTGATGCCCTTATGGAACTCAGTTTTAATTAATTCAATTCTCGATTCTTCCTTTCCGCAACTCCGTTTGAGTTGATTTGTGCTGTGAGTTTCCCTGGTTATCATCGAGGCTACTGAAGTAGCTAGTGGTTCGAACTGCTATATTTAATCTTGTTTACGTTTTAAGAAAATTTCAGATTTTAGCTTCTGTCCGTGTATAAAAAATTTCATTCCAGCTTTTCATGTCGAATATTTACAATTCCTCCTTCATAAATAATCTCATTCCTTTCATATTATTCATTTAGCCTAATTCTCCTAATCCTCTGTTTTTCTTTTTTTTGAGCGGTCAACTACGGATATTAACCCGGCAAAAGTGAAATTTCTGAAAGTGTCAATGTGCCGCAGTGGGATATCCTACCCGGTTCTATCCGAACGAAACACCACTGTCAAATCAACTATGCCACGATAGCTGGCTATTTCCTAATTCTTGTGTCTCTTTTAGAGGTTCTTTAAGTTCGTCGTTCTGTTGTTATCGCTATCATTCGCCTTCAATCGTGTTATCGCATTCTACTCCTTCGTATTCCTCTGCATATTAGTGATGCAATTATCTATGACCCTAATATGATGAATTCTGCAAGTGGTTTTTTCTTTCCACTGAACATCTACTTGCATTTTATTAAAACTTGGGCTTTCTGTGACCGTTGTATTAGGCGTTTCTTTTATACTTTGCGTCGTTTTTTTCCTTCTTATTACTGCTATATTAATTTTATCATAAAGTCAACTTGAAAAAAACATTGCAGGAGACAATAAAAATATATATATATATATATATTAAAAACAATCTGAACTGAAATAATTTATTCGTTCTTTATTGATGTCATCATTAAAGTACTAGAGAATCCAGAAAACCGTTATACCTAAAAGAAAATTTACTGCATTTGAAAAAAAATTCTTGGGTCTCTGATGTTCCTTGCGTTTCGCCCCCATCTTATTGCGAAGTAAATTTAGTTCAGTGCTGTGGAGCATTTAAGGCGTAAAATAATCATCGAATCAAAAAAATTAGTAATCGGTTTGTTTACTAAATAAAGAATTAATCATTTTTAAATCAACGGTTTCAATACTTCTATTGCTTATATAATACCGCTTAAAAAATGGTTTCTTCTTATAAAGAAAATCGAAATGTTGGTTAATTACAAAAAAAAATTCATACAAAATATTTAACCGATTTAGGTAATAATTTCCCATTATGTCTAATTAAAAAATAAGTAACAAAAAAAGACTGATAAATTACAGCGATCATTTAAAAAATTTAAGTCGATCTGAATTCTCGATTTACTTTCATTCAATAGTTTAGTTTGTCCTCTTTTAATAATGAAAATTCATTAGCATCTCTCTCTATTTTATACCCAGCTCGTAACGAAAAGATCTAGTGGTTTGCCAAATCCAACACAGACCATGGTTGACCTTATGAAAGAAAATTACAGGTGTCATACTTATGGGTTCCTGGTCATACCGGGGTACCTGGAAATGAACCGGTAGACGTGGCTGCACGGGCAGCAACTTACTGTCTTGTGAACCCAGATGTCGCCCAACCAGCACCCCTATAAAGAGACTACTACAACATAAGTCTAAGCCGGAATGGAGGTCACACTGGGCTTCTCAAAATACATTTTTCGAGATCAATAAATCCACCTTGGTGGCAACGAGAGCATATGATCCGGCGCGACTTTGTAATAATTAATCGTTTAAGAATTCGGCACATTTCTTTGTCTCAAAACTACGTGTTCCACAGGACTTCGCCTCCCACAACCCGCTCTCTCTCTCTGTTCCTGAACGTGCTATCCTTCAGTTCATCATATTCTTTCCATATGTCCTAAATTTGCAATATCCCGCTCGTCATTTAACCTAAATTTTTCATTAGAAAAAATCCTCGCCGATGCTCCTCTGCAGCGATCGTCCGAACCTTGGCATATATCAAAACAAATCGGATCACTCCAGTGTCATATAAACTTTAATAATTGCCATATACCATAATAACCTATGCAGTTACACACAACTCATGGTAAGAAAAAATAAATAAATAATTTTAGAAAAATACGTACGTGAAAGCGGAAAATAATTTTTCATCTAAATAAGTATTAGCAGTTCGGATCATCGGGATTTTCATTACTATTTCGTATAGCGATTCCACGATATAATAATATTTAACAAACCGCATTATATCATCCTACATTAAATACTATGCCGTAAAAAAATACGCTATTGTTAGAAACTCAATTAATTATTGTTTTTCAAAAAGCGGAAAGGTTATTTATTATATCTATGCGTGAAATGTTGATATCGCGAAAATCTCCCTAATAAATTGTAGGAAAATTTTCTTGAAAATCGGTTTTTTTAAATAAATCAAATTATCTGAAATAATTAAAAGTGAATAAATTTTCATTGCTGAAATTTTGACAGGATTAAAAGAATATTCAACTTCAAAAAAAAAAACGAATTATATATAATAGTTGAAATTTTGGTTCCCAAGTAAGACGGACCAATTTTCCTGGTGCATATGACAGGTGGTCTACAGACTGCGGCAGATCGTTATGCAAAAAATTAAACAAATCATTCAACACCATTCATCCCAATAATTTTTATTTTATGGAAATATTAAAGAATATTCAATGTAAAAAAGTATATACCTAAACTCCGCACCATAAATGCACAAAGAGAATAAACAACTTTGGAAAAAGTAAACTTTAAGTTTATGCCTTGATTTATATTTAACTATTTTGTGGGAAAAATTAATTTATTTTGCACAGATAATTAATTAAATAAATCTAGGTTAATGTTTTGCGGTTTTTACTTTAGCTGAATATTTGTCTATAAAATATTAAAATAAAATTTGTTGTCTATATCCATACTTTAATAGAAAATCGCATTTAACACCTGAAAACAAATTTATCATCTATAAACAAATCATCCTTCTCAAAATATTACATGTAGTAATAATTCTGTCGTCTACCGGTTAAATTATTTTTTTCAGCTACTCCTAAGAATTCAAAATCACTGTCTACTCATAGCACTAAATAAACCACGATACACTAACACAACTATATGCGTGAATATGTAAAAATGCCGTGTACACTCAGGAAATAGTTAAACACGCGGACATTTTTTCAAACGTGCAGTGCATCTGACTTAATATTAATAAATAATATATAGGTGTTAATATGATTACCAAAAACCCTAAAGCTTGGATACAAAAAATTATAAACATAGGAAAGGATAAAGCACATATAATATCGACACTTAAATGAATAATTCTATGAAACTCTTGTGTGTCTGGCGATTGCATAATGTCTAAGTTATACTTAAGAAAATTACGGATTTTCTCGTATGTAATATTCGTTATAAATTAAATTAGTATAAATCTCCCTTTATTTTCTGGAAGGATTTACGCACGTATGCAGGTTTCCTTTTTTTCATTGTTTTTCCCGAAAACTTTAATTATGTACGACTAACAATAAGTAAATTTATAAGTCCCATGTTCCTATCCGGTAAGAAACACCTTCGTTTTTGGGTACGGATTAAATAAAATGCTAAATGTGTTATATGTATTACTACACATATAGAAGTGTACAAATATACGGTTGTTTTGTTGTTTGTTTTTTTTTTTGTTTTCTTTTTTGATGACGAACAATTTACAAAAATTATATTCCTCGCCAAACTTATAAATTTAGTTTAAGAAACATTAAAATTATAACATCTTCCAACTTTGAAAAAAGTAAAATTCTATATAGAGACAAAAAATGGAAATATAATTTTAATCAATCTTGTTTTTCTTTCTTGCGACTTCTGTTTTCTTGCCAATTGACACAAAGAACTTTCTTGTTCAACCTACAAGAAACTACACAGATTAGTTGGATCTTTTTTTTTTTGTTGGTGACATTTTTTTATTCGTAAGTGGTCTAATTTTTACACAATAAGGTTTTTGACAGAGATTAATGATGTTTTGGACATAATTTTTGGGGAATTACTCGCAGAAATTCAGGTAGAATAATTAGTTTTTCCGATGATCGGAATGGCGAAATAGCGTTGCTTAATTTCTTTTACTTACTTACATTTTGTTTATGTAAAAGATTTTTTTTTTTTCGTATTTCGGCGTGTCAACTTTAGACATTAGCATGAAATTTTTCGAAGTTCCAATATGCGGCAGCTGGATTCAAAACCGAATTCTACCCGAATGAAACACTGATGCTTAACCAACCACATCACGGTAGCTGGCTTATTGATTTTCTTATTATTAGTTCTCCCAAAAAACTCGAGAAAATTTCTTTTTTTATCATTATTATTATTGACGCCATGTAAAAACGAAAAAAAAAAAAGAAAAAAAAAACTTAAATTTTTAGTGCAAACGAATTGGAAAGCTATATTGATATTTTTGAATCTAATGTAACAAACGATTAGATGGCAATTGGTTAAACGAGTGTTTTATAAATTGAAAATTTTCGACGGAACTGCCGCTTTTGTTTATACTTATAACACGGAAATTATCCATCAACGGAATACGAAGCAAGCTCGGGCGTATACGGAATCGTTATTTTTTGTTTTAAATTTAGGCCGTTTAATTTCAAAAATTTTTGTGACGTTTTTATACTCTGAAGATAATATATATAGAATATTATTTTTTCGAAATTCATGCCTTTGAATTTTAAAGTTTTGCAAGTTGCATAATTTTTCTGTATTGTAATGACGAAATAAACACATCGACTCTTTAGTTGCTATAAAACAAGCTGTCATCCGTCTATTTGTGTAACATCTTTCGAAGCGAATGATATATTTTTACAATTGATACCGTTGTTCAAAAAAATAAATTAAACGTAGATAATAATTTAAATAAAATATATGAATTCCGGTATATTTAATTATTGACAAACTCGATTTAATTTTTATTACTGCGTAAACATATCGTTTATTTATTAATATTTTTTGTGAAAAAAAAAAATTAACGAAATTTTATTTTAGAAATACGCTTTAATAACTTTCAAGTGTGTAATTTTAGAATATGTGTCTGTTCGAATGAATTTTTACTTTGATTATAAACTATTTAATCGTTGTTTGCGATTTGAGTATAATTTCGTAAAATTTAAAGAATATTAAATGACGAAAAGTATATTTTTTAATAAATTTTACTTCAACTGACAGTTCATTAGCCAGATTGGAGACTAATGAACAACAAGAAAGTAATTCAAACAGCGCAGTTTCTTTAAAATTTTGATGCTTTCAACTTGTGCCGTATTTGTATTATTAAATATACTCAATTAGGTGAATTGTTGCAGACATTTTACATCGACATGTCGCGATGTTTTGTACATGAAAATATATGAAAAAACAATAAAGAAAAAAAAAGAAAAAAGATACTCTATAATCATTGGCCGCGCCAGCGGGGGGTAGGGGGGCGGCCGCCCCCTGGAGCCTTGAAACTTTTTAATCAACTGGCCACGATGAGTATTCATAGGCGCGTAATCACGGACAATTTGGAAGACTTTTATAATAATAAAGTAGTAGAACAATTTGCCAGAAACACACGAAATTTTAATTAAGATTTTATTCTTGTTTAATGAAATATTAAGCCTTTAAAAATTATAAATGTTATTCTTTTCCTATAACTCATATCCTCATTCTATCATATTGCCCCTCCGCGGCTCATCGGCTGGCGACAGAAACTAATCGAAATCGACGATAATATTCCCTTCATTTCTAGTCTGGGGGAAAAGGAAAAACAAATATAATTCAAAAAGTCGAAGTCGGCCGAACTGATCGAGTTAGTTTTAGTTTTGTTTCCGATGACGGGGACATTCGAAATATTAAATAGTATTTTTAATAGGGATCTGGTTTCTATCGAAAACAATTTTAATTTTAATTCTAGTAATATGTATCACAAGAATTCGTTACGTCTTGTTAAAATACGAAAAAAAAAAAAAAGAACGGTATGACTCGAACCTGTTCACCGTTAATTTATAAATTTGGCCTGTTTCATAGCGGCATTATTATTTTACTATTTTTTCACTCCTATTCCGATTGGTTTACTTTTTGTTCAATGTAAAAACAGTTGGACGGTGTTTCTTTACATCCCCGTTGTTAAGAACAACGGATATTTGTCACACGCGCAAATATCTGTTAAATAAGCGCTGAAATATTTACAGAGCAACTGTTAACTTTTTCTATAAATGTTATGATATTTTTCCATATATATATATATATATAACGTCAATTGGAGTAAAAAGTTCTACTAGTTCCTTTTAGCTATCCAAATCTGTGCGTCCACTTAAGCTATATTCGGTATGCATAAATATTCTCGAAATGTTCCAGCAATAACACTGCGAACCCGGGCGCGGCTGTTACACCCATTCGTGTACAACTGTGATATTGTATTTCACGCTCGCTCGCGGACATATCCATTCATCAATAAGACTATTATTTTTACCTTCTTCATTAACGATACTTTTGCCCTACTTTCATATTAATAAATTTAACTCTGAAAAGTACCTATATACCGTAAATGAAATTAAATGAAATAAAATTTAATATCCTACAAACAAGGTAGAATGACTAAATTAAACACATTAATTAAATCCAAGTTCACTTAAATGTGTGAATAAAATTCACAACCACATTAACTAAAACACATATGCCGCTATTTGCGTAAAATGTTATTAAATGTAACCGTGTTTAGTCAAAGTATTACGCCATTTCGCCTACTAAACCGGTTGTTTTTGGTTCTTCGGCGTACAGTTAATTGTAGTAATACATTGTAGAGGATGTAGATCATCGATAGACTTATTCTTCCAGGAAATCTCCTTTTCTGCTCTAAACATGGTCACTATGAACATGATCGCTCCGGGCAAGTAACCTATTATTTACGCGCAAAAATCATCGAACGAATAAAACGTTTGAACCCTAATATTTTATATTGCACATACAGTAGTACTTTTGAATTATAAATGAAACGTTTTATAATTCGGAAAAAATCTTACTTAGTCCTCATTTGAAAACCTCATACGTATGAAACAAAAAAATAATTTTTCTTTTTCGTTTTCTTTCTTTCTTTTTTTTTTTTTTTTTCATTTCTATTGAGGGATTAAACTGAAAAGGAGCATGATAAACTTTGATTATTGCAATAATGGATTAAAAATGACGTCATTATTCAACCACTCCAAAAACAAAAGAAGAATAAACGAATAAATAAAAAGCATAAAAAACACACACATTCCCTAAAATTGTCTTGCGAGAAGAAATTAGTAACATATTTATTAGGTATACTTTATTAATAACGTTTTTAAAACTTAGATAAAAGAGGAAAGAGAGACAGCATATTATGCTGACGCGAACGGTGTAACAAAGGTTTTTATAATAAAAATATTTTTCTTCTTTTTTTTTGTCCTCATTTCGGATACTACCGATGAAGCAAATGTATTTTGTAAGATTCATTACATGGCAACAAAATGAATGTGTCCCCCCTCCAATTAAGTTTATTAGGTCACATTAATTCTGTTTTACAAAGTGTTTAAGTGTAATTCTTAATAGTAAATAGTGCCTTATAATATAAACGAATATTTTTTTTTACAACTTTTAACCTCTTGTATTGTAAAGTGATTGAAATGATCGAAATTATCACCAGTTGTTCCGTAGTACCATCTTCAATAATTATATTACTGCTATTGCAGCCTTGTAAGATATAATACACGCTGTCCTGAAAATTGAACAATTCCATACTTGTATAAGTACACTAAAATATTTGATTTGATTTGATTTGTTGGAGCATCTAGCGTGATATTTTCGCGACTGATCGATATGTACTTGAATATTGTAATTACCGATATGCTTCCCTCTAGTGCAACAGTTCAAAGTTATCAGCATCCGTTGGAGATTTGTTTCTCCTAAGTTGCTATTATTAGCAAACAGAATTTCGATCTATCACGAGTACAGTCTCGCTTTTATTCCTAAGGTTCCACCTCTCTATTTCTCTTATAGGTTTTTTATTAATATGATAAATATGAGTAATATTTACAACACGTTAATTCACAAAATTAAAGACACAAATCTATCGTTATCTGTATTGTGGTTCGATAATTTTATTAATAATAAGTATCCGGATTGTATCAAAATTTTTAACAGATGGTGCTAAACTCGCAGGTCCCCCCCCCCCTACAATCTCACTTTGCAGTTCAAAAATTCAAGCTTTCTCCTGATGCGTCTGTTTTTACCGCCGCACGCTGTTGGCTATCGATAAGGCTCTTGATTTCATATTGAATGTGTTCTTAACCCGGATAATAAATTTACAATTTTCTCCGATAGCCTAGGTGCCTTGATGGCACTAAACTGTAATAGTTCTTTTAATTATAAATGTCACCCCCCGCTTATTTACGAGATCAACACACTAAATACCTTCAAATTCTTAATAACAATGGCTGTTTAAAGTTTTGTTGGATTTCCAGTCATCTCACGGGATTGGGTTAAATTGTAACGTTGATGTCGTGGCCAAATGCGCTCTATCGAATCGAATTGTATTCTCGTTCATTCGTTCTTCAGACTTCCATCACAGGAGACGGACCACTACTTTGGAGGATTGGATAGCTTATAGAGATAGGCAGAATACCGATAGATATATTACGATATTGTCTAATCTAATATCCCTTTTGTTTCCTTGGTATTTTGATATTCCACCGTCTGTTCCCAGTCGTCTTGTTCGTAACTGTATGTCACGCTAGTTTGTAGATTGGGCATTCCCGTATGGCATTAAATTTCGCAGACTCCTCTCGGTGTAACAGTAATCACATTAGGTCTACACCTTCATTAATGGTATTAATCACTTGCTGTTTAGCTGCAACAAATACGAACGAAATAGAAAACGATTTTATGAAGGATTAATTTCATGCGGATTGTCCCCCCCCCCATATGTAGCGTTCATTATATTAACTCTGTACTGGACATGCTGCAATTTTTACTAATTAATAACAACATTTTCGTTTAATTTTAAAAAAATTAAAAAAAAAACAGTTTATTGAAGGAAACAACAAAAGTATTATTTTATTTTCGTCTTATTAAATTTTTCTTTTCCCTCATTCGTTAGAGTTAATTATTTTGTTAATGAAAGGTTATTTCATTTTATTCTTTATCGATGTATTTATTACTTATTTTTTCTTACTTTGTAGTCTTTGTTCAGTGTGGCTACTTCCTCTTTTTCTCATCAGGTATTGTGAACATTGCCATGCACAATTCTGTGGTCATATTGTGAGATGGGATTTTTTTGGAAAAAATGTTTATTTCCGTTTGTTGAGTTTCATCAGGCACTGTAAGCACACTGCTCTATAGAGTTACGGCCATATGGTAAAATAGAATTTCATTTCTCCTTACTTTTCATTTCTTATTTTTCTAGCTCTAGTAATTTTTCATATCTAATCATAGTGTAGATTGCTAGCCAAACAAACTGTGTTTGCTCGGGGCAAAAAAAAAAAAAAAAAAAAAAAAAACACAAACAAACAAACCAAGAACATATTTTCAAAAGAATATTTTAACAAAAAAATACAATTAAATATAAAACTTTCGCACATTTTGTTTGTTGAGTAATAAATTAATAACGTTATAACTCTTAATAACAAATAACCAAATAATAATCATATACTTCATATGTATAATCGAAACAATTTACAATAATGAAGCAAATTATTATTAAGTGTCAAACGTCATTAAATGAAAATAATAAAAGAGGACTTAACATCAGCTTGACTTTCATTGCTTTCAAAACAGATTGTGACCTTCAATCAATTAAAGTTTTAAATCCCCACCGCGTTACTTTGGCCCGTTTATAATTTGTGTCTATTGTATTTTTGAGAATTATTTTTTCGATATATAGCAACGGTATACAATTTATATTAAACATTCTACAAATAACCGTTTGTTATATCTAGTTATTAAACTGATATATTTTTCTTTCTTTTTTTTTTTTTTTTTTCTGAGAAAAGTTTAACGTCTGTTTTTATTAATCACTGCTGAAATTATTTAAAATAAAAGTAGAAAAGATTATGCCTTAAACATTTCTTTAAAAAAATTAATTAAATTTAAAAATAGATAAAAAATTACTTAAACGCTTGGTTTTATTTTTGGTTACAAATGAGTATTACAGATAACGAATAAATAAATATATATATATACACACACACACACACACACTTTTGATTATTAAATAATTCTTCCACTATCTTTATTTTCAAAATTATTATATCTGTGTTCAAACGCAAATCCCACCACTTGATAATAACAACAACGAAAAATTTTTTTCGTTTATTTTTAAGTTACTTTTTAAGAAAATTTAATCATTCAACCTACATCGATTTGTTCTGGGTTTCTAGCCATGTCGGCATTTAAGGTTAGGGTAGATTCCTTGGGGATGGCTTCACCTTCCTACCCCTATTTCAGTCAAATTCCCGCTTCCAACTTACTTATGTTGTGGTTAAAATTTCATGTTAGATTTTGGTCAAATATTTACACGTTGTTTCCTTTTCAAACAAACGTTCCTTCTATTTGTTTATCAAGCAGAATCTCCCTATTCACCCTTGGTTCTATTCGTACTCTACGACGTTCCGCTGTATGGTCTCTGCTATTCGTTTGCGCCTTTATCATACTCGGCTACCATTTTTATTTACCACCTCCTAACGGTCCATCCTAAAATCACGAGCTCTCTGCCATACCAACTTGATATCTTCTTCAAATGTCCATCCCTCTCAATGGAACATGCCCATCTTTATTATTAAATATTTGTTAACCCTGGTCATTATTCCGTTTTACGCATCTTGTCACTTTTTTTTTTCAGTTCATTATCCCAGTTCTTATAGTTCCTTCATTCAGTTAGTTTCTGACCGAATCAGTATTTAACTGACTGTTCTCCTTCTAATCTTTTCTGGGCGCAGATACAGTGTCGAAGTATCGAAAAAAAAAAAAAAAACAAAAAAAAAACAAAAGCAAAATAAAAATTTTATTGCAACTAGAAGATTTAAAAGTATATTCATAGTTAATATTACATTTTCGAAAATTCCGACTGAAATGTGAGCAGAATTTTCATTGCCCATCGTGAGAACTACGAATTACTGTAAATCTCTTCATTTCGAACTTAACCCTGTGTTGTACCAGAGTCTAATTCGAACTTGTTCGAGTTCATAAAGGTACCTACCCCCCTTTTACGTTCCGGAGTCGGAATTCCAAGCAGGTATTATGTACTATTATGAAAAGCTTAACAATCCATGATACCTTATCAAGGATAACCATGGGACTTGCTGTACTTTACTTTTTTCCTTTAGAAACAAAATTTCGTAATGATAATTCAACCTTATTAAAAATTACACTGCTTCTAGTTTTTATGTTTAAGTAACTAATAAGTAAACATTTATAAATGAAAAAAAAAAAAAAAAAAGATTAAAATGTGGTGAAAGCGCGCTTATTTACGATTTGTTGTAGTGCATAATGAAGCGAAAAGAAATAACGGCATAAAAAATTCAATATACCATTCTTAAATATGCAGCATATATTTCATACCCTTTTTAAACAGAAATCTCATGCGCGGCTTAGTCTGCGCCTTATGCATCGTCAGCGGCAAAGAAAATAATTCTTAAATTCATTAGCGTAAAATATCACCGCTGTTAAATATCCAGAAATACTCGCAATATGTTATTGTAATATGCTTTTTAGCTTAATTTTTCCATATATACTTTCGTTCGTTATTTGCATGCGATTTTTAAAGTTCCGTAAAATGCAACTCGGTAAGTCGATTATTTATTTTAGTAAAAGAAAAGTTCGAGTTTTTATTATACGGGATCGGTGGTACGTATGTCACATATAAATAAAAAAAATACAACACGATTATATTAAAAAAGAAAAATAAATAACTTACAGAAAGTATATATGGAAAAACAAAAAAAAAAAAATAAATAAATAAAGTATTAACAGGGTTTTACGCAGTTTTGCATTGAAATATACATATATGTATACAGGAAAAATTATATACATTTATATACATACATCCGGGTCCAGAAAGGACTATTCGCGTGTGAATAAATATTAAATATGCGCACATAAATGAAGAACTTCCAGAACACGTATTTTAAAAATTTTAAGGAATTATTTATAGTATGCGACGAAAGGGTCCGACAACGAACACATAACTCTGGATGGAACTATTTTTAAAAATTCACCAAGTACATTCACCTTCCATACACGTTCATAAACATTGAAATATATATATATATATATATATATATATATATAAATAAAATTGCATACATACACACACATATATATATATATATATACATATATGGATGTGTGTATGTATAAAATAAAAAAAAAATAGAGATAACGAATTTCAGAAATATGTTGCGAAAAAAAACATTTCATCTACAGACAAAATACCACACATACAATTAGTATAAAGGAGTCACGACGTAAAGATCGTCCAAATACGGTGATACTGAACGAAACATTTTTGCGAGATAATCTTGATTAATAAGAAAAAAATAATCGAAAATATTTTCAACCAATCGCAACTACTTTCACAATCAGACTAATTAGCATATATACGTGCAATTCTTATCGATGTTCATAAAAATTTTGGACTAGTAACATTTAGTCAGTCAACTGCTACCGGTTAACCAACGGTATTTACTTTAATCAACCCGTTATGTAAATATGTATATCGTCTTCAACCGTAATACTGGATCTTTGGATAGGAATTTTTTTTATTTACTTTACTTATTTTTATTTTTATCTTCATATCCGATCATTTCTTAAAAGGTTTTTCTTTTTCCTTTCTTTTCTTTTCTTTTCTTTTTTTTTGTTTTTAATCTATAACGTAAACACACAGACACACACACATACACGGAGGCTGAATTTCTTCTTTCGTCAATACTCAAAATGTAGACGATACTGTTACCGCGAAAAAGACTACCCCGGTGGTAGTAGCGAAACAAAACAAAAAGTAAAGAGGGCTAATAAATCTTTCGCGTGTTGTAAATACGAGTACAATCATGTTATTTTTTCCGATAAAACCCACGTCAGAATATTGCCATTAACGTTTCGAACAAATAAACAAATTACTATTAAAATCGGTTAAGAGATATTGGAAAAATGCGTAGTACACAGGATTTTTAAATGACAATTTTCTTTTTTTTAATTTTCTAAGAACGGTTAAAGAAAATTATACATTTTTTTTTAAAAATTGAAAAAAACATTTTATTAAAACTCGCTACTGGAATTCATCTCAGAAGGCTTAACATTCTCGAACTCTGAAAACCACCCCTATACGTCTGCAAATACCTCTTATTTCCGTTCCGAAAAAATTTGGGACCTCTATCGTTCTACCTACAGTCGTAATGATATGGTGCACATATATATCATTGACTATGTAATTTATACACAAGAATATGGATAAAGCGTGTAAAACGTTTTCATGATATAATTTCGAAAATTCGGGAGAATTGTAGCATGAAGTGTTGGCAACAGAAATTCGAAACCAAAGATGAAGTAGTCATTTAAAACTAATTTTTTTGCAAAAAATTATAGTCGACTATCACAATTAGGAGTCCAAGGGGGGTGTTTTATGGTGAGGTCAGAAAGAACGAGTTTATATGCGTATATTAATTGGAGTTGTTTTTAGGATTCCGTACACATAAATAATAGCGTTTGTAATGCTAATAAGATGTTTCGGAAACAACAAAAATATTCAATTAAAATATGCAACAGCTTACGAACGGTTTGACTTATAAACTTCGATATTGGATCGTAAATTACAATTAATATTCTCTTTAAAGCAATAACTTCGAAATAATCGATTACCCTGTACGACAAAAAACCCTGCAAAAAAAAAAATCTGTGAAGAATATATAATTAAAACAAACTCAAAAATGACCCTTAAGAAAAAATGCCTAACTCATCACCAGATTTAAAACTGAAATTTAAAATGTAAACAAAGCGCAGAAACTCTTTCATAAAATGCAAAAATTACGGTTAAAAAAATTTTTAAACCTCCTTTTTGGGTCAAAAACAGCAAAAAAAATAATGATAGAGGAAGTTTACGTAAGTAATAGCCCGAGTAAAAATGTTCAAGAAACCAAAACATATCTAAAACATATGCGCATAAAGGACCGTTTTATAGGAAAAATATAGCTCAGCTTAAAACTTCATATTTAGAAGAGGCTCCTAAGCCGGCGAAAGCTCGAAGGTTAAAAAAAAAAAAAGTAAATCGTTGGAAAGATTGCTAATTGTCAGGAAAAAACCCGTATTTCATTTCCTCGACAAAACTTTCAACAAAAAATTCAAAAAATGGCACGTGTCCTTCCGGTAGCGCCACGAGTATTATAGATACAAAAATTTAGAAACAAGGTTAAAAATATGCGCATCCCCCCCGTATATTTTTCTTAGATTTTGGGAAATTCGGGTTTTTCAACATTAAAATTGGCCTTGGGGGCGTCGTAGGCTTGAAATTATTGAAAAAAAATCCCCCCTCCCGGGCACGCGATATATCGATTGAAAAGTCGCTATTTGTCGAGTACAAAACCGTATTCCATTTCCTCAACGAAATTATCGAAGATGGAGACAAGTTTCAAAAAATCCCCAAAAAAATTACGTGTCCTCCCCCAAATTTGAGGCGCGAAAAATCAGATTTCTTTTTTTTTTTTAAATTTATTATCATGTAAATCAACGGTGGATTCATAATAGTCGGATAAGGGACACGCCTCCAACTATCCCCAAATAATCAAATCCTTAATGAAAAAATCCGCTACAATAGAAATTTATACTATAAAAGATTTGTATAAATATTATAATTAACCATTTAATACTGTTTTTACTAGTAAAACTATTAATGTTCCTTTTTTATTCGAATTTAAATGTAATTATCATCGTTCTTTTGTATTTTTTATTGATTTTTAATTTGTATTTTGTAATTTTAATTAAAAATAGTAGTTCAATGAAAAAAATATGTATATATTTAAACTTGCTCACAGAGAAATAATTCGGATCGGATTACTAAGCGAAAAAATAAAAGGAAGTAAAGTCTAATAAAAATACTATCGTTTTATTTTTTTCCGAATTCTAAACTAACTTTTTTTTTTAGTATAACTTTTTTATTTTTCACCTCTAAAAATAAAACAAAACTTAAATTAAAAATTGTAATAATCACCTTTTTTTTTAAAACACATTTTTGAATTTCTAAAAAGGTCGCTGTTTGATTTTCTTTATGAAACACACAAGGTATTTCTCAAATCTGCTGCCTACTCGGTATAAGATATTACGTAATTATATAATTGCCCTCCGCAAAATGTCTATCTGGATCCGGTTCCTGATGTAACTGTAAATTTTAGTTATCGTTTATCGCGTTAATTTAACATACAGAATCCTCAGCGCATGAAAAATTTCGCTTAATTGAACTTGTTTAAATTTAATACATACATATACATATATGTAATGTGCATATTATTGTGGAAATAGAAATTGTTTTGAAGTTAAAAAATAAGAGTATATTTGGCTATTTTTTTATCTTTATAGATTTATGGCGATGAGATAATGAGGTTTAATTTGTACCGGACGAGAAAATTTTGGATTACATCGCGCGGTAGAGATGTATTTTTTAATGGAAGGTAAGATTTTGTTCAGAATAATATTTGTAAAGGGGAAAAAAAAAGGTTCTTATTCGCTTAATAATTGTGGAGCATTATTAAATTTAATAAACAGAATTATTCGCTGAAAAATACGAAAATTTAAATATATAAGAAGACTGGCGGTGAGTTTTAGAAATTAATATTGTCGGTTGATATTTTATCTACCTGCTTACGGTTATTTATCAGGTATGATTAAAGCTGAACAGGAAAATAAAGAGCAATATCATCGAATGTTCTTTATAGAATATTCGATATTAATGGCACTCGGACGTAGAAAATGTTAAAAGACTCTTCTTCTCCCTCATTACAGCTGAAAATATGATAATTTATGGGGTACATTAACGTTTTTAAATAATTAATCGTTCTGTTGACAAAAACTGCGCATCAAGATGGCAAAACCGGATAAACAAAAAACGGTCAACGGTAGTTGTCAAAAAAAAGTTATCCATTACAAAAATAAAACAGAAATAACACTTAATGCAGTTCGAACACCGGTAGAACAAAAAAACAATAACGCACAATAATTACAATTTAATTGGATAATTTCTAATTCCCGTCAATTTTAATTGCAAAACCAATTAGTTAATACGCTCACGTGTTTGGCAGTTATGGGCCTTCTTCGATTTGGTGAAAACTTATCCGTCATAACCTTAAACGCGCGATGCCTAACTTGGCATCAGACACTTATTAAAGGCAAATCAGCAGATCGCCTTCATCTACCTGCCCAACAGGTATTTTTTATTTACGCTATTTTCTATTTTTCTCTCCTACTATTTTCAAAGGCGCTGCTATAATACTATTAGTGCGCTTTTAAATCATCGAACATTTCTAATAATATGCACTGTATGTAAATGTTTTCCGCTCCCTCTGATCACCTTTAGTATTCTTATCTGTCCGTCGAGCATACGGTATTGTGCATTATTGTTTACCTGAACGGGGGGTTTAAAAAAAGGTCCACTAACTACCACACCGGAATCCCGCGGTAGACTTTTAATAGAGTAAAAAAAAAAAAAAACGAACAAATCTGCCCTCGAATAATCACTGTTCGCTCGCCATACGGTGTGCTTCCAAAACCGACAGCCGCTTCATGGCACTGTATTTTTTATGTTAAACGGCATTTCAGATTTTTACCTATCATATTTTTTTCAATCGCTGTAAAACGGACATTTTGCCCGTGTCACAGACGGGTATCGACTTCAATGTGTTAAAAAGCATTTTTAATTTGGTAAAGAAAAATTATATACCCATTTACGCATTAAACATATTGTTTGCATGAAACGGTTTATTTGAGAATATTCCAAGTTAATTTTACAACTACGCGAATTAAGCATTCATTTTTTTTTTTTTTTTTTTTTTTTTTTTTTTTGGATACAAAACCACTTCCCATAAACAGCTATGATATGTTCATTTACTTTTCAATTCTGGCTTTCACAACTTGCCTTATGTGTAGTTCAACTTCCAATTATTGAACATACTATTTATATCATTAATCATTTTTTAGCTCTATACTTTTAAAATAATATTTTTCTTTATTTACAAGTTATCACTTTTAGTCAAAAATATATTAAACTTTCGTATATTTTAATATTTAAGTTCATCGTTAACATAAAGCAATTATCAGTATTTAAAGTTTTATTTTTACTCCTAAAAAAAAAACAAACAAAAAAAAAACACGGATAAATCTATCTAAAACATTTGAATACTTCGATTAAAATTCTTCCAGGCCATTGTAAAATTACAATTTTGTATCATTTTTTTATTTTTTATAGTTGAAAATGGAGTATTAATTTATAATATCATTTACCATTGTGTAAGATGGATAGGGAATTGAAATTAACGAACGTTCCACCGAAATTACAACACGTTCGATGAAACTATTAATTTTTCCGGGTTTCGGAATTCACAGTGCTCTGAGAGTCGTAATTTGATGTGAATTTCGGTATGTATATATTTTTTTAAAGTTTCCTTTTATATACATATTTAAGATGTTGTTTTTTTTTTGTTTTTTTTTTTTTTTAATTCGATAACTAAGTTATTACTTGCGAAAACGTACTTTTCCTATTATTTTTTCTGGGGTTTGAAGGAATTAAAAGAATCGGTTATAGTAAATTTTTTAGGATATATATATATATTTTTTTTTTAATTTTCTTTACATAGTACAGATTACGTCGTAATCGGTTACCGGATGAATGGGATTTTTTAAAGTCAATTTTTTAGGTAGTTTTTCATGTTATGTGTTTTTTCCCAGCGTCCAGAATAATCAGCTATTCCAGAGGTATACAATTTCAAGTTTATATGTTAAACTATTCCGGAATTACCAAGTTCTGATTTTTATGCGCTTTCTGGACCAGGATTATCACAGTTCATTGTTAAACAATATTGTATTTGAAAATCACTCTTAAGAGACTTCTCTATTAAGGTCTAGCGTGTAATTCTGGTTCTCGCATTTGCCATTTTGAACGTTTTCGCGAATGTCACACTAAAGAGAAAGAAAGAAAGAAAGAAAGAAAAAAAAGACAATTAGGAGAATAACTGAAAGGTGATCGTTAAGAGCAAAACAACTTTTGCATGTGTCGTATATAATTTTTATCATATTCGTGCGTCTGTGCCGATACCGTAACGGCTTCTTCCACGATCTATCTAGTTCTCTTTTCTGTCTTCGAAATATAATTCCCTAGAACGGGTCGGAAACATTGTGTCTTGTAAGGTTTTTCATTTCTTGTTTTTGACACAAGTTCACTGTGATGCAAAGCATCTTTTTTAAAAATCTTTATCTCGCTATTTTACTTATCTGTTAATTTCGTACGGTCTTCCGTCTTATTCTTTTCGTGTGCCTACTGTAATTATCTCTAATCTCCTCGTATTGATTCATCTTCCTGCTATCCATCCACAACGAACGTTTTTAGCCCATAGCGTACCTTCCTTATTTAGAGTTTTTCTAATCGGTTCTTTTCCTTTCATTTAACTGATTATTTCGAATCCAGTAGTTTTTCTTAAACTAATTTCTTCCGTTTTTATTCTCATTTCTATAAAACTTTATCGATCATCTTTGCACCAATCAATCCATGTTGATTTGCTGTAGTTAAACAAAGCCATTGAGGGCAACGATTAATTTTTTGAAACCAATTGCTACTTCCTCCCCCGCTTTTATTCCCCTCAAAAAAAAAAAAAAAACAATTACAATAATAATACATTTAAATATAAAAATCCTCTCCTATTTGTGTCAGATATTTATACTTCCCTTCCTTTTTTAATGTATCCAATTTTTTTTTTTCAATCTAGTTTTCCTCGGGTTCTCTTTTACTTCATATAGTTTCTTTTTGATCGTCACCATTGTTTTTTGCACACTCATTTTTATCTTTAACTTCCTTAATTTTCGCTGTTCATCTGAACAATAAGACTGCCTCTAAACTTCTTTATGTGTTTCTCCCTTCTTGCTGAACACATTTTCTTCTATACTCTCATTTGTTAATTCTCTACTTCCAGTCAATACAACATCCGCTGAATCTTGTGAAGTTTTCCTTGTTTCGTGCAGATAAGACCCAGGAAATTAAAAATTTTAATTCTTTTTGCTTCGGGTTAATGACATAGCGACAAGTTCCAAAAAAAAAAAAAAAAAAAATAAAAAAAATAAAAAAAATCTGTCCCCACGTGGGTTATATTATTTTATCATATTTTTTAAATATAATGGTTGCAAAAAAAAAAAAAAAGGATAAAATGACAAAAATTAACTGGTCACAAAATAATTATTAAAATTCTCCCATTGGAAATTGGCGCTGATCTGAAAATTGTAATAAAACATATTTTTACAAAAAATAAATACCGACTTCAAGGTATATTACAAAAAATTTAAAAAGTAATTGAGTAAAAAAATGCACTAAAAAGTAAAAAATAACTGATAAAAAATATATATCAGAATGATATACCCTTTAAGGTGATATCGTAATTCTTATACAACATTAATACCTTAATTACAGTAGGATTCATATTACATATTACAATATCTAGGAACAATTTAATGAACATTTAATGCAGTTTTTAATTATTAAGTGCATTTTTTTATAATAAATCTTCAAGTATCGGTATTTATTTTTTGTAAAAAAACATTTTAGTTTACAATTTTTAGCGTTATACTTGAACTTTTTTCTTGTTAAAAATCAATTACGACGACAGATCGTTGACCGAAATGACGAGGCTACGAAATCTGTCTTCCGACAATGAAGGCCACACATAATAAATACACCTCAAGCATTATTAAGGATAACTCAAAAACTACTAGTCAGATTTTTATCAAATTTAAATGGGACCACATGAGAAGCATCAGCTTTCAAATAAAAGAAGAATCGTCAAAATCGGTTCCGCTAGAAAAAAGTTCTGAGGTAACGCACACAAAAAAAAAAAAATACATTCAAATTGAGAATCTCCTTTAACCGACTTCAAAAAAAGAAAGTGGTTCGCAATTCAACTGTATTTTTTTTTTTTGTTTAAGTCGGTTAAAAAACTGAGTAAAAAGCGGACCTGCAAAGAAGAAAAAAAAAAATTTTAAAGACATTTCTAGTAGTTTGGGCGAAAAAAATATATGTTCATAATTTCTTCAACAAAATAAAAAATCAGTTATTTGCAATTTATATGTAACGAAATATACGCGCGTTAATTTTTTTTTTCCAGAAGAACGATTTTTAAAATAATTAAACGTCTATTACTAATGCGTACTTACCGCGCGATGAATGAACAAAAAAACTCCCATTACTAGCCCATAAGTAAAAATAAAAAATATTCCTAATCAGTTTCTTGTCATTAAAAAAAAAAAAAATACAATCATTTGTATATAAATTCCCTTTCGCTGTTTCCACCCAGAATTTGTAATATGAAGACAGAGACAAAAGAAAAACCAAAAAAAAAACAAAAACAGGTGAGCTCCCACCATACCGTTTAAATAACGATTAAAATTGCTATTAAAGTTCATTTCAAATATGTAATTTTTTAGAGCAATTTTTAGCTTATGCAATACACAGAAGAGGTGGTATCAACAGCGGTACTTTTTTTTTCGTTTTTTTTACACGCCATGTACAGCAACTAGGCTAATATATATTTATGGAGCAGCCTATAGAAAAGTTCTTCTCTGTATATCTGTAAAGATGAGTGTATCAGTGTACTTTACACTACTTATTATTAACGTCATGGTGAAAAAAGTGAGACTATTGTGTACACTAATTTTATTTCAAACTGAAAAAATTGTTCTATCTTTTTTTTTTTTTTTTTAAACAAATTGTTAAAATTAAAAATACGAAAAATGTCGACCTGTAAAAATTTTTAAAAAGCCTATTTTTCTACCAAAACGTGCAGTAGAAACCGATATCAAAATAAATAATTCCCGGGAAAAAAAAAAATTAAATATTAAATATATTATTTCACAAAAAAGTGTGCATATTTTTCATTGGATAAGTATTAGAAATAATGTGTTTAATAAATTTTAACATTAGTGTAACATCAACACGATGAAAAAAAAACTAATTGTGATTATTTTATTCTATTCGTTAGTAGATGGATTTCCATTGCGCGGGGCATCAAAATAAAAAAAAAACAAAAAAAAAACATCCATTACAGCATTTTCTATGCTGCAATCAGTGCGCGCATACACACTTGCACATCGGTGCTAGATAAATATACACACACATCGCGTTACAAGAAGGACAACGCTGCCTCTGTATTATTATTTGTAAAAAATTGAAGACTTTTTGTCAAAATTACTAAAAACAACAATTGTATCATTTACTTAAAGAAGAAAACAAATTAATTCGACCGAACCGGTATTTTGAAAACTATATATTAATACCGCGGGAGGAAAACATTAGGTGTGCCTTTTTTGTCGAAATCAAAAATAATTTGAAAAAATTACGTACTAACTTCGGGGGCCGAAAGAATTTTCTTGCGATTACTTTTATCGATTACGGAATAGGGGAATTTCGCGAAAAAACCCTACTAAAAATACCGGATACGACTAACACGCGAATGTTGTTATAATATATAAACATAAATACGGTATTATTATTATTATTATTATTATTATTATTATCATTATTATTATTATCATTATTATTAAACTCGATAATAATCAACTCAAATGTACACAAAATATTATAGCCCTAAAATTAATTATTGTAACTGGGTAGTAATAATAATATCGGCCTTGTAAATATTTACAGACATACGAAGAAGCCGTAGTAATACTTTTCTCTCTCCAGACAATCTAGTTTAAATGCGATAATTGTCACCATCACACGCTGTCTTATTTTTTATTAGCGACCGGGAAAATATTAATACGATTCGCTCGATTAAATTACGAGCGAAAAGCGATAATTTATGTATAGGCGCGAATTGTCTGCAAATAAACTATATCTTCTAGTAGTCCTATTTTTCATATTCCATTTCTATATTAGTATTCATCTAGATTTCATTTCATTTTTTGCTTCAGAAAACCCCGCGCGGGAGGATCCAATGACAGCTGACTGGCCGGCACTGCTAAGAATCGTTAGCGAACAATAACAGTAAAATTCGGTCTTAGACAGAGAGAGAGAGAATGAGAGAAAAGGTAAATAATAATAATCGCAATTATTAATGAAAATAAATGTAAAAAAAAAATAAATAAATAAAATGACAGTGTACCTGTTTCCAGCGATGGTGGTAGCCCCGGCGAATAGAAATGATGTCACGTAACAGTGCTGATGGTCGGCGATGTTCGGCTGTTGTATCATTCTTCCAGATCCGAACGAAAATGATAACTGTCTCCGCGAACGATGCAGCGGTCTCGGGAGGTGTGCGCGATTCTGAGACGGAACTAGGAAAGGGTAATGATTTACGATAAAACCGTATCGGCGGAACACGAACGATGTTACCTGGCGGCCGGGCTATTAGCAATTTCACGGCGCGACGTTCGGTCGCTTAACAAAATAACGTTCGGCGAAGATAAATAAATATTTATAAGAAAGAGAACACACAATAAAAGCTAGAACAATAACAACAACAACAACAACAACAACGGTAGCGACAACGTATCTCTACAGATATAATAATAATTCTAGTAGCGGTAACAACGATAATGGGAATTAAATAATTTATATTATTGCGACGACAACAGCATCGCCGGTGGGTCCATCCTAGCGAGTGATGTTAATGGTGTAGCGATGGTAGCGGAGTATTAGCGCGCACCTTGTTAATTACTGCTGGCAGTACGACAAGAGCGAAGCGACAGGCAGTAGGATATGGATATGGGCACATGAATATGGAAATGGAGTAGAGTAATGCACGTCGGCGTGCGAGCCTGTCAATCGCTGACTACAATTGAATTCCGGGACTGCGGTTAATTTTATAGTGTATAAATGATTATTATTAACGACAACGAAGTAAAGAAGTAGAATGAAAAAATAAACAAGAAAAAGAGGCAAAAAAAGGAAAGGGGAAAAAACAAAACGAAGAAAAGGACGAAAAAAACTCAGCGGCGATGATTTTTTTTAAAAAAAAAGTAAATAAATACAAAAAAAAACAACAAAAAAACAAAAAAAAACAAAACAAAACAAAACAAAACAAAAACAAAAACAAAAAAAAAACAAAAAAAAAACGCTATTGCCGAGCAACGAGTGGCGGTCTTAATAACTCTTTCACGGACACATACTACATATATGTGTACACATAATAAATATATCGTACGGATCGCATCCTATATGTTTATCACATTATTTTGTGCTCTGATGCAGTGTGCTCTATGTGGATCGGATTGGTAGTCTCGCGGTAATAACAACAATAACGAAACGCACTGTTGTTATTCTACTGCCCGCCGCTAGCGCTGACTGCCAACGGTTCCATTCAGGTCGGCTGGTTCTTGATGGCGGCGACGGCCCTTGTCCATCCATCAGACGGTCGCCCCTAGATCAGCAGTAAGCGGCCGTTCGATGATGATGATATAACAAAATAATCTAACTCTATATACGCTCTATACAGGCTGCCGTGTGCCCTCTTAGTCACAATTTGTACGCATACCGGCAATTATCATCTGTTCACATCGACTTCTCCGTACGTAATAATTGCGATGATCCGGCCGGTGTCGCAGACAGGTTCTTCGCCATCGTGTATTAGCATATTTTTCAACGGTCGCGCGTGCTATACATGCGACATTTACTTCTGGGTCAGTTGTACAGAGTTGAATGCCTTTGTTTTAGTTTTCCGAAGTATATTGTCACATTGCCATATCGCCATGTTGTTTCCCTCGCCCTAACTGATCGAGCCGGGAAATAAAAGCGAATGAATAAACGATTACGAAAAGAAAGGAAAAAGATTTTTTTCTGCGATTCGGTTAACGTTAAGTTAAAAAAAAATTACGTGGCTCATCTGTGGTTTTGAAAGTGGGCATATTTACATCGCGATGCGTATTAATTAAAAAGAACGACCATCCAATGTCCAATCAGATGATTGGTATATAAAAGTAGTTTAAGTGGCTCCTTGCAAAAATTCTTTGCTGAGATTTCCCAGGATGTAGCATCGGATTTTAGAGATCCACTAGTTTTTTTTTTCTTTCTTTAATTAAATTAAAAGTTATTTCGGCAATTTATTGCGCATATTAGAAGCGGCATTTTATAAAAAGATTATACATACATACATACATATATATATATATATATATATACACATATATGTGTCTGTGTGTATATATCAAGGGGGAACCACGGGGGGAGGAAATAGGGTATACCCCTTTCCATCAAAGAACCAAAACCTCTATGAAAAACATTTTTGTTATAATAGAGAAACTTAATTTATGCTATAAATGATTTGTTTTTGAATTTTACCTACGGATTTTAATAATTAATATTTAATACTGTTTTTACTAGTAAAAATGTTGTTATACGTTTTTATTCTATTTTAAATGTAATTTTATCATCGATCTTCTTTTGTCTTTTTTGTTTATTTTTAATTTTTATTTTGTAATTTCAATTAAAAAAGTAGTAGTTCAATGAGATATGTATTTTTAAACTTGCTCACGAACAAAGAGGAATTCGCATCGGATTACTAACAAAAATAAAAAAGAGGTGTACAATGTCTAATAAGAAATATACACTATCTTTCTTACTGTTTCTAAACTACCATTTTAGAGCTAGAATTTTATAATTTCGTTTTATTTCATAACTAAAAATAAAACAAAAGTTAAATTAAAAATTGTAATAATAATTACGTATATTTAAAAAACACATTTTTTAAATAAGTCTATAAAGGTCGCTCTATTTGATTTCTTTATGAAACCAGGGGGGGTATTTCTCAGATCTACTGCCTACCCCGTAGAAGATTTTATGAAATTATATAATCCCCCCCCCCTAAAAATGTCCTTCTGGATTCGCCCCTATATATATACTTGCATTTGGTACTGATGCTCTTTCGAATGCTACATCACTAAGTGGAAACCGCCTTCGTTTTGATCTGTTCCTCTCCGATTTCGAAGACGAAAATGTTTTTCCTATGCAAAATTTTGCCAGGTAACTTAGATGAAACTTTGAATCGTTTTTTAGCTAAATTTTACTCGGCGGCAAAAACGAACCCCTCTACGCAGACAAAGATACACTTGGGTTCGAAGAAATTCCAGCAGACTTCTCTGCGGTAGAATAATTATTTCTGCTCTATTTAAAAGCCGTGCTTAATTGTTGTGATACATGAACAGCCCGCTCCGCCCCTCATTTTATTGGCAACAACTTCGGAGGCAGTGACAACCTGAATTCGTATATAATGCGAATAATTTCATCAGCTGTTTTTGAGAACGAAGTGAACTTAATCGGCATACAAGTAGTATTACGAAAAGAGTACAAATATATATATATGTATATGTATATCGATCGCATGTAGATATATGTACCTTATTATTTAGCTTATGTTTCCCCTATGTTTGCGAACATAACGTACTCAAATAGTATTACGATGAAAAACGTTATTTAAAAATTATTCAAAAATGAATTAAATTATTATTAACGAAGTAAGTAAGGACGTGAAATGAAGCATCAGTTATATCAACTCCTTTAATAATACACCCTGAAATGGGTTTGTTAAGTTTTGTTTAGAATACAATACGATTAATCTTATTATTATAGTCCTGTTCACGCATTGCACTGTGACTCGTTGACGTGTGAATAATTCGTCCAAAATTAGAAACACGTTGCAAAATATATTATTGAAAAAATGAGTAACGCCCGTATAAAAATTAAAATATAATTATTATTCAAAATGTAAAAAGATATAATATAGTGTACTTTTAAAATCTGATTAAAATCCCCTCAAAAAAATTGAAAATATAAAATTTATCTATTATGTATAATCTCATTCACAACTTAAGAAGAAAATATAATATATGTATGTCTCAATATAAGCAACTTACAGGTTTTTCTACTGAATGTGTATATAAATGATTTTTTGTTTTTAATTAATTAACATTATTTTTAAAGCTGTGTTATTACTCTTTAAATTAATGTTAAACATTTAATTTTTTTTTTTTTTTTTTGGCATTACTAATTTTATATACTAATTCTTGTAATGTAGTAAGGTTCGGTTTGTGTACTACTGAGCACTTTTCGACAGGCTTTTCTTCCTTTTTTCTTATAATGTATTTAAGTAATTTAGGGTTCGATACTCTGAAATATGCACGCGCGTATTTTCACTCTGCACAGAATTGTATTTAACTTTCTTAAAAATTACATTAATTTCGAAGGCAAAGAAAATTACGGCGTATTAATAATTACCATCGAATTTTTTAAGTCTTATTGAACTATAAATTATTATCAGGATTTTTTTTTGGTTTTTTTGGTTTTTGTTTTTATAATTGCGCCATTTGCATTTGAAATTCCATTGTGTATAAAATTACCGTTAAAAATAGAACCGAATAGCAGATGAGTATTACAAATACGATAATAAATAGTATTGTACAAAGATAAATTTAATTGCAGACAAAATCTTTGTTACCGGATATTTATACGGAGAACTAGCCCACGATTTCGTATTACATCCGAGCATTGAAAATTTCATTTATCCCCGAGTATAAATTTAAAAGCATAACGATTTTTCGGTACGACATAAATCTTTTTTTTTAAGTAGTTGTAATCAACCTGGATTTGGGAATTATTCTCAGTCTCTCTATATGATATAATCGTAAATAACTTTTTTCTTTTTTCCGTTGAATTTATTAAATTTACATTTTCGGAGACTCGCTGTGCGTGTGTGTGGTGATATCTATAGAGATAATATTGAAATAATTTCGATACTACATATGTTAAATAGTGAGAGAATAAATCGTTAGCCTCTAAACTTAACCTTAAATTTTTGTTTTCTAAAGTGTTAAATCGCAAGAAATTCCACGGTTGTCAGACCGGTCTAAAAACTTAATTAGACTGTTTTGGCAGAGATTTTACTAATTGCAAAGAACCGACAGAGTAGATAAAATCACTTTAGACCGTTGTTCTGAATTCGAATATATTCCATTTTAAAAAAGATTTCCACGCTATATATGAAATTTTTTTTTCTTTTTTAAAAATAGAAACAGGTTTACCGTAATTTTGCCGATTTCTACATTAAAAAATCCGTTACAAAAAAAATAATTAAAAAAGAAAAAATCTAGCTAACAAGCGATAGATTAAATATTTAAAATCAGACGGCCGATACATGAAATAAATTCAACTTTCCTGAATTTACTATGAATCGTCGTCGCATTCAGTCTGAATTTATTTTTAATTTTCAATATCTGAGAGTCACTCTCGACAGAAGACAAAATCGAAAAAATATCGCATCGGTTTAAAATTAATATTTGCCGCTTAAAACTAAATAATAACAATAATAATTAATAATTAATACATAATAATTAATAGTAATAGAATGCGGTACGGAAGAAAAGCAATACACATATCTCTATGAAACATTTTTTCTTTTATAAACTATTTTTAGTTTACTTGTCGTCTACGTATGTCACAATTAAATGGTGTACTTGTGACACTAAATGTGTCTAATAAAAACTTCGCAAACACTCGCTAAATTTACCCGAAGTATTTTTCACAAAAAGAAATCTCTCCACAGAGCAATGTTTAAGTCAAAACTAATTTTCACAAAGTGGTACTCTCGGTTGGATAATGCCCATTGTTCGAATATTATTGTCTAAATATTTTTTTATTTTCCTTGTGTCCTTCTTTTTCTGTAGAATAGGGAGGGGGGGACTGCAATTGTAGCTAATACCGGTTTCCTTCCCTTGTATCTAGAATATTAAATATTTATTACGCGTAACTTCAATTTTTTTTTCTTTAACAAAGTAACGTCACGTTAGAGATTTGAGAGCTGGGGATGGATATAGGAAGTAGGAAAAGATAAAATGTACGAAGCACAGTCCAATTGATGAGACAAGTGGAAATACGGAATAGAATATTCGGTATACCGAGATGAGCGCACGCAAAAAAATACGTAACTGTATGAAGAGGACACAATTCGCAAAGAAAGGAATGCAAACGGAATGACCAAACAGCAAGCGATTAATGAAGAGCAAAGCGGTAGAGTAACGGAAAGTGATAAAATTGATAATGTTGTTGAATGGATAGATATAGAAAGAACATGTGTTGAAAAATGATGCAGCGTAGATATCTGATCAAAGTCCGGAATGGCAGTTTTTACATATGAGGATAGCAGGTTAGGAGCAGGTGTTGTAGGTGAAAAAGAGACGAGAAAGTGCAACAAAATGAGCCCAAAAATCCGCTATTTCGTTACCCTCCTTATCCACACATAGCTGAGGACGCGAAACAAATCAATACCCCTATAGGGAATGAAGCGAAAAAAAATTATAGATTAAAGAACGTATATGTAAAATGAAAAAATGAAAAAAAGCCTCGCAGGACGATCTAGAACCGAAGCGGAATTGGTCAATTTTTAAAAAGTAGATTTTAATTATTTAATAGTGAAATCTTCGAAGTACGGAAATGAAGAGGGATTCGTCCGCAATCGGTAAGGAATACAATTTATGATTATTATTATTATTATTACAATTATTATATCCTTCATTAGGGGGGCTATAACTAGGGGCTATGGTAAAGAATTAGTGATTGTACCAAAATTTAATAAATACCATTCTAGAATACGCCGACATCTCATATATGGCCCCATTATTCTATAATCTATCATCAAAATTTTCTCTTAGATAATATTAATAATTTTAGAAATTACAAAAAAAGACGCAAATGTTTATTACATCATTTCGGTAGTAATTTAAGTTCGTAAGTGTATGACCTATTCATCACACTAATTCATCATTTGTTTATTAATTGCAAACAGTTCTTAAATGTATCCATACTAGTTCCTCCAGTTACTTTTATTTTTCTCTTTTAATTCATAATTGCGGTAAACTTTTCTTTGTTGGAACAAAGTTCTTTTACGCGGCTTGTCGCTAGGAGTAAACTGGCAGAAATGCAGTAGTACTAACGAAAAAAACGTTATGCGTCGTCCTCCAGGCGACCTTCACTCTCTTTCTCTTTCACGGCGTCTCTTTCTACTATATACAGATGCGTGTGTATGTGTGTGTGGCTCGTGCGTGCAGGTGTCGAGATTCGAGCAGCAAGCACTGTACGTGGTGGTCAGCTGTATAAGCTCAACTCCAAAAAACACGTGGGAAATTTTATTAAATTTAAAAGTTGGCGCGGTTTTTTAAATTATTTCAAATTACAACGATTTCTTTCATCAAGCTAAACGCTCGTCGGTAAATTATCTTATACGTTCTAACAACAAGTACTTAATTAAAAATTTAATGCATTCTCAGTTAGAGTAAAATTCTGTTACAATTTTGCCTCTTCTTAACTTCGCGAAGTACAAGTGGTGTGTTTTTTCTTTTTACCCTGTTTTATTTTATCGTATACTTTATGAGTGATTTTATAGCTAATATCTATCAAAAAGCGAAACGAACTTCGTTGCTACTGAGTGTCCCTAGACACCACCTTTCTTTTTTTTTAATTTTTCATCTACAACGAATACGACTACTTAAACGTTAATGACCGATATATATATATATATATACATATAACCACACACACACATATATATATATATAAACTCGACCATTTTGGCCTCGAAAAGGGCTGCGCGCCCCTTGACCCATCTTGCTTACATTTCTGTCTCCTTCTCTTCAATACTTTGTATAAAATGATTAACATTTGCTACTAGAGAGTGGTTAAATAAGTTACTTTGTGATGATCGTAGATCCTGAGTAGGTAAAGACGCAGCTGGCGAAAGCTGATCAGATGGTTTAAGTTTCAACGATAAATTGGATTTTGTTTGTTTTGCGTTTTTGGGGAAAGCCGTCGGTCGGCTCCCACTAGACAAGTTTTGAACAAAATCAAATATAAAAGAAAAGAAAAAAAAGAGAAAAATAAATAAATTAGATTAATTAATTAATGAATAAAAAACCAACTGAAATTCTTAGATTTCGTAGAATCAAAATAAAATAAAGCAAAAACATTGCTTCTAGAAAGTTTTATTTGTTTTTTTTTCCCTTTTTATCTGCATACGATCTGTTTAGTTGAACAATAAGTAGCAATGTTATTTTATGTAAACCATGGTGGAACGCTTTCCCCCAGTGGTGGTCGCTGATCCTTATTTGTATGTATTCGCTTAATTTATTGGAATATGTTGAGCTATACAAATTAAAATGTCTACGGACGAAATTCCAGTTCAACTAATGTGTCGTTTCAATCGTGTCTGAATCGTACGCTATTCTGCGAAAGATTAGCTGCTAGCGGATTGATGTGGTTTCCAAGTCGATGAAAGTATCTTCTAGCAAAGGGGTCGTAATTACTTCTTTAACCGTTGGAATGCAGAGGTCTTTGTGTATATCATCATTACGGACAAACCATGGCGCCGCCAAAATATCTCGTAGGACACTGAAATAATGTTTCGATTTGAAAATGCTCGTCGTTCCCAAGATTTGAATACCGTATGTCCACACACAGGTTCTAAGATTTCCCTGTATAGTAGCACTTTATTTTCAACCGATAACGATGAATTTTTGTTCATTAATCGATACATGTTACGGCATTTGATATCTAAAACTAGACATCAAATGCCGTAACATGTATCGATTAATGAATAAAAATTCATCGTTATCGGTTGAATTGCTTTTGTTTTGCAATAATATGATTCTTGAAGGTGAGCCGTTGGTCAAAATGTAACCCGAAATATTTCACAGCACACGAGTTGGGAATTGTCTGTCCATTCAGCTGGATCGGAAAATTTTGCCCTTTGTTTTAAGAAAATCAAAACCTGTTTGGACTTTGATTCATTAACTGCAACTCTCCATTGTTTAAGCCATTTCTCCACACATAGCAGATGATTCTGGAGCTGTTCGGTGGCTATGATGTTATCTCGGTGAGTTGATAAAATAGCCGTGTCATCAGCAAACATAGCTGTGGTTCTATCATTATTTTCTGGGAAGTCGCGTGTATAAATCTGGTACAATACGGGTCCCAGTACACTGCCTTGTGGTACTCTTGACATCATTATAGGGTACATTCGTGGACAATCACAATTTACATTAACACGAAAGTATCTTTCTGCTAGGTAGGACTTTATTAACAGGTAATAGGGATAAAAGACAGTCGATGTTTCAGCTTATATAGTAATCCGGTATGCCAAACCTTGTCAAAAGCTTTCTCAACGTCGAGAAAAATCACAGTACAATATTTCTTTTCTTCAAAGCTTTTGCTTATGATGTCGACTGTTCTGTGTGTTTGCTGTATTGTACTGTGGTAGTTTCTGAAACCAAACTGATAGTCGGGTATCACTAGTAAAGCACACGATATCTAACTTGTGTACATTCATCAGTTAAACTAGGTTACGTATAAAACCACAAAAATAATCTGTCTAGATATTGAAAATAGCACACATCTGCCACCTAAAAGAGCCTAACCAAATAAGATAATGAAAAATTTCCCTACGCCAATCATATTACAAAAATATTTCTTTGTAGGGTAATGCAAAAGACATTTTCCTCAAATTTTTAGCTTAATTACCGCACAAAAGGCTGTGTTGTACGCCCACTTTTATGATCTTTCGTTTTTTAAGGTATCTTATTCGCCTTTTTTCTTAATCTTCGATTTTTATTATGTTTCTTTCTTTCTTTTTTTTTTTTTTCCGAATTAAAAGAAATCAAAAATGTTTCAAGCGAGATCTTATTGTATTTCGCGATCAACGTACACTTATATTTCAACAAAATCAAATAGACAGATTTTTTTTTTTTTTTTCTTGTTATTTAATGAACAAGTTCCAAAAAACTATTTTCTTTGAGGTGTATTGTTTACAGCAAGTTTTGTAAATTTAATATTCGACTTATGACAATTTCAAAAATATAATTATGTATATGTGTTACTTATATATATGAAATTACAAAAAAAAAATACCTATGTAAAATAAATGCAGAGCGCCCAAAATATGCATTTACATGCACTATTAAGTTAATGATCTCGAATATCCCATGCAACGTCCAAGTACAAAATATGAACGCGTTAGAGCTCTAAGCACAAAAATGATGCATTGTACTCAAAAAATCCCAACTTTAATTATCATAAGTTATGATTATTAAATTACACCGCAAAATAACATATTTCGCTTCATTATATTCTAAATTTCATTCTGTTCAGGTTAATTCACAGGGGAAGAAAACAGAAATTGAATATTTATATCGTGCACATACATATAGTATGTGCACGATATAAATATTCAATTTTTAGCTGGGTCTCGGAAAGGACTCGAAGAATTAATTCAAAGTGTGTATACAGATGCGCCAAAATGATGGGAATTAGAAGTAACGTTGTAGAAACAAAATATATGAAAATACCTAGAATAGAAGACACAAGAATACGAACAAAATAATAATAGACGGGAAAGACACATAGAAAAAGTTCAAATATCTAGGAAGCTGGCTAACGGAAAAGGAGAAATCAGACAATATCGATCAGATATAGGATAGAAATAGCACGTAGAGCATTTCAACAATGTAATAGTGTACTATGTTGTAATGATATCGATATGTAGTTAAAACTGCGACCAGCTAGATGTTATATCTGGGCAACGCTGCTATATGGGGTGGAAACATGGACCCTCACAGTAGTCGCATCAATGAAAATTGCAGCGTTCGAAATGTGGGTTTATGGACGATTGTTGAAGGCCAGTTGGACGGACAAAATAAGTAATAAGAAGGTCGTCCTATAACGCTTGCAGAAAGAATGTGAACCATTAACAATTATAAAAAAACGCAAAATAATGTACCTGGGACATGTTATGAGGGGAAATAAATACGAAACATTCCAGTACTGATACTTCAAGGAAAACTAGAAGGCAAACGGAGACGCGGTAGACCAAGGACATCGTGGATACAGAATATAAAATGCTGGACTGGAATTAATGAAATGAGAAAACTAACGGATATAGCTAGAAGTCGAGACATATATAACTGTTTGGTCGCCGACAACCGCTAAGCGGACATGGTAAAGTAATTTATATATATATATGTGTGTGCGTGTGTGTGTGTGTGTGTGTGTGTATATATATATATATATATATACATGTACACTGTGAATATTCTCAATAAGAAACGTAGAACTAGTTTTCCAGTTAAATTAACTTTATACTATATTAGGTTCTTATGATTTTTTAAAATTTCTGAATTTAATTATGATATATCGAATCCAAAGGCACTAGTAAAAACAACAAATTTGACTTCTCTTTTTTTCCCTGAATAAGGATTGAAAAATGTTACAAGCAGAATAGAGTGAAACGGCATCGCATCAAAAATTTAAAATGTAACCGTGAAATTATGAAAGTGTGTATAAATAGTAAATCACAGCGATATTATTTGGTGTTTAAAACATTTTCAATAGTTTTATTTGACGCAGAAACAAAAAAAAAATTAATTTAAGGCAATATTAAAACTACCCTCATGAGAGAGCCTTCTCAGAAGTAAATGTTCAAATAATACAAAAAATAGAAGAAAAAAAAATCCCGACAACAGTCAAAAACCGTCGAATTTTTAAAATACCAATTCGGCAAAGAAAAAAAAAAAAAGAAACTTTAAATTTCATTAAGTTATGATCCTTTTCGCACATAACATTTTTCGCGCTGCTACAGGTCTCGCGGAATCTCGATCATTTGAAATAATTTAATTGTTAAAAAGAAAAAAATTGTTTTCTGGTATAATGTCATATTATTACGAAACTAAGAGAAAAAAAGTCTTATTTTCTAGAGCGTTGTGTAATATTTTTGAGAAAATGACCTTTAAAACCAAAATTACGATGAAAATGGCAAAATATATACATATATAGAAAAAAGAAACAGAAAAACAACAACTTAGAAATGTTTCGAAATTGATCTGGCTCTAAGATGTCGGAGGAGATTCAGTGGAGCGTATACTATAAGGGGTTGCGCAACAGTTGATTTTTTCTTTTTTTTTTTGATTTCATAGCCATTTGGTACTTCTAATCCGTATTACAAAAAAAAAAAAAAAAAAAAAAAAAAAAAATATTTACAGAACGATCAAGTTCACACTAAGTTGGTTTACTACACTGACGATGTTGTCCAACTCGCCAGATATCTTCCACATTTGCAAAACATCAATTCTAAACGAATCTAAACAAATTTTGCGCATAAATCATTTGCGATAATCAGCGGTACTGCCAAAAAGTAAAGGTGTTTTAAACTCGGGGGAATTTTAATTTACTAAATGAAAAAATATATACGAAAAATTACTCTATTCCTGCAAAAACATAAAACAGTACAGAATTCCTGTCGAAAATTTGTGTTTTTATTTTACTAGCTACTCGCTTTCCTGTCTGCCCCCTGCCCGCTTCCAAAATTAATACGTAGTAATTCTAACGAATACACACAGCACTGTGGAATACTAAAATGTTTTGCATTCACCACCTCTTTCTTTCTTCGAATTAAACTATTGCGTTGCAACCTATCAAATCTTTTAATTTTTTTTTCAAATGTAGATAAATCCTCAAACCCGTTTGCTAATATTTATAAATATAAAATAAATAAATACCTCCGTAATAAACAAAAATAAGTATCAAATTACTGTAATGAATTTTAAAATAAACACCTCAATTTAAAAAAAAAAAAAAGAAAACTTTTCAGGCTATATCATCAGCTAACAACGTATATAGAGTAAAAACTAAAAAACACATTTTTTTTTCGGTTTAAATTGTGTGTACTTTGTATTGTGTTATTAGCTGACGATGGGCTATTTCGGAAAACGTTTCCTTAAATTGAGGTATTTTAATTTGGATTTATTTAAACAAATCGTTTTATACTTAATTTTCTGAGCGTTATTGAGGTAATATTATTTATTATTAATATTCTGATGTTTTCCTGAAGAAAATTTTGGCTACACTACCGTTAGGAATATGCATAGATTAACTTTACTTCTATTAGATGGACCATCTCTCGAAAATTAAATGTGTAAATGTTGTTACCAGTCATGGATTTACACCACGGACTTAAATGGGCTACAGCCCACAGCGGCATAAAATTTCCAAAATATTGTTACATATTATGGCGTTTTAGTCATATTAGGGTAGGAGAAGAATGTGATAAAATCATTTTTTTTCCCTGCGCATTAATGTACAGAAAAGTTAAAATGGGAATATATTGATTTAGGTAAAATTTCCAAATGATTATAGAGACAAATGACGTGTAAGCAGGGGGGAATCGAGAAATGAATTTAAAATTAACAAAGTATAAACCGGAACACGTGCATTATTATTAGGCAAAACGGTGTTATATAAGCAGTTAAAGGAAATTCTCGAAGTGTGCACGAGACAATGACTCATCGGCATGATAAGGGGTCAAACTATCCTTTCCTTATCCACCTTCAATCACGCCAAACTTTGGCGGGATATTTATCCCCCCCTATTTTCTAATCGTCATTCGCATTACCGTTCTCGTTCCCCGTCTTGGTTCCATTCTATTCCTTTCGTTCGTCGCTCTTCTATTGTCTCCCTAATTCGTCTCCAAATCATTGTCTACTTCCCTCCTCTTGCTTTCGATTTGCTCTATCGCCTTCTCCTGATTGTTCTCTTCACGATTGTGATCCTTATTGTATATGTGGTGCTGAATACATTTTCTTTGAGTGTCCTGCTCTTCGTAACGAACGCTCCCTTTTATACAGTCAGCTCCTGTCATTAGGTCCCCCTACTCCCTATTATAACTCTTCCTTCATCCTCTCCTTTCTTTCATCTTCTGTGGTGTCCGCATTGCTG
Source organism: Icerya purchasi (assembly GCA_039619475.1). Taxonomy (NCBI): domain Eukaryota; kingdom Metazoa; phylum Arthropoda; class Insecta; order Hemiptera; family Monophlebidae; genus Icerya; species Icerya purchasi. The sequence goes on along the minus strand of CM077115.1, from coordinate 518,370,255 downwards.
TCCTTTGTTGCGTCCATTTCGGACCGTTTAGTTATTTAATTGCTTAACTTAGTTTTCTTGTTGTTGGGTCAATGCCGCTGGCGCGCTCACAAAAAAAAAAAAAAAATAAAATAAAAAACAAGACTGGAAGAAAAACTGACAAATGTAGTAGTAGCGGTATCTCTCATTGAGACGACAAAAGTTAAGAAGATTTTTTGAAGAATTATTTATATTATTTCTTGCCGTACCAAATTATAAAAAGTGCTCAAAGCAGCGTGGCACTGGGGCACTGCGGGAAGCGTGCTGGGCCCATAACAACCTGTTGAAACTATTCCGAATACTGAATCTGATGAATAAACACGCTAGTGGCGAAAAATTAATATATTAAGAATACAGGTGTACACGCTTTATTTAATTTTTGTAATCATTTAACACAAACAGAAGTAAAAACTCGAATGTAACTGGGGATAAACCAACTCTAACAACACTACAAAAAAACACAATCACAATAACGTGATGATAACATGATATGGGAAAAAACACAAAGAAAGATTAGCGCTGAATAAAATTTGCTCAGCAGAACGCTCCTTTCCTACAATGAAAAGAATTAAAAATTTTTTCAGATCAACAATGTCTCACCCGAAAAGAGTTATAAATGATTGATCTGTTTTATTTATTGAAGAACACAGTTATTAGTAAAGAATTTAAACTTTGATGATATAATAAATGAATTTGCATCTTTAAAATTGCCTCGTAAAAAATGTAAACTTTAATTAACACATGAAAGAATAATGTATGATAGAATTATAATAAAATTTAAATATGTGTGAAATTTTTTAATTGAAAATTAATTTTTAACTTTTATGTCCTTTCTTACTTCAGTTACTCGATTATAATTTTTATTACTTAATTTATAAATTATTCCAAGGGCGGCAGAAATTGCTGAGCCCACAGCGGCATTTGACTATAGTCCGGCCCTGGTTGTTACACATCTTTTAATATGAGCAACATATTATATAGAGTGAACAAGATTAATATTCGGACACGCGTAAAATTCAATAATTGAAAAAAATAGCATTCGAATACAGTTTTTGAATAAGTAACGACGAAATATATGTTTTTTTTTTATTTTATTTAACAGCGGTACTTATTGTCTTTCGGCTATGACCACTTAATTTAACTTAACTAAAGATAACGCATTAAATCCGTATAAATAAGGTACGAGCGTAGTTTACGAGTTGTAGGTATATCATCTCGGAGAACATCCTTCAAATCATCCGTAGGTATCTGCACTCTACAATTTTCATATTTCTTACATTTTAGTAATAGGTGATGAACCGTCCTAGTTTCCTCACAGAGTTCGCAAATTGGAGGTTCATCATCTCAACGACGAAATATGTTTATAATTACCAAGGAGAAATATCCAAAAATTTTTTAAAAATACTTATTTTAACTTGATAAAAGTCAAAAAAATTTCAAACATTGCGATTTAAAAAGATAACAAAAACATTCGGGCTCTTCGAGAAAGAAACAAAAAAAAAAAAAAAAATCATTTTAAATTAAAAAAATAAAAATTAATACTCGGTAGGTCTAATCCTTTTTGCTCTATTACGGCAGACATTCTTCGCGGCACCGATTCAACCAATTTAGCAGTTGCAACCGATGAAATATTTTTCCATTCGCGCCTAACAACACACCTCTTTTAGCTCCTTTCTGTTAGAAATTTTATTTCCGCGTACTTTTCGATATCCAATGTTTTCCAACGCAGATCTCCTATAAAGGCTGGTGATGATTGAGTTTCAATCACTTTTGGCTAGAGTTGTAAAGCAACCAATCGAGAGGCAGCCATGATTTACGTTTAGAGTGTCATTGTCTTGATAAAAACTGAAACGCTTTTCGAGCAGTCCGAAATCGGCGGTGTTTGTTTTTAAATTTTTCTTTAAAACGTTAACATACATATCGGCATTCACGTTTCCATCGATGTATTCCAAATTTTCCACTCCTGAGGCTGCGAAACGCCCCCAAATCATCACCTGTAGCGATTAAATTATGTTTTTTCAAACTCTTCTTTTGATTTTTGCCACACGCCTTTGGAACTTATTATTTAATTTACCTGGTTCCAGGAACAAGATAGAATTGAATCATATTCCGCAGACAGGAAGACAGCCGAAACTTTCTATTCAAGATCGGGGGACCGTTCATTGACACGAACAATAGCAAAATCTTCGAAAACAAGGGCGCCAAAAATAGCTATTGAGATAATTTACAAGGACCGAGAAAAAAGTTTCACTACAAACCGTTCGTAGAATAATAATGAAAAAGAATAATGGGTGTAATAAGAAAAAAAATCCTTATATTTCTACAGTAAATGAAAAACAAAAAAAGTACGCTTCCGTTAATAAATCGTTTTGTAATGATGTTATTTTTACAGACGACGAGTTCAAGTTCAACATTGACTGAAGCCAAGAGCAAAAAGGGAAAATAGGGGAATTTTCGGAGAAAAGTTTAAATCCAACTGCCCAAAACATGGCGGCGGTAGTCTCATGATTTGTTCGGGGTGTTTTGCGGCAGGTGGAGTAAGCGCGAAGGTTTTTATTGAAGGCAATATGATGAATGCCGATTATTGATATATCGATATTTTTAAAAAGAACAATCTTCTTCAAAGTGCTACTAAATTAGGTATATCGAAGTCGTTAAAATTTTACCTGGATATAATGATCCGAAGCACAACGCTCGGAAGGCACGAGAACGGTTTTTCTATAAGTGTTAGAATCACCTCCTTCGCAATCAGCTGATTGCAACCCGATTGAGAATTTGTGGTATTACTTAGATAGAAAAGTGCACGAAGCCCCTTTATTTCGAATACAAATCAGTTAAAAGAACGTCTTGCAGCGGAACAAATTCCGTCAGATTACGTGAATAAGTTAGTTTCGACGATGCCTGATCGTTTAGAAGCCGTTATCAGAGCTCTAATGGGGTAAACATACAAAGTATTAACAGTTTAACTTTAATTTTATTCCGTCGATGTAAATTTGCGTGAAATTTTAAATTTCCGAATATTTTTGTTTCCCGCTTTTTTTTCCAACAAACTGATGTTTTATTTTAAACAAAGGCTGGTGTTAATTTATTTAATTTTTTAATTTTATTATTATTTACGTGTTATGTTAGATAATCTCATTGCTTGTTCATTTATAAATAACAAATAATTCCTTTTTAACGATTAACGATTTCCGAATATTTTTAAAACTCGCTGAATCTAACTGGGGGGATTCTCGGGGAAAAAACTGTAGAGATTCGGGGATTAAATTCCCGATTTAGGCGGTTTTAAGTGTTCTTTTGGTAAAGTCTTATTGTCGAGAAAAAATTCTACGAAACTAGCGATTTCAAAAGGAAGACGGCGATCATTGTGTTTTTACGGTTTATGAAAAGTAAATAATTCACTTATTTACACTATGCCGTAAAAAATATTTACTGCTATAATTGAAAAGGTTTTTTTTTTTTTTTTTTTTTTTTTTTAGGTTAAAATGTCGGCAAAAAAGGTTCCTTTATTGAGAAATTCACTACTGATTTGATGGACCCTTTTTAAAATGGGAACGCAGAAATAGAGAAAAACTGGAAAACAGCGATTCGTTGCTTTTCAAAAGAATGTATCCTACGCACAGCAGCTTCAGGCAAAAATGTAGAAAATCAACCTTACTCGGTTAGAAAATTTTTAACCACTGGTCGGTCGGTCAGAATTAATCAATCATCTCCTTCTGGTAACGGTTAATAATGTAAAAAAGAATAAAAAAAACGCTGCGCTATAAACTGCTACCGTTAAATGAAATGACAGCTGAACGTTTTTATGATACGATTAATAGCAATTTTCTTTTAATTTCAAGAATTCACCAGAGTTCCGAGAACACGTACCTGTGTACCTGTTTACTTGTGCCGTTTAGGTATTATTCGGGAATTCGAAGAAGGACCGGAATTGTCTAGTGGATGCCTATTATTTCGGAGAACTAAGAATGCGTCGTCTCCACACGCCGATTCAAAATACGTCCAAGGTGTGTAGCTACTTTTTCATTAATATTCTTTTCCGATTATTCGAATATTACAAAATTGACAGCAGCCCTTAAAAAATTGGCTTTTCGATTTACTGTTTGAAAAACTGATGCGAGTCGAGATTTAAAAAAAAAAGAAGAATAACTTTTGTCAGGAAAGTGACGTTTTATTTTGAAGAAGAAAAAAATTGGTGTTTCTATTGTCATAATTCAGTTTTTGTAATCTTTTCAACGGCCTTTAACCAGAAAAGAAAAAATAAATAAATTAACCTATTTTTAAGTTTTTCAACGCAATAATAAAAATTGGAATAATACAAATAACTCCTCGATTCTGTTTCATTGTCATATTGCTCGTCGATGTGAGTAATTTTTTCGAGCGAATGATATAGTGTAATTAAGGTGCACAGAGTGGAGAACCTGATAATTATATAAATTCGTTATTAAGTCGGCCGATCGAAGATTTTCTACTTCTGACCTTGAACAGCTGACCGTTCCATTTTTTATTTTTTGGACAATGAAAAAATTCGCCCATCGTCGTGATTACCATTTACTATTATTATTATTATTATTCGACGTAATGTACAAATAAATTGAAGAGTAAAATTCACTTTTAATCCTATACTATCGATTGAGTTAATTCTGGTGGCGCATAAGGCGAAAAAAAATTTAGCTAAAAACTACAAATATATACCGCGCGATAAAAGTCTTGCCGCACTGTAAAAATTTGAGTAAAAGACAGAAAAATGCAGTAAAAACGTTCCAAAAATATATTTAATATGCTGAAAAATGTATTTAATATACTGAAAATGTAGAAAAAATGTTATACCAGCACAGTTCAAGCGATAACAGAAACAAAACGTGAATTGTGTAAAATAATGAAAAAATAATTAGATTCACATCTTAAAACACGAAAAAAATCATAAGTCAAAGTATAATAAAAACCGTTTGATTTATTATCTCGTATTGCCGCCTCGAGCTTCAATCACCGCAGCACATCGTGCTAGCATCGATTCAATAACAGTACGAATAGTGTCCTACGAAATTGAATCCCACTCCTCTAAATGGGCATCATTACCCTGCTGCAACAATGAATTTGGTGGTGGACTGCGACTTCAAATACATCGTCTGAGGATATCCCACAAGTTCTCTATCGGATTGAGGTCCGGACTGCGTGCTGGTCAACCCCATTGTAGGAATTCCAACTTGCTGCAAAAATGTTTTTGTAGCTTTAGCAACGTGAGGGCGGGCGTTATCCTGCTGTAGGAGGAATTCTTGACCCACAAATGGTGCAAATGGCGCGACATTGGTCTGGAAAATGTTAGTAATTGTAAAAATAAATGTTTACCGACGGTCTTTGATAAATGTGGAGTTCAGTTTTGGCATAATATAATTCCGCTTCGCGCCATTTTAGAGCCACCGAAAAAATTAGCGCGTCAGGCGAAATTTTGTTGACCATATCGTTCTCTATTGCGTCGCTAGACTATCTAACGTCCGTCGTCCGTTTGGTGCTTAAAAAGTAAAACGTGACTCGTCAGTAAACAATGCACGGCTCCAGTCATTCACACTCCAATGCCGAATTATTTACGAGCAATCTTACGTTTTTTTTTTTTCTTTATCAAATTCCCAAGGATTAATGACGATCACTCAAGTCTCCCTCCTGCGGCATCCATGTTGCATTCTAATGTTCAGAATTTACTGTACAAATTTACAAATATCGATCAAAGTGCAGAGCAATCCAGTTACTAAGTAAACTTTATTCGGAACGATCAGCATCGTACTACTCGTCATTATATACACATATATCTATGTATACATATACGAGCGGCGTTCAAAAAGTAAGTTTCCTATTTTTTATTTTCGAAACTAATAAAGCTAGAAAAAAAAAACAAAAACGGACACCGGCATTGAATTCGGAATACTTTTATTTACTTTCCTACATAATCGCCTTTTAAATTTAAGCATTCGTCGAGTCGAGAAATTAACTTATAAAAATACCTTCCTTGTAGGAAACTTGCCGCCAAATTTTGTGTAACCAGGTAAGAACGAAATTTTCTAACTCCTTGTCGGTCTCGAATATTTTTGCATTGTGACCCCTCGTGACACACTCGAAAACTGGTTAAGAAGATCGGAAATGGTTTGGCGCCATCGGATCGCAGAGTTTTTTCAATATTTTGCACCAGTTCGTCTGAGATTATAGATGATCTACCTCTTCGGAATTCACGGTACCATTAGCAACATATTGAACACTCCATCACAGGACCGTAAACTTCCACTATTTGTCGATGAATTTCAATTAGTGCAATTTTTTTATGGTTCAAAAAAGCGAATAACTGAACGCATCTCGTAGTCGGCGGAAACTTTTTCAGAATTTTACTCATGATTAATTTACGTAACTCGAAAACAAAAAAACATACAGTATTGCGGTTTGGACTAGGCTAATATCTGAATGTTATAGCTATAAAATGAGACCACGCCCACTCCTGTAAGTTTATTCCAACCGGTTTTACAGGGGTGGGAAACTAACTTTCTGAACGTCCCTCGTATATGTATATATAAACTCAATCCTTCGAACCTCACGTGAGGACACCCGTAGGACTCTCTCAGACGTAATTCTATGATACTTATAAATGGCTTCATTATTTGCATGAATATTTTTAAAATTAAAAAATAAAAGTTACCGATTAATTTCTGGAGATATTTCGTTTTGGAACTGTTAAAGATAATAGATCATGATTATTACGCTTTTTCTCCGTTATAATAAGATTATAAAGAGTACGTAAGTAATGTATTTTACAGATGGAGTCATTTTCAAAAATCCGAAAATGATAGAACATATTCCGTAAACTGCGATGTTGCAATTTGAAAGAATAATCATTTATTAAAAATAGTATAATGTAAAAAGCTATGACAAAAAGTTAGAGCACAGTGCAGAGTTGTATTGCAATTATGTAGGTACAGCAACAATAATGTGGTGGTTGCAGATTTTTTAATAAATAACTAATTAATCTAATTGCAACATCGCAATTTACGGAATATGTTCGGTACCATTATTTTCGGCGTTACAGTTTATAACGAAGGCATGAAAATAAAAAATAATATTTTTTATTTATACAAGTTTTTTTTTGAAAAAAATAACGATTGATGGCACATCTAGACATGAATATGAATAATTATTTCAATTTCATGTCCTTGTGTTTAGTAGTTTTTTTTATAATTACTGGAACAAGAAATGCTCATTATGACCTATAAGTAGTCTCGCTTCGCTCACCCAAATAAATGAAAGTCGGAAAATTTGTCTGCTTTTGACAGTCCATGTGCGTTAATCTTACGAACTATTGAACCGATTTTGTTCCAGTTCAAATCATTGGATAGACTGATTACGGATTTTGCACATATTCCATATTTTTACTCCTTACAGTGCCCTCTACATTCTCGCTTTTCCATCTCCTTCTGTTGTTCCTTTGTTAGTCGCCTTCATTTCTTCCATCTCCAATCGTTTTTTGATATAACCTGTCACTCCGTATGTCTTTCTAATCTTTTAATCTTTTGTGTGGGGTGAATATGCTGACGTGCCCATAAAATAAAATAATAAAAAAAACAACAAACTAGTATGTATATATACATATATATGTATATATATATATGAAACAAAGCCGGGTTAGTAACACCATTTATAACTGAAGAACGGATGGACTGATTTTTATGATCTTTGATTTGTCTTCGCTCTGAATGGCAGAATATGAAATTTAAAACAAAACTTAGGAAGAAAATTATTTTTTTTTTGCTGTTTTTGGGCTCGAAAGGGGGGTTTAAATAATTTTTTAACCGTAATTTTTGGATTTTACGAAGCAGCTTCTGTGTTTTGTTTTATATTATTTTAAATTTCGCTTTTAAAGGGGTTTATCGGATGATGAGTTACGAATTTTACAAGGGTGATATTTGAGGTCGTTCTAAATTCCATATTATATATTCCAGACGGTTTCTTGCCGTCCAGAGTAATCGCTCAGCTTAAAGTTGTAAATTGTCATAGACAGAAGTTTTAATAATTTATGATCCAATATTCGGATAAGTCAAATTCCGAGCTCTATTGTATAATTGAATATTTTTATAGTTTCTGAACCATGTTATTAGGATTATTCCCCGTATATTATACATGTGTACGAAATCCGAAAAATCGGTATAAATTTACTTTAAGAAATTAAATTACGTTAGAAACCCGTTTTTTCGCGTATAGCCCATCAGCTAAAAGTACAGAGTACACACTTTATTAAAAAGTATATAAATTAAGTGTGTGCTCTGTGCTGTTAATTGATGGTATAGCCCGAAAAAATATATTTCCGAGGTAATTTACTTGTAATTTTTTAAAGTAAATTTGTACTGATTTTTGTTACTAATAATGCCTTGCTAATACGTGTAATTAAAATACTTTTCATTTTGAACTTTATACATTTACCGAACTTAATTCATCTTGATTATTAATTTTATCTTAATAAAAAAGCTGAATTTAATTCAGCTAATAAGTTAACACAACATTTATTGATTCTATGGCGGTACGAAGTTCGCCGGGTCAGCTAGTATATAAATAAATGAAAGCAGAAAAATCTGTCTGTCTCTTTATCTGTGTGCGCTAATTTCACGAGCTACCGTGCGGATTTTCTTCCGGTTTTCACCAGTGAAGGATAGACTGATTGTTGTTGAAGGTTTTGGTACATGATTTATAAGTTTATAGTGTGACTTAGCTGAACTAGGTTTTTTTTTGTCGCTGAAGAAGGGAAAATAGAATAGTGAAGAAAATACGCGATAAAATAAGAAAAAAATTTGATAAAATGTTTACTGTGTTAAATGCTCTAAATAAAATCATCGCCGTAATTAATATAAATTAAAAATAAAAATTTAAATAAAACAATTATTATAATAAATATAAAACATTTTACTAATTTCTGGCGTAAGAAAGATCAGCGTGTTTTGTCGGCTCTCTTTTTGCATTATTCATATTATTGAACTTCTATAAAACGAACGAAACATACAAGTCACGCGCTCTTAGCCTAGATGCTGTACACAGCATGAACTATTTAAAATATAAGGTATTCTTTATTATTTTTTGCAGAGCGATAAAGAATGCTGCAACAAAATTTTTAATAATTACTATCGATTTAGACTCAACCATTAAATCCTACCTAATTGAAATAATGAAAAACTTTTTAAAAAATAGAGAAATTTTATTTTCCAGAATTAGAAATAATGAAATAATTTATCGTAGGACACTTACTGCAGGTATTCGACAAGGATCCATTCTGGCACTCACTCTTTTCAATATTGCAATGGCGAACATACATAATAACACCGGACATTACGATAATATAAATTTTATAAGTTATACGGATGACATTTTATTGATTTAAGGAATAAATAATATAGAGGACATCCAACACAAATAAATCAGAAAATTAACAATATTAACAACGAACTCACTAATCTTGGGCTACATTTAAATCCCCGAACAAAAACCAATTCAATATTAATAACCAGAAAACGTAAAAAACATGAAATTAAAAGTAGAATAGAAAAATAATTAAAGTTGAATAATAAGCCCCTTAAATTTAGCAAGGAAATGAAATATTTGGGTATATATATATAGATGAAAATCTCAATTTCAGCAAACATGTTGGCTACATCATGGATAAAATTTAAAAATATTACACACAATTAGTATAGGCCTATATAACAGAAGCTTTGGTTTGAAATTTGTGGATAGGAAAATTCTTTACTCAGCGCTGTTCAGATCTATAACGGAATATGGTTCCTTGATTTATTTTGCTAACATTTCGGTAAAAAACAAAAAGAAAATTAAAATAGAACAAAGGAAAATCATCTTAAATATAACATGTGCATATAGAAGAACGGTTTCCTATACATCTTCGTATGTCATATCAGGAATTATGCCAGTGGATTTACAGTTGGAAATGATTAACGAGATAAAGATAACCGATAACCAAAAACAACCATAGTGATAGGACAAGGGTAATAGAGAAAGTAAAAGAAATAAAGTCGAAATACCTGAAGGAATGGCAAAACACTTATGAGCAAGAATTAACAGGGAGACGAACGTATGGATTATTAACCAGAATCGAGGATAGATTAAAGAACAAATTACTCAATCCAGATTTCTTTCTAACCCAATTTTTGTCGGTACATGGTAATTTTGCTGAGTATCTAAAAAAAATGGGAATAACAAATGATGATAGATAAATGTAGAGAATGCAATATCGAAACAGATTCACCGGATCATACCTTTCTATATTGTTCCAAATTCGAGCACATAAGAACTGAATACAACATCGGAGAAAACTACAACTGGTTCAAGAATAAAAATAATACTATTAAGGAGATCATAAGATGGACCGGAAGCTTTCAAATAAAAAACAAAAGATGATTTAATCGAAGCTAATACGGTAATTTAATTTATAATTAAATGTTATTTTTGAAAGAGCCATCAAACAACTTTTCGAGTCCGATATAATTAAAATATTTTTACCGTTCGCAGAAGTTAACATGAACACGTTAAAGCTCGTGCCACCGTTATGCATTCTGCCGTATAAATTGAAGCCAAACGAGGTAGAAGAAATTATTTAACGACGTGCCTGGTTGCGGAATGACAAATGCCGTACCCACTACATCCTCCTTTTTTGAACTATCCGTATATATATATATATATATAGATAGATAGATAGATAGATAATTAGGCCATCTGCTCTTAAGAATATTATTAAAAATATTATTTACCGAACGGCTATTTACTTGCTTTACTTAAGTAGAGATTTTTACATTAATAAAAATATCATATTTCAATTAAAAACTGATCAAATAATTACAGAAACTTTAACCCAAACTCTAAATTAATTTAATTACACCATGTGTGTGTGTGTGTTAGAATTAATCAAAATCTGGGTCTATAATCAGAATAGTTTTTTATTACGCTAGCGGCTTTAATACCGGAAAGTGTGGTCGCTTTAGCTTTAATTTCGATAGAAACTTGTATGTACGAAGCAAGGTAGTGTGAATATTAGTTGTTTTTTTTTACACGTATATTTCACTACAATCGTATTACAGTGAATAAATTAGCACCATTTTTGAAACGGTGTTACACAACTTCATCTATTTAATTTGTAACATTTTCTTTTTTTTTATTTTATTTATTTATTTGAAAGATGCTCGACTACATGATCATTTGCATCTTTTATGATTTGTAACATGAACAGAGTAGAAACTATGTAGAATTATCTAGCTCCTAATACATATACAGGTATATAGAGAATATTAGAGTTCATGGATTACTTTATGCGACTAAATAACGTATTATATATTCCAGTAGAAGTTTGGGACACGTGTCTGGGGGAAAGACACAGAACTAACAATGCAATGGAGATATTTCATCATATGTTTAGCGAATATAAAATTAAATCCAGGTTTCCTACAGAAAATTTGTATTTCGTCCAGAATTTTCTAATTCTGCCACTGAGTTGTTCTCGACACATTAAATCTTCGACTATGGACTGCATGTGGAATGCTCTATATTCTTCTTTTTCCGAAAAAAGTTTTGTTTTATTTCGTTTTCGTACACTGCGCATATTTTTGACCGAAGTTTTTGTATACGGAATTTATGAATATATATATATATATATATATATCTTTAAAATGAAAAACTATTCAACATTCATACACTATCTAGGAACATATGTTTGCATAGCTTTGTTCCATACTCGGATGATATATCTGTTGATTTATTTTAACAACGAACAACCGCATCATCGAACTTTAGTATACGTAATGCCGTAAGAAACTGATATTAAAACGTTATTTTGTTGAATACTACACGGCGCTGTTTCATTTGCTTCAAAGTTGGTGGTAATTTCATAATTGGAACTCCAATCTCAGAATCCAATAGAGGCACTTTTTTTGATACCGTTTGTGCCGCCAATAATATCAAACCGGTTATTTATACATATTTTGGGTGTATTTCCTTGATCGTCCATAAATGTACTATTTTGTCAGCAGGCAATGAACGGAAAAGTATAAACTAAAAAGAATTTTTCATCGACACGACTGCGGACAGCAAAGTTGCTGTTCTACCACAATACATTTTCCTTCTTTTTGTTTCTTTCTAAGGTGTTGATTCCCATCGAACTTCTGTCAACTATAATACTTCTGGCATCAATTAAACATCTTGAAAATAAGGTTTTCCCAAACATGGCCAATAACTTCAGGAATCACGATTGGTTTTGCGAATTAATAATAAGATTCAATTGAAAATTTCTGGTGCGATTACAGAGTACAAATCCATATTGATACAAGAAGAGGATCATCAAGCTGTTAATGATCCAGTTGAATTTCTCAATTCATTAGAGCCACCTGGGGAGTGCCACTGCACAAACTGACGTTGATAATTGGTTCACTAATAATAATAATAACGCTCCTTCGGAATCTTAACACGCCAAAGTTGTGTAATAGAACCGGACTCTTTCCTTGAAAAAAAGCTGATGCCGAATGTGATTGAAGCAACATAATAATTAACGGAAAATATAAGGGAGAAGATGTGCCGATTCCGCGCATTCCAATGATTCCCACTGATTTGCCCTTCACATTCAAACGATTACAATTTCATGCGCGTATAATCAACAACAAAGCTCAAGGACAGTCGCTACGAGTCTCTGATTGAATGTAGAAAATCCATGTTTTTCGTATGGTCAACTATATATGTTGTTTGCCCTAGATTAGTAGGAACTCCAAAGAAATATGTACATCTATACACCAAATCATAAAAAAAAAAAAAAAAAAACATTTCGTTTATTCACTTGCGTTACGCTAGATGTTAATATTAATTTGAGATATTTAAAGTTAGTTCGGTTACATGACGAATGGAATATTAAAATATATCGTTCATTCGCGTGAACTATTAATAAAAAAAAAGTTATATAATTTATCGTAAATCTGTAATAATAGGAATAATAATAATAAATTATTATAAATACGAGTAATCTTTCATTTTTACACATTTTTTACGACAAAGCTTTATAGATTTTTATTTATAATATACAGAACATAATATATACTGGCAGGACAACGTTTGCCGGGTTCAGCTAGTATTACATATAGTACTAAACGGGCCAGTAAAATTAATTAAAAGTAATTAAAAGTAATTAAAATCAATTAAAATCAATTAAAATGAATTAAAACTAATTAAAATGAATTATGTTTTCCAAAAAAAACACTTAACAGAAAAAAGAATTTCATGTAGCAATGCACAGCAAATAAAGTGTACACTTAGCAAAACGTTGTTATTTATATCTTCATCGGCTATAAATATTTAAATATGTAACCAAACTCTATTACTTACCGTGGCGAATTGCTTAAGTAAGTCTTTGAATTATTTTGCTAAATAAATGGCACACACAACTCGAAATACACAAGACGCTTACGTGGAACTAATGTGGTTGACGACATTGACAGCTCACTGACAGTTACTTAGTTTATACTGGCATTTTTAGTTGATTTTAACAGCTGATTTCATGATAAATCACCAAAAATTTCCCAAAAAGCCAAGAATAATAAAGGATTAGCAGCAAAAGTTAAATCGGCTATGTTAAGTCGATTTAGCGTTAAATCGATTGTGTTAGGGTTTCCGCTTTTGCCATTATTTTTATTTTTTGAAAATGTTATTTGTTACTTATACTACTGCACATTCTCCGCTACCATTAATACCGAAATTTAAGCGATTTTTTTTTAACACCTGATACAATTTTTTATTAACCATTTAAGCATGTTTAGAAAAAATGAAGTAAAATAGGTAACACTGCTCTCTAAATAAAAAACAGGAACAAAAAAAAATTTTCATGCGGAAAATGCGTGGTTTTGTTTAAATAATTTTGAGTGATTATTTGCTTATATTATAAATATTTCATTGCAACAAAGCACAGAAACATATGGTGGTACGCTTGAAATCAGCTGCCAAATTTCCTAAATCTGAAAAAAAAATTTCTAGATTTTTAATGGTACCGAATAAACTAAGTAAGTGGCAGACATTACACAGATAGTTAAAATGTTGCTATTACAGGAAAATCATACTCAGCAAAGATTAAAGAAATATAGAAGATATCCGATTGGTATTTTTTGAGGCGAAACTATTAGGATCGCAGCTGATTTCGACTGAAAAACATCGAAATGCTTGAGACGCGATTAGGCGCACGCCGTGAGAGAGAGCGAAAGAGAAAAGAGAGAGGGAAATTTCTCATGATTTGGCTGGGAAATTTTATCGGATATCGTCTCTATATTTTTTTAATCTTTGACTAGGTGTTTCTTTTTTTCAATTGCAACTAGACCTAATTAGATAAAAGGACCCCATAGTTTCTTTATTTCGGGGGGGGGGGGGTGAACCTCCAAATTCGCCTTTCCTCGATACGCCCATGTACCGTTTCCAGCCGCGTCGAAGACTACAAAATTAAAGACCAGCTTTTTTGCACGAATCGAAAATACACAAAATCATAATTATCTTCCTCTTACGTAATGATCAGATTATTCATCGTATCTTTGACTCGTTGAACTTACACACTCGCCTCAGTTGCGACACAAAAGAACACGACTGTAATAACTATTTTTAAGACCTGGACGAGATGGATTAAATCTCAGCTTACCAACAATAAATTTAATACCAGTATATTTCTGCTGAGAAAAATTCCCGCGGAGCATGTTCGTAGGAGAAATTTGATCAACATCATTTACGATCGAAAAACATCGATCATCACAATGTACACACTATAAACCATTACAAAAAAAAGAAAAGGAACGAAACACAAATCAGAAATTTAACTGTGTTCGGACAATTCATCAATGCGTTCAATCTTGCCAGTACAAAAAAAAAACAAAAAAAACAGAGGAGAGGGTAAAAACAAGAAACAATAACAACACTAGTGTTCCGATCAATAAAAATAATTACTTGCCTCGATGGTAGATATTAACACAAAGAACGAATCAATGTGTTTACACACGTATAAGAAATGAAAAGATATTTGTCTACAGCATCACTATGTGCACAAATGAAATCAATGACACTGCACAAAAATAACTTCAGAGAGCTACACACTTCTGATTAAAGCATAGACCACTATTAAATCAAATTTCACAAAAGAACTAAACAAATTCCAACAAAAAAAAACCCAAAGTTACAGAATACCTCACATTCCATATACGTTCTCATGAATATGTCGCGACATAAAACAAACTCGTTAATCATGGAAACTACACTAGATTCTTTTTTCATTTTAAAAATCTCCACAATCCGTAACCAATCCAAAATAAAATTCAGTCATCAAATGACGAGGATTCATCTAAACAAATCAGTCAGAATTAAAATCGTTCGATATAACCAAAAGAAACCCAGAATAATTCGACAATAACGCAATCGCGCTCGCAACCTTAGAAAATAATTTAACCTATAACATTATATAAAATAGTTTAATTCTGCATATGAACAAGCCGCATTCATTTCTTTTTAGGCGCGAAGTCGTCTATATAGGCCACCGAGCAGCGGTTTTTTATTTTGTACCTTTTTCGAATTGCCTGCTACCTTATTTGCACTTCGTGTCAACTAAAGGTTATCTATCATTCGTGTTAGCGAGAACCACATATATCCAAAATTACCATTATATCAGTATACTTGCACTATATCGATTTTTCTTACTTGATTACTAACATGCACGTATTATTATATTTTCTATAATTTTCCCTCAGGTGTAAATGTTTTTTTTTGAAACATTTGCTTGTTCGAAGGATTATTGCATATCTTGCTAATTTAGCTTTTTTTTTAAATTCATTTATTGGTTTTATTTAGAAATTCGACTTTTAATTTGTCTACGGAATGAATAGATGATTTTTAAACGGTTTTTTAAGACAATTCTAAGAAAAAGAAAAGTACAATTTAAATTTGGTGTCGACACTTTGATCATTGTTTAAGAATAATCATAATATCAGGAGTATATGTATATTATTATCAAAATATTTCTTCTTCTTCTTCGTTAGCTACATTATCAGTCCACTGCTGGACGAAGACTTCCTCCAGTTTTTTCCAAACGCTGCGATCTTGTGCTTCTTCCTGTCAGTTTGCTCTGAATTTTCGAATTTCATCTGCCCATCGTATTCTCGGTGATCGTCTTAAGGGTTGTTTTCCACCATCATGTTACCACACTTATCCAGCGGTCTTCGCCTCTAGTCACATGTCCATAAATCCCCATTCATTACTATTTTTAACCGACTTCAAAAAAGAAGAAGGTAATTCAATTCGACTGTATTTTTATTTATTTATTTTTTTTATGTGTGTTACCTCAGAACTTTCTTCTGGATGAACCGATTTCGATGGTTCTTCTTTTATTTGAAAGGTGGTGTTTCTCATGTGGTCCTATTCAAATTTGATCAAGATCTGACCGGCAGTTTTTGAGTTATCCTTAATAATGCGGGAGATTGAAGCTTTTTTTGGATGCTTTTCATCCATGATTGTTTTCACCGTCGGATTAGATTGACTTATAAAATGCTTTTTTACAAAAAATAAATACCGACTTCAAGGTTTATTATAAAAATTTAAAAATGCACTAAAAAGTAAAAAATAATTACTCCCGATAAAATATATATATCAGAGTGATATAACTTAAGGTGATATCGTAATTCTTATACAACATTAACTTTTTGGAGTTGGAATTAAATTCATGTTAGGAACAATTTAATCAACATTTAATGCAGTTTTTAGTTATTCTTTTAATATGAATTTGATGCCAACTCCAAAAAATTAATGTTGTATAAGAATTACGATATCACCTTAAGTTATATCACTCTGATATATATATTTTATCTATGGGGTGAAGTCACTGGACTTATACTCCAAATAAGATTTAATTGTTAAACATTTATTATTATTGGTACTTATTTAATTTAACGGTTAAGATTGTACCTTTATTATTAATATAATAAAAAAAAAAAAAAAAAAAAAAAAAAAAAAATATATATATTTTATCGGGAGTAATTATTTTTTACTTTTTAGTGCATTTTTAAATTTTTATAATAAACCTTGAAGTCGGTATTTATTTTTTGTAAAAAAGCATTTTATTTTTTACTCTTTAGTGCATTTTTATTCAATTAAATTAAAACATTTTAATAAGAACAGATATTTCCACGGTGTGAAAACATCAAAAGCTACATTACCATATGGTAATTTGGCAAATTTATAGTATTTTAAGTCAAAAATCTAATCCGATGGTGAAAACAATCATGAATGAAAAGCATCCAAAAAGCTTCAATCTCCCGCATTATTAAGGATAACTCAAAAACTACCGGTCGGACCTTGATCAAATTTAAATGGGACCACATGACAAACACCACCTTTCAAATAAAAGAAGAATCATCAAAATCGGTTCATCTAGAAGAAAGTTCTGTGGTAACACACATAAAAAAAAAAAAATAAATAAATAAAAAAAAAAAATACAGTCGAATTGAATACCTCCTCCTTTTTTGAAGTCGGTTAAAAATACTATAAATTTGCCAAATTACCATGGAAATGTAGCTTTTGATGTTTTCACACCGTGGAAATATCTGTTCTTATTAAAATATTTTAATTTAATTGAATAAAAATGCACTAAAAAGTAAAAAATAAAATGCTTTTTTACAAAAAATAATAAATGCCGATACTTGAAGGTTTATTATAAAAATTTAAAAATGCACTAAAAGTAAAAAATAATTACTCCGGATAAAAAATATATATCAGAGTGATAGCCCCTTAAAGGTGATTTTATCCTAATAATTCTTATACAACATTAATACCTTAATTAGAGTAGGATTTAAATTACATATTATAATAATAATTAAAAACTGCATTAAATGTTCATTAAATTGTTCCTAGATATAGTAACATGAATTTGATGCCGACTCTAATTAAGGTTTTAATGTTGTATAAGAATTACGATATCACCACTTAAGTTATATCAGTCTGATATGTATTTTTTACTTTTTAGTGCATTTTTAAATTTTTATAATAAACCTTCAAGTATCGATATTTATTTTTTGTAAAAAAGCATTTTATTAATGATATATACTGCATCTGTCACTTTCGTTGTTGTTCGGATGATACGCTTTTTCGTCCATTTGTTCTTCAGAGTGATCACCAACACAAAAACCTTTCTCCATTTTTCGTTAATTAATTCTCGGTGTGTTAACTTATTTGTTGCCGACTTTAATAGCTATTTTAGCGTTGTTTAAGAATAATCGTAATATCAGGAATATATGTATATTATTATCGAAATATTTTTTATCGAGCATGTATACTTTTTTTACGCATTTTTATGAAAATTTTTACGGTAAATATTTTTTTTTTTTTTTTTAAACTGCTTTATTTCCAATTTTTAGTGTAAATATATTTGAATGATAATCCGGATAGACCAGTCTAAAATGATGCTACATACGGTAATGTATAAAGTAAGATATTCGAATTCCATCAGTAACGAGCTTGTAAATTACGTTTCGGTGTTTCGAATTCGTGTTTTTTTTTTTTCATTATCCGGATCTACATTTCCAGAGACGATATTTTAATTTTTTGTCTTCTTAAAAATTATGTTTTATATTCAATTGACATTTTTGTGATAAATTGATAATATTTCAGATCAATTGCCTTTCGTACATTACTAAAAACTTCTTTAAGGAGATTCCTTTTTTTAACGTTTATTTTAAATCTGTGTTCACTGACACTTATCGATATAAGCACATGGTACCACCACTACCACCACCAGTCATGGTACACTTTTACATGAAAAAAGAATACACAAGTTAACAAAAAAAAACATACAACAAACATGCAATTTTCTTTTTTTTGAGGGCGATAAAAAGAGAATGTACACTGAAGTATTAGAAAAAACCAGGCTAACTAAAAACATGTGTTAACCAATTAATGTGCGCCTTTAATCTCATGTTAATTTGTATTCGTGCAATATAAAACAAAATAAAAAATAAAGGGTAGATGCACACGATCAGAGTGAATTATCGATTCTTTTGTTTTCGATTTTTTTTTTTTTTGAGGGGGAGGGGGCACCAATATGGACATTGGTCTGAGAACTGTGGAAAAGAGGGGGGGGAGGACTCGGATCCATACACGAACAGAGATGGCCGATAAAACAAGAGCTTTGAAGCACAATGAGAAGGAAGGGAGAGAATGAACGAAGCATTGTATTGGTAATAAATACCGTTTGATATAAGAGAGGAATAAAAAGAAGTTTGTTCAGTTGAAAGTGACGAACAATCGAAAACGTTATGTGATCGAGGACACAAATAAAACGGTCGTTAAAGGGATGCAAAAAACAATAAGGAAACGGCACGAGAGAAAAATAGAAAAGTGATGAAGTGAGCAAACTGTGACGAAAAAGACGCAGACGGCATATAGCAGAGAGATTAGAGCGACGCATAGAAAAAAAAAAATCAAGAAATCAAGCGAAGCGAAGAAGGTAGAATGGACACGAGAAGAAGGAATCGGGGTTAGAGAATGAGGAGGTGTAAGAGTTAAACCAAAATCTGAAATGAGCAGCTGTAGACAACATGTTGGAGAATGAGAAAAAAAAAATGTTCACGGCTGGTTTAATCTTCTGATGTTCCATGAACAGACTTTCATTATGTTTGGGTTTTCACCTTGATTTCGTCCAGTAGCATGTCTCCTATGTAGAGCACCAATTATCCACGCCATCATAGCCAGTAGCCTATTTCACGCAATCGATCCTGGTGTCGTTGTCGTCGGTTATCAGTTGGTTCGAATAGCGTGTTAATTCTGATTTTTCTGTTCTGCATGTTTCCGTGTTCGTGGTATAGAATAACATGCAAGTGTCCCGCTCCTTTCCACATTATCATATCTGATTTTGAATCATTAATGTGACCGTCGTCTATAACTGTCTGGTTTCCATCTGTTACAGAAGGTATTCTTCAATTGCCTGGAGCTAGTAATGGTATAGCTGCTGTTCTGTTTCGTGGGATTTTTTTCGTCTGATCCCTTGGTTGTAACCTAGCCGGCTTGGAGAAGGCCCTTCTGGTAGAATACCCGCCGCCATAGTTCGCAACTTCACTGAGCTATTGTGAAACCCATCTACCACAACAGGGTGGTATCCCTCGGAGGGTAAAACACATTCTCAATTTATAAGAAATAATTGAAAAACTTTATGAATTCCTATGGTCCAATTCGACTGCATTTTTTAGACTACAGTAATAATCTCGACCTAATAAAATGGGAGAAACTTGAGAAATACTGTTAGTGTATCTATAACATTTAATACATATGTTTAATAAAAAATAACCTATAAGCACACGTCGAACCAGCAAAACAAATATTCAAAATCATTCCAAGTAGAAGAAAGTGCAAAGTAGAGATATATTCGGTCACCATTACTACTTAACATATATATTGTGAATGAATTAATAAGGCGGAAATTACGGGTAAGACATTAGGACTGGGGTACAGTAGTTGGAGGGAGGAAAATATTTAATTTAAGCTGATGTCACGAGGGGGTAGTTGTGAAAGTTCATTAAAATAATATAAGAAAAAAATTTAAAAATTGGTTTAAAAATAAACAATATAAATATAGATGGTATATATTATTAATATGGGTTCGGTATGTGCATCGCTATCATATGATGGTGTCCGAATTATAAATTAATCCTAATGATATTTATGGGGGACACCCGAATTGCGCACCAGCCCTTCACACAGTGACAAGACTCGAATTGCGCACCGACCACCCGAAATAGCCCGCCCGCTGAGAACTCCAATTGCGCACCGATTCAAAAAAAAAAAAATCCGGATTTCATAAAATCGACGAAGGAATTAAAAAATCAGTAAAAGTGTCGTTCTTTCAGTGACTTCCAAAATGTCTTATATCGATGGGGAACGTTTGCTATTTGGAATAACATTTCGGTTGCTTAGAAAAAACCTCCCCTTAAGGGTTTGCTAAAAATAGGCCATCATCCCGTTAGCAGTACACGGTTCTTATTCTAAATATTTTTAACAATCTAGAAACGTACACATATTTAAAGAAATGTTGCATAAAATAGAATAATTTTTTGCGCGAATATTATGTTTCATTGGTTATGTCAACAGGAACAATTGAATTTAGTCAAAATCAGTTACAATTCTTTTCAGTGTATATGTATATAAATATACAATGCGAGTCACAATAATACCTCGGGGGGGCACCGGTGTACCTAATGAATATACGCCAAAAACAAAGGAAAAACGTTTAATCGACTTCCCTTGTGGAAAATAGCTCAGATCACGGAGATGTCTTAGAACAATGGTTCTTAACCTTTAAGTGATGAGGGACCATTTGACAAAATTTCTGTCTACCATGGACCCCACCAACTGTTTGAAGGTAATATACAGTAAATGTAAATAAATAAAGGGTTGTTCTATCTATCTATAAATAAGATACGCATAAAATTGTTCAAAGCCAACAGTATTTTAATTTTTTTACGAAAATTTTACAAAATAAAGGTAAATACATTATTTTAATGCGATTTCTGTGACTGCATACACTTTTTACTAACTTCTGAATCCTTGGTTCCGTGCTACTCAAAGCCAAACACATATCGGCACTGGCATCCAACCGATTTCGGTGCTTGGTTTTAATTATCAAAAGCGTCGAGAGAACCCCTGCTCGTATAGATATGTCGATTAGAACAAAGTTCGATAACGTACAGCAATTTCTTGAATCTTTGGGAAAGAAATTGCTTTCTGGATCCAAAAATTTTCAAAATTAATTCCTATCACGAATATATCTTTCTAGTTACTATTGTGTTGCATTTCAATCACTTATTCTTGAATTTTATCAGGCACCTCTCAGAAACGTTGATCACTTTCTTCCGGAACACCTTCGTCCTCACAGTAGTCAGGAAAATAGCGACTGAATTCACTTTTTCAATTTTTCAAATGAAGTATCATGTTCTTTTGTATTTCTCCTTTAATCTCAATAATTCGATTCAGCGTATCAAAAGCAGAAAATTTTTTTTTCCCAACCTTATCGATCCATAGCTCGATTTTAGTGATAAATTCATTAATTTTATCTTCATATACAAATTTATTGCTTGCGTTTTGCAACTTCAAATTTCATGACCCTTGCAGTTGAAGGTTCAATTTATTTAGTTGCGTGGAAAAAAAAGATCAACCAAATAAGCAAAACAAATTTGAAATTTGGACTCGCAGAACTGATCCAGCAACTCTTTGTTCTACTTGTTAGTTAATAATATTTGTACTTCCTCTTTCAGTTCGTACAACCCCGACAGCATATTTCCTTTGGAAAGCCGACGCACTTCCGTATGGAAAGGCCGAGTTTCGTGTTCAGAGAGTTCATATCAAAGCACAATTGTTTGAAGAGACGAGTATTTTTAATATTTTTAGGATGGCTTCGGGGTCCACTTTGAGTGCTTCCAGGGACCACCGGTTAAGAACCACTGTCTTAGAAGGACGAAACTAGTTACTTACACAAGTAATGTATTCATCTAGGAGAAGGTAATAAAAAAGCTATTTTATATTTAACATGCATATACTATTTATTGCACATTAGCGATGCTTAACAAAGGTTTGTGATGGCAAAATTACGATAAGTAGTTCTTAGTTTCTGGATGATTAACGTGACGTGAGAAAACTGCGTCAATGCATGTGTTGTTTCTGGTTGACAAGATTGATGGGTCGCGTTGTTCAGTTCGAGATTGAATGTTTCACGCATGAACTCGGTGAACCGAGATATCCTTCGTTGCTTTGTAAATTTATGTTTATATCTCTAGCAAGAACTATGGGTATCAAATGATACCCCTTCTCCCTAACAAGCTTAAATACACACGCCTTTGGACTGTATGCCATTAAATTCAACACAAAGAAATCTTCAATTGAACGTACCGGTGTGTTACTGGGGCGTGATCTAAACAGAGACAAGTAGAGCTCTTCTTCCGTTAACCGTGGTCTCGATTGCACAGATATCCCCTACACCGTCATATGAGACATCCTTTTCACTTGCACTTCTTTCGGATCATATTTTAAAAATTCGTGTTCAGTAGATTGGAGTTCCGATGACGATGTTTCGTTCTCGTAGATGCACACTCCACAAGTCCAAACCGTGTTGCCTTTGAATTGCGACACGAGACGAAATCCTGGAATTTCAATGCGTTCGTTATTTTCAATCCATGTCTCTGTTAATAACACGACTCTAACCGTAGTTATTGCAAAATCGATCGATATGTCTTGATGATGAGCTCTCAGACTTTGAGTGTTGAACGTGCACAACGAGAGTGCTGTTGGATGAACGTCAACCTGGGCTAAGACGTCACGAGATGTGTTTTCAATAGTGATGATCTTGTGTGGCGTTTTAAACGTTGGAACTCGTTACGGATATTTTTGTTCACTTGACCACGTGTGTGATGAAACTTGTGATCCCTGTTCCAATTAGTCAAGTACAGACCTTCAATAGAGAGGTGGCTCTGCTTAGAGCAACGTACACCAACTGTGGGGCTCGTGACTTTTATCCCGTGTTGTATGTCCCACGCTGTAACTTGTGTATCGTTATTGCACATGCCTCGATGAGTGGAAACTGTGTACGCTTGCAACTGATGATCTTGCTATTCAGTTGAATTGTGGCGACGCGTGTATTAATCGGAATCCAGTTGTATTGCAGCTCGGGGCTCGACTAGTCACGAGGGCGATACTTTGTTCTGATCAGCCACCCCCGATTTTAGCGTCTCCGAACGATAGCCAAAGTCGTATTATTTTTCCGTCACCGACCCGCTTGATATAACGGAGTGTTACGATCGCATCGTTAGCGAGCCCATCGATGACATCGATATTAAATCCGATCATATAAGGCTGTCCGATGAGAAGTTTCAACAACTAGGGCAATCTACCTGTCTCGTCGCACTTCATCTTGTTCACACTTTGGTCCGTGCACTTGCGAGTTGATTGACATCGCGCGATGTCCGGTGTATTCGTCTTGAGATTCGTACGAGATTACCCCCTCTCGCGAAATAGATCCACTATTGTACTGTTCGACATTCGATGTGCGAAAGAAGAGACGGATTGTTCGGGAAAATGCTCTTTCACGTACTCCCTTGTAACGAATCTGCACTCAATCGTGGCTGTTTCTTTATTGTCAAGATCCCGGAGAATCTAATGTTAGACTGGCGCATCACTTGAACAAGTGGATAGTATTCGAGTGATTGCCACACCATCAATGAACAGATGTTTGTTTTACTCCGTTTATAGATCGGCGTTTGGTACACACAGGCGGCAGTTGCCGTAGATCACAACAAAATACCATGTCCATTCCAGCGAACGGATGATTGTGATCGTGAAGGTACCTCCTGTACTTTTCACCCTCTTTCTTCTTTTTTTCTTTTCCACCTTCATTGCTTTAAAGGCAAGCATCTCTTCTCATCTTCAGTTGTACTAGAGGAAAACGTAGTATTTATATTCCTGACTCTCTTTCTCCTCTCGCTGACGTTGATGAAACTGCCTCACACTTTTACTGGACGACATCCCGGCATACACTAACTGGTTTAACTATCACAGTAGCTTACTTATAAAGACAATTCCTGCCACCACAAAATTCCCTCATCATATTCCGAATTTAAATCTTCTGTGAAATGGATTAAAAAAGCTATTTTCTATTTAACATACATAGTATTAATTTCACGTGGAAGGCAATGACAAACCACCACGTTCAACATCATATGCGCGCTAGGTCAGTCTGGTATATCGATAAATCAAACGATTACTATCAGTTCCGAATGTAGTCTTGCGTGTGTACACCTGCGTTGCATATAATAATTGCCTAGTACACTACCTATGTCTGTACAGGTGAAATGTACGAATAGGTAGTCGCCGACGCTCAGGAATTATGGCACTATAAAGAGAGTATTTATTGCACATTAGTGTGATGCTTAACAAAGGTTTGCGATGGGAAAAGTACGATATGTGGTTCTTAGTTTCCAGATGATCAACGTGTATTTATAGTCATGTAATTGATGGCGTCACTTCCGGTACATTTTTTTTTTTTGACGCAATTTCAGGAATGCCCCTTCCTCCATCGGTGACGTCACTTCCGTTACACTTTTTGGTGGTACATACCTTCTTTGATGACGCCACTTCCGCTTCCGCTACATTTTTCAGCGGCGCAAGCTCCCTTTGATGGCGTCACTCCCATTACACTTTTTTAGTGGCGCAAATTCTAGAATGACTTCCTATAACTAAGACATATCCATGTCAAAAAATTCCTTACTGTTGAAGCAAGTAATGAAAATAGAACATAATAAGTATCTCCTTAGTATACTCTCTCAAAAAAAAAAAAAAAAAAAAGAAAAAAAAACGAAAACATTAAAAAAACACAGCTTACGGTAGAAAAAACACAAACTTACGAATTGTAAGCGCCACAATAATATCCGGGCACATAGAACTAAATGCAGTAAAACACTCATGCGTTTTCCCAGAATGCATCAATTGATGGCGCGGTACTGATAAGAGTCGTCACAGTAAGGCGAGTCGTTGCGTGAAAACACAAATTGTAGTTTACCGATAAGTCTCTATTACGGTAACTGTCGAAATAGTATGTCGTAGTGCAGTGAAATGTCACAAACGAGTACGGATACGTGTCTTCGGAAACGCGCCAATTAGTAATTTGGAAGAAGGAAGAAGATTTAATCGGAACGGAAGACTGCACAGCTACTGAATATCCCGAAAAGTATGGTGCATGACGTCCTTAATCGTTTTAAAAGGGAAAATCGCATCGACTCGAAATCTCAAAAAGAGAAACCAAAAAAACTAACAGAACACGACATGTGTTTTATCCAACGAGAATTAGAAAGAAACCCTAACCTAAGTGCGCCGAAACTGACTACGGCACTGAGAGTAAGATGATATATGTAAGTTTCATCCGAAACAGTATGTCGGGCCATAAAAGAGATGGGGTGGTACTTTTCCCACACTGCACACAGAAAACCCTATATTATAAAAAAAACGTCTCGCGTTCACAAAACAATAGTTAATTCGGAGGAGTTCTGGAAGAACGTCATTTTTATTGATGAGTCTAAACGTCTTTGGGGTGATGAGAAACAGAAAGTTTGGGCGTAAGGATCAATTAAACACGGCGGAGGAAATGTACAAATGTGGGTGTGTTCCGCGGCGAGTGTAGAAATGTAAGCAAGAGAGGTCAAGGGGCGTAGACTCCCTTGCGATGCTAAAGTAACCGAGTTTATATATATATATATATATATATATCTGTGTAAATGTATATATTAATGCGGATGATGTATTTATGGCGTTGTCTGTCAGCGATATTCAAGCTAGAAATTATTTTTCAGTAGTAAAAAACATTAATTATGATAAAAATAAACTTTAACGCTTTTATAACAATTGTATAATTTTTATAAAAGCGTTAAAGTTTATTTTTATCATAACTAAAAAAGGTTAACAATGTGTAAGAACAACAAATACAGCGATAAAAAACATTAATTCACGATCTCTAGAATATCGTCGTCGCTGGCTGTTGGACGTTCGATCACGGATGTCTGCTAGGCAGAAATCCCGTGCGCTATCAAAATTTCGGCATATGTGCGGCTGCGAGCTGCGTAAGTGTCTTTGTGTAAATGGTCCGTCCGTGACGAGGGCGCGCTTAGGCTGTTACAGTCGAACAAAGCTGATTTGAGGAAAGATTTGCCGAAATCTGGCCAAAATCAGGTAAAGCAATGAGTATGGTTTAATTGCTCAAACTTTTTTCCGGTTTATTTCACGTAGCCTTTATTCTTGCTGACAGTTCGTTCCTTGTTTGTCGTCTTTTGAAAAAGTGATTTAACGATCAGGTAGATTTCTAGACATCTAAATACCGCATTGAGTGATTTTTTTTTTTTTTTTTTTTTTTGCATCTGGCTGTGATATGCCGTTTAACCCTTGTGTTAATACCCAATTTTACCAACGTCGTTTATCAGCAGGGCTACCCGCGTACTGTTACATTATAATTTTTGATATTTCAGTGATAGAAAACGTTGTTTCGTTTTTATTCATTTTCAAACATAAACACCGCTATTGAGTATCTGAGTAATTTTAGCAAAATAAAACTCCAATATTGATCATAATGTCACATTGCAACTCGTGCCCATTGTATCGTGCAACAATGGACTTAATAGATTTTACAGCATTATTCGATTTTTAAGATTTGATCACAGTATAATACTCGCAGGCAAAACTTCGCTCTATTCTTAACAGAGTTTCTAACTCCACTCCTGATCCAGATGGTATCTGCATCTTGGTATTGAAAAATCTTTCGGTAAACTCTTTATCTCACCTATTATCCCTATACAATTCCTTCCTACGCACTAGCCAAATCCTATCCTCTTTGAAAATCTTTAATATCATTCCCATCCAAAAAAGAACTGCTCCTCGTTACGTCCCATTCTCTCGCCTCCTGTCTCAAGAAAACTTTCGAATAATCTTTTTTATTTTATTTATTTATTTTTTATAGTCTCTACCCTGGACGCTCCCCGGCGCTCTTGACCCACCAACATGATAATTCAATAGATAGAACTAAATAGCTAGACGGTCAGAAGTGGAACTCACAAAGGACAGCAGCAGGAGAACAACTAAAGACAATGGGAAGGATAAGATATAGGAGGATGACCCAAAGCTAAAAAAGTTGGTCGTATAGAAGGGAGCGTTCGTTGAGCAGTGTAGAACATTCGAAAAAGATATGTTTTGAATCGCAAATACAAAGAGACTCCGAAGCATGAAGAGAGCAGAAAGGAGAAGGGGACAAAGCAAATCGAAAGCGAGAAGAAGAGAGTAGAGGATGATTGATTCTGATTCTAATAAAGGAAATAACGACGGACGACAGACACAGGAATAGAATGAAACCAAGGTAGGAAACAATGAACAACCGGTTGAGTAAGACAGTAGTATGAATAATGATTAGAGAATAAAGATCAAAGAAAGTGCCTGGAATGATTAGAGCGTGATAGGGATGTCTGAAGAACCCATAGAAAGTCTAAGAGAATGGAACGGGATGAGTACAAAGAGAGGAGACGAGAGATCAGATTGAGGGAATGATACCGTCAGAGGAATGAGAAGGAGGAAAGGAGGTGGCTTGAAAAACGCCTTTAGAATTGCAAACGATCAGGAATTTTCGAACCCCACTTGTAGAGCATATAAAATAAATGGCACGAAGAGTTGAGATCGATTCAGCGGAGAAGATAGAGCAGAAAGAAGGAAGTCTGAAGGAGATTCAGAATGCAGGAACGAAGGAGACGTAAACGCACCACCCATGCCCTCATCACTCTTGGAACCATTTGTGAAGATTAAAACATGAGTAGGAAAAGGAGAGTCCAGTAGATGAAGGATTTCCTAGTTGACTACATTCTGAGAGGAAGAATTAGCTCGGATCGGAATCTGCAAAGAAAAATGACTGATGCAATCAACCGGGCTAAGGCCGGGACGAAAGCCGAACATATTTAAAGGGACTAGATTATTATGCTCAAGCCACCAGACGAGACGGTTGTTTATTAAGCCTTCAAAGAGTTTAGGCAGACAAGAGGCTAGGGAGAGGACGGAAAGAACACTGATATTTTTGGGAATTGGAATGACGATAAAGTCGTTCCAAACTCAGTAGAGTAAAACCAGAGAGTAGGAAAGAGTTGAAAATAATCAGAAGGGAGAGCAGCGAAGAAGGAGAGAGTTGTTTAAGAACACGGAAAGAAAGGCCAAGCAAGCCAGGAACAGAAGGAGAGGATTTATTAAGGACGGACAAGATTTCATCATAGTGGAAAGAAGAAGATAGGAAATGAGGTTCTGAGCTATTCGGATGAGAAGGAACGTTCGATTTCTTGAAAGATAGGATATAAGCAGGAGCAATAGAGTCCAAGAAAGAATGAAGTTTAGACAAAGGAAGATAGGAAAGGCGGGGACGCTCAGAAAGGGGGGATCTAAACGCCTTGGCCATTTTCCAGATCTGAGGGAAGGGCGTATCTCTAGAGAAAGAGGAACAAAATTATTTCCAAGAATTCTTCTTGGCAGATTTTTTTTCGTTCGCGCTTCTTTGTGAGCTAAAAAGTTGAACATTGAGAAACAAGAGCGAATGGCTTTAAAGGTGGCAGCGCTTCTCCGAAAAGAAACTTTACATTCTTCATTCCACCAAAGAAAGGGTGCGTAAGAAAAAGAACGACCGTGCATAAAAGAAGTAGGAAGGGAAGAAGCAGAATATAGAGGCTGAGTGAAGAAATTTTACTGTGATGGCTGGTCGGTGATATCCAGAATAAGAGGGAAGGAGGAATCCAACAGAGATCGAAAATTACTTCAATCTGTTTTGGAAAGAAGCCAATGGAGAGCCTGAAGAGGCCTGAATGGTTTAGAAGGAAGAACTTTGTTGAGAATTAGAAGAATGAGAACATAATCACTAGCAAAAGTGCCGTTGCGAGTTCTCCAGCAGCTTACAAGACCAAGATTCCGAGTTGAAAACTAGTGATCTCGATTGCACTAGAAGAAGATGGGGATGTTTGCAGAAAGTAGGGGAACAATTCATTATGAAAGAAGACACCATCATCGGATCGGTCTTTTGCTGTCCGTTCAACTTCATCTCTTATCGCGTTTAACAATTGATAAGAAGTATTCAGTGAGCTCGTTCGATTTATTTAACACGGCTGATTTTTCGTTTACCGGTATTTCATTGATTAATGCTAGCCTTCTTGAAATGTTTCAAACTTTCGCAGTGATTAATCATGATGTGAATAATTTACGGACAACTGCGGCCTAGAAAGCAAAATGTATTCATTGAATGTGGCTCCTTTTTATCTTTATCTATCCGTAGATCGGTTCCGTAGATTAAACGTCTGCATATTTATCCAAACAATCTTGCCCCTGCATATTCTTCTCTCTTGCAAGATTGACGTTTTTCCTCTAATAAGGTTCCCCCATTCTCTGCTACATTGCCTCGCGTCGTCTTATTAAGTTTTCGCCCTTCATCTTATCTTTCGATAAACTTCCCCATTTTTCCATTTTGAGTTGTTTAATGTTATTCCTTGCCCTAATCTTTTTTCCTTGCTTTCTTATGTAAAATATCTCCCTGCTCATGCAACAGTTTACGAATTTAACCAGGCAGTTTCATATTTTTTTTGCTAACCATACCCTAATTTTTACGGATGGGTCCAAAATGGCACACGGAGTGGGTGCATCTATCCATGTTCCTGCACTCTTAATCATTCCAGCTTATTCGAAATTCCTTCATTTTGTTCCATTTATTATGGGGAGACAGTAGCACTACTACGTACCATTGAACTTGTTCCATCTGTTCTTCAATGTAAAATGTTTCTTTTAACATCTGATTGTAAAAACGTTCTTCAGTGTATCTCCTCTCCACATCTTTCCTCCTCCTCTGATCCTATTATTCTGCGCATCCGATATCTCTAATCTCCAGCCTTTGCAGATTGCACTTATTAACCATCGACTTTCTTTGTATTTCTCGTCATGCCGGGATTGCGGTCAACGAAAAGGCAGATTATCTTGCTCGTTTGGCTATTTCTTCTGGGCGGCCAGTCGCTTTCCTTCTCACGAATTATTAAATTATGCAAACAGTATCCTAAAGGCCAATTGGAAATCTTTTTATAGATCATCCTTCTCCAATCCTAATTCACAATATTTTTCCATTCACCACAATCCACCTGATCAACCATGATACTTACATTTTCCGCATCTTCCCCGTTTCATCATGTCTGCTATCTGTTGTCTTCGATCTGGTCACAATCGACTTCCTGCTTCATTGTATCGTTTCTCCATAGTGCCCTCTCCTATTTGACCGCTGTGTATCGATAACACAGTCGTATGTAACTCTGATCATGTTTTCTTTGAGCGCGTTCCTCTTTATCATTTGAAATGGCAGCTCTATACGTGGAGCTGCTCTCATACGATGTTCCAGCTCCATATTGTGTGTGTCCTTTATTTCCTTTCTACAGTTAATGTTGATTATCCCAATTACAGTAATATTCCTATTTTCTATACTTCATCATATTAAGATCTCTAATCCTTTCAGTAGTTTCACTTTGGCATTCCTAACTCTTATCGTGTCCAGTTATTTCTAATGAACTCCTCTCTAAACGAAGAGCACGCACTGATGTTGCAGTTACAGTTACAAACGTGCACAGCTCGCAGTTAATTTCACGAGCCTGCTGTCGCATTTGCGTCCCTAACGTTAGATAGTGAACTCCTTGTGAGCCGGCACCGCTGGCGCTGCTGTTGCAGTGTGGCCATGGTGTTGGGCGTAAATTATATTCGTTTATTTTTGACAGGATGGTAGGCGCAATCTTCGCAGTCGTCGCCATAATTATTACTCATTTTTCATAATTAAGAATTATAAACTTTTTGCTTTATAGTGATGTTCTAAGTCATTGAACTTTCGGATAATTGTTTACGGACGCTAAGCATTGTGTTTTATATAACTGTGGTGCTTGGTGGCTCTAACTGCTTTTTAAACATCCCGTGTTTCTTCTCCCTTAATTATTTGTAGCCAGATTTCTTTGTCGGTTGATACTGTGGGCTCTGTAATTGCAGATGTAGCCATGAAGTGGGACAGCTAACTCCTTTTGTTCTTACCTTCGGCAATGTTATTCCTTCTCTTTTTGCAAAAGATGCATATGTTTGGCATTTATTGACGTTGATTGTCATTGTTTCTCCGTCCTTGGTATAGCGTTCTTTGTCAGATTCCATTCCTTGTGACTCCTAATTGCTGCTATTGTTGACGGGCAATCGTCTATTATTGACGAGCCCAGGAAAAAAAAACCCAAACAAGGAAGAAAAAAAAAATTACATTTCACTATTCGTTTTTTAATATTTTGCCTAGACTATTAATCAATGTACACTTATATCTATAAGGCACAAGTTAGTAAAAATGTGGTTTATCAGCCATTATTATTATTATTATTATTTTTTTTTTTATAGAAGCAAAAATCAAAATAATATGGTAGCTTGCAGCTAAAGTGAAATAGAATTGTTATAAATACAAATAAACTACATTATTACATTTTTTTTGGTCCTAAATGGAACTAACAAGTGTGTTTCAGTTGGAATACGATAGTTCGAAGTTTAATATATCCAATGACATCGGTATTCATCTCTTATAACCGATCAAACTACTTTCTACTCCTCCCTTTTACAAACTGGTATTCCCACTCCATACGGTGCTTCGTTCATTCTCTCCCTTCCTTCTCCTTCTGTTGTCCAGGCTCTTCATTCTTTTTTGTCGGCTATCTCGGATATCGTGTAAAGATCTGAGTCTTTGCGTCTTTTTTCCTTTGTTCTTGAGCCAATGTCCTTATAGACGAGCCCAAAAAAAAAAAAAAAAAACATCTAAGAGAATTAGGAGGCAAATGAAATGAACAAATACGGGAAAAGTTTGTGATACTCCGCTATTCTAAATAAAACCAATCTGACGACTTCGGTGTGAAATATGAACACATTTCTGGTATGTATATTTAAGAATTCTGCTAGTGAGAAACAAAGATATTTTATTCGGCTCTTTAGATCTTCAAAAGGAGTTTTAATGTTCGATGAAGAACATATCGTAGCGGCTTCCTTTGCTGCTTGTTTATTGTTGAACATTTGCAAAAAATCGTTTTCTCTTCGAACTCAGGAAAGAGGATGGCCTCTTCTTTCAATTCATAAAGGCAAGCCAACATGTTGACAACCAATGTAATTCTGTGTGGAATATAAGGACTCTGTGATCAGAATCAAGATCCTTGTAAAGTAAACTCTAAATAATCGAATGTTCAAAGCGCTGCTCTCAATGTAGTTTACGATCTTTATAGCTGAGTCCAAAGCCTGGCGTGATTTCTGTGGCAATATTTTAGAAGCCAAAGCTTGCCGATGAATAACAGAATTAATACACACTATCGCGGGATTCTTTTCCTCGAGTTTTTAAGCTAAGCTCAATCGTATAAAACATGTGTGACTGACCTTGTTAATTTTTTGAAACTACTCCATAAATAAGGCGTTAAGGCGCTGTACACCAGAATAAGCTGAATTTTGAGAAGCAGAGCACACCCAAAATTTTTGGAGTCTCCTAAAATCATTCGAAACTCAATGCTTAGATCTAAAATTTTAAAGAAATAATAAATATAATACCCCATTCAAAGCAAGATCGATCATAGGGACAATGCATGCTTTTGTAATTGTGGTAGACTGAAGTTTCCCGGAAGATTACTCGTTTTGAGACTGAATACTTGGGTGCTCAGTGTGCGTTAATAGTAAAAGAACTACGGCAGTGCTTCGTGGTATACCCAAAAAAGAAAAATAATTAAGAATATTGTGTAGGTGAGCAGGTGAGCGGACGCTGAGGGAAACGGAAAATCACATTTTAAACATCGCAACGAATTCGAAGAGGGCTGTATTACGAAACCTGGAACTTTCTGAGAAACAAGGATAAAGTTTACTCACCTTTGTTAACTTAATTGTCGAACCCGTTAAGTTAATTACTGTCTTTTTCATCTTTGCCTCAACCGAGATACTTTTGACTTTACGTTCCCATTTAAATTTACCTTTTTGTTTTGTTTGCCTCTTTTTTTCATATGGTTTTATCGGATCGAATCTCTTTGTAATTCCATTTAGTTTAACTCGCACTTCCCCATCAAATAAACATTTTAACTGGCATTCTCTAGCGCTGTAATCTTCAAATCATAACTGCTTAAATCGTATCTGATCCGTCTTATTTCTGATAGTAGTGTAATTTTCAACCCAAATTCTCAAAAAATTTCGAGCTTCTACCTTCCACCTCATCATTCCGACATATCTTTTTAAGGACGCCTAATCGCATAATCTGTTGCATTTCTTTAATCGAGTTTTTTCCAAAGCACGTGTTAATTTAATCACATCCTCCCTGTAGAGATTCGTTAAAAAGAAAACTTCAAATGTACGATAAGGGAAAAATCGAAAAGGAAAAAGACAATATAAAAAAAGGCGATGATCGAAATAGGATACAATAAATAGAAGAAGCCCCATAAAAATGATACACAAATGATAGGAAAAATAGAAGGGATAAACAAGGAAGAGTTCAACACGCATGCCACTCTACCATATATATATATATATACTCGTATATATATATATATATAAACTCGGCCATTTTGGCCTCGCAAGGGGCTGTGCCCCTTGACCCCTCTTGCTTTTATTTCTGTCTCTTTCTCTTCTATACTTTGTATAAAATGATCAAAATTTACAACGTAATTCTTACTGTGGCATCAACAGGAAAATAAAAATAACATAACCACAAAAATCCTATTCTAACATTTAACTTTCATTATATAAAATTAAGACATTTTTTCGTTACTTTTTTCGTTACATATTTCATTACATAAAATTGTGTGACATTTTTTAAATAACAATAACAAAAATCCTATAAAATATAACAAACGTTACATAAAATTGGGACATTTTATTGGGATATTTTTTCGAATGAGGGGTAGCCTAAGAATTACGTTGTAATTAATATATATATATACACATGTCGTCGCGATAGCCTAGTTGCTAGAGCGCTTGACTTCCGTTATGGAGATCACGGGTTCGATCTCGAGCGACGACGAACTTATTACAAGAATAAATAAATAAATTAAATAATCTACTAATAATCACGTGGAAGGCAATGGCAAACATGCATAACATCATATGCGCGCTAATTAGTACATAAAAAACACACACGGGGGACTGTACTTTTGTAAAACGATGTAAATCAAACGATTACAATCAGTTCCGAATGTAGTCTTCTTGCGTGTGTGTACACATTCGTACTGCATATAAACAATTGCTATGGACACTAATACTTATGTCTGTACAGCTGAGATGTACGAATAGGTAGTCGCTGACGCTCAGGAATTAAGTATGGCACTATAAAGAGAGTATATAGACATATATATATATATATATATATATATATTAGAAGGGTGATCGATAAAATTGAACAAATTTTACGGAAGAATAAAATTAGGCCAGTTTTTAGAAAACTAAAACGGTAAAATTAAAAACTTTTCGAAAAATAACAAAGATAACTACGTAATTTAACATACTGCTGGAGTGTGTATGGAATTCCGTGTTCATCTGGTCTACATTATGATAAACTGTTAAGCCTATTAAGAGAATTGCAAACATGAGCGTACAGAACAGTCGACTGGATCCGAATATAAAGAGAAAATGATGGCTGGAATTGAAAACGCGAGAAAAAGCACCTAGTAAGAGAGGCGATTGAAATGAAAAACTGTAAAAATTTTAAGAAATAAGGAAATAGATTTTAGCTAGAGAACTGTAATTAGCCGTGTTTTAATGGCGAATGGTAGAAAACCCCCTAATACCCGATTCTCGGAATTAATTATCTTTTGTGTTTCGACCTATTTATAATTGAAGGTTTTTTCCATGCTGTCTCAGTGTATGCTTTAGCTCTGATAATGAATAGAGTGTACTGATATTGGAAACATTGGCTGATAATACGTGTGACGCGTGATTTGTACCGAGAAAAAAAAAAAAAACTGTTTAAATGTTACATAATTATTCATATATTTATATGTATTAAATAATCATGGTTACATTTAGGGTGCTGATGCAGTATGTGCAACGTTTGTCTCAAAAGTACTAGGACTTTTCTTCTTCGACTTGTGTAAAATAGTGACTCTGAAATATGATCGGTTTGACGGAAAGTTTGGGTTTTATTTGATGCTATATGAGTAATAATGAAATTACTCAATATTACTGTTTTATATTCCGCCAGGATAGTGTCGGGAGGATACCGTAACGAATACGATTTTTTTTTTTTTTTAATTTTAAAATAAGTTTGTAGGTCTGACATGGTTTTAATTTTGCCCGTTGTGTGAGTGCCCGACACTCTTATTATCGTTTATTCAGATTGTACGCGTTACAAATTTATACATGCTTATTATATACATCGAAATTATATAAACCTTAATTAACATGTGGCTTAGTAAATATATATATATAACTTCTAAATAGGTATAATAAAAAGGAAAACCATCCTCTAGATAGGCATATATACATATATATATATATATAATGATAGCATTCGCGAGCAATATCTTCTTTATGAATTCTAAGCAGTAAGTTAAACGATAAAGGAACGACACAAAAACAACAACATAGAATAAGTATAAAATCAATATATGATTGAAAACTATCTAGGAGTGAGGAATTGGGACGCAGTTTGTTTTTATTCTTTGCACCTTTCCTTCAGCTATTTCACTACCTCGGTTTTCCACACGCTAATATGCTGTTTTCGTTTATAATGTGATTGGGAATATTACTCATTAATTTAATTAAGACCGAATATCACCTGTGGTGTTATCAATTCGCAGATTTATTCCTCTAGGATAAACGTGTAATATATATTATACTTTAATTTCTTGTTATTCGAGTAGTTTTTGGCCTAGTTGGTAATATGATATTATTGTTATTTTAATATTCGATTAACCTGTAATAGTAGTAGTACATCTTTGGAGACATTTCATCATTTTCCTTCCACCATGTCACCTCCAGTAGAGTAGTATAAGTTTAAGACACACCTTTTTTTTGATTTTTACCGATTTTATTGATTTCAATTTTTTTAGCCTCTCCCCATGTTTGGATTCCATATAGAATTCTAGTCATAATTATTGCAATGTAGTATATACATAATGTTTCATATGATAGCACTTGCTTTAATTTTTATTAAATACGAACTGACTGTGTCTTATTTTCAAATTTAGAACTTGAACGAGCTTTTTCCAGTTCAAGGATCTATCGATATATATATATATATTCACCTAGATATTTAAAATCTTTTACGTTTTCAAGAGGTGGACATAAACATGAAGATGAGTTATTCGTTTCATGAAGTTCGCGTAAGCATTCGTTATTATGAAGAATGATTATCACGACTCTTATGTTTAGTACTGTTTCGGATGTGTAACAATTTAGATTTATTTATATTTACACATAACCTTAGGCATATGCCCATTTACTAAAATTATCTGTATCCTCTTGCAGTAATTTTTCCGCCACTTCTAACTTTTTATTTTCAATTAACAGCGCAATGTCATCAGTAAAAACACGTATAACTTTGCATTTTTAGTGTGCCTCTATAATGAGTTTTAGTATATATATATATATATATATATATGAGAAATAGGATAGGAGCAAGTATAATAGAGTTCCCTGACCTATTTCATATTGAATATTTTTTTCATTACTATTACTCCCTGCGATGATTTTTACTACGCTTTTCCTATTCGTTATATAATTTTTTAAGCCGCATTAGTTGGTTATTTAGAATACCCAGATTTTCTAAGTCATTATAATCTGTAAATCGTCGTGGTCAACTAACAATAAGTCAAACGCTTTTGTTAGATCGATGAAGGTAATTTTGTAAATTGGTTCCCCAGCGATAGTCTCATATTTATCTTATTTGTGTCATCGTTCTTAGTAACGTTATCGCGGACTTTTTTTCTCTAAATCCGTGTTGATTTTCGTAAAGTAGATTGTTTTTTTTCACACAATTTCTTAAATGTTTATCAACGTTTCGTTCTACTAATATTTTACCTATTACTTATATTATTGTTTTTTTTTTTTTTTTTTAACGCCATGTACAGCTACTAAGGCTAGTGGCGTGTCGTGCAGGAGGATTGCTTTTAGAAGGGATTTTATATTGGGAGATGGAATCTTAAATTTTATAGAAGGGGTCGTAAACCAGTTTTAGAGAGAAAGGATAATAAATTTTGAATTTTATTGGGATCATCTGTTAAAATTTCTTTTGGATTATTGGAAGTTAGATATAGGGATCTTTCATTTTGATATTTAGGACATTGAAAAAGTAAGTGCATTATTGAAATTTGGGTGTTACATATTAAGCAAATGGGGGGAGGTTGTTTATTGAGTAGGTAAGAATGAGTGATAAGTGAGTGACCTGTACGTATACGTGTGAGTAAGACGTCTTCTCGACGAGAGATATCAAAGTAATTTCTTGGAAATATATCGTTTTTGATGTTTTTCAGTTTATTGGTGGGGGGAATTTGGTTCCAAAAGTTTTGAAAAGTGATTTGGGTTTTAGTTTTGATGAAGGTTTTAAGGTCGGAAAGTGGAATGGGAATATTTTGGATGGGAGTTATGTTCAGTGCAAGTTTTGCGGCTTTATCGGCTGATTCATTTCCTGGAATGTTCTTGTGTGAAGGTAGCCAGCATAAAATTGTATTTTTCAATGAGGACGAAAGTATATAGGATATTTCCTGAGCTATTGGATGTTGTTTTTTCTTATTAAAATTTTTTATGCAAAGTAGTGTTGAGAGAGAGTCTGAAAGAATGATTGTGTTGATGAAAGAAGAGTTATTTATATAGGTAAGTGCCTGTTTAATGGCATATAGTTCAGCTGACATAATTGAGAATTGGGGTGGGAGGGGGTATAAAAATTCTTCGTCATTATGTACAAAAGCACATGCAGGGAGGTTTGAGGTTTTAGATCCATCAGTAAATATGAATTCGTAGTTTGGGAATTTATTTGCCAGTTCGTTGATGTGCGAATTAGCGATGTTGGAGTTTGTATCTGATTTTATTATTTCAGTCAGAGAAGTATTTATGTCTGGTTTGAAGTTTGACCAAGGTGGGAGAATATTTATAACATAGTGATTAATTTTTGTTTCATATTATTGTTATTAGACGGTAATTTTCGCATTGATTTTGCACACCTAATTTTATAGATTGGCCTAATAATTAATACCTTTCTCGAGCCCATCTGGAGTAAACGCTTCCTTTATAGAGCGATTGATCACGTTAGTTAAAATAGGAATAAAAATATTTGCGTTTTGCTTAATATCTTTTATCCTAATTTCGTCTCATCCAGGAGCCTTTTGTACTTTTAGATCGTTAATTATTGTTCCTATTTGGGATGAATTTGCAGGTGGAATATAAGAAGAAAACATAGTAGAATTACTGAAGTTATTATTCAGTAACTGTATGTCACATTTATGTCTGAGCTCTTCAACCGAACGTGTGAAGTATTCACTAAATTATTGTTCGGTTACTATTGTAGTGTTTTCAAAATGTTTTATGATAAAATCATCAATTATTGTTTTGTTTTTTTTTATTAACAATATTATTGATTATGCCCCATGTATTTTTGCTATTATTGTTTGCGAACACGATTTGATTTTGATAATACTTCTGTTTAGCGTTCCTTATTTCTGTTTCTACCATATATTTCGATATTTCCTGTATAAGTTTTTATATCGAATACTCTTTTAACTGTGGGCATATATATTTTCCTTAAGTTCCCGATATCAGTCTGTTTCATCAAATTAACAAACAAGAGTGATCTGTCTTCAATACTGTCTCTACTGCGAATATCGCTTGCGACACGTTTCATCAGAAGACCTCTTTATTTAATCGTGTTATATTTTTATTAATGACATTGCTATAAATATTAGTGTAACAGATTTCTCGTGCTTGCCAACGATTTAAAAATTCTGCGCACCAATAAACACCGTTTCAGATTGTGAAATTAATACAAAACGATTCGGATAAACTAGTAAAATTAAGTAAGATTAAAATGACCGAAGTTTCAATTAATCTAAATGTGTTTGTATTGCATAGTAAAAGAGGCATTTATGAAAATGCTCAATGAAAAGTTTTGCTAATAGAAGTTGGTGTACTACTCGAGATTTAGGATATAATATGTGGATTTTGCAGCAATATTCTAAACGCATTAGTATTTCTAAGCCGGCATATAAATATTCAAAATTTGTGTTATTCATAACTTTAAACTATTTCGGGATGAAAATATACGTATCCCTGTTTATAGCAGCTTTGCGTCATCTGAATTAAAATTTAGCTCAAATACATTACAAGCGCAAGAGAATTATAGAACAAATTCCATTTTGGTTCTCAAAATCTGCAATAAATTGTATGATTCAAGTTTACCCAAAATACATAGATTATCAATTTTTACGTGATATTATGAATTTTAAAAATCTGGAGAACAAAAAAAAAAAAGGAGAAAAATAGCCACGATCAAATTTTTGTATCACATATCTAATGATAGAATCAATAATAACTCATTTCTAAAATATTTTTGTAAATAAGGCCTAGCGTATTTTTTTTTTTTTTTTTTTTTTTTGGTTTGACGTTAGACACCATTTAACTCTTCTTCCTTAATTATTTGTAGCCAGATTCCTTTGTCCGTTTGTATTGTGGGCTCCGTAATTGCAGATGTGGCCATGGTATGAGACAGCTAACTCTTTTTTAACCTTCGGCAATGTCATTACTTCTCTTTTCAGGATATGCATATGTTTTACATTTATCGACGTTGATTGTTATTGTTTCTCCATCCTTCGTATATAGCATTCTTTGTCAGATTCCATTCCTTGTGACTCCTAATTGCTGCTATTTACGCGTGTTGATGGGTAATCGTCTATCATTGGCTAGCCCAGGGAAATACCCAAACAAGAAAAAAAAAACATTAACTAATCATCAAATTAATCATTTAGCTTGTTTAAATATCACTCTAAATGTTTGCAGTCGCCGGGTATTGAACCCATGACTATTTTTATGGTTCCTCAATTTCGTACAACCAGTATGGGACGAGCTCTCCCTTAGTGACTTTATTTAAACTGATTAAACAGACCACTTAGACAACTCGCCGTATTGGATATTTACTTCACAGATAACACAGTATAACAAGTGGAAAATAATATTGAAGGCTGCAGGGGACAGTTTTATCATTCTATTTATGTTCTACTTTTTATTAATCAAGGTTGGTACATGATATTATTGTTTAGATATTCTATATAAATGTGAATGCGGCGATACATTTCATTATGTTTGTGATTATCAGTTGAGATATAAGTAGATTATATAAATGTTAAATGTAATATTTTCATATAGATTAATGAGTTACATCAATTATCATTAATATAATAGTACTGTTAGTACGGATGATCAATAAAAAAGGATCAAAGTTTATGTATTGATCGTATAGGTAAGATAAATAAATGAAAAATCCGTCGAAAAAATGTATTTACTGGTTCATGAAAACTCTATCGGCTCATTTTGTTTGAAAAAAAAAAAAAAAAAAGATACAACTGTTGAACGCTGTCGATTTTACGAAAAATATTTTATTTTACAAAAATATCATTTGTGATCACACTATCGTTATCGCGGTCTCAGTTTTTTTTTTTTTTCAAAATACGCATCATTCTGTGCAACACATCGACTTTTCGTTTCTTGCTATTATCTTTTTATGCTCGTCTTGTGGTAGGTTCTGAAAATGTTTATACACGGCGTTCACAATATTTATGACCAATTGGAAGCTTTGGCTCTGTAATTCTTTGTTCAGTATAATAGAAAGAGCTCTAGTATCTTTATCCAGACTGGAAAGGAAAATGTGATATTACCGGAATGTTGGATTTCTTAAAATTTTCGTAGAAACTTCCGTATAAATTCGAAATGATCGTTTTGGTAAAGTAAAATTTTTCATAGAACCCCCCCCCCCTCCAGGGTTCGTCGATTCCAACTTTTTTCAAACATTTGTAGCAAAGCGAAAAATTTCCATACCGATCTCGTCCAATGCTATGTCTTTAGCTAATAGAGGCTGTTTTACAAACGGTACAGCCTACGTATATACATATTTGGCCTCGCAAGCGGCTGTGCCCCTTGAGCCCTCTTGGTTACATTTCTGTCTCTTTCTCTTCTATACTTTGTATAAAATTATCAAAATTTACAACGTAATTATAAATCGGTCCATATGAATATAATAACATAATCGCAAAAATCCTATAAAATATAACAAACGTTACATAAAATTGGAACATTTTTCCTAATGTGTGTGTGGGGGGGGGGGGGGGGGTAGATTAGTTTCGGAACAAATTTTGCTGCCACTCGTTTATGCTCAAAACATTCGTAAAAATTGCTTCGCATGAGCCATGTGAAAGTCCTATCTCCTCTTCAGTAACTTCCCTGATAGTAATTCTTCTATTAGTAGGCACAATCTGTTTAATTTTTTCCACGTTTTCGTCACTCAAGGACGTGTTAGGTCGCTTAAAACTCGCCTCATTTTCTGCATCTTCTCGACTTCCCTGATAGCGTTTGTACCATTCATAAATTCGTGTTTGTGACACAGAGTATCGACGCCAAAGACCTTCTTTAACATTTGGAATGCTTCGCTGCACTTAATTCCGTTTTTAAAACAAAATTTCACACAAACTCTCTGATCCGACATTTTGCCGCCAAACGTACTAAAACACCTGTTGCTTTTCGCTTGGTAAACATAAACTAAACATCACACCTCCCTGATATTTTTGACACGTACGTTACCGATAGTACAGCCAATACACAAAACACGACTCGGCTTAATAAACAAGATGCACAGTCGCGTAATTACAAAATTCCCGTTGCTTTTTGATCACACCTCGCACATATATATTAATTACAACGTAATTCTTAGGCTACCCCCCATTCGAAAAAATGTCCCAGAAAAATGTCCCAATTTTATGTAACGTTTGTTATATTTTATAGGATTTTTGTTATTGTTATTAAAAAAATGTCACAATTTTATGTAATGAAATATGTAACGAAAAATGTAATGAAAAAATGTCTTAATTTTATATATCATCATCATCATTATATCCTCAACCATTCGGTTGGTGGACAACCTATTCTCACATTTTAGATGTACAGATATAGGTTGTATACTAAGCAATTATTATATATGCAACGCAGGTGTACATACGCAAGACTACATTCGGAACTGATAGTAATCGTTTGATTTATCGATATACCAGTGCAGTCCCGTGTAAGTCTGCTGTGTACTGACCTAGCGCGCATATGATGTTGAACGTGGTGGTTTGCCATTATTGCCTTCCACGTGACTATTAGCGATTATTTATTTATTTATTTAATTCTTGTAATAAGTTCGTCGTCGCTCGAGATCGAACCCGTAACCTCCATATCGGAAGTCAAGAGCTCTAGCAACTAGGCTATCGTGACGACTAATGAAAGTTAAATGTTATAATAGGATTTTTGTGGTTATGTTATTTTTTATTTTTTTGTGTTGATGCCAGTAAGAATTACGTTGTAAATTTTGATCATTTTATACAAAGTATAGAAGAGAAAGAGACAGAAGTGAAAGCAAGAGGAGTCAGGGGGCATAGCCCTTTATGAGGCCAAAATGGCCGAGTTATATATATATATATATATATATATATATATTTATATGTATATATATGTATATTTGTATATGTATATATATTTATATATATATATATATATTTTTTTTTTTTTATATATTAATAATAAAGGTACAATCTTAACCGTTAAATTAAATAAGTACCAATAATAATAAATGTTTAACAATTAAATCTTATTTGGAGTATAAGTCCAGTGACTTCACCCCATAAAAATATATTTAGATCACTAAGTCTAATGGATGTCTGTGTTTGAGACGTCTGGTGTCATAGCCGGTATCCTGCAGCTGTATTGCTTCCACATTTACGTGATTATGCAAACGCTTCTCGTGTATCTGAGCAAACTCCTTAATGGGGTCCATTTCAACAGCCCCCCCACTTTAATATTTTTTTTTCATATTTTGTGCATCGTTTGTGCAGAAATGTGCACAAAGTTCCATCGTTTGTGCACATTCCTATCCCGAGATATTAAAGAAAAACAGTTGGGGGGGGGCTGTTGAAACGTTGGCCCCCCACTTTGGAATTTTTTATCAAAATATAGTGCAATCGTTTGTGCAGAAATGTGCACAAACTTTCATCGTTTGTGCACATCCCTATCCCGCGATATGGGGGGGGGCTGTTAAAACGTTGCCCCCCCCCCACATTAATATTTTTTTGCAAAATATAGTGCATCCGTTTGTGCTTCGTTTGTGCAGAAATGTGCACAAATTTTCATCGTTTATGCACATCCCTATCCCCCACAATATGGAAGAAAAATAGTTGGGGAGTTGTTAAAATTTTACCTAACAAAATTAATAAAAAGTGGTCGATGAAGTTGCTGGAGTATTAGTTCATTGCAAAATAATCGTTTAATACAAAAATCGAAACAAACATCACTTAAAAAGCTATTGATTATTCACATTTTTTAAATACATATAATATTTTGATTTTGTAAAATT
Organism: Icerya purchasi; assembly: GCA_039619475.1. Classification (NCBI taxonomy): domain Eukaryota; kingdom Metazoa; phylum Arthropoda; class Insecta; order Hemiptera; family Monophlebidae; genus Icerya; species Icerya purchasi. The sequence goes on along the minus strand of CM077115.1, from coordinate 518,326,010 downwards.
TTAATAAGACATATTATAAATATTAAATTGAATTTTACAAAGTATGAAATTTAAACATTATGACGTGGAAAATAATAAAATAGAGTACAAAAATAATCAGTAATATTTGAAATATATAATTTCTCACTGAATATTTTATCTTTGTAAATGGAACATAGCCTATAACTTTCTGCATTAGTGCAGCTTTCAAAGACAAAAAAATTTTTAATAAATCCACTCGAATTAAAAACAAAAAGATTTTTATAACCCTCAATAGATTCATCCTCGTTAAAGTTGTTCAAATAGTATATGTTATACAAAAATTTATAAAATGATTTGCATCTCAAAATTCAAAAGAAGTTATAAATATAGGATATTTCCGGTATCATAGTAATTATGCCACTTCACTTAAGGGGTTAGGTGGGTTTCGAAGGCTCAAAAAAGGCATATTTTCACTCATTTTTTTCTACTATATCAAATAAAATATTTTATTCAAACAATATAAAATATCAAAGATACACATCTGACAAGTACTTTGTGAAATTTTCATTTAAAAACTTTGAAAATTCAGCCATTACGACCTTATTTCCCTTGACCCCTTAGAAAAAAGTTCTCTCGCCGTTGTCAGGATAACTCATGACAGATTCATCTGAAATTAAAAAACCAAATATTTTCTGTTAGTATATGTGTATATCTCGTGCTTGGACGAAGGAAAAAAAAATAATAAAATTTGAACTTTTGGCGGAGTTGAGAACAAAAATTCCCCGCTTTTGGTGATATTTGCACCACGTATTGCCTTCTAAAATTAGTTGTAATGAAAAAAAAAAAAATCCTTCGTTCAAGCACGAGATAATGTTATCTTGAAGAAGTGTGCAAAATTTGAACAAGATCGGTTCATAACTTTTTGAGAAATCGTGACAACCGTCTTCAAAAATAGAGTTTCGAGAAAAACGCGATTAAAGTTTTAAATTGAAATAACACGCAGAATTTTTTTTTTTTTTCAACTTACATAGAATCGTCGATTCCGGGATCATAAAATAGAGAACCTGCTGCAGCGGCAATATCCAGGGCATCCTTTTGCCCTTGCCTGTGACGAATTTTTGCTTCTCGAGTTCCAGTGTCAGCTTTTTTTTCGGCTATGAGTATGCGATTCTCATCCTCTTTTCGGGCATACTCGTGACTGTTTCGGCCAAGTTTTAAATCTATGCCGTGCATAAAAAGTAATAAAGCTGAGATCCCTTCATTGAATGTGCCAGCAGCGACAAATGCAGAAATCTCGACTATTTTTGAACCAGCAGAAAGTATTTTTGGAGTAATTTTCCAAATTAACTGGTTCAAACTTTCATTATTATTTTGCGTAAAGCCACCAACACACCGCTCCAAAAGATCTTCTTTGCTGAGTTCTTCATAAATGGGCTTGATAGCTGATGAAACGTCACTTGGTAATGTATCATAATTGTGTTTGAATGATGAAAGATTGTTCATAGCCGAAGCACGCTGCCAAGCGCACCATGAGTCAGGGCCGTTTGGACATTTATCGTGCTGTGGGTTTTTGTCTGTGGAGTTATAATGAAAGTAAGTTGCCCATATAGCGTTCTTCATATTTATTACCGAATCACAGTTTCTTCTTATAGCCAGACCGTAATAAACTGTTAATTTATCGATCAATTTGCCGGTAAGTTTGCCTTTGCCAGAAAGAATTTTTTTTTTAATTGTTTTATCGGCCTTAGTTTGTTTTTCTTCGACTGTTTTATTGACCAAATCGCGTAGGCGGGTACCCATCCTCTTTTGTACATGTCCTACACATTCTTTCTTGTTTATTACGAAATTTTCACCATAAGGTTCGGCACTGAGAATTCCGGAATATGTTTTAGAGTCCCCATCTCCAATATAATTTGTGTACCTTAGGCCGTATTTTTCAAAAGAGCGTTGAAACATTGCAACAATTGATGAAACTTCCATATTACCAGCTGGTCCTTGGTGATTGGCGCTACATTCGTTTTTTTCAAAATGATCCTCTTGCCACTCTTCAAACTCTGACGTGTTCAGTTTTCTTTTCCAAGCTTCACATAATTTACAATACGAGCATTTTACAAAAACATCTAAAACTTTTCCGGAATAATAACCAATTAACGTAGACACACCGTATAACGATGAATAACCACGCTTTTTCCAAGTGCCATCACCTGATACAGTAACATCTGTCGCATCTTCAACACCGTTTTCATCACTCGTTAATTTTTTTTCTTCTTTTGCAGCTGAGATGAAAAGTGCTTCGGCAACCATCTTGGTACATTCATGTATTTTATCAACATAAAAATCGTACGTTGATTTATTCAAGAAAGAACAACTTATATCCATTAAACCACAGAATTTTTTACACCCGGCAAGTCCTAAGCCTAATATTCGCATAACGAAAATAAACCGGCGATTTATTTCATACGATTTACCAATTTTTTGACACGATAAAATATATCTAGGCTTACATTTCTCACATTCCACCAGGATTTTAAAACCGAGACCAAATTTTACACACTGTTTAAATTCAACTTTACAATTACACACTTTGTTCTCTCCATTTTCATTTATTATATTGGAGCACTTCACAAAAGTAGAAAGTGTTGAAAAAACTAAAAAAAAGTATATAATCGCATACCGAACGGTACCGTCCTCTGGCACGTGTTTTTCGTCTTGATTTTTGAATTTTTTCGCGGACGTACTGGTGAAAGATTCATCGTTTATCTCTGCAGTTTTAGGATTAAATGATTGTTTCCTTTTTTTCGGTCTATCTTTTCTCTGAGTACCCGTTGTTAGATCAGTTCTAGTAACTTTACGCATTTTGCAAAGAAATTAATAAAAATCTTGGTAAAAATTTACAATGAACACTTACAGTGAGCACAATAAATCCGGACACCGCGTAAAGAAATAAATATCTGTTCAGAAAGGGAGTAAAAAGAGCTGTTACGGATTCGGTGTTTTTATCAGATTGTAAAATGAAGCCTGGGGAACGGAAATGCTAAGAAAATAAACCAATAAGAAAAAAAACACCTAATACCGAGCAAAGTTATAAAAAAACTGCATGTATGTAGGCAAAATTAAAATCCGAACACAGCAGAAATATTGTTAGTGTATGCACATACAAGACAGTGTAAGGTCGGGTTTCTCAAAAAGATGAGTAATAATATCTGCTCAGATTCATTTTACAGCAATACCTGTGAATTGCAGCATACTGTGTCCATTTTGTGTGCGAATCAAAACGGTGAATAATGAAAAATGTCTCGTTCAAGAAAGAACACCACATGTGAAATGCTTCAATTAGTCATTTTGAGTAATGTACGTGATACTTTTGCACGACGAAATGTTCTGATGTGATGTACTGTTTGTGGATAAGTCCAAATTTAAAAAAATAATTGCCCTTAGAAATTGAAAGCAAGCGAAAAAGACAGACAAACAATAGCTAAACAGTTGCCTCAATATACCTGTGACGCGTCAGGCTGACATGGCCTGGTGGGCGCAACTTCCAAAGGCTCTATCTCTTAGAATTTTACACCAATCGATTTAAAATTTTGAGAGAATATTTTAGACACATTGTAGTATTTAATAAGACTAAAAAAAAAAAATCGATTTTTTGAAATTTTCAAACCCACCTAACCCCTTAAAGGTATCCCTGAATAAAATTACTGATGAAATTAAAAAACATCCACAGAATATATTTGACCAAGAAAAAGTCTGCATTGGACTATCAAACTTTGTTTGGAACGCCATATATAAAGAATTAAATTACGAAATTTCACCAAAATCACTGTATACTATAGTAAATGTAAAAGAAATGGTATGTTAACAAAATTAGGTATCAGTATTTTTGAAGATATACAACAGACAGAGGTAACTGTAGACGACAAGAAACATGAAAAATGTAATGAATCTTCTACAACTGATGATTTAGAACAGGGGTCTCCAAACTACGGCCCGAGGGCCACATCCGGCCCGCCGACAGATTTTGTCCGGCCCGTGGAGAGCTAGCTTACTTGAAAACTCCTTTTAGAGAACATATTTTTTATAGCAAATTAAATTTAGTTTACTGAAGTATTCTAATTTTATGTTGAATAATTATTAATATGACATCTACATTGACATGGTCATGGGCTAACTATTCATAACATTATTGTAGGCTTATAATTCAGTATATTATAACTAACACATTATTGCAATGAGTACAAGCAACATTTTAATTTAATTTAATTTTTTTTTAATTTAATTTTATTTTTATTAAATATATTCAATCTGAACCAACATTTCATACATTTTGAATAAAAAGATAAGTTATAATGACATATGAAATACTAATGAGATTTATGTAATTGAGATTTTCCACTGACAATAGTTTGTAGTTGTGGACTAATTTTACTTGTACCAATTATTAAAAGAGATTTAAGATGCTGATCAGTTAATTTAGATCTGTAAACATTTTTTGTGTACTTCATTTTGGAGAAGGTCTTCTCACACAAATAAGTAGTACCAAAAACAGAAAACAGCCCACGAGCAAATTTATGCAAATTATCAAATTGTGTCAGTGGAAGACTCTTATAAAATTCCAACAAAGATGAGTTTTGATACTGGTTCTTAATTATATCACTGCATTGTAGATCAATCATTTCCATTTGAAGTTCCGGGGCTAGGGTTTCAATGTCAGTATCAAAAGGATTCTCAAAAATCTTAATTTGATTCGCAATGGCATCAAAGTCCGAGAAACGAGTATCAAAATTAATTTTCAAAGCACTCAAAGTTTGGATTGCAAAATCGATAGGAAACTCAGTCTCAGTGGTGTGGCTGAATATTTCACATGTTTTAAAATGTGAAAAACATTTACTTCGTAGTTGTGATTGAAACAGTATCAATTTCTTCCGGAATGATTTGATATTAGTGTATAAATCAGGAAGATGCTGGTTTTCTCCTTGCAATCTCAAATTCAGTTCGTTCACATGTTTTGTCAAATCAACATAGAATGCTAACTTCCACAGCCATGAGTTGTTTTGTAATTCAGTAAGAGGGCGATGCTTTTCATTCAAAAAAATCTCGATCACTGCTCGAAGTTCAAAAAAGCGCTGAAGGACTTTCCCACAACTAAGCCAACGTACGGCAGTATGATAAGGCAAGTCATTTTCTCCAATCTCTTCAATAAATTGTTGGAATTGTCGGTGATTCAGCCCAAAAGATCTGATAAAATTAACAGTTGATATGACTGGTTTCAGAACTTCAGACATATCCAAACATTTTCCGCACAAAGACTGTTGATGAATGATACAATGTAAGACTAATGGTTTTGAACCACCGTCATTTTCCACAGCCTTTGACACAAGAGCGACCACTCCTTTATCTTTCCCACTCATGTTTTTGCCTCCATCAGTTGTAATACATTTCAAGTTTTTCCATCGAAGGTTCTTTTGATTAATGGCCATTTCAACTCCTTTAAAAATATCTGTACCAGTAGTTGTGCCATGAATACTATACATATCAAGAAGTTCTTCATGCACTTCATAGCTTTTATCTACCCCTCGAATATAAATCAACACCTGAGCAGTATCTGACACATCCGTTGACTCATCCAAGGCCAAAGAAAACCACTCAACATGTCCATTTTTGTCGAACAGTTGAGAGGATATATTTTCAGCGATGTTTTCTACCCTTCGAGCCACAGTGTTTGCTGACATACTGACAGTTTTTAATAAATTTACCTTTTCAGGGCACATTTCTTCGGCTACTGTAATTATGCATTCTTTGATCATTTCTCCATCGGTGAATGGTTTTCCACGTTTTGCAATTTCAAGAGCCACACGGAAGCTGGCACGAGTTGCAGCCTCTTGTTCAGTTTTGAGTTTTGTAAATGAAGATTGCTGCGATTTCAATCCGCGCTTCATAGCTTCGAATTTTTCTGTCCGCAAACTTCCTGTATATTTTGAGTAATTTTGAAAATGTTTTGTTTCATAATGACGTTTAATGTTATATTCTTTAAGAACGGCTATGCTTTCATTGCAAATCAAACATAGCGCCTTGTTACTGGACTCAATTACGAAATACTGAATGTTCCACTGATGTTTGAATTTTCTGCATTCACTATGAATTTTTCGCTTCTTTTCCATACTACTAAATCACACACAAAAGCAATAATTCAAATCAAAATACTGTTACAAAGATGGTTTAATAAACTTAAACAGGCACAACCACGACGTTTTAAGGAAGTAAACACGCACAAACACGATTTAAAATAACAGCTACGAAGTAAATTCAAGATAAGCAATGAATTTGAAAACTGGACCAAAAAAACCGAAACAATACTCGAGTTACCTTTAAACTTTATTAACACAATAATGAAACAAAAAACTCTTCGGCACTTTGCGCGCGCATACACATTAATGGAAATGAGACCGCAATCAGTAGAGGAAGGCACGAAGAGTACAGAAAAACGATCAACTGCTAAAACGCTTTCTTCATCTTCCGTTATTTACAATAGACGACGTAGCAAAGGAAAAAAACAGCCTGTACACGATCAATTTTCTGCAGCGTAGGCATTTGTTTTTTTCGCCGCCGGGTGCGCGAGCCGCAGCCGATCTATCGAACAAGCGCGTCCGAACATGACAAAAATTCTGCCTGCCTGCCGAGCTTTTTTTTTCCAACGAGATTCGCCTATACTGCCTATAGGCAGCTTGCCGGTGGCAGTAAATTAACAGAAAGGCGAGCTACCGAAAACTGTGCGCTACGTCTTCCGGCGGCCCATCTTCACTCTGTCCCTTTCTGTTATATTGTACGTATACAGTGTGTGTGCATGCGATCGAGCGAGTATCGAGATTCGAGCAGCAAGCATCTTACGCGCTCAGCTGCATAAGCCCAATTCTAAACACGTGCCTTTCAATTTGTCTAGTAAACGTTTTTTTTTTCATTTTATTCATATTTGTATTTGTTTTTCTTTAAATATCAAATGTAATTTCTTTCTTAATAAAAAAAAGAAATCCAAAACATTTCGCGGGGGGTTTGGACCCCCTAAACCCCCCCCCCCCCCCATGGTTACGGCCATGATATGCAGTGGTGCCGTTTTGCGGACTTTAGTCCGATTTGCAGTGGACTATTTCAGTTTTTGCCACCGGCAACAATGATAATATGGTTTTGGCCCTCGGAACTTACTGGAGTAATCAGTATGGCCCTAAGGCTGGAAAGTTTGGAGACCCCTGATTTAGAAAATGAGGAAAAATATATGGATACATTAAAATTGATATTCCAAATAACTACGACAAAAATAAATTTAACAATGAGTTTGAACAATAAATACAGTGATTCCAAATAATTGCTGAATAGTGGAGCAGCGTACAATATCGTGATATTATTTACAATGAGAAGAGAACAGGTATCACTAAGGTAAAACGTTACAATATTTTAAAGTCTCATTTGCGGACTAATTTATTCCATAAATATTTTTGGCAAGAAACAAGACTTCCTTGTTTCCTAGTGTATAAAAGAGCAAAAATATATGAGGATCGGTTAAATTATTGTGTTTTAATTGCTGTTTGCACTTTATGTAAAAGCAAATTAAAAGGTATTCTTCCAACAAAACTAGTATTGAATTCTGTAGCTATATTCAGTTATACATATCAAGGACATTTTAAAAATTTTAAACCCACGAAGAAAAGAAAATTTACAGATTTAAAAAAAAAATGGATAAAGTTATTATTGAAAAAACATCTTGTAATAGTTCTAATGCAAGCCGATAGACCATTGAGATAAGATAATTTTTTAAAGTTACATATTTTATAAATAAATGGTTCTATGAAATTATTTAATGTTAAATTAAGTGCGGGTATTGTAAAAGTAATATCTTGCGATCAGAAACTTAAAAAATAACACTGCCACTTATTCCAAGAAAGAAGGGACTTTTATGCACATATTCAAAATCAAATGTTGAACATTCTTCAAAAAATGTAAATCAGGAAGTTAATTGTTTTCAAATGCCTTTAATAAGCGACGAGAAAAAAACAGAAGAAAATTGGTGAATCATTCAATCAAAAAGTCCTAAAAAAAGAAAATCCAAATATTTAACTAAAAAAAAGAGAAATCTTGCACAGAAATGTATTTTCATGAACTGATCCAAGACAATAGGATTAATAAAAAATCGATCAAGGTCATCTTTTAAATCTATATGGTTACTAGAAGAGAATTTTGTGTTATCAAACACATGCACATTTGATTCAGTTATTCAAATTGTAGCTAAGTCGTCGCGATAGCCTAGTTGCTAGAGCGCTTGGCTTCCATTACGGAGGTCACAAGTTCGATCCCGGGCGACGACAGAACTTATTACAAGAATTACATAAATAATCGCTAATAATCACGTGGAAGGCAATGGCAAACCACCACGTACAACATCATATGCGCGCTAAGTCAGTACATAGCAGACACACACGGGACTGCACTACCTATATCTGTACGGCTAAGATGTACGAATAGGTAGTGCCGATGCTCAGAAGCTGACTATGGCACTATAAGAAGAAGAAGAAATTATAGCTGTATGTTATTGCGATAGCGCACAATACGAAAGATGCATAGTTAGAAAAAAAGAAAATGACGCTTTATATGACCTTGTGTACATACTTTTATGTGGTGATGTCACAACTCAAACTTATAGAAAACGGGCAAAAATTTTACTTAAATATCGAAATGAAGAATTAATGCCACATAATATTTCATTGTTTTCAATAGCCTGTTGATACACTCTGTAGAAAAATATTTCATGATCCATCAGTTACTTTTCAAATTAACTGCGAAAAATGTAAAATTGTTATAGATGTATGTATTAACACAAGTATCGGTGAAACTAATGAACTATTAGAATATTTAAATGAAGAAATGAATTATTTCAAGTTATGTAATATATGATGTTCTCATTCAGATGCAGAAAATATCACAGCGATACAGAGTATAATGTACATTTAATATTTAATATAATTAACCTATTCAATTTGGCTGATTTTCAAATAGAATTATGTAAAATGTCATTAACTCTAGCTGTAAATTTAGATATTTATTATTTAAGAAGAGAGGTTGTACAACAACTAATAAACAAAGGTCAACGATTTCATATACTACTATAGGCCATTACCATGCTTACAGTTATCCGGAGCTACTAAATGCATGGCAGATCTATCATGACACAAAAGAAACAGTGGTAAATGTAAATAATACAGAGGGCGTTAATATTCAAATTGTAGTATATTCAAAATAGTGCACACAACACTTTCAAAAATAATTTTATACGATTAGTAAATTTTTATATCGCCCATACAAATTTTTGTTATACTTCGGATTTTCTATTTTTTTTTGTTTTCTCTTTTATTACAATGATAAGCAATTTCACCTGTGTTGATTATTTTGATTTATTTGATACGTTCTCTTTATATGTTTTCATTTAATAACTATTTCTTGATATAATATTGTTGAATTATATATTTTATTATTAAGCTTTTTAAATAATCAGTGTCACAATTACATTTGGTTGTGTACTATTTTTATTCTTTTAATTTAACTTTTTGTAATATTTTTTTAATTGAAACATTTTATACTTCTTATATCTGTATAAAAATAAATAACTGTTGCAGTGACCAAATGTAAATGTTTTACACACACTAATACTTATTTTCCTGCCTCCTGTATCATATTTTTTCTTTGTCTGATTTTATAAAAAGGTTTATTATATATTTTAATATATCTGTTATTTTTTGAAAAATAAACAAATTTAGACAAATTTTTTTAATGGAAGAACTTGTGATTCTCAGTATTTATTTTTTTTAATGGTTAATGTAATTGAATGAAGGATGCTAAAATTATGATAAATTGAAAGAAAATATTATTTTGAACAAACATACAATTAAACTTTATCAGAAAATACAAATAAAAAATTAATCATCGACATGTTTCGAGAACACAGCCCCATATTCATGGTGCATTACAAAACTATAAATTAATAAACTACAACTTATAAATTTTAAACATTAATTTTAGACATTAAAAAGTAGACTATTAATTTCCTAATAAATAAAAATGTAAATAATCAACAGCTTTATAAATGATAATTGTTTTGATTTTTGTATTAAACGATTATTTTGTAATGAACTAATACCCCAGCAACTTCATCAGCCACTTTTTATTAATTTTGTTAGGTAAAATTTTAACAACTCCCCAACTATTTTTCTTCCATATTGTGGGGGATAGGGATGTGCATAAATGGTGAAAGTTTGTGCACATTTCTGCACAAACGACGCACAAACGATTGCACTATATTTTGATAAAAAATTCCAAAGTGGGGGGGCCAACGTTTCAACAGCCCCCCCAATATTGCGGGATAGGGATGTGCACAAACGATGAAAGTTTGTGCACATTTCTGCACAAACGATGCACAAACGATTGCACTATATTTTGATAAAAAATTTCAAAGTGGGGGGGCCAACGTTTCAACAGCCCCCCCAACTGTTTTTCTTTAATATCTCGGGATAGGAATGTGCACAAACGATGGAACTTTGTGCTCATTTCTGCACAAACGATGCACAAACGATTGCACTATATATGAAAAAAAAATATTAAAGTGGGGGGGCTGTTGAAATGGACCCTCCTTAATGACATCGTTGACGGTAGCCATTTGGAGATCCGTATGAATATCATCATTACGTGAATATCGATTGCATCTACAATTGCACGTAAGATTATATTTTGACGCCGCTGGATCATTTCTCGATTGGAACGCGCAGTACAGCCCCATAAGGCAATTCCATACGTCCAAATCGGTTTAATGATTTGTTTGTACAATAATAGTTTGCAGGACGGATCCAGTACGGATTGTCTGCCGGTTAACCAGTACAATTGTCGTACTTTGGTTTTAATTTGTTGCACTTTCATTTTGACATGAACTTTCCACGACATACGTTTATCCAGGTGCATACCTAGATACCTTGCAGAATCAGCTTGATAAATATACATATACAAGTATGTATAAATAAACTCATCCTTCCAGGCCTCTCAAAGAGGCAAAATCTTTTTTCTTCTAAAATTCTTTTAGAAAAATCGTTTCCAAATGACTACGTCATTCTTCCTGTTCTTTTATAAGTTTCTTTTTCAATTACATTATATAAAGTAACGGGACGCATTAGTGGGGCGAAAAATATATTATATCCCGGGCTAAGAATGACGTAGTTACTGATATCTGTAAATGTAAAATGAATATAATAATTTTCATAAACAATATGCATAGATGTAAGTTTATATTGTAGATAACAAAGCGATAAATTATAGATGTAATATTATATTTAAATAAATCTACGTGTAAATTATACATATATATATATATATATATATATATTTATATATATGTATATGTATTCCCAAATTTAGGTGCATTTAAACGAAACAACAAATGTAACTGTTATTTTGCTTAATAAAAGATGGGGGGACATATGTCAAGCACCCTACACCGAAAAATCATTTGGCTTATCCTTAAACACGTGCTCTTAAAAATGAAAATGAAAAAAAATAAAAATAAAAAACTGAAAATTGGCAGACACTTGACCTGATGTGGTAATCGTGCGCGATCGTCTTCCGCTTTTCGTCAGTTTTGCTTGAGATACTGTAGTCGAAAAAAAGTATGTACAGAGGGATGGGGGGGGGATATCGAAAGAAACCGAGTGCCGTGAATGTATCACATATGAGAAGACGAAATAATGTACGGGAAAAAGAGAATGAAACAAAAAAAAAAAAAAATTGAATGGAAATCGAGGAAAGAAGAAAATGACAAAGATCTAACGTGATAAATATTGTTTTGAGAACTGAAATAGCCCGTCGGGTGGTTAATCGATGATGAAAATGAAAGATAAACCACCGATCACAACTTGCTTACCGAGGGGAAGAGTAAAGGTGTAAAGGTGTGAAGGGGGAGAGGGGGCCACATTCTCGCATTATCACGCGTGTTCGTTAAAATCTGCAAATTAGCCTGCAGCTCGTCGTATTTTCACCTTCATTAAACTGTCGGAAGTGCAAAATCATCGGAGCAATGGCATCGCGACGTCAAATCTACGCGCCCGGCTGGTGAATCGTGTTATTTTCGCAGAGTTCATCTCTGTTCATTACGGACTAACGACGACACATGACTTCTGAAAACGCGAAAAATGTTCCGAAAGGAATAAGTAATAGAATTGACCCGACTAGGTTAATAACGATTTTAATTAGCCGCACAATGTTTCGCGAAGAATAATCGCCGCGATTCTTTTTGTTGGCGTGGTTATTGCTCCTTTCTGGGCACCGTAGGCTGCTCTTTTATCGAAAAATACGCGCATATTCGCGTCGATTTGTTTGCAAAAAAAAAAAAGAGAAAAAAGAGAAAAAATAAAGAAAAATGTGCGCACCTGTGTAGCTGTTGTAGGTCGGGCAAAGACTTTAGAGCGCCTACTGTGCGGTATGTTGCGTTCGTGCAAAAAGGAACCAGTTCTTTCGCTCCACCGAGCAGAGAGAGAGAAGCGTTTGCAAAACACTCGAAACCGTTATCAACATCTGCTGCGCCCTATGCTATGCAGATTAATTATTACCATGCATTATTGTACCCTAGGTGTAGAGTATATTGGCGACGAGTGTATTACGAAATACAGACGGTGTTCAGAAGTGCGCCGCGCGCGATGGTATAATAGTGTGTTAGGCCGCTAATAATGTAAGAGATAACGCCAAGCGGATCTGCAAAAATAATCGTCGAATATGATGTCGAATATTCGCTCAGCGCGCAGGGAAATGCCCCGGCCAGGTTCGTAGTCGATTCATTGGGTAGTAGTGGAGTGAGTGAACTTGCACTGTTAAAGTCTGCTGCCCGATGATGCCCTTTGGTAGTGAGCACCGTGCGTTGTCCAAATGTAATAATCGCCGGAAACCGGTTTACGATGGTGAAGCTGGTTTTATAATTGCGTGCAGTTTATTGACTTCTTGCCCTGATTTCTTTATTTGTCACTTATTTTTGACTTTTTCTTCTTTATTCCTCCGCGTATAATGTAGTGCTGTAACATAAGCGTGTTGTTCTTCTCGCGGGCAGATAAATATTCACGCTGAAAGAAATATCGCATCGATTTCTGCACGAACTGTTGTCTGTTGGTCAAACTATGTTAGAGAGGCACGCCATCTGTTGCGTTGGCTTTCACTCGGTCCTGTAGGAAGACGAAATTTTTCTACATCTCTTCCTTGTTTTTTTTTTTGCAGGTCCGGCTCTGCTACGCGACGCACTTTGTTCCACTTCTGAACAGTATTTGAAAAATATTGCGCTGTTCGATGCAGAGCTTATGCAAATTAATTTTTTTTTATTTTTCATGAACCCAGTCCTGCTCACAGCTCTGGGTGTTTCAAGTTAACGAGAGTTATTATTTCTGTTTTCTTTTTGATTTTTTTTTTCCTTTTTTCCTTTTTTTTCTTTTTCTGTTTGTTTGTTTTCTGTGATGTACCAAATTTGCAAACTGGGAAGTCTAGTTTTACTTTGCGTGGTTTATCTCTGTATCTGGAGAATAAAACACACATATATATATATATATATATATATATATATTACGATATATTTTAACGTTCCTTTTTTTTTCCTTTTTTTTTTATGTGTGTTTTTTAAGTTTAATATTTCCAATCGAAAAAAACTAGTATAAAAAAAAAAAAACTTTTGAAGAAAGACACACACTTTTATTTATTAATACAAAATAAAAATAAGGAAAATCATTTTTGCGAATCAATAAAACATTGGGGTATTTTTTAAAGGAACCAGGGATAATCAGTGTATACTGTTTTTATTTTAGACCAACGTTTTTATATCAATTCCTTAAAAAATATCCCCCCAAATTCAATAGACTCTAAAAAATTATTTTCCTTATTTTTTCATTGCATTAATAAATATAAAAGCTATTTTTTAAATATTTCATTTTACAACTTTTACGCGGAGGAAAAATTTACTCGCTTTCGAAATATTTATTTATTATTGAACTTTTGAAATAATACTCATATTATTTATTTAATAAAATAAAATCGCTAACTAGTTTCGGATAATTGTGTATCCATCTACATGGTGATATATAAAAACAACTAAAATTCACCATGAAGATGGATGCACAATTATCCGAAACTAATCAGTGTTTTAATTTTATTAAATAAATAATACTACTATTATCATATTTATTTAATAGTGTGTTATATTTATTTCAAAAGTTCATAAAATATCACAACAGTATGGAAGAAAATCACACATTTATTACTATTTTCACATAATGTTAGAGATTATTTTCTTCTTTACTTACCTAAATATGTAGCGCTATCGAATAAGAAAATCAAAGAGAACGAAATTTTTAACGATTTTAGTTTAAAAAAAAACGCGATTTGCCTACTAGCCAGAACTACTAATAGGTGTTGCCATTTCTACTTCTTAATTGTTACTTTTTTTGCAACAGTTTCTCCACAACCTAAAATCCTAAAAATATCTGCAACAAACTGATCAGGAGCAACACTTCTTTCTGCTTAAATATTATTATTTCGCGAACCTTCTACAAGTGCCAAGGTATAATTATTTTTGTATTATAAAATTGACCTTAACTTTTATAAGATATCACAGCCAGCGTTACCGTTTCACCACTAATGATGTAGTAACAAATTTGATTTTTTTTTTTTTTGTTGTAAACCTTCCATGGAGGGGTCGAGATTTATCTGGTTGCTAATTTTCGCTGAAATTGACACCTTGCGGTTGTTTTTCTAGCATTCAACGATTTGTAATCTTCCTCTTCTGGTAGGTTTCTTTCTGCCTTCTCAGCTTTTAATATTACTCTTCTGTCTGCAGCCGCTCATTCCAGACTATGGTTTAACTCCCTACGTGTCTCTTCATTCTCCAACCCGAACTCCTTTTTTTCTTGTCTATTTAACCTTCCCTTCCACGCTTCCCCTGCTTTATTAACTTTCCTTCTCTATACGCCGTTCTAATCTCTCTGCGATTTGCCGCCTGCGTTTTATGGTTTGCTCCCTTCCTCATTGTTGCGTTATTCTCTCGTCGTCGTGCCTTTTCCTTATTTTGCACCCTCGCAGCAATCAATGTATTTGTGATCCCGATCATATAATGTTCAGTTGTTCGTTGCTTTCACATGAACCGATTCCAAAAATAATTTTTTCTCTTTCGTCCGAAGCAAAAAAAAAAAAGATCAATAATAAATCCACAAATGTATTTGTTCTATCACTGAATATAATCTGATGCTTTATCTTTCGAACGGAAAAACCGGTTTTCAGGTATCGACCTTTCATGACCTAAATGTAATATGTTAATTCGCCTTTTTTGGATTAATCGCGTTCTAAAAAAAAAAAAAAATACCGCCTATCGGTCGCGTAGAGCAACTTTTTTCCTTTCTTTTCTTTTCTTTTTTCCTCTTCATGAATCATACGTAAGGACTAAGGATCAGAATAATGAAACAATTTTTCGCCTTATGTCTTTTCTTATTCCAAGCTTCCTTACTTTTCCCACGACTTTTCCAGCATTTGGCAGACTATTAATCTCTTCTCTCTCCCTCTCCAAACCAGTTCCATCGGAACATTCTTCAATCTAAGCCGAATTCTTCCACATGCTGGATACATCTTTTCCTTCTCATCTAACATTCTTCACTGACGGTTCTAAAAATGAGAATAGAGTGGGCGTTTACCTCCCTCTCACTACATCACTCTGAATCCTTCAAGCTCCCTTCCTTCTGTTCTATCTTCACAGCGGAGTCTATCTCCATTTTACGCGCAGTCTCGTTCATTCCATCCATAAGAGAGATTAGTAAATGTTTGATTGTCTCCGATTCCAAAAGTGTTCTTCAAGCCATCTCTTCTCCTCCTTCTCATTCCTCCAATTCTATCATTCTTTTAATTCGTTTCCTCATATTCAATCTACTTTCATCCCGTTCCATTACTATTGACCTTTTGTGGGTTCCTAGTCACTCTGGCATCGAGGGCAACAAGTTAGCGGACTTTTTAGCCCGTTCGGCCGCCCGCGATAGTCCTTTATTCTGCAACATTCCTACCTCGGACATACTCCTTCTTTCCTTAGCTAATCATTCCCGACTATGGTCGGACATCTATCCTTCTCTATTTTCTAATCCCGCCTCTCATTATCTTCAAATTCAACCGGTTCCCTCTTCTCAGCCGTGGTTTCAATCCTATTCTTATCAACGCTCCGCGATCATTTTCTTAATCAGACTGCGTATTAATCACTCACTTCTACCCTCTTCATGTTTTCGTTTTTCCCTGTCCCCTTCTCCCGATTGTCCCCTTCTCCCGATTGTCCCCTTCTCCCGATTGTCCCCTTCATAATTCCATCTCTCCTCTCATATGTGATGCAAACCACATCTTCTTTGAATGCCCTGCCCTTGATTCTGAACGCTTTGTTTTGTACTCGAAAATCTTGGCACTGGGTCTTCCTGCTCCTTATAATTCTTCCTTTGTCCTTTCCTTTTCATCTCCAGATATAATCCTTGTACTCCAATTTTTCCTAAGCTCTATTTCTAATCGTCTCTTTATTTAACCTCTTCCTTAATTTCTGCTGTTGCTGGGTCAATGCCGCTGGCGCGCCCAAAAAAGAAACAAAAAAAAAAAATAATAATAATAAAAAACGTTTAGTAAAAGATCTGATACAATTAAAATTGTCTACGCCCGATTGCAGATTATTAAAAAGTAAAGTAAGTCCCATACCCTTAACAGAGATGTACGACAGGGACGGATCCTGAAGGATATTTTGGGGGAGGATTATATCATTACGTAAAATCTTTTACGGTAGGCGGTAGACTTGAGAAATACCCCCCTTGTTTCATAAAGAAAATCAAATAACGACCTTTATAGACATTTTTAAAAAATATGTTTTAAAAATACGTAATTATTACAATTTTTTAATTTAACTGTTGCTTTATTTTTAGTTATGAAAAAAATAAAACGAAATTATAAAATTATACCTTAAATATGGTAATTTAGAAACAGTAAGAAAGATAGTATTTCTTAATAGACACTTTACCTCTTTTTTATTTTTGTTAGCAATCCGATCCGAAATCTCTTTGTTCGCGAGCAAGTTTAAATATATATATGTATTTCTCATTGAACTACTCTATTTTTAATTAAAATTACAAAATATAAATTAAAAATAAATAAAGAAGACAAAAGATAGATGATAATTACATTTAAAATAGAATAAATACGTATAACATTAATAGTTTTACTAGTAAAAACAGTATTAAATGTTAATTATTAAAATACATATGTTGTATAATATTTATACAAATCTTTTATAGCATAAGTTAAGTTTTTCTGTTATAACAAATTTTTTCATAGGGGCTTTGGTTCTTAGAAAGGGGCTGTCGGTCCCTTATCCCCCCCACCCATAAGATCAGCCACTGTGTACGATAATAGGCCACCCCCTTTAGAAAAAATGTTCCAAAAAAAAAATGTCCCAATTTCATATAACGAAAAAATTTTAATTTTTACCGACTTTATATATATTAATTACAACGTAATTCTTAGACTATTCCCTATTCGAGAAAAAATATCCCAATTTTATGTAACGTTTGTTATATTTTATAGGATTTTTGTGATTATATTATTATATTCATATGGACCGATTTATAATTACGTTGTAAATTTTGATCATTTTATACAAAGTATAAAAGAGAAAGAGACAGAAATGTAAGCAAGAGGGATCAAGGGACACAGCCCCTTGCGAGGCCAAAATGGCCGAGTTTATATATATATATGTATAATTTAGATATGTATATATACAGTAGTGGATCCAGGGGGGGGGGATAGTGTGCACCCCCCCAGAACCAAAGCCTTTATGAAAAAATTTGTTATAACAGAAAAACTTAATTTATGCTATAAAAGATTTGTATGAATTTTACTTACGGACTTAATTATAACTAATATTTAATACTATTTTCTGGTAAAACTATTAGTGATACGTTTTTTATTCTGTTTTAAATGTAATTATCATCGATCTATTGCCACTTTTATTTATTTTTAATTTTTATTTTGTAATTTTAATTAAAAATAATTTAATGAGAACAGAGTTGGGCATTTGTTATGCGAATAACCGAATAACGAATAAGTTATTTGAATAACGCACAAATAAATAATGATTGATTTATTCGTTATTCATTATTCGTTATTCGACATTAATCATTATTCGTCAATCATGGTTAGTCATTATCTGTCAATAATACGTTAATCTTACGTTAATCATTATTCGTTAGTCATACGTCAATCATTATTTGTCAATCATACATTAACCATTATTCGTTATTCATTATTTAGTAATTATTTATAAACTTAGTTTAATCAACATGTATATATTTTTCTATAAACCAGCAGTAAGCTTAAAAATATTAAAAATACAATTTTCAATTATATTTTTTCAAAATAGTTTTAATAAAAATGTGAAGTTAAAATAAATAATATAGAAAATTGCCAAAAAATTTTTTTAATTAAAAAATAATATTCAGCATCTTTTTTTAATGCTTTGAATTATTAAGTGTATTTCACTTATATTGCTTAGAATATTAAAAGTTTTTATTAATTAAAATGTTTAATTGGCTATTAAAAAAAATATGAATATTAAAATTAATTTATATTAATTATCCTTTTTATATTAGCGATTTATAACCATCATAATGTGATCCTAGACGGTTTCTTGTTCTCAATTTTAAAACGTTATAAAAATACAGAAAAAAATAAATATAAATCTTAATTTTTCAAATAAAAATAAAAATATTAAGTATGCTTTTCATATACAACAAATTTAATTTTTTACACATCACTAATAACAGTGAAAAGTATATTTAGTATAAAATGTACAGTTAAAACTAACATAAAAGTTTTTTTTTTTTTTGTTTTTGTTTTCCTTGTTCCCAATAATTTTGGGTAGGGCTGTTTATTTGTTTAATTTAAAATTTTTACTATAATGTTCATTACAGGTATCATCCAATAGTATATAAAAAAATAAAAAAAAACGGTCGTCAATATTAAATCTTTAAAAAAAAAACATTTTATATGCATTAATATTAATTGATATTTAAAATAATGATTATCGTATGATTGACGAGTAACGAATAATGAATAATTTAATCATTACTCATAAGTGTGAATAATGATTAACGAATAATTTTATATTTTATGATTAATGATTAACGAATAACGAATAATTTTGTTATTCTGATTATTATTCAATAAATTATTATTTTAATAATGCCCAACACTGAATCAGAAATATATATATTTTTTTTACTTGCTCATGAGCAAAGAATTCGGATCGGATTACTAACAAAAATAAAAGAGAAGTAAAGTCTAATAAATACTACTTTTCTTTTTTTCCTGGGAGGGCGTCAACCGGGGGGACCTTTACCCAGAAACAATTAGAATAGGAAGGAGTCAATTATATCTTGATACGATATCAAATGTTGTTAGGAGAAAGGAACAAATAATAGGAACAACCTGCGGAGAGGGAAAAGATAGGACGTAGGAAGGTCGAGTATCAATAAAATGGAATAGAAAGCAGAGCATTCAGCAGAAAGAAATGAACACTTAATAAACACATAGTCCGTATCACCAACATGCTCTGAGTGGAGAAGACAATATGGAGAGGCAACCAACGATAAAGGAAAACGGGAGGAAGATAATAAAAAAAGAAAGGGAGAAACTGATGAAAGAAATTTTAAATAAATATTACACATTACCGATATCTCTATATTAAATTGTAAAGGACCCATTGTCCTTAGAATGTAAGGCGTTTTATATTTTTTTAAAAACTGCTAATGTAAAAATATAAGAAGGTAAAGTTAGGTATTTAGATCTGAGTATAGACTGGCCCAAAAAAAAAAAGAAAAAAAAAAGTATGGCTTAAGAGCGCAGACGAATAACGGAGACAACAACAGAACGGCGGAGTGAAGGAAACAAAGAAAACCTATGGGTTAACAGCAAGACACTAGGTTGAATAGATAGATAAAAAGAATCAATTATTAGCGAAAGAGGAAATGTACACATCCGATGCCAAAGTCTGAAATGAAAATCTTTGCACAGGGGAAGGAGATTGGACGATGGGACTTTTCTAAAGAAGAAGTGAGAAGAGGCAGCAACCCGAGTACCAAAGAATCAGCCGCTAAATTACCGACGATGTCCAAATGGCTAGGAACCCGTAGTAAATATCAATATAAATGGAATGAGGGGAAGAAAGAACACGGGGATAAGTAAGCGCATGCAGAGTATGATAAAATCATAGGAATGATTAGGTAGGGGAGAATGAATTAAAGGGCGGTCATGGAGTCAGATATAGTAAAGAATTTAGAGGAAATGTGATTGGAAGGAATAAAAATAATGGAACGTAGGATAGTTATTAAATCGTTTATGGATATCGAACAGAAAAAAGGCAAGCGAAAAAATTTTGAAAAGCCAAAATCTGGAAGGATAAAAGAGGCACCGATAACACCCGGAGCATCTTCGAACCATCTGTAAACACGGTTACATGCGAAGGAAATTGAGAATTGATAAAACTGTGGAATTCCTGTCTAATTAGGGCGTATAGAAAAAATTTAGAGAGCATAGTTACAATAAATATATTTGAAGGATGGCAGAGATTGGCGAAATTAAAAGTTAAATATAGGGGATTGACAAAGGACATCATACTATTTCTAAACTACCATTTTAGCTATAATTTTATAATTTCGTTTTATTTTTCACATAAGAATAAAACTAAATTTTTATATTAAACAAATGAGTTTTATCGATTTATATTTTTGTGAATATATTCGATATTAATACACCTTTAGAAAAGGGAATAATTTCTGACAGCATTGCAGCTGTGTCGCATTTTCTATCTGTAAGAGCAAACTCGTTTTAGCAGAAAAACAGAGTTCATCAGATGTATACTGGTAATGTTTCTCAGCATTCGCGGTACGTCTACCTTTAGCTTTAGCAATAAGTGAATCATTTCATTTTCATTCCGTCTATGCGTAAAAGGTTGATCGCACTTCATAAGAAAAAATTCATCTATGAACAAACAAATTATATGAAGATAGGCTTAACTGGCGCCTTGTTTTCTGGCTTAAGAACAACGATGTGTTTCTTCGCAATATGTTCGGCTTTTATCCAGGTTTAGGTCCTATTGATTGTGTTAATCTTTTTGTCTCTCATTTCAATCTTAGCTACTTTTATCGATGTTTTCGGTGTCTTCGACAATGTACTCTTCCAGATGGAATGATAGCAATCAACATTCCAATGCAACTTACTTCAGTCATTATTAGTCTCGTGCTCCATTATTTTATTAATATTCCCGCTCCTCTATTGTAGGCTAAAAGAATTGTCTGTCGCGGTTTTCCTGAATGTTCCTTTCTTAGTTCTCTTTGATCAGTATATGTTCCATCATCTCGGCTGTTTTTCTCTTTATAAACTCCCGCTGTCCATTTTTGTCGATGACAAACTTCTTTCGTCCTCGCTCCATAATATTATAGACGCGTTTGAAAAAATCAATTTGTTTCTGGCTATGTTGAAACAACCTCTTTTCTCATTACATATATTTCTACTTTTTCTTCAAAATCTTGTTGTACTTTTTTCAACAATAAAATCGATGTATATTTTTAAACTCTGCACTAATTCCTCGCAAAAATTGCTTTCTTTCCGATGTCTGCTCTTAAAATAGTGAATCTGCTGAAGGTCCTTTCTCTCATAAAGTGGATGAAGACCTTTCAGTCTTATTTCCTGTGCGAATCCATAATTCGTAGTAAATTTCACTATTGCTCCTTTATCCTGTGTGGTAGTGTTTCTAAATCACTTCTTTCTGAATTAGATAGCATGAAAAATTCCTGCCTTCACTTCTGCCTTGGTGCCTTTATTAAATTTTTCGCAGTATCGGCAGTTTTTGCAGAGTCAAATATGCCTCTTTTTTTCATTCACACATCATATTTCGGCTAGGGTGGATTCCAACAAACCAAGGCATCGAGGACAACGGGATGACCGATTCATTCGCTAAGGAAGCGTCTAGTTAAACAGCAGATTCACTTTTTAAACTTCCTTTCACAGACCTGAAATACTGCAGCAAAAATATCGCAATCCGTAACATCTTTCAACAGCTAACACTCGCTGGCCAAAGTTAAGAAATCGAATACTTTTCCTACTTCTTTGACCGCCACAATAAACCATGGTTCTCCGGTCTTAAACTTTCTCGAGAAATCAGAAAACACCATAAACAGATGCCGAGTGATTCACTATAGCCTAAATGCCTCCTTGGCTCGAGTTGGCCTTATCTCACAAGTCCTGCTTGTGACTGCGACGCCTTCATACAAGACCTGAATCATGTTTTCTGGCAGTATTCAAAATGCGACATCCACAACGTTCAACTCTGTTAATTGCTTTGAAGTGTTCCAGGATATTTACCCATAAATCAGTACTACTCCATTCTTACTGATGCTCAAATCAATGTCTGTAAATCATTATTTCAATTTTTATACGATTGTAATTTAAAAATTTAAACTATATGTTAAATAAAAATTGTTATATATGTTTATATATATAAACTGTTTTTGGTCGTATAATAATCTCATTGGAGATTGAATGCGTTAAATATATATATATATATATATATATATATATATATATATATATATACTTAATTTTTTTATTATACCCATATAGTTATACATATATAGGGTTTCTTTGTTTTTTGTTTACACTAAAACCCAACAATTTATCGATATAAATAATTTTAAAATGTACAATAATTTCTGAAACTATATTACTGCAAGACATTACCATCAAAATTAGACTTTATAGGCAGACAAGGAAAGTTTCATCGATGGTATCAAAAACTAATTTTTTTTTTTAAATGTTTAAATAAAAATTAATTTTCCTGCACTCCATTTTATCTCACTGTAGCGCAAAATATTTTAGTACGTAATGCGATTTTGCAGTTCACATTACTAACATTAATCGAGTAATCGACGTTGGAACCAATGAAAGTGATCCTTCCACTTCCAGCGTGAAGAAAAAAGTAAAAAAAAAAAATATCACTATAATGAGTTCGTTTTAGTTTAGTTTCCGATGATGGACCGTGCAAACGCTTTCAACACGCCAAATAGTGTTCTAAATAGTGATGTGATTTCTTTCAAAAATAATTTTCATTTTAAACTCGTTACGTACTATAATTAAATATTTATTTGAAAGAAATATCTTTAAAACTGTTCAACAATTGGACAGATTTTTATTAAACAGTATAGTTTTTTTTGAAGCAGCGTCAAGACAAGAATAATATTCCGGTATTTATGACGATAAATCATAATTTATCTAAAGAGAAGAATAAAAAACTGTTTTACGATCTAAGTAAAAACTTAGTAATTCCGGAAATTAGGCGGTTGCGATTCCAACTACATAAATATACTGGATTAATCGCTACTAATATTGAATAAGAAACAAGCCGTTTAATAAGATTTGGAAAAAAAGTTAGATAGAATTACAGCAGATTAAGCTAAGAAAATATTTTTTGGTTCTAACATGTAAAAAAATTTGGCAAATTATTCCAAAGCTGAGTAATAAACAACCGATAATGTATTTAAATTCTGAAAAAGTGAACAGCGACGAATAATAAATGGTAATAAACGACTACTCGCTTTTAAAGTTATTTGTCGAATATGGTCATCAAAGTTTAACTTTGAATCGAGTAATACACTTAAATCTTTTACACTACTAATTTTCTTCGAAATTGTATCACTCATAAAATAATCACGTAATATAGGAGTGCTTTCTTTTTGTAAATGGGAAATAACATTACATTTATTAAAATTAAAAAACTGATTCTATTATCATAGCTCCAATGAAGCAAAGATGTCAAATCATGCTGCAAACTTAAACAGTCATCGATTTGAAAGATGTTATAATAAAGTTTTATATCATCCGCATAAATAGCTATTTGTGATTTATTAACAACTTTCGCTATATCATTTATAAATAGCAAAAAGAGTAGAGGACTCAAATTGGAACCTTGAGGAACACCAGAGGTACATGAAAACACATGCGATAGACTGCTACCCATGAAATTGACAAATTGCTCTCTGTCAGTAATATATACGATTTAAATAACTGAGAACTAACGGGTTGGAAAAGCCAAACTGATACTCTTTAACTTATTACCAAAAAAATACCATGGTCAACTGTATCAAAGGCCTTTTTCAAATCAGTATAAATAACGTCAATTTGGCCCCGCTGATCGATTTGTTCACTTATGTAATGAATAAAGTTCATTTTAAACTAGTAGTGCTGGATTTATTTTCCATAAACCCGTATTGGTAAGGGCGTATAAGATTTTTAACGTTGTTATAAATTCTGGTGTATAAAGTATAGATTCAAATATTTTACACGGGACACCCTAGTATTGCAATTGGGGTCGGTAGTTTGAGATGACATTGTTACCCGATTTATAAACAGGTGTAATTCTTGAAAGCTTCCAGTATGTGGGGAAAGTACAGGTTGTAAGTGATACATTATATATGTATTTGCAATGGCCGAACTAAAAAATTAATACAACCCTTACATATGTGTACGACGGAATACCATCTGGAGATCGTTTGAATTTTAACTTTTTAATAGCCTGCTACAACTCACTCTCAATTTATCGAAAAACATAAAGCGGAGATTGCTCGCATAAACGTGCAGAAAAGTCAGGGTACAAAATAATACTTGATGTCCGTAATTCGACGAAACAGACAGTAGTTTTCGACAAGAATATAGGTTTAAAAATAGATATATTGCAGAAGCCATTGAAGCTATTTAAATGTAACAATTTCAATAGAAAGAAAGGTTTGGAGTTGAGATCGTCTTCGATACCAGAGTTGCTTAGTGTATACTAAGAAGAAGCATAATTATAAGGATGAAGAATAAAGAAACCGCACTACACAAAATACAAAGCTGTAGGGAAACACGCGGGAATTTATCAGTTTAACAGGTATTAATGATTCATTTGCTATTGAAATTCCCCAAGTAATTGACATTGTCACCCATATTGAAGCGGTGCCCGTTCACTTCTGTTTTTTCTTCTTCTTTTGAACATATCAACACCACGGAACCCAGTGCAAGTGAAATTTTATACCGAAGGACCGTTTGATCTGGAGCAAAATTTTATTATCCCAGTCATCGGGAGTTTTTTAAAACTTTTCGGTTGACGCGTATGCTGGTTCTTCTTTTAAAGTTGGAATTATTTACTATATTGAAAAATCTAGAATATATTCTAAAAAGTTTATCGGGCAAAGAAAAATATTATAATTCGAACGGTCTCTCTAGCCGTATTGCATGAACGTATCACTCGGGGGATTGGCGAGAAAATGTCAAATATTCGATAATGCCCTATAAGAGAAGACAAAAGTATTTAGTTTACAACAGGCAGGAACGAAAGTAATACTAAAATGGATTCCGTCGCACTGCGGTATTAAAAGAAATGAAATATGGTAGACAGAATAGCAAGAACCGCAGTAAGTAGAACAATCGTACAGAAACTAAATTGTGGTGGGGTTTCTTTTACCGGTAATTAAACAAACATACTATAACGTGGAGCGGAACGTCGAGTACCTACAGAGTAGTGTAATCAAAAAACAAAAAAGGAAAGACTACTGTGGAGAATACAAAAGTATGTCCCAAGGATCTCTCTTGGTTTAAATGAGCGAATAACTTTGGTAAATACTTTGTAGTAACGATAATACGAGATTGAGAACACAGGACACAACAAAACCTCCGTTCACTTGACAAAAATTAATATTATCAATGACAGCACATGTAATAGTTGTAGAACATACAATAGATATAATTTTATTTGCCATTGTAAAAGTTTACGAGCCTTAATCAGACTGCGTATTAATCACTCACTTCTGCCCTCTTCACGTTTTCGTTTTTTCCTGTCACCTTCTCCCGATTGTCCCCTTCATAATTCCATCTCTCCTCTCATATGTGATGCAAACCACATCTTCTTTGAATGTCCTGCCCTTGATTCCGAGCGCTTTGTTTTGTACTCGAAAATCTTGGCACTGGGTCTTCCTGCTCCTTATAATTCTTCCTTTGTCCTTTCCTTTCCATCTCCACATATAATAATTCCCGTACTTCAATCTTTCCTAAGCTCTGTTTCTAATCGTCTCTTTATTTAACCCCTTCCTTAATTTCTGTTGTTGTTGGGTCAATGCCGCTGGCGCGCCCAAAAAATAAAAAAAAAAAAAAAAAGAAATAACAAATAAGAATGTTCTATAAAACACCCCATTAAAAAGGATTAAGTAAAAGAAAAAACTGGCTAAATAGCGAAGACTAAGCTAAAAAAAAAAAATAATAATTTTTGGAAATTTCAATATACGGCAGCGGGATTCCAACCGGGTTCTATTCAAACAGAACACACCACTGCCTAACCAACTACTCCACGATAGCTAGCTGATCCCTTCACTTACCTTAATTTATAATTTATTAACATCCCGTTCTATCCTAATTGACCTGTTCTGGATTCCGGGCCACTGCGGCATCGTTGGTAACGATCTTGCCGATTCTTTGGCATATCTAGCTGCAGTAAATGGTCGTTTCATAGACAGATATTCCCCTCTCAAAGTCTTTGCCCTCTCTCTTATCGTTTTCACCATGACTACTGATCTTTATCCGTCTCTTTTCTTCAATCCTAATTAACCTTGCTATACAACCCTCTCCACCCACTTTTTCCTGGTTCAATCATTTTCCCTGCATCGGCCGTTCTGTTATTTCTTCCATAATTCGTTTCAAATCACAGTCTGCTCCCTGCCTTCCTCTTTCATTTTAATATTGTTCAGTCTCTCTTGTGTCGTCCCTTCCATCCTCCTATCTTAAATTTGACCTGTGATGTAAATCACATTCTATTCGAATGCTCTTGCATCTACTCGGAACACGCAGTCCTTCATTCCAATTTGCTTGGCCTCTCGACTCCTTACTCTGTGCCCACTATATTTTTGTTCTTCCGTCTCCTTCTGTTGTTCCTGTATTGGCTACCTTCATTTCTTCTATATTTCTAATCGCTTCCTGATGTAATTTACAATTCCTAAGTTTCATCATTCTGACGGTCCTTTGTGTTGCGTAAATGTCCTGCGTTGACGCGCCCAAGGAAAAAAAAAAAGATCCCTTCACTTCTAGTTTAAGAAAAAGGAAAAAAAATATCGGTATAATTTAAGAAGTCGATCGAAATAATAATCGTGTCAGTTTTTGATGAAATAGTATTTTTACTAGTGGCGGCGCCGGCTTCTACCGGAAAAAAATTTAAAATTATTCTTTTTTTTTTTTTTTTTTTTTTTTTTTTGGCCGTCGAAAATTCAACCCATCGACAAAAACTATTTTTAAACCAAAAAAAAAAAAAAAAAAAAAAAACACTTTAAAAAGCAAAGTAAAACGAACATATATTGTTTGCACGGAAAAAATAAAAATTTTTTTTAATACAGAGAGTTATAATAATTAGAAATTGCGTAGCCGTCGAATAAAATCTTTTTTGAAAGGAATTATCGGAAAAATATCGGGAAAAAAACTATATCGTCACACGGTAATATAAAAGTCTTCTTCATAAATCACCTGTGAAATATATTGCTTTTAATTCGTTCGAGCACTAACCGATCTCGACGGCGTCGCTTTTAAACCTAAAGACGTTTCATAACGGCGATGTTTCATGTAGGTTATGTATATTCATTTCGGCGCGACATTTCCAAAATTTTCCGAAAAAAAAAATATATTTATTTTATTAAAATCGATAGTTCGATGGAGTAATGTGTAGCCTTTAGCTTTACGAAATTCAGTTTGTTTTCATAAAAAGCTTCATCCGCTCTTTTTTCGATTTATCTATTGGCGTGCCGAAATGACGGCGACATTAGCAGAACTAAATGCAAACAAGTGTTTTCGAGCAGTTTTTTTTTTTGAGAGACCATAATTTTTTTTTTTTGTATATTCGGGAAATAATAATTTTTTTTCTTTCCGGATTTTTTTTTTTTTTTTTTTTTTTTTTTTTTTGGAGCCAAATCAAAATTGTACGGGTAATCTACGCTGTTTGAATTATTTTTTAAAAATTTTTCGATTCGCCGTTACAATGCGGAAAGTTCAACACACTGAGCACATCTGAACAGCGGTACGATGCGGTATTTATTTTTTGCTTTGCCTGGAGGGATCAGTAACCGAGCATTTACAGCTGTCCGGGGAGGAGACCTCGCATTTACAGCTGTCCGGGGAGGAGACCTCGCATTTACAGCTGTCCGGGGAGGAGACCTCGCATTTTCAGTTTCACTGCGAGAGCCGTAGTTGCCAAATAAACCCCAGCTTTTCATTCTTTACCCGAATTATTGAGGAAATCAAATTTTCGGAACTTGTCGCGATTTATGCGTTAAATTTCAGTTTAATTATGTTTTGTTAAAAAGTTTTATAATATGCACGCGTATTTGAAATTTTTATAATGATTTTGTTTTTTTTTTTAATCTATCTTATACTCTTGTTTACTGTAAAATGTTCTTTTTAAATAATTATATCGTACGTTATATATATATATATATTTCTTTCCTAGAACCTTTAGCATCCGGTGTTTTAAGTCTCTATCCCACATTCAATAATTCATAAATTATACGCGTAGCTAGCCGACAGCAACGATCCAAAAATTTATCCTACAGAAGTTGTTTAAATTAATTTCTGCGAAGGTGTCTAGTCAATTCCAATTTCTATATAAAACTTTTCCTTAATAATTCACATTCTACCTGAGCGTAAAAACTTTCCGACAATGTGTTTAATTCGCATCAAGTAAATAATTCAAATCTCTTTAACAGAATGTGTTAAAATGCCCGTGTCCAATTCGTAATGTCGATTCTAAACTTTCCGTTAATAATTCAGCAAAAATATGTAGAAACCTTTTTTAAATTTTTATCTTCTGGTTATACACCAGGTTTATGCTGCAGCCAAAAAATCTCACTTTTAAAATCTCTCGTAATAACCGTACTCTAATTTTACGTCGTTCGCAATGAAATTTTATGACATATATTTTTGATCTTGTTCCTTTCTTCTGAAACTTTCTTGTCCCTCTTTCGCCTTTCCTAAAACTGATTCCTTTGCTCGATGTGCCAACTTTCGTTAGCTCGAACCTTGCATGCGCTTCAATGTGACTTCTTGAAAAACAGTGAATCAACTGTACCCAGCAGTGTGTCAGCAATATTTCTCCCTAACGCTAGTCGTTATTTCACTCTGCGATAAAATTTTAAGGCAAATTCTTCTAATCTATCTCTTTCTTAATCGTGTTTTTTTATTTTTTTTGTTAATTCGGTTCTGTGACTTCTGCACTATTTCGAAGCAGGAAATGAATTCGATTCTCTTCCGCCTCTACTTTGCCAAAATTACAGACTTCTTATAGTCCATGAAGTCATTATACACTACAGTCGCCGTAAAATAATGGTCATTTATCCCTCCTACATCGACCCTAAAAAACAACAACTCCGGGGCACATATTTTTATATTTCCCGGACACGCTAATCTACTCAGTACGAACGATCTTGCAGCTAAGTAAAATATATTCCTCCTTACTACATCTTTTGTTATTTATTTTTTATTCTTACAAGTACGAAAATCTGGTATAGTTATTATAACTCATTCGTATTTCGGCTCGAATGGCTAAAATCTAGTGCTGAGTAGTAGTGTCCACCGTTCTCTATCGTTGGAAGAGAATTTTCAACCCCATTTCTGGTTCTTGTGACACCTCTGGTTATGTGTTAGTGGTTCATAATTATTATTGTGACACGCCCCGTTTTATCCTTTTTTTAATGATTCTATTATAAGCAGACAATTCCATTCGTTCCACCAATCAAACATTATCTAAGGAAATATTCTATTAATTATAGCGTAGTTTAGTTGGCAAGGCCAGTGTCGTCTTTAAGAGTCAGGGGGCCCTAAGCCTCGCTAGTTGCGGGCCCACTAAAAGAAAACGATTTTATGAAAAAATAAAAATTTCAGCATGACAACCGACGACGTGCATCACCACCGAAACAAAAAGGAAGCCACGTGACGTTTCATTGGCCCGAATTGTCAACCCGCTAACTTCGCAAAGGGCGTATTTTTGTTTTCGGAAGTCGAAAGGTATTCGCCCGAAGACAAGAGCATACTTTCTGTTTGTCAGCGGAGACTAGATTATTTTTTTAAATTTTAAATTTCCCTCCCTGGCTCCGCCATATTTTAACATAGTGGCGGGGCTTTAGCCAGTTTAAAGAACAAGTGTGAACTTGTTTGATTCTCTAGAAAAATATCTTCATAATTAGAGTAACAAGTTCGCGATGATTATATGAGCGAAACAAAAACATTTATTGAAAAAAATGAAATAACAATTAGTGAAAAAAACGATAGACCGTGAAAGCACGAAGTTTAGATTAACGAGATTCGAGGGGAAAAGCGATGATACCGTTTTTAACGAAATAGATACGACTTAAAATCGATATTTTTTATCCGATTGTTGATTCTCTTTGCGTTAATATTACAAAACTAAAGTTAGTATTACATGACAATTTTACCTTTTTTTTTGCATTTACAAGATATGACAGATAAAACAATAAAAAAAAATTGTACGAAAATTTCTGAAAAATATAATATTGATATAGATTCGGAATCTTTAACATCTGAATAATGTATTCAGTTTAAATTCTACTTAGAATTATCAGAAAAGAAAAGTAATTTATCTATAATGGACTTGTACGCTCGAATAAAAAAAGAATTTATAGTTTCTACCTTTCCTAATATAGAAATATGCTTTCGAATATTTCTAAGTATGATGGCCACAAATTGTACCGGAGAAAGAAGTTTTTCAGCACTCAAGTTTCTAAAAAATCAGCATAGAAGCACAATGCTTGATAAAAGACTAAACAGTTTAGCAATAATGATGTTTATTGAATATCTGATCTATTTTGGAAAGGATAAATTTTGAAAACATTGCCATCTCTGAATTTACACTAAAAAAATGCAGAAGAAAATTGTAAATTATCGTATTTTTTAATGTAATAAAAACTCCTTTAATTATGTCTTCATTAATTAAACATTAATATATTGCTCAAAGACACTATGTAAAATATCATGGAATTTTATTCATACTGACAATAGTTTCAATTTCACAATTATTGGTTTATTAAAATAAAGTATTTACATTTTATGTTTGAAATTTATTTTTATTTTTTTTTTTAAAAATTTTGAACTGCGCAGCCAGTCTAGCAATCCGGGGCCTCGAGTTCGAATCTCGTGTTGGAATGGAAAAAATGCGCTAGTAATTTAATGGACCGCAAAGGAACAGCAACGCGGTCCTTTGCTCCTTGTAGGACCTATGGGTATGTATATATATAATTAATTCAGAATATATATATAATTTTTTTATTCCATCCCTCGTGACGGGGGCCCTAAGCCCGGGCTTCGTCGGCTTGTAGGTTAAAGACGCCACTGGGTAAGGCGGCAATGTTTCGTTAAATTCAATCATTTACACATGTAAATTACTTTGATGCGTGCAAGGCAATACTTCCTAAAGTTATGGTTCACGATTACAGCATGCATAAAAAACACAATCGATAACTACAAATAGCATTTAGTCTTTTTTTTTTAGTTGTTTTCTCTATGAAATATTTAAAAAAAGTAAGTGCCATATATATTTTTGATAAGGTATCATGGATTGCGAAGTTCACAAAATGTATTAAACCTAATGGATATCTAAGGGGAATACTGGGGCTAGTCCTTTCTCCCGACCGCCTTTATTTTCCCCCAGATAATTTTCTGGTATAACCAATATTCAATTTCAGATTAGGTATGAACCTGGGAGCGATTCGGATCTGGAACGAGACAAGTCTTGATAACCTACGACACCTTTGATTTAGTAGCCAAGCATCTTAACCACTAGGCTACCACGCTACCATAAAATATTTACGAGAGTAAAATTTAATAGTAACTTATTTCAAATTTATATTGCATTGCGTTTTTGTTGAAACTTTGTTTCAGAATACATATTACTGAATTCATTTATCGATTTCTTTTCCAATTATTAAAAATTTTATCGGAAGCTATGACGAAATGCTGGCTAGTAAAAAATATTTAATTAAATAAATGTAAAAAATGAAAAGGGAGAATCTGTATTTTTGTTTTTATTGTACACATTAAAAAAAAACCGTTTTACTATTACGAATGTGAAAAAAAAAAAACTATGTATCTTCCTCAATTTTTTTTGTAAATTCGTCGTCAGCTATATTAATGATTTTACCCCTAAATTATTCGATCCCGCTTTTAGCCTGAAAATAATTTATTAATGTGAACAACTTCCGTAATTTAAAATTAAATTATCAGAAATACAATTAAATACCGGACAGTAAAATTTCTACACATTAACAGTGTAAAAATATAGAGAGCTAACTGTGTTCTAAAGTTTATTTGTTTCCAGTTTTTTTCGTCATATAAACTTAACCGCTCGGGGTCATAATTAAAAATGTCATTACCAAAAAAAGTAAAATGAATACGAAATGCACAAGACGTTTCCAGTTGCGAAATTTTTCATAACTTGATGCATAATGTCACTCTTCACCTAATCCACTTCTCTAAAAAAGGGAAGACGATAGGGGTGTCGGAGTCAAAGAGCTGATTCCCGCTATAATGAGTATTTTTGTGCAATTAAAATAGTATTTCGAGTTACATCTGAATCTCAATTAATTTCCTTATAACATGTTTACCGCGATGAAATTTCGTAGTATCGTAACGAATATCTCAGGCGCAAAAACTAGATCGTAACGTCATTAGCGGTATATTTAAGAGCATCGTACCAGCAACCTTTCCGTGTCGACTTAAAATCTGTTACTTTTTTTTTATAAACTAAACAAATTTGACGCCTCTTTCTTTAACCACGATGAAATAGGAACACGAATAATTTTCGCAAACTTCTTTAAGTTCTTATAATTAAATACTGGAATTTCGTAATTTTACTTTTTAATAATAAATCAAAACCGTCTTTTTACTTCTTATATAACTGTACTTTTTTCTTTTCTTTTCTTTTTTTAAGTTTAAATCAAAACAGAGTATTTCGGTTATTTTTATATTTTTTTTTATTTATTTTTTTTTCCAGCTGAGATGATCATACCTTTACAATAAAACGAGAAAGTATTTTAACTTTTTAAATTATTTAATGGAAAACCTTTGACTATCGAATAAGTCTTCTATTAACGTAAACTGACATTTTTCGTCATTTTTTGTTTTCTAAAAACTTCGGGTAACAACGCTAATTGTGTGAGACATAACATACGAAAAAAATTCCAACTTTTTACATAATGTCACTGGAACTGTCCAGGATTCGACGCCCCATATAGCAGGACGCTGAAAACATAACACTGAACGAGGCGTATACCCGCAAGTCCAAATCCCGGTTCGTTAGTATCTTATTCATTCATTTGTAAAGTGCGTTTTCTCGCCTGTTCAATTCTGGCTCTTATCTCGGTAGATATTTCCCATCTGTCGTTGATATGACATCCTAAATACTTTATTGCTCAGGTCCTCTCGATCGCTATATTTTCGGGGTACAGTATGTGCCATTAACCGTGTTCGTTGCACTACCAATAGTTGTTTTAGTCGTATTTAGATGTAAGCCCATCTTTTTACTACTTTCATTAAGCGCGTTCATTAATTCTTGTAAATCTTCAAGGCACGTTGCAATCACGACACTGAATCATCCGCATAGCGTTATTAACCAGAATTCTGTTAACTATTACACTTAAGTTTTTTCCGATAATGGAGTGCTCAAAAAAAAAATATTTCTGGATAAATATTAGATAACAGGGAGGAAAGAACGCATCTCTTTATTATGGTAACTTTTTCCGATATTTGACTATCTACGACACTGATGTGTTTCCAATATAAGTTAGTTATAATTCTGATGTCTTGACCATCCAGTCCTATTTGCCGCAATGCGTTTTTTGTGTCGTACTCTGTCGAACGCCTGTTCGTAATCCACGAAACAAGCACATATGCCAGTTTTTGGACCTCATGACATCGTTGAATGAACATTTGAACACTAAACAGAGCTTCTCTGGTACCAAAAAGCCCGTTCCTCCGAAAGCCAAACTGTGTTTTTCCGATATTCTGTTCACACTTATGGTGTGTATATTCTTTGATGTATAATTTTTAAAAACAGTTTTAAAACACGGCTCATTAGACTAATGATGGGGTTCTAAATTCTGAACAATGTTTTGCATTATTCTTCTTCGGCAGCGTGATAAATGTTGATTTCAACCAATCCTTGGATATCTCCCCATTGCGGTATATACTACTAAATAAACTAGGACTAAGAATGATTGTTCTTTTTCTAGAAGTTTTGTTAACTTCATGTGCACATCATCTGGACCTGGACATTTACCATTTTTTGACCTTCCTATGGCATAAACTACTATACTTCTTCCCGTGTGATATTTAGGCCATCTTTAACTTTAATGTTGAGCGGTTCATTTCTGTTATCGTTAAAAAAAAAAAGCCTGTAAATATTGTTGTTTCCATTCCTTAATTTTCTCATCCGTGCTCGATGAAATGTATCCATTTTTGTTGACCATGCAGCTGTTCCATCGTTGTTCATAAATTCCTGCAGTTGTTTTATTCTCTTAAACATGTTAAAGCAATCGTTCTTTACATTTAGAGTTCTTCTATTTCTTTACATTTGTTATATAGAGTTTCATTTCTTTTGCTTCCCGTATCTTCAGTCTTATCCTTTTTTGGAATTCACCGTATCTTACCGAATTCTTTATTTTTGACCAACCTTCTTTGATGATCCATTAACCGAAGAATTTCATTAGTCATCCAAACCTGTTTACTTCTTTTACCATCGTTTACAAGATGATACTCCTGTGTTACCGTTGTGAAAGTCTGTTTGATGGTTTTCCATAATGCGCACGCATATTCCTTTTTTTTTTTACATAAATTTTCAATTTAACTATACTTCCCCGACATATTCCTTACGTCCATTCTTTTAATATCATTTAATCTTTCATTTATACATGCTCTTATTTTGTGTTTTATTCGTTTCCTGTTGTAATTATTCTTCAGGCTGTTTTTCCCGAGAAATGTGACTTTAAAAAGAAATATTCCAGGTTTTGTGGTACCATATGTTTCGGCCTGCTGAGGTCCATACCATCGGGGGCATGGGAGAACTCGAGTCAAACTGCATCGCTCCAGAAGACCGTCCGTTGCCTGGTATCATTTTTTAAGCATATCCCACCCACCCCGGTACAGCATGTTTACAATTATCCTTACGTACCATATTAGTGCGGAATTTGTACGGTGGTGGTTTTCCGTTGCCTTCCACCGAAGTTTTTTTTGTTAGGGCTTACTCCCTTAGCCGAAATGACCCGGTTTTAAGGCGCCGAATACTCGTCTACTCGCTCTCTAGATCGAAATCATCAATCCGAGATTGAGAGGCACCTTGTCACAAACGAGTTTCTGATAATCTGCTGAAAAAGCTTGAACGGTATTTATCCGAAGGAAACACCTTCGGCAAGAGCGCCCTCCTCCGTTTTCCTATCAGCTATATGTTTTGTGATTTCTAGTTTAGCTTTTCTAATCAACGCTAAGCCCGTCGAAATAGAAAATTACCACCCTGCGCGACGTGGATGTACGGAACTCACGTGGTTGTTGTTTCGTTTCTCCGGCGGGGTGGAACTAGAACCGTATAACGATTGAGTGACTATTAACTAGCGAAGATGGCTCTAGTTACAATAACCTAAATGTCTCGCAGGACAATGACACCACTGAGAACATGAAAATATCATTTCCAAAGAATAAACGAGGGATAGACGGTTACATTTAGCTCTATCTATCGTTAAATTATTCAAACTACTACCACTGCGTATTTTTCTGTTTTTTTTTTTGTTATTCAAAGAAAATTACGCATGATAGTTTTATTTTTTAAAATACATTTCTGTTATTTTGAAATTAAAGGTTCTCAATTGTTAGAACACAGAATAATCGAATTAAATTCCAAAAAAAAATATATGTATCCGGTAACTACAAAATATAATTTTATTCAATGTTTTAGTTTCAACATTATAAATAAACACGTAGTTTAAACATATTACCACTTTTTACAGATTTACCGTATTTTTTATTCATTAACCTCCGAATAGAATGTTGCTATCTAAAATTGGAAACTGAACTAAATTATTATTCTAAAAATATGAAAATTTCTGATAACAAAACAATACCAGATTTAAGGAGAAGATTAGAGTTTTAGCAGTTCATCTAAAACGCAAAATGACAAATTACATAACGTGATCGACTATTTTTCTGGAAGTATGTTCAGCTAATTAAATTGTTAATAGAAAAAAAAAAAAAAAAAAAAGTCACCAATAAATACCAAAGGTTTTTTAAGTATACACCTATATTCATAAAGAATCATTTTTACTTAATAAAATTACATTTTGGTTTTCGTATCATAAAATTTTTGATTAATTCAAGTGTCTAATCAGTGGCGGATCTAAGGGGTGGCGCGGGTGGGCCTGGCCCCTCCGCACTTTTTCTGGGCCCCTCCATGGCCCCCCCCCCAAAACTCGAAGATTAACACGAGAAGAAATACGTAAAATTTTTTTCTTCTACAAACATCACACGAAAAATATTACATCCGTCGAACAATCTTGGTGTTGTTACATTTGTAGTCTGTCTCTGCACCTATGATATGCGTTGAGACAGGCGGCGTTTAATTTAAGCATGTTTTACGAAATTTTATTCGACTTTAGAATGGTGAGTGAATATATGCAATCCACCAACGCTGAAATCAGCCGTGTTCTTTGCCTAATTGAATCGTTACTGTTAAGCTTAACCGATTACCGAATTAATGATAAGTTTTTTTAAAAAAATTTATAAAAACTGCATTCAAATGTGCGAAAAAAACGAAATTGAAGTGAAATGTGCTAGCAAACGAAGTCGTAAAATTCCTAAAAAATATGAAAATTTTATAGTTTCAAGTTCTGCAACTGAATCGGACGATGATGAAAACGAAAGTGACTATAAAATTAAAATTTTGTATCCTATTTTAGATTTGGTCTGAACTAAATTCTCGACTTTCTGATAATAATCCTATTTTAAAAGCCATCGAATGTTTCAATCCAACAAGTGATACTTTTTTAAAATATTCGTTATTGGAACCCTTAGTGATCACTATGATGTCGACGTTGAAACTCTACAAGCAGAATTAAAATTGCTACCAAAAACATTGAAAATTCACGAAAATGAAAAAAAAAAAAGCAAAAGTTAAATCTACTATGAGATGTTCCTTGATTTTCTAGAAATTTACAAAAATTGTTATGTACAAAAGGTATAAATTGAGTGTAATTAGTATTACTATAGCAGTTTTCAGCGCTCCATGTGAACGGACATTTTCTTGCATGCGTTTTATTAAAAATTACCTGAGAAACTCCATGTCAGACGAACGATTACATAATTTAGCTACACTTTATATTGAAAAAGATATTGTAAAATCGCTCGATTTAGACGAAGTAGTCGAAGAGTTTGCTATTAAAAACAAACAATCTCGCATGATATTGTATTAAGAACTCGTATTTACCTACATATTACCTTTCAAATATATATATACGTATTTTGGTTTTGTTATGTATAGTTTTTTTTTTTTTAGCACACAATTTTGTGCCCCCGGGGAAAATTTTCAAGTTTTGGTCGCCCCCCCCCCATCAAAAAAAAAATCCTAGATCCGCCGCTGTGTCTAATCTAACCATAATATATATTTTTCGGTAGATATATTACAAGATCCACACATCGTCGTAGATCAGCGCTAATAATTTTTAGTAATTTCTAATTTTGAGAAATCAGTAAAATGTCAATAAACATCTATTTTTATAAGAACTAAAATCTAAAATCCCAAAGATATTTCCCGCATGTGGAAAAAAACTCAAATTTCCTATCATCATCAGTATCGCAATTATTATTGTTCTTTTAACTTAATTTAAAATGTAAATCTTTACAATGCTTTAAGATTTTTTTCTCTTTTTGTTGCTTTAATGCATTAACAACATTATACAATAAATTTCAAACACTTCATTAATCTCTTTCAGTTATAGATAACAGAGTGCGCTGTTTAATGTACGAGTATCAAAAAATGAAGGATTTTACTTTGCTCATGACATTAACTTAGAGCTTAATCGCCGCCTAGAAGGGCATATGCGATATAATTTTAAAGACAAATTGTTACGGAATTCTTAATTTTATGTTTCCAATTGCATCTTCGGGCATTTCCGAGAGAGCCTGATAAATTTCATATGTAAAGTTATCTACAGTTTTAGGCCATGCGATCCGAAATGGAGAAAAATTGTTGAAATATGTTCATGATTGGTCACGACGTCTGAACACAGACAACGACATAGAAGAAAGTTATCTTTTCATATTATATTTCATAACGGTTTTAAGATTTTACATACGAAAATTCAATATCGTCCGTCACTAGGTGGAATTAAACAAAAAAAAAAAGTATAATAATTATAATTCTTGAAAAATTCTAAAAATATTAACGATTTCAAAAAAAAAGTTAAAAATTTAATTTACTTATTTCTTCTTACTTTTTCATTTAACGTGCCGTGTACTGCTATCTAGGCCAGAGCCAAGGCATGGACAAAAGAATTAAATGCTGAAGAACCAATTGGTTGATTTCAGACAGGATAAGACTGATTTTATTTTAAAACGATTGTCACACACAATGTTGTGAAAAGGGAAAAGAGGCAATTTAAAATGGAACATTACTGAGAGAATTGAGGGCTATTAAAATAAAAAAGTTGGAAGTCGTAATTTGAACGAAGTAGCGTGAGCAAAGGTGCAAAGAGGTTGATTCCTGAGGAGATAACTATGCGTGATATTAAACACGATAATAACTTCCTCCTTCAGTTAGAAGAAGAAGAAGTTGTCTTCATACCCTTGGATCGAACGAAGTTTATTTGACAGTGGGATGTCGGGCCAGTGAGTCGCCCAAACTGAGCGGATTTAAGATTGTACGAAGCACATCAAAGATCTGTGGATTCGATTATCCAGAAGTAGGAAAGAGCGGTACTGCTACGTCTGCCACGAATTACCTGGAAAACCAATACGGGAAGGAATCCACATGAATATCAACTGCATATTGAACGAATGCACTCTGCGAATGATTTATTTTTTACCGGTGGATGTTGTTTTGGTATTACGAAAGTCGAATGAGCATAGCAAGGATTTAACGGGTTTCTGAGTAAATCGTAAGAGAATGAGTGGAACAGATTGACTGCTAATTTAATCGCGGAAACTTTTGCAGATATGGTGATGAACTGATAGAGAAGATCGGAGAATAATTTCTTCTACACAGACTCTATCTCGAATCTAGCGAACATTATAGATTTTCACTCATTTATATAAATAATACAGAACTGTAGGAATCAGCACGAAATAAATCCTTGATAAGAAGGTTGACGTTGGGTTTAAATAGATACCACGGAGGAATAGGGGTCAGAAAGAATTTGTTACACAGAAAGAATAGAGACAAATTTAGAGAATTAAAAATTGTTTACACGACTATGATTGAAAGGATCTGACATGACAATGACTGTTACAGGAGTTTTCAATAAAGGCCACTACTGGAAGCTGATTATCAGACTTGATATGGAGAAAAGACTTATCTAAAATGTATTCCCGTTTGACATTGATTGGAATTTCTCCAGCTCCACAAGGGATGCTCGCGATGGAGAAAGGTTAAAAAGTCTCTAATGGCAAAATGAACGGGTGAATGATGGATTAAATTTAATGATCGCAGAAGTTGCATATTTTCTGAGTTATAGACTGCGCGGCTTCTTACTCCAATTTGGATCTTATTAATGATTGTAGATTTTTCGTAAAAATGAACGGTCAGATCCAAAATTAAAATGACAAAGTTTTTAGTTAACAATGAGCTTCCCAGAACATATTTTGAGATGATGATGTATTATTTTTAGGAAGGTTTATTTTCTAGAATCATTCTGAGATATTTTATTGAAATAAATGATTTAAAGATGTCCCATTTAACGAAATTTTAATATGATAATTACAGATGAGAACTCTGCACAAATGAACCACTTTCATATGGAAAATTGAAATCCGTTTTATCTAAATCATGAATAGAACTTGTACAACATGGACAAGATTTTATATTTTCATGTAGTATTAAACGCATTAGTCAAAGAAAATAGCAAGAAGCTGATACGAGTTCTTTTTGAAGGATTCTTGTGTCAAGTTTTTGTGAAGTTGGTCAATCTTGAATCTCCTGATTTTAAAGCCACGTTAATTATTTGTTAAATAATGATTTTCTTCATTTGTACTCATTTTTTAGTAAATAAATTCTGCAAAATTAATCAAATTCTTCACAAAATCAGAGGAAAACTAAAAAAAAGTTTTAAAATAACGGTTAGATTTAACCTTCCACCGGTCGCGCTGTTGTATTTTGTACAACTATCAGCATTATTTCACTATAGCTAACACCGGATGCACATTTCCGGTCACATATGCATATCCATTATTCAACTGGAATCTCTAGCAAATAAATATTTCATTACCGACAGTTTGTTTTGTGTTGTCGTTTGTTAAATAATAAAATTCTGAGACCAGTCGGTATTGTTGTACAAAATACAACGCGCGACCATTTACGTAATGATTTTTTTTACAGTTAAATACACCGTTTTACGCCGTTTTTTTGGATACATACATACGGGATAATCATATAAGTATTATTTTAATTTAGAATGTTCTCGGGTTTCCATTCGCACACCCACACACGCACACATTGGCGCATTCAAGGGGAGTGCCACGGGGCCATTGCTCCCCCCAAAAATCTTCGAAAACTTAATTTCGTTCTGTAATGTTTTGTTTTACTTGTTTTTTTTTTTTTTTTAAAAAACATACATATTTACTTTTTGCTTATATTACAAATATAATGTTACGTTTATATTATTATTATTACTTTTTTTTAAATAAAATTCGTCAGTTTTGTTATTTTACAAAAAAATAATATTCGTTAATTTTGTATTTTTTTTTTTTTTTTAATTTTAATTTACAGATTACGGAAATAGCTATAGGTATTTAGTCGAGGTACCGAGTTACCACTCCCTAACTCATGACTTCTAAATTCTAGCCCCGACCAAAAAAAAATCCTGATTGCGCCTTTGCACGCACACACCATACCACAAACTGAAAAGTATTCTAAAAGTAGGAATATATAAATCTTGATGATATATTACATCGTTTACTACAAGAATTGTCGGATGAAGAAAATGCGGTGTTATTGGATGATAGTGACAGTGTGATCTAAGTGAAGAAGATATTTGTAAAAAAGGTTAACGAAACTGATAGTGAGCAAGACGATGATAACGGCAAAGAAACTAACGAAACTCCTGAAGATCAGCGATTCTACATGGGAAAAAATGGATATGCACGTTAGCAAAAAAAACCCTTTGGCAGAAACATCAAAAACAAAACAGAAAAATCTAATAAAGTTACTTTCTGGACTAAAGCAATTTACACGAGATGCGAATTCTGCGAGTCAAGCATTTATAAAAATGATCGATTTGAGAGTATGATTGACGAAATAGTGAAATTTACAAATATGCGTATAATGCATGTAACAGGAATTGTAGTCCTACATGCAGGTGTGAGATAATGGTCGTTTTTGGAATTTTATTTCAAATTGGGATAAAAAAAATAGTTGGATACGTAAACGTTGAAGAATTATGACCAGCTGATGAAACGGGAATGCAGTTATTTAGAGCGGTAATGAGCTACAGACGATTTCTGTTTATTCTGAGATGCATGCGATTTGACGATTCCAAAACGAGAACTGAAAGACGTAAAACCGATAAGTTAGCGGCAATACGTTCAATTTTTGATGCTTTTGTTACAAATAGAAAAAAAAGGATGTTATAGCGTGAGTGAATATGTTTGATGAAATGCTGCATCCTTGGATACACAAATATTCTGAGTAAACCGGCAAAATGTGGAATAAAGATATTCGCAATATGTGATGCTAAAACTTTTTATTCGCATAATTTGGAAATATACACATATGTAGGCAAACAAAACCGAAACCGAAAGTGGAACTTTGTTTTCGTGGGAAGAAAGAAATAATCAGTCAGTCTTTATTTTTAAATCAGATATTAATTATAATCAGTCTTTGATATTTGAAGTAATCATTATTAACACAACATATTATCACTTCTGATTTGAAATAAATTATTTCTGTTTTTAATATTA
This sequence comes from Icerya purchasi, assembly GCA_039619475.1. Lineage (NCBI taxonomy): Eukaryota > Metazoa > Arthropoda > Insecta > Hemiptera > Monophlebidae > Icerya > Icerya purchasi. The sequence continues at coordinate 518,283,698 of CM077115.1, read as the reverse complement.
TTCATGAACAACGTAAAATAAAAGGTACAAAACGAAATTACTTTTTACCTCAAGGCCGTGTTCCCCGGGGGGTGTTTTGGGGGTTAACCCCCCCCCCCCTCCCCCATGAGAACTGAAATAGTTATTATAAATACACAAAAATCTGAAAAAAATCATAAATTTAAAATAAATATTGATGATTTTTTAGGGTGTTCTTACCTATTTTTGAAATGAAAAGTATGCTCTATATTTTTAGATACTTCATTAATATCTTATGCAAAATTTTTTATTACGAATATAATTAGTAGCATATGTAATTTTTATTAATGTTCATATACGGGGGGTAATTCATTTATGTGAATTATTAATATATGTAAATCAAAATGATGGAAACTATTATTAATAGTAGGAATATTAGTGAAAAATGTATTGTTATTTATAAAATAAATATGCGAAGAAAATTTTCAAAACCTCCCCCTTTCCAAAATTCTGGGCACGGGCCTGTTTTACCTAATATGTTTAGGTACATGAAACAAAAAATACTCTTTCATTTTAGGAACAAAATAATTTCTTCTAAACTTTACTCATTTTGCATGGCACTCTTGTTAATAAACTACAATCTACGATAGTTTAATTTTTCAGCATGTCAGCTAAGGACGTTACTCAATCCAACGGTATGATAGTATTAATGATTATAAAGGAAAAATATTAGAAATGGAACGTACGAAAGAAGCTAACAAAGGAATAACCGAGGGGGAGACGGAAAAGAAAGCATTAAGCGCTGTAAGGCGTAGGATAAGACGCAAAAGACCGGAATACAGTATCGCGCCTTCTGAAGAAATGGAAGGGGACATTCAAGCAAAATGTGAATAACGTCACAAACGAAGTTTGCTTCTGACGGATTAAAAGGGATAAAAAAAGGAGACTGAGTAATGGAGAAAGGAAAGAGCGAAGCAGGAAGCAAGCTATGATTAAACCGAAATCTAATTATAGATGAGATAGTTGACCGCCTCATGTTGGGGAAATCAAGAAATCACGGGAAAAAAGGAAAAATTATGGATAAAATTTTTTTTTTTTTTGAATTCTCCTCTTCACCTTTTTTTATATGCACCTATTGAGGTCATTACAGGACATATGCGAAGGTAACTTACATATGTTGGGTCAAACCACTCGTTCTAACGAAGGCTATAACACTTGTTACGTTAGTTGTAGTATTTGCCAGACAATTATGTATGTTACTGGGTAGGATATGTTGCTTCCGGAACGTGGCGAACCTTGGGCACGTGAGAAATATGTGTGGAACCTTCGGTATAAGTTGAAAATTAATTTTCAATTAAAAGTTAAAACAGTTTTGTCAATTTAAAAATTTCATACATTTTTAAAACATACCTAAATTTTATTATAATTCTATACGTACATTATTTCTACATGTGTCAATTAAAGTTTACATTTTTTACGACGCAATTTTAAAGATGCAAATTCATCTATTATATCATCAACGTCTAAATTCTTTATTAACTGTTTTTCAATAAATAAAATAGATAAATCATTCCACTTTTGGTTGATCTGAAAAAATGTTTAATTGTTTTCATTGCAGAAAAGGAGCGTTCTGCTGAGCAGTTTATTGAAAATAATGAAAGATAAATTCTAAATGCAATGTTTAAATTAGCGAATAATACGTTCTGCAAATGTTTACTTGGTATTAATTTTGCCATTTGAATAATAATATTTTCTTCATTATGATTATTTCCAGTTTTACGGGGTTATTTGAACATAGACAGATTTTTTTTTTACTATTTTCGTTTAAATTTTTGTTCTGCGAGTTAAATTTAATTAACCGAAGTTTATCGCGTGTATATGAATTTGAAAATGAATTCTTTCATTGTTTGGTACGGCAAGAAATAATATAAGAAATTCTTCGAAAAATTTTCAGAATTTTATCGTATCAATAAGATACCGCTACTACCCTTGTGAATTTTCAATTTTTCTTCCAGTCTTGTTTGATCTCTTATCACGTCGACCAGCCATTGTCTCGTGCACACTTTGAGAATTTCCTTTAACTGCTAATATAACCGTTTTGTCTGATAATAATACACGTTCCGGTCTACACTTCGTTAATTTTAAATTTATTACTCGATTCCCCCGCTTACATGTTATTTGTTTATAATCATTTGAAAATTTTACCTAAATCAATATATTCCCATTTTAACTTTTCTGCACATTAATGCGCAGGTTAAAAAGTGATTTTATCGCATTCCTCTCCTACCCTGCTATGACTGAAACGCCATAATATGTAATAATATTTCGGAAATTTTAAATATTTTTCAAAAGAAAAAAATGTCTAATCTCATGCAAATTTGCCGCCCTTCAAATTTTGCCGCTGTGGGCTATAGCCCGTTTAAATCCGCGAGGTAAATCTAAGACTGCTTGTGGCTATAAACAAATATATTTGTGAACCGAGTAAAAAATACCCGCCTTGTGTAATATGCTACTACAACACAACTTTTGTAAGAAGGATTAATAAAACCAGCAATAATTTAGATTTACGAATAATTAATTTATAAACATTTATTTCATTGCTCAAAATAATAGCATTTAAGTAAATAACATGTTAAAAAAATTCAATTTAGACTAAAAAACACGGATGTTGTACAACACGCGACCAGTTGTGTTAAAAAAATATAGGTGTAACCGATGGAAGGTTAAAACAAAAAATTGAAAAATATAAATCCTAAATTCGGAGAGAATAGAACGAAATGGCGGATGCTTTAGTTCAGACTGCTGCCCGCTTCCGCTTTTACTTTAAAAAGATCCCTAGCACTAATCTTTTGTCCTTGAGTAAGAAATTTCACTGTAAATTTTGGTCGGATATGTACCCTTATTCTTTCTACCTCTCAATTCAACCTAATCTTCCGACTAATTCTTGGTTCTCAGAATTCCCTTCTTTTCCACGTTCTGTTATTGTCCCTATTATTCGCCTACGCTTCAATCACACTCTATTGCCCGCTTCCCGTTTTCATTTCTCTTTAGTTTCCTCTCCTTATTGTCTCCCTTACATCCTAATGAAGCAATTGTTTGTGATCCTAATCACATTTTCTTTGAGTATTCTGCTCTCTCTGCGGAACGCTCTTCCCTTTATTTACTCCTTTTGAAGTTAAGGCTTTCTTCTCCCTATTGTGCTTCCTATGTCCTGTCCATTCCGTCACAGTTTGTTGTTCCTGCAATTGGTTCCTTTATTTCTGCCATTTCCGATCGAATCAAGTTTTAATTAGTTCTGGGTGAGGTCTCTGGGTGACGAGCCCAAAAAAAACAAACAAAAATAGTACACTCAAGCGCATTATTGGGGAAAAAAGTCCAGAGCCCGTTTTATAGTAGCTGGAAAGTCGGTTTTTTTTTTTCTTCAATTGACATCTTTTCATCGTTAAAATATAGGAAAAGTGCAAAATGCCCAATTGAAAAATTTAAAAACATAAATTTTCAAATGATTGGAGAGATGATCACTTATGATTTAAAATATTATTACTTCAATTCCAAGAAAGAAAACGAATTTGATCGTTTAACGTAAATTTAAAGAAATAAGTATTTTGGATAGCATTATAATGACGTAATTGTTAACAACCGTTTCATAGCTTTTCATCAAATTCATAAATGACGTCATTACAATTTTATTATTCAGTCAATCGTAACCTACAGCGTTGTCAAACAAATCAAATTTTCATTTAGTTCTTCAAGCCCTGATTTTGATCTAGAAAATTATAACTCATACACCGGGCATTTTATTTCACAGATTTTTACGTTTTTATTACTTTTACCGTGAACTACATTTTTGTGTAATTTTTTATTCAAAAAAAAAAAATGTTCTACTCAATTGACATGAAATCATTTTTAAAAACAGTGAAATGAAACTATTAAATTCCGAATTAGAACGTGTAGCTAAAATCGCTGTTTTAAAATATTATAATATATGTACAGTGACGTCATTAATGAAGATTGATTCTAATTGGTAACTAAAATCGAATCCCCAATAGATCGTTCCGTTTGTCACTATCGGCTCGCGGAGAAATGTTAACTGAGGAACTATAAAGAACAATTTAGAAAAATCTTATTGTTTTTTGTAGCGGCAAACAGAAGATGCAAGATGACTTCGTTATCGTCGCCGGGTCTGTTAAAATGTTATAATCGTGGATGTATGGCAGATTTCAATATTTACGATAACCCTGAAGGTAGATTTATTTTTATACTAGATTAAATTAAAAATAAAATGGTAATGTATTACCTATTCAAACGTCCGAAGCATCGCTTTCTCTTGTAAAATATGGTGACATTTTATTTACTTTTTAATCATATCTTCGGTTTTTTCTAGATTCAAATTTTTCTTTTTACTACATTTTGTGTAAGACCTCATTGATCTCTTCCGCGTGCCTGTGTGTTTTTGATAAAGGAAACTGTAAAATGATACCAAATCTGAAGTTTGTTGGATAGGTTTGACATAATTTCAACCAAAAAAATAGATTCTAATGTTAATAACAGTGAAAGTTTCACCGTTTTTTTTTTTAACTCAATAAAATTTAAACTATTAAGTTTAATTAATGTAATTTGATAGGTTACGTAATTCTTTCGATGATGTTTGCTTGCAAACTGGGCTATTTTATTTTTTTTCCTTCAGTTCCACGGTTGTTGAGCTCCTTCACATCTACAACCGGTATGCAGTTGATCCTTGTTTCCTTTCTATCGGACATTTCGGTGTAAAACGTCAAATATATAACAATCAGTTTGTAATAAATTGTTTATTTTTACTAAATTTATTAAAAATTATTGAGAATTTAAAAATTAGTTCAAATTTTATTGGTATACGATAGTAAAGAAATTATTTTTTTCGCCAGAGTAAATAAATATTTTCGTGTTAATATGCAGATATATATTTTTTTTTAATCTTACTTTAACCTTTTGCAAATATAAAGAATATTGAATGGTGTTTTTGAATAAATTGTTAGACACTTTATTCATTGTTTTTCACTTCAAATAAACTAAAACATTATAATGTAATATGTTAAAATTAATTTCGAACTGATGTATACGCAAATTTAAATTGTCTGTTGGGGGTCATTATTGGTCCCTTTTTAAAAGCAGCCATCAGTATGTTATCCAGGTTGTATTGCATTTATTCGTAATTATAATTTTAAATTATTGCTTAATTGGGATTAAATGATTAGTAAACAGTTTACAATTTTTTTTTATGAAATATTTTTAAAATTCAATTTAAGCTACAAAAATATGACAAATTCAATAAAACATCGGTACATTTGATTTTGGGTTTATTTAATTTTTTTTAATTTTTTTTTTTATCGTACACCGATGTATATTCCACACTTACTTTTTCACCCAAGAAACGGTTCTTATAAGATTATAAATTTTTATTTTTAAGTTATTCGAAAAATATATATTTTTTTTCAATTCAAATTTTGGAGAAGCTGTTTAAAATATTTCATCAATTTCATGTAATTAACTTCAAAATTCTGTTATATGATAGTTATTTTTAGATTAATAAATTTAGCTGTACATTTTATAATTGTATCTGAATTTTTTAATAGCTAATATACTTATTAGTTGTTTAACTGAATTCTTTTTTAACAAATATATAAATAACCAGAAATATATATGTATATATATATATATATATATATATATATATATATATAATAAGGATAATTGATTTTTTTTAAAATCTCCATTAAAATATTTTACACATTTTTATTGATTTAATTTTTGCATCGTATTTACTGTAGACAGCTACCAGATTACTGCTAATCTACAATGTTTAGTTAGTATGTAAAATAAAGATTTAAGTGTATTATAAATGTACATTATTTAGTTTTACTCTTTAGGTAGTTGCCAGTATCATCCTGGAACGCCATATTTTCACGACGCTTATAAAGGTTGGACTTGCTGCAATAAGAAATCAATAAATTTTACTGAGTTTTTAAATATTAAGGTGATACATTATTAATTTACTTTTTAAATTAAAATAGTTTTGTTCGAAAATTTTATCATTGTAATAATATTTTATCAAACTCTATGAGCTACCTTAAAAAATAACATCAATTGGCGACATTACATGTTAGTAAAAAATTTACAGAAACTTTTAAACATTATGATAATGGAAATGAATCTTGCTTTAATCTGATGTCCATAATAAAATCAAATATTAAACTTATATATGAACTTCAAATCTGATATAAAATGCTGTTTTACTTTTCACTATTTTTCAGCTCTGTTTTATAAAAACCTTAGACCGAAGTTGTGTGATATGCATTAAAATTTACTTTCGTTTTTAGAGGATTCGTCGTATTTTTATTTTTTTCCTTTTTTTTTATGCAACTTTATCAACAAATAATAACATAAAGGCATTTCAAATATTTTTTAATATTCAAATAATAAATAGTAAATAAAAAAATTCTAGTTGAGCAATTGTATTAACTTTCAGTGCGAAAGTAAAGATTCCATTGTTATAAAAATTTTGTATTTATCGAATTTATGAAGAATTTAACTAAATTGTGCGCAATGGCCTTTACACAGTGTAACTCTATTAACTATCGTAACAATAAAATATATTAAAAAAAGATTTAAAACAAATTACGCAGTTATATTTTCAAATATTTTACTTGTAAATTGTTTTCATTGAGTGGAAATACAAAAAAAATCGAAATAAACGTCTTATCCTTAATCAGTACGTAGGTAACTGTGATGTTTCTCAATTTTGCCAGTAATTCTTCTTTTAGCAGTAACTTTTTAGAAAACTAAAAATCATAGATCGTCGTTAAATTGTATTTTTGTATTTTTACCGTACATTTTAAACGGATTTTATTTTATTGTAGGGTTGTACACGTGGTAAACACAATCCAAATAAACCCATAGTAAATGATAATAATTTAGTTTCGTCAGAAAAGGAAAAATTGGATGATGCGGATAATGTTAATTACCAGTCTGTCACTGCAGTGCCGTTAGATACCAGACCTATTGAGAGACCATCTGCTGACGAAATTATGGTAAATTTTGTACAATATTATTAAAATAAATATTAAATTTGTTGTACTAAGAAATAGGAAAATTAAAAAATAATAAAACAAGACCGAAAATTTTTGTCTGTAAATTGCTATAATCTTTAGCGAGATAAATATGTTTTCTTTTTAATGTTAATTGTAAATGAGTATAAACAAGTAAATTTGTAAATCCCAAGAAATCATATTTTCCATGAGGTTCGATTTCAATAGAAAATAAAACAGGTTATTATTATTATTGTTACTACTACATTATTATCACTGCTATTACGGGGCGAGGAAAAATAGTTCCTCGTTTTTGTTTGTTTTTTTTTTTTGTTTTTCCCTGGGCTTGCCAGCAACGGACGATTACCCATCAGCACGTGTAAATAGCAGCAATTAGGGGTCGCAAAGAATGGAATCTGACTAAGAACCAATAATTTCCCGTTCACATCGTTAGGTGAACGAGTTTTTAAGGCACATTTCAGAGTTTTTTGATAAACATTTTTTTAAGTGTTTAATCGTGTTTTTATATTACGACGTGAAAGTAATTTATGAAGTAGATTGTTGAAATAAAAACAAGTTTTCATAGAAATAAGAAAATCGTCTTTTTTATATATATATCGATATTTGTTTTATAATTTAAAAAAAAAAAAAACCATCTAAGGAAATACTTTTTTTTTTTAATATATTAGTATATACAAATCATTAAATTATTTACAGATGAGTTATTATTTATTACTTTTCATTTAATTTTAGACAAAACTTAAAGTTATTGTGTCTTCGAGTTTAAATATGAAATTAGAAAACATGAAGATTTCAACGAATTCATCGTCGGCTGTTGAGAATTCAGCCGAAACGTCCGATATTCACATTGGAACGCGATGTTATAATACTGGTTGTAATACGGTGAGCATTACAATAATTTATCATCATCGGGTTATTTTAAAACATTTTTAAATTCTATGTATCGTATATTTTCGACGTTACTTTTTACAATTTTGAATGGCCAGGTTAAACGATTTCGCTTTAAAATTATACATTATTTAAAAGAGGTGTTTTTTGGGGGGGGGGATACAGGTTGTTGTAACTAGAGACACCTTCTCTAGTAACTAGTCACTCGACTGCCATATAGTGCCAGTTTTACTGGTAGAGAAACGAAACAACAACCAAGTAAGTTTTGTATACGTCCATGTCGTGCAGAATGAAAATTTTCTGTTCAGCAGGCTTAGCGCTGATCAAGAAAGCGAAATTAGAACTCCTAATATACACCGCTAATAGAAAAATGAAAAAAGTTTTACTTGCCGAAGATGTTCTTGCCAATAAATACCGTCAAGATTTTCACTGCGTTAATAACAGCAGACTACCAGCAACTTGCTCATGATATTTATGCTTCAGTCAGATTGGTGAATACTAATCTAGAGCGAGTACGCGAATATCTGATACCTTAGTCTGGCTAAGGAAGAAAATCCTGACAGAAAATTCTTCAGAAGGGCATGGGAATCCACTGGAGCGCGTTTCCCAAGTAGGCGACATGCAAATAAACACATCACTAATAGCCTTGGCCTCCGTCAGGACTCTTACACATCGTCTGTGCAGTCTAGAGGAGTGTGAAGAATCTGTGGACCGAAAACCCTGAGGCGATAGCATGTCGAAGAAGTAGCAATAGGCTACATTGAACATAAGATCACTGTTTACTACAGGAAACTTAACAAACATAATAATAGAAGCAAACAATGCAACATTGATATCTTAGGAGTGAATGAAGTCAGGTGGCCAGGATCTGATCAGATAACAACAAATGAGTAATGATATATTCTGGAGACGAAAAACATGAAAACTGAGTCGGGATCCTCGTTTCACAGAAGCTAAACGATATGATTTCTGAAGTAATAACAATATCCAATAGAGCTGTAATCATAGTCAATAGTAAACCGAAACCGATAAGTGTATAGTGGAAGTATACGCTCTAATTACTGACAATCATAATAGCGAAACTGGAGCACTATATGAAGATATTGAGAAAGCTATCAAGAAACTTAGGCTAGATGGTCCGCTATTCATATTGAGCGATTTTAGCGCAAAAGTCGATAATAAAGTCACCGGAGAATGTGTTGGAGTGTGTATGGTCGACTATATATTGCTAAAAACCAAATGTCGCATGCGCCTGAAAAAGTAGTCATATCCGAAGTGTAACTAGACCAGAATAAATGCAAGCCCGCTAAAAATTAAAACTCGAATCAATGAATTTGTGTAGAAGTCTACAGGATAAAACTGATAAAATAAAGGTAAATGGGAATGTTGAAGAAATATGACAGGCATGGAAATCAGCTGATAAAAACAACAAGCTAAGCCCTGAAGAGTAAAAATACAAGAAGAAAGAAATTATAGATAACAGATGAGATTGTGAACTTAATGAATGGACGAAGGCAAATTAAGAACAGAAACAGATAGGAGTAGCGAAAATTGAATAAAGAAATAAATAAGAAATGTAGAAGAGCAAAAATTTCTCGGTTCAAAGAACGATGTCAAACTGTAGAGTATCTACAGGATAAATCCAGACTCCGGAACATATGTACATCGCGAAATTAAGTGGTTAATGAAACAGCAAAGGAAGAAACAGTTGCGAATATTGACAATAGAGGAACAAGGTGAATTGCTCTCAAGCAAAGAAGAAGTCGGAAAGCTTGGATGAAGTATGTTAGCAAGCTATATGAAGATGATACACGTCACATGCAGCCTCTGAACTTGTTTCTGGGAAGGAAGCTGCCGATATTATAATATCAGAATTAGAAAGCGCGGTACGGAAAGCTAAAAGAAAGCGATTGGCATAGACGGAATTGCGAGGGAATTAATAAAATGTTTGTCGCATGAAAGTAATAAAAACATTACGTAGGATGCTGAACGTGATATACCGAACCGGAAAATGCCGCAGGATTTTATTCCTATTTCAGAGAAGAGTAAGGCTTAAAAATGATCAGAATTTCGCGCAGTCAACCTAATGAATCACACCTTGAAGTTATTACAATAAACTGAAGAATTAAGAAGATTGATGAACAACTAGATGAGACACAACTCGGTTTTGCAGTGTATAAGGGACTCTATGACTACATTGTTCAAAATAGTTATCGAAAGGGCTCTGGGCTATCTTTGCATATTTTGTCGACTATGAAAAAGCGTTTGATAGAGTACAATAAGAAAAAATGGCCTGTACTCTTCGCTGATATAATGTTGACAAAGAGGATATACCTGTTAATTGGAAATTTATATTGACGACAAAAAGAGAATTTAGCAACAGCATCATCCACAACAGAAGAAACCTGCAAGATACAACGAGGCGTGAGACAAGGATGTCCTTTGGCGCCCAAATTACTCAACCTCTGCTAAGCAGATGATAAAACACCGCACCTTAACAAACACAGGTTCCAAAGTGAATGGCAAGGAAATTGGCAGCATTAGCTGCGTAGAGGACAAGGTGCTAATTGCTGAGAGCCCACAACAGTTACAAAGAATGATGTATAGGCTGGTGACAGAGAGCGCAAAATATCGGCTGAAGATAAACCCGACTAAAACAAATATTATGCGAATAACGGAAACAGATCATTGCGTATTTTCGCGGAAGGAGCACAGCTTGAAGAAGTGCATAAATACAAGTGTATGAGAGTTATCATAACAAACAATGGCAATGACGACAAATAAATAAATACACCACGGTTAGGCTTGCCAATAATCTTGAGCGCATACTTAGAAACAAGAAAATGAACATAAATCTCCGGCTGCGAATATTAAAGTGTTACGTGTGGTCAATGGCACGCTAATGGATAATGACAAAGCAGAACAAAATTTTAAAAAAGACATTCGAAATGTGTTATCGTTTACACCGCATTAAATCGGTGCAGAAAATAACTGACGATGAAGTACTTTGGTGGACTGGGCTTCGGGAAAAAATTCTTTGTCGGTGATATTGAAAGGTAAAAAGATCTTTTTGCAAAACAAAATGGAACATGACAGGCTATTTCAAATTGTTGTGTGAAGAGCAGTGAAGCTGGAAAGACTCCAAGAGAACGGCGTAGACTGACTATGATGGATTTCTAATTATTTAATGATAATCCGGTTTGTAGGCATCTAAATAACTATAACGATGTAACAATATGTTGTCAACGGCGACTTATAATGTATACAGAAGCCAATAAATGATGATGATGATCTGAAAGTGCGTTTTAAATATGATAAAATTATGTATAAAAATTCAAATTTATGTTTTGACTCGTTCTAATGATAAACCTATTAATTTTTTTTTTGTGGAAGGGGATGTTTCTGAAGCACCTTATTAGTATTTCTTACCTTATACAGAAAATTGTTAATGAAATAATCTGGATCGGCGAAGACAATAATTAAACAATTTTATATAATAAATTAATTATCAAAATTAAAAAAGTTGAGAAAGTGTTTGTGAACATAAAGTTACTGTGGTATCCAAAGAATAAAAGTAGTACATTAGACATTTTTAAATATTTTTCTACTCGTTATTCTTATTTATAGTGAACCATAAAAATGTATTTATTTTCTTAACCTAATCATTATCTTTTTCTTCAGATTTGTAGAATTAAATCTGAAATGTAATTTTACGTTTATATTAAATGAATTTTTTGTTCAATCTTTGTATACCGTATTTTATTTTTCTAGGAATACGATGGTAAAAACAAATCTGGCGAGTGCAAGTTTCATCCGGGCGTCGCGATATTTCACGAAGGACTAAAATACTGGTCGTGTTGTAAAAAGTATAGCTGCGACTTTTCGACATTTCTTGCTCAACCCGGTTGTACTTACGGCACTCATCTTTGGTATAAAAAAAATGAGGTTGTTACTTATTTAATATACCAACAGTTTTACTTGTAATTTTTTCTATAAAATAACGCATACGGGTTTTTAATCGATATTTTCACATATTAGGCGTGTAATCATCATTTAATAAATCAGTATTTTACATTGTAAATTCACTGTAGATTTACCGCAAAGTGTAGCAGTGGAGCTTTTTAATTCTAGAGATTATTTTTTGTCTAATATATGCATCGTGAATTCGCTATTTAAGTCGCCACCATTCCTCAGTACTGGCTACTACTAATCCGTCCTTGAATCTAAACTGGAAGACATTATTCTTTGTTTAAAGTAAAGATTACAGGTGGTTAATATTTATTTTCCATTTTATGACTCATACTTTTATTCTACCTAAGTGTTTTTGTCCTAAAAGCGATGCACCGACAGGGTTTTTGTGTGCTCCAACGATACAAGAATCATCTACAAGCGTTGCAATTACAGTTGTTTTTAATACTGGAATATAAACAATATAAATAAATACAAAAATGGGCCCAGTATATTGAGGCACCGATGCCTCGAAACCATATGGTTTTGACAAGGAATAATTTACGTTTACTTTGAAACTTATGTTTGTTAAATATGAACGAAACACTATGTACAAGTCACTTGGCAACATTTTTTTAAAAATTTGAACAGCAATCCTAGATGCCAATCGCGGTCAAACGCTTGTTCAATATCCAAAAAGAGGGCACTTTAGTACTGTCCTTTCTCCAAGGTTCATGCAATTTTGTCAGTTATTATATAAATCTAATGAGTTGTAGAGTGTTCTATGCGGAATCCAAATTGGTGATTTGAAATAATATTTCAAATAATTTTGGTACTACACTAAAAAGATTAATTGGCCCGTATGAAATTCTGGGAACCGTATTAAATATATATTTGTGAGGTTTGTTGTATTTTTTGGTGGCAGCATTTTAATTATTTCACCTGTTATCTTGGTAAAACCAGAAGCCATTTTAACTTTTAAGTATTTTAAATTTTAGCTTGAACTTTTCTTTAGGTGATATATATTTTGTTGGTAAATTGAGTTTGAGTGGCCAATCCTGTGTATATGTAATTATGAATTTATACGAAGAGAATAAAATAAGAAATTTTAGAAACGCTAGGTATGCTTAATTTTTCTCTATATGGAGGACTACTAAAAATATTTTTTAAAACAGTAACCCAAACAAAATGCACTAAAACAGACACGGACGAAGCTGAAACTTTTGCACGACATTTTTCACAAATATTTCAACTGTATCACCACCACCACACCTTCTCAAAATCGTAAGTACGAGGTCTATTTTAAAATCTTTTGGAATTTTTCATGACACCTAAGCGGGGATACACAGTTAACAATAATATGAATAGATAGAGACAGTAAAAAAAAAAAAATGGGGTGATAAATTTTGTATCTACTTAGTATTTTTAGTTATATAAGTAATTTAAGTATATAACGACTAGATGTGTCGCATTTAATAGGGCAACTTCTCTTTTTGACAATCATTTAGTATTGTAATTTACTTTTTTTTATTTTCGATAATTATGACAAAAAACGAATCTTCACCAATAAACGAGGGCTGAAGTAATTTAAAAGAAATTAATAAGGCGCGGGGCTAGGGTAAATTGTTGAATCCAAGATAACTCTTTTCGAAGAATTTAATATTTCTAATGTAAAATAGAAATTATTAAAAAAGAAATCATATTGCGTTGTACGCTAAATAAAGTAACAATTTAATTTGCACGAATCCGAATGTAACTGAGTGCTTTCTTTTATATTAGGTAAAAAATTATTTTTTCAAAAGATTTTTTTTTCGTTAATTTTAATTTGTATATATATACTTTACAATGATGAAAACAAATTGTGTAAACTCTAGCAATACATAGAACGTGTAACTAACAGGGCGGCTACCCAACCGGTAATAAACCGTGAATTTTTGATATTGGAAAAAGTTTGAATAAGTCGAGAATTTTGTTTTAGAATGGAGGAAAAACGGTAGAAACAGCCGAAAGATATTTTCCATAAAAGAAAATCATTTAAAATGAAAAATAAAAACGTTTTTTTTTTTTTTTGTTATTATATTGTGCGTCATTTATACTTCTTGAATATATATTTGCATCTGAAAGAAGTTACTTAATTTTGTACAAACAAGTACTTTGAAATATGTAACTTTTATAATTAATCTCATTTGTAGTGTAAAAAAAGTAAATTTACGAGTTTATGTAAATAATAATATTTTTCCGGTGATGGTCGACTTATAAGAAACGCTGAAGTCAAAGTAGAAGGTCCTTTCTTGAAACTCGCTATTAAAATTTACGTTATAATGTTAATTGTAAAGTTTAAATCGAATTTATATTACTTTTTTATAAAATTAAAATTTTTAAAATAAACACATTTTGTATATAAAGCGAGCGGCTGTCCCTTCTTTTAAATATAGTAAACGTAATAAACTTGAATAAAATTTAATTCGGATAGTCCAAGAATATAATAATTGAAATTTTAATTTTTTATGGGGTAGTTCATTAGAAGGGTTGTGCTCCTATAAAATTCGGAAGAGCCGGATTTACTTAAACGCATGAAAAGAACGCTTATAATTACAACTGAATTGTGGATTTCTGATAAGTTTTATAATTCAGAACTATTTCAGTGGAAAGTGCTATGTCACCATAAGTTTTGTAATACTAAAGTAAATATATATATATATATATAAAGGCATTTCGCAAGGGGCTGTGTCCCTTGACCCCTCTTGCTTTCATTTCTGTCTCTTTCTCTTCTATACTTTGTATAAAATGATCAAAATTTACAACGTAATTCTTACTGGCATCAACACACACAAAAAATAACATACCCACAAAAATCCTATTCTAACATTTAACTTCCGTTATATAAAATTAAGACATTTTTTCGTTACATTTTTCGTTACATATTTCATTACATAAAATTGTGACATTTTTTAAATAACAATAACAAAAATCCTACAAAATATAACAAACGTTACATAAAATTGGGACATTTTTTGGGACATTTAGCGTTACATAAAATTGGGACATTTTTTCGAATGGGGGGTAGCCTAAGAATTACGTTGTAATTAATATATATGACCTGAATTAGTGGTCATAACTGCAATATCTAAATAACTTCAAATAACTAAAATTTTTAATCTGAAATTTTTTCTTCTTTTTGTTGATATCTTATTTATCCTTGCTTCAGTTTGTTGGGTTTGTTATGAGTAAAGTTGAAGTAAACTTTTGCACAATTCTATTGATCGCGAAATCGGCTACTCGAGAAAACGAAGGATTTAAAAATTATATTTGAGTGGTCGTCACCCTTTAAACACGTTTATTCATGACTGATCTTAATAATTTATTCTTCACTTATTCTGCCTTTTTGTTTCATGATTTTTTCATATTTTAAATCGTTAATTCGAATAAATTTGTTATTCGCATTGCTTTAACTGGTTTCTATCGTTAACTTTGTAGAATACAGTGAAAAACTGTCGTTACGATTGGCATCAGACATCCGGGTCTGTAACTATAGTGATATACGCGAAGAATTACGATGTAGAAGCTACTGAAATTTTAGCAAATCAAGTACGCATAAGTCTTCGAGTGTATTTTCCAGAGGATAAAACTTCCTTCGATAAAATTATTGATTTATTTCAAGTAAGATACACGTCTAGTAATATAAAATGTATAATATAATTTTGTATTTTTTATTTTTAAATTAAATTTTTCTTTTATATCTTCAGTATGTCGTTTAAAAAGTATGATAGAAATGTGTTTTTAGTTAATAACATAATACAACAAATTATGAAAGGTTACAAAAACTATTATTATAATACCCAGGAAATAAGAAATTAATAAAAAGCTAAAACACGAAAACTTTAAAAAACTTTAATTTCTATCAGTTCACCGTGTATAAAAGTGGTAAAATGTCATGAATAAGCGCGCTTCTCGCTAACGAAAATAAATACGTTTTCGATGAGTAAATAATTAAGTGGATACATTTTGAACTAGCGTTTAAATATCATACAACTTGTTAAGAAAATTTAAAAAAATGGAAGAAGAAAAAATGGCTAAGCGAAATAATGAGAGGAAAAAAAAAGGAAAAAAGTTTAATTATAGTAATTTACATAATATAAGATAGCCATTTTGTTGATATTATCAACATTCGTCCTTATAACTAGTTTTAAATTTAATTCTTTTAAGAAACGCTTATTATCGATTAATATATATATATATAACTGTATCGCTCAGTGAAATGAAATATTTATTCTACTTACTTGATGGTGAAGATAAAACGTACACGTGTATACGAATTTATAATCCGAAAGCGGAATCATAGGTAAATAACAACAAACCATTAATCACATCGTGGTGTCGTCAGGCAGGGTAAAAAATAAATCGAGGGCGATAAAACTGTGTTTCTTGTGCAATCTCGATGAAATTGATGCATTAAACGAAATTCGCAATTGTTAAAAAATATTCCGGAAAAATTACCGTTAAAATAATTTGTGCTTTGAAAAATCTATAAATTCCAGTTTTAAAGACGTACCGAGTACTTTGTTTCGTCAAAATCGGATAAGTAAAAGTTACAATAATAAGTTGTTTGTATTAAGCATGAGGAGATACATAAAAAACATTATATATAAAAATAAATAATTAAATATATTAAATATCGGTATAAAAAAGTAAAATTTTGTTTGTCTTGAACAAATACGCGGGTGAATTTACTCGAATTCAATTAATTATATTGTTTATTTTTTTTTTATAATTTAGTAATTATGCGGTGGTCATATGTCCTTAATGATCTCCTAATGGTTCATTCATTTTTGTACTTTAATGTTTTGTTGTTTTTTTTTAATTTATCCTATTTTTCCTTGTTTCTAACTTAGCTATAACTAATCTATTATTCTTTTTTTAATGATTTATTTTATTCTATCCTTTTTCCTTCCTCTTTTTTTCACTTTTGTTTATCACTCTTCTCTTATTTAATGCTTATTATTGTTCCTATACTTCTCTTATTCCATAATCATTCCTTTATTTTTTTCCTCCTCTATTATTTCTTTAGGCATTTTATTTAACAACTGCGTTATTATAACGTATTTGTCTGTTTGCTCCCCCATCTTTGTTTTAGCTAACGCGGCAGTTTGTACAAAAATATTTTTTCCTAAGCCCGTATACTGTTTTTCTTTTTTTTTTTTTGTCCAGTTCTATTAACGCCCAGAACGTCTTCTTTTTGAATTATTTCACTTTCGGTCACATCTTCATGCTCTGATATTAATTTCGAGCATTTTATTTGCAGTTTACTTATTTTCCCCACGTTTATGTTTCCCTAGCCATTCCCCGTGCCTGAATTATCTGATTCTCGATTCCATGATACACCATTTTTAATGTGTTTTATTTGTTGCATATTTCTTTAATGTGTATACAATGCTGCTAATGTAGCCCTAATTTTCTTTGCAATGTATTATACGTACGTCCCACCTTAAGTGTTGGTCCACCATTTTAATGTTATTCCGCTCAAAATGAGAAACACATTTTTCTGCTATTTCTTTACTTATGCTTTATCTTAGAATTTAATATAAAAAAAAAAAAAAAACATACATAAACTTATTTAACATTAAAAAAAGAAGAAAAAAAAGGGGGGAAAACATAAATACAAATCTTATGATTATTAAAGAAAAATAGCAAAGATCAATTATATTCGTGTGTTGCATGCGAAGCATTGTCACTACTGTGAGTTACATTAATATTCGGGTATCAACAGTAACAAAAAGTTTTCTCTTTAAAAAACGTATTTCTTGGCGAATGAAGGAAAAAGCAGTTGTTTTTTTTTTTAACAGGTTAAATCGTATTACATAATGTATTTAAAAAAAAAAAAAAAAATGTTATTTAAACAGAATTAATAAAAACGGTAAAATAAATTTAAAAAACGCATTTTCTTCATGTTACAACAATTCGGACATATTACAATGCATATCCCACAGGAACGGAGACAAAGCGCTGTATGAACATAACCTAATTAAAGGCGAAAATGTAGTATGATATTGAAGTTTGTTCTTTTTTGAACTGAAAGAGTCCTCGCCGAAAGCTGTGCATGAAATAGCTGCTGTGTAACACAGGTGTTCGAAGGTAGTATGTTTGGAGATCGACTACAGACTACCTGCGTCATTGCGTTAAATGGATAATATCCGGTTCGAACAACAGTATGCGATACGCTATTGTGTGCATGGCGAATTGTTGCCGGTAGTTGCAATGCTCGAAATCCAAAATGGGTATTTAACGGAAAGTTTTTTTCGAGCAACAATATTGTGGTGGCATAAAGCCTAAACTTTTTATTTCTCGAAAGGCGTATGCCAATCTCGCTTGTAAACGCGATGCCTGTCTGGAACGATAAAACACAAAACGACAACAAACAAATCATTTTTTAAAAATTCTGACTAGATGTTCGCTTCACGCGGGCCGCGCAGGTCGAGGACATTTCGCAGAACGATATTGTGTTGCCGTCCAAAATGTCGCGCACGACAACTTCGTACGGACCGATGTATAAAACAGTTCAAGCTTTTTCATCATCCGTTTTCAGATCGATTCCTCCAGGAGAAATTCGGCTTGCTTACTTTATATATTAATTATTTCCGCCGATACTTCCATGGCCGGAAACCACAACGGGAGCAGTGCCCCAACTGGCGGAGATTATTTACGAATTCACCTTCGAAAACCGGCGGATCGAGATACTTCTCACCCTGTTCATCCATCGTATTAAATAGACTTCTAGGTTCCGACCACTAGTACACTTATCGGTCGGCGAGTATAGCTGTCGACAAACCTCCAACTGATCTCGCTTACTACAGAAGTTTTCGATCGTCGGGTTTCTTATTTCTTCACACGACTTACATTCCTTTAGAAACGTCCTTGTCCACTCCGACGGGCTACTATCTATCCTACTGAACATTAATTCCATTTTGTCCTTCACCTCAGTCAAACTATACGCCTTTATGCGTACCTCGACATTTTCTAGAAATTCGATCACACCGATGGGCGGGTATTTACCTCCGAATCATCACGCCTCGACTTCCAGGTAAGTTGCCCGGTTCACGACTATGCCTTGGCCGGTACGCGCACCAATCCCCTCGTATTGCTTCTCGACGATTTGAACTCTCTCTCGTAGATGACTAGCACACCGAGCTCCATTTTTTCCTCAATTCGTTCGCTCCTCTGTTTCAGCTCCTCCTGAAATGGCCTCGACAGACGATTTCAAAATCTCTTCCACACGTCTCTCGCTCTCCTACATCCGACACCCTGCATTTGCACCATCGAGACTCTCGGGCCTTCTTCCGCCTCCTGTAATTTGTTACGTTATTTTTCCCTCGAACTCGGAAATGTTACGTTCGAGAGCATCGGTTAATTCTGCTTTTATTTCTGTTTTAAAACGGTTAGATTCGTGCCATGGCGCTCCTATGATGCACGAAACGGTACAAAACGACTAGAGATACGTTGCATCGACGATTACTCCGCGGCGACGACTAGAATAGAAAAAAACTGATCCAAGTTCAGTGCGACGGTAATAAAGGCTACGCAGAAGTTTCTCAAAGAACACTTTTGCGTAGATCACTGCGCATACTATTCTGCCTTATTTTTAGCGGGATTTTTCAGCTTGCCTGCAGCTCATACAGTATTCCGCGCTTTCGCCGCAAGCACATGTCATTGTCTCAGCTCTCGACCGGTACTACTCACGACATCAACGCGTCTCTACCTCGATGCGACTGTACAAACGACCGGACTTACTACCAACACGGGGATTTTTGGTTTTTGGCCGAGTAAGCATCCTTGATACGACAAAGCAGCGATAGAACGGCGTTCGAGAGATCGTGAATTGATGAACAACCAGAGATTAATTTCTAACTCAAACGTCGTCAAGAGACAGTGCTACGCGTACTGAATCCGCCTCAATATTTAAAACTGATTTTATAGCAGTCTTCCTTAATTATCCGTTTTAATTCGTTTGTATTAGAAATATTTCTCATCCGCATCTTACCGTCTAAATGATTTCATAGGTGTTCATTCGGATTCCGGTCAAGACTTTGTGGAGGAGTTTGAAGTACTTGTAGGCACAATCGTACAAAAGCCATAGAGGTGTATTATAATCCTTATGTTTCGAGTCAATTCTGATAGAACCTGTAATGATTTTCAATTCCCAATTTTTTAGCGTTCTTGGACAAATTTTGTTTTAATATATCAACTTATATGTTGGAATTCATATTTCGCTCAATAAACACTACTTTACTAATTCCGCAAGCTGTGTCGTACATCTCTAAATCATAACATGTCCACCGTCGTGTTTTAAGGATGACGTAGATTATTTTTATTTAACTCAATATCTGGTTTTGCGCCAAACCTTTCGACATTATCACCTCCAAGAACATTATATTTCCTTTCATCTGAGAAAATTACTTTACTCGAATATTTTATGTCAGTATTAATCGATTTGCGAGAAAAGTTTATTCGTTTTTTTTTTTACTGTTCATATTAATTAACGTATTTTTTTTTCTTTCTCGGTGTTCTTGAGTTAAAACTGTACCTTTTAATGGCACAACATACTATCTGTGAATTTGATTTTATTTGAAATAGTTCACAAAGCTTACAGGTAATAATTTGTAGAGCACTAATTCGTGCGTTTTTCTTGCATTTTTTTATTATAAACTGTTCATCGCGAAAAGTTAAAATTTACAGTATGTCCTCTGTCGAATTGATTCTATTCTGTTTTCCAATTTAAATCGTTATAGAATATCCGCGACTGTACACTTTTGCCGGGATATAATAAATTAGCCGTTTTTCGTTATAACTGGTCTTTTGAATAATTCCGAGTGACCGACTATCATAAGTTAAATGAGGTATTTTTATATTTCGCGGCATATTTTTAAAGCATGTCATTAATAAGTACTTCATTATCGACTTTTGGCGAAGTAATTGTTGATGTGCAACGTAAAGACGTTGAACACACAAACTATGCGAAGCTGTCAAGCATATGAGAAATCCACGAAACGTACTACACAGCGTGGCTCATCGTTTCGTTCGAATATATTTGTACATTTTATTTCTACACCTTCTTTTGAATTTTTAATTTTACTGCCGAATTTTTGAAATTAAAAAAGAAAAAATATTTATAAATACTTCACATATGAAATAATAACTTATATGTCAATATTTCATTGATTTTTAAAGAATATATTGTTCGTTGAGATATAAACTTTGTCGTATTAGTAAAATTGTAATTGGTTCTCGAATATTAATGTAACTCGCGGTGCATATTGTTCATTTTAAATTTGGTAATTTTTAAAGGAAAAGAGAAGTGATAAAAAAGAACGAAATACCTAAAAAAATTAAATAAAAATTTTTTTAAATAATTTAATTTTTCCGTGCTTAATTTACAATTAACTTCTTAAATTTTATTTGGACATCAGAATTTTTCAAATTAAAAACATTAATAAAAAAATTTATTAAAACCTTAATTTGCTGTCGATTTTTGTTATGAAGTTATATTTTTGCTTTTTCTAATAATTTTTATGGTTTAACGGTACTACACACAATAGTTTTATGTGAATTATTTATATTTTTATTATTCAACTTTCAGGCAATAAATACCGAAAAATCGTCAGTTACAATGTCACCGACGAAAATAGAAATAAAGTTAAAAAAAACTAGCGGTACATATTGGCCGGATTTAGAATATAAAATGAATTAAATGATACTCTTGTTCTTAATCGTATGTAAACGTACATGTTTTTTTTTTTCTTCTGTGTATATGTTTATTATTATACTTATGCCATTTTTTTCATGCCTTGATTCTGTCTAGTTACCAAAAAAAATTATGCGACATATCATAATCATACTATATTTCTAAGAGAAGGGCATATGTCAGTATTTTTCAAACAAATTTATTTTAATATTTTTTTTTCGTATGTGAATGTGTACGCGTTTAAAATACATATATACAAAAATTACCTACAAAACCGGTTTTAATTTTTTACAGTAACCTTGAAAGTCTGAAAAGAGGTATAACGCTACAGCAATTACTTATGTGTAACTACAAAAAAATGATATTTGTTTATGGGTTCCTGTAAAATTTTTGAAATGTATAACATATGCCCTTTTTTTTACAAAGCTTTTGTTAATTTATAAAAATAGTACCTGGGCGATCGAACTTCGCTCGGCGCTTTTTTTTTTTTTTTCTTTGTAAAATTGTGTTTTTTCTTTTCGGAAAATATACTTAGATACGAATCACATACTTCTTAACTTTATTTTAATCTTCTACATATTCACAAAACATAAAGTATTTCAAAATTGATTTATGAACACATTTATAAATTTAAAGCCTCTTTCCGTACACAACTTTGCTTTTCAATACTGAACATAACAAAAATGTAGAGGTCCTTCGAATTCGCTTTCCGGATGGTTGAAAAATGTTTTTTTAATGACTACATACGTTGATTTTTATGAATATATTTCTATAGGTTTTTTATTAGAAAAATTATATTTTATAGAGTCGTCAGCTTTATTTATCGGTTTATTCGTTATAAAAACGAATAAAAAGCGTCTTGTAATTTTACTTATGATGTAGGTCGTTATATTGGTAAAACGTGACTTGCTACGTTGTCGATGTGAACATTTTATTTTAGTTATCTCTCAAAAGCAGATTGCCAATTTAAAATAAAGGAATAAAAATATTTTTATAAATATTTTTCTGATTTAAGTACTACATCTAAATGAATTAATTTTTAAATTTTATTAATTAACGCGCATGTATTAAGTTATCCTTTTGGTGTTCACCTTTTATTTTTATTTAATTACTCTGTCAATATGATTGCAAACAGTGGACGAATTTGCTATTTCAATATGACGTGTTGCAAGCGTCATTAATACAAACGTCCCAGTGTCAGTCGTTCTCCATTAAATTCAGAACCTGACGTGCACTGCATCGAAAAGCACGCTGTGTTCGGCATAAGCACTGTTTAAGGACGCTTCCACACTTCAAGCTACAACATGTTCGCTAACGTGTTATGAAAACACTTTTGCGCGCATAGGTATGTGAGAGCTAACATTTTAGTTCTAGGTGTGGGGAAGCATCATTAGTACAGCGTGAGTTGCTTTTACGTCCAACAAATGGCGCTGTAGTAGACCAAACAGAATATTAACTAAAAATAATCCCACTTTGATTATTTTTAAGTGTGTTATTGACAAATAAGAACGATGAAAAAAAGGCGCGTATTCAAAAAAATTTCAAAACAGTCGGTCAAGAACTTTCGGAGATTTAAGATTTCGAACAAACGAATATTTACATTTTTATTTATGTACTTTTAACTTTCTAATAAAAAGTTTGTAATTTTTTCAACTACATCTATTGAAATTCTTGAATAAGAAAATTAACATTATAATAGGCCAGTATCTGGTAATTCAGTTGAAAAGGAAAGAGGAACATGAAGATTTTACTTTTTTTTTTTTTTTTTTTGGTTAAATTTGTGTACTATAAAACATGGGCGTCGCCAGCGGAGGGCAGGGAGGGGCAGCTGCCCCCACCCTCCTGGAGCCTTGAAACTATTTAATCAACTGGCATTGATGAGTGTATTCATAGACGTGTAATCATGGACAATTTGGAAAACTTATGTTTTAATTAAGATTTTATTCTTGTTTAATAAAATATTAAGCCTTTGCAACTTATAAATTTTATTCTTTTCCTATAACTCATATCCTCTTTCTATCATCTTGCCCCATCTGGCGGCTAGCAACTCATCTTACCCCTCTCTGGCTCATCGGCTGGCGACGCCCTTTGCTATAATACGAAACGTATCATAGTGAAAGAATCGTTCTGTTGGTTTTGCCTCTCTAAAAAAAAAAAAAATAAGGTTTGTTTTCTATTTTAAATATTTTATAACTCATTAATATTTGATTTTTATTCAACTAGTTTTGGCGTTTCTCCTACTTTTGAAAATACGCTTCATCACTGATTACAAACATATATGTGCTATAATACAATGTACTTTTTTTTTAACGTTTATTAAAATGGAATGAATTAACAGATGTGTTAGGAATAAAAGTCTTTATTTTCTTTTAGATTTTTGACTAGAAAAATTCTTACATTAAAATTCATTAAAGGTTATGTTACAGTTGTTAAAAACAGGTGAATAAAGTTAGTAAGCTATTTAGATTAATGTGAAGCTAAAAATCACAAGACTTGCTGCTAGTATGAGTGGGCGCCTAAAAAAAAAAAAAAAAAAAAAACTTGAATGAATATCAAATTCCTATTTGGAAATAACTATAAAATTTTGCTTTTACTAAATTTGTGAAACAAAATACTACTGTTTAATTATATTTCTGTCTAACTCAAAAACTTGAGCCAATAATTTTAATAGTCATAACCCTGGCAGTTTACACTAAAATTTAAAAAAAAAAAGATTAATTTTGACTAAAGAATTCTATATTGAATTTTTATTAGCGTGTTTTATTTTTTTATTTCAAATAATTATAATTTTTTTTTAAACTAATTGTAAATAGATGAAAAATTTTTAATCAGCAAAATTTTAAAAAATTGTTATTTTTATTTTTCAATTCTTTTTAAAAGAAACTTTCTCCTACAGTTGGTCGAAATAAAGTTTATAATTGTTTAGAGTATAAAAAAAATAAAAAACGCAAATAAAAATTTTATAACGATTTTTTTTAATCACATTTATACTTAACAATAAATAAAGAAAATTTTTGGAATGTACCATCAAGTTTTAAGATGTTAAATACCTTTTTCTAGGACTTCAAATCTGTCTTTAGTGACTTCATTTTTTGTAATTTTAAATTATTATTTTAAGGTGTATTTTTGCGTTTCGGCCGTGATGTTACATTCTAAATTAAGTGTCACTACTTTTCAACGATCTTATATTCTTGAATTCCTTTGGATTAAAGAAGATTCGGTTAGCTAAATTTCAGCTATTTGTCGGTAGTGTAAAGCAGTAATTAACATCAGTAGCATGGGGAAAACAGCGCTTAGAAGTCATAATTAAGTCTGCTAAACACGCTTTAAACAAGAAGAATAGAAAAAAGGTGTCTTCCATTTGGGAATTTTTTTAAAGACACCATTAAAAACCATGCTCTACTGAGTTCCTCGACAAGTAGCGCTAACACTGAAACACTGTCAGTGCCTGCTTCTACTTCCGAAAATTACTTGATTGAACCATTCCGAGGCCACAACTAAAAACCGTAGTAAAACATTACTTTCTAACGGAGTCTGTAATGAAATTAGAAATTTTTTAGTTCTCGTATTGATGAAAATCACATTCCTTTTCGTAATGCAGCACGTTGCGCAGATGGGTTTAAAATTTAGTTTCCAGTCAGTGAAATTGTGTCGAAACTTCAGTTACAAAAAACTAAAATAGGATATATATAGTAGCCTTCAGTCTGGCTCCTTATTTTGAAAGGTTGTTAGAAAATCAGATAAAACATTATTTATATGTTGTTCTTTGCACTGACGGATCATTAAATAAAGTTTCGCAAAAGCGGCAAATAAATTTGTATATTCGGTTTTTGGAACTCGGTTAAACGAAAATAGGTACTATTTTACCTGAGCATAGAACAAAATAAATACACCTTTTTAATAGAATTAACAGAATACATGAAAAAATTATTAATAAGTAAGATTCATGTCATTCAAATTTATGAACATTGTTAGTGACACGTGACAACTAATGGTTTTATTTGTAACAAGAAGGTTTGTCGTTATTAATTTCCCAAATAATTAACAAATAGGCTATAAGTTGACTTTAATGGTAGCAAGGAATGATAGCGATCAAAAATTATATGAAGATTATTAAGAAACGAGGTTTATAAAATTTCTTTAAAAATATAAAGAAAAATAAAGGCGCTGTAGGTTGCTGCCGCCAGACCCGCCACATAAACTGGGGGGACCCGAGCAAAAATATGATTGGGGCTTCTTAAAATTTAAAAAAATATTAAATATTTTTCAAAACCCATTAACCTATAATAATATTAATGAAAAAAATTAAGATAAAAATAAAATACTCACAATCAATCCTGGTTTGGAGTTACTCCATGGCTTAACTATTTTGTTTTCCGTGCTAGTTATTTCATTCGGTTGATTCAAAATCAAGTACATCTAAGTTTGTTATGGAAGGCAGCGGTTATAACGATAATTGGAGAAAATTGTGCGAAAAAGTTCCAAGCCACGAAAGTAACTCCCAGTAACACATAAATAATTATCTTTTGTAGAAAGATCGAAAGAATAATTGTGTAACTGCATCAGGTAAAAGCTCTTGAACACCATATTAATCGGGAGGAAAAAGAAACATGGCGAAAAATTTCATGTAGCTTGATCGATGTTACACTTTTCTTAACTGAGAATAATTTACCGTTTCGAGGCGAACAATGTGCTGTTGAACTCGAAAATTGTGGTTTATCAACGGTGAAATTTATTAGTATAAATATGATTCCAATTTAAAAGTTTACTTGGATTCTGCGTCAGAAAGTGGTTTCTGACTAAAAACGTAGGGATAAAGGGATGTTAACTTTTTAGGCTTTTGGGGCCCGGGGCAATTTGTCCTAGTTGTCCCCCCTTGTGACGGGCCTGGCTGCTGCTGTATTAGAAAATCCTTAAGTTTAGTTGAATCTGTATTAAATATAATTTATTTCAAATGGTATGAAAATTCTAAAGTTCCTCTGATATTTTTTATAAGTTAAATGTAATTAAATTAATGATACTCGCGGAATTAATAAAAATAGAAGTAGCAGATCTAACTGTATTGTCAATAAAATATATAATTATTCTGATGAAATTACGAATAAAACGGTTTATGAAGTGTTCAAGAAAGAATTTTTTTTTTTTTTGTATACCATAACAAACGACTACTTAAAATATGATACGCAGTTAAAAGAAATATATGTAATCAGTATTTTTATATCACTGACAGTAACAATTTTAAATGAGCACAAAATCAGGAACGTGTCATCATGAACAACAAATGGTTATGGCGCTGATAACTGCATAAATCGATATAAAAATATCGCCTTTGTAATTAATGTATTTACATAATTTTTTATGGATATGAGAAACGAAAGCTGTACATTACAGTTTTCTCATTTTTGAAGCCATCATTTCATATTTTCATTTTTGAACATATATTTTTATAAATTGGGGTACCTTTAATAGGTCTTCCTAATAATTAATAATATATTTTTTAATTAACTTTCGGCTAATGTAACACAAATATCAGCATAAGTATAACGCTAACGAAACAATTTATTACGAGTCCTGTATAATGACGTCATGCATAAGTCTTAAGAGTACATAAAGGGCAAAAACGAAACGAGATAATCGCGACACCCTCAAATGCATAAATGACGTCATTTGAATTGCATATAAACTTATTATCAAATAACGTAAAATAACAGTTTTATTTGAAAAAATTAGATGCCACTATATTTTAACTTTATTAGTACAGAAACAAAAGATTAAAAAAATTATTACATTAATATTGCTTAGAATAATAAAATTTAAAATATATATATATATATATATATATATAAATGAAGTTTAAACCAATTGCTTTTGTACTTGTTTCCTAACGCCGTCATTAACTTTTACATAACATTTATGTTATAAAGGTTTTGAAAGTAGAATAATAATAAAATTATCAAAATTCCTTATATGATTTGATATTTAGTTTTAAAATTTGATGAAAGAAAAATAACATCATACAAATTTATATGAATCCATGTATATATTTGGTGGTATTGGTGTGGTGTCTCCATCATTAATTTTAATATTTCATTTAAGTTACAAACATCTGCAATGTAGAATATAGTATTAAAATAGTCAAATTTCTTATAATATTCAGTTTTAAAATCTAATGAAACAAGAATAACATCAAATAAATTTATGTTAATCAGTATTCATTTGATGGACTCTCTATTGTTCAGTTTAATATTTCATTTATGAGGGATGATCAATAAGCAAGTTCCGCGATTAAAAAGAACAACAAAAAATCGCAAAAAATATGTAAATATATTTTTGACATCTACAATCTTTTCTCTATTTTTCGATGTATTCACCTAAAATATTCAAACATTTGTCCTAACGTGGTACCAGTTTTTCGATGCTCTGTTTGAAAAACATCCATTCAATTTCGCTTTAACAATCTATGACGAAATTCTTCACTTCTTCATCGTTCGCGATACACTCTCTTCTCAGGGCTTCTTTCAACAGACAGAACACACATGGGCGATCCGAAAGAATGAGCGTTCCGACGCGCTTAACGTTTGTATCTGTGCGCGAAATTGATGGCTGACCGCTGCATACTTCATCCTCCACAAAATCTCGTGCTTCCTCGAACATACGGTATCATGTGGACACCATGGGTCCCGACATTGCTTTATCATCGTACACTTCACATATTTGTCGATGAATTTTAGTGAGATTATGATTTTTTCCCAGAAAAACCACACCACACTTCGCCTCTCAATGTTGAATGACTGATTCACACGACGCTCCATTTCAAACAGACACTGTAAGCAAATAAGATATCGGTGTTTTATTCGTTCACGGGAAGATAGGGAATGAAATCCGGTTTCGTTTAAGCTAGAGTGGGAGGCTGTACGTTAATTTAGGTAGAAACTACGCACGAGTCTTAACTTATTGATCCTCCCTTGTAAGTTACATATATTTGCAAACATAGTAGTCAAATCAAACAAAATTAACACTTGGTCGGCATATGTATAAGTTTTATATAATAAAAATAATATCAAATATTTTTAAGTTTTGGGCAAAAAAAAATGATATATATGTATATACATACATACATATATATTCTGACTTAGAACGATCTACCTTTTTACATTGAAACTCTTGCTGT
This sequence comes from Icerya purchasi, assembly GCA_039619475.1. Lineage (NCBI taxonomy): Eukaryota > Metazoa > Arthropoda > Insecta > Hemiptera > Monophlebidae > Icerya > Icerya purchasi. The sequence goes on along the minus strand of CM077115.1, from coordinate 518,254,912 downwards.
CTGCAAATCTAATTCTCAATACACTATTTCTAGAATTTCTAAAAATTGGGTGAAGGAAAAAAAATATCCCTTTATAGGAAAGTCCTATATAACTTCTTTTCATATAATATTTTTAACACTTCTAGAACTTTAAATTTTAATTCATTTCTGAACAACATCTGGACAATACTACATGTTAACTGCTTATAACTAAATAAGGATGTACTGGGGGCATATATTAGAACAAGGCTAAAGTTCTTTCCTTACAACTTATTGATGATTATAACAAAAATTATAATATCTGGTATAAAATAAAGTATTATAATTTCCTAATGTTCAGGATTTACTGTTACTGACGAGTTACTTCGTTGTGAAATATTTTACAGAATAATAAAAAGAGACTTTTTTTTATACATGAAAGTCTAAACTAATGTAAGGCAAAACTTGAAGAAAAAAAAATCTTATGTAAAAATGACATTAATTTAGTTTTTTCTTATGTATACTGCCTGAAATAATTTGTAATATATTCAGTTAAAATCAATGCTTTCTAAATATTTGCACAGTATTGGAGAACTGGTATTGAAAATTAACTGATATATACTACATTTTATTTTACCTTTACATTTAATAGTTGATTTTTCTAACTCCACTTGCAACTTTACCATTTATGAGTTCTAATTTGTTAAAACCTGTATTATAATTTCATTCAGAATATATTTTGCAAATCTATTCGTCGTTAATTATTTTAAAATTTTAAAATTTTACAATTTTTATGATATATGAATATATATATATATATATATATATATACAAATTAATTACAACATAATTCTTAAGCTCCCCTCCCCCTTTAGAAAAAAACATCCCAATTGTATGTAACGAAAAATGTCCCCAAAAAATAACGTTTGCTATATAGGATTCTTGTGATTATGTTATCATATTCATATGGACCGATTTACAATGTAATTCTTACTGGCATCAAGACAAAAAGAAAAACAAAACATAATCACAAAAATCTTATTCTAACATTTAACTTTCATTATATAAAATTAAGATATTGTTTCATTACATTTTTCGTTACATAAAATTGTGATGTTTTTTAAATAACAATAACAAAAATCCTATAAAATATAATAAACCTTATATAAAATTGGGACATTCTGCATTACATAAAATTAGGACATTTTTAAGAATTCCGTTGTAATTACTATATATATATACATAGGTATATGGGCGTCGCCAGGGGGCAACTGTACCCTGGAGCCTTGAAACTTTTTGATCAACTAGCCACGATGAGTATTCACATGCGCGTAATCATGAACAATTTGCCAGAAACCCACGAAAATTATGTTTTAATTAAGATTTTATTCTTGTTTGATCAAATATGAAGACTTTACAAATTATACATTTTATTTTTTTTATAACTCATATCCTCTTTCTATCATCTTGCCTCCCTCCTGGTGAATCAGTTGGCGATACCCTTGCATATGTATATATATATATATATTGGAATAACTAAAATTTATTTTTATGGTTTAATATTTTACTGCTGAGTTTTATGTTTTTTTAAAAAACAAAAGCACTATAAAATTGTTTTACATTTAAATATATTTATTTGATTTTATTACATTTAATAGCTATTAAATAAATTAAATTACATTCATATAAATATATAAAATATTGTGATTGATTAACAATTATTGTAAAAACAGTATTTTTTGTTGTATTTTGAATATTTTTTAATATTTCACACCAATTTTGATAAAAAATAAAACTCATTTGTTTAATTTACATTTAGAACTTATAAAATTTAATGATGTCATCAAGTGATGACGTAATTTCTTTCATTTTCTAAGCTGACTTCAACGTTTTAGACAATTGTTCTTAAATGCTTAGTGTGGAATGCATTAGCCGGCGTTTTGTTGTTTGGTTGTGTGTTTTGGTGTTTATAATTGTAAGGATAAAGTTACTTGTTTTGATAACACCGGAATTGTCGTTACAAATATAACAAAATTAATATGAAACCGTTTTTATATATGTGTTTAATTTTCCAACGACGATGGATTTCGTCCGTTGCAGATTCCACGCTCAATTCTGAAAATTTAAAATTCGGCTCAAATGTAATCACAATAATGGGTAAAGAGTATAACAGGGATAATTATACAAATTTAAGTCCAAAAATTAAATCTTACATCGGTAAAAATATTCACAATAGAAAGCATCATCCATTATGCTTAGTAAAAGAACGTATTAAAAATTTTTTTGATGATAATTTCAGAGGAAAGTCCGGTAATGTGATATTTTCAATGTACGATAATATAAGTCCAGTTGTAACAGTACACGAAAATTTCGATTCGTTACTGGTACCTGAAACCCATCCTAGTCGTATGAAAACTGACTGTTATTATATAAATAAAGATTACATGCTTAGATCTCACACGACAGCTCATCAAGCTGAATTGATTTTAATGGGACTTGATAATTTTATAGTTTTCGGAGATGTTTACCGAAGAGATGAGATTGATTCTACTCATTATCCGGTCTTCCATCAAGCGGACGCTGTGTATAGTTTAAATAATCGTCAGGTATTTATGTATTAGGTTCGTTTTTATTTTTTATTCTCACTATGCTTAAAAAATAGTGTAATCGGATAATGAAAAACTGAAGCATGCGCAGCGTTTCAATTTGAATTGTGGTTTCGTTATTGTAGAATGAGATAAATTATTATTAGAAGTCCTATGACTAATGAGTAAAATTGTTACTTTTTTTTTATTTGCCACTTTAGTTTCGGGTAAAGTGAGAAAATCCGAATATAACGAAATACCGAAAAACAAACGCAAAAAGCTCAGGGAAAAACATTTAAAAAAAAATATGTACAACTTTCTTGCGTGTGAAATGAATGTTGAATCATTTTTTTAATGTTTTTAAACTAAAATTTTGATCCAGTTTTATTAGATACTATAAATGGAACAATGGGTACACTAATGCATACATGCATATACGGTAGAAAACTGCGATCTGATCATTATAATAAAAGTAATATTAATAAAACGTATGTTTATTTTAAAATTTCTGTGTAATTATTGTATCCTTAACAGATGAATGAAAATTATAAAACGGATGTAATTATTTTTGAACCAGATATTAAAAAAAGTAAACAAAACGATGAAAAGCAGTTACATCATACAATCGAGGCTACAAAAATTATGGAAAAACATCTGAAGAGTACCTTAGAGTCGTTGGTACGAAATATATTTAGACCAGGTTGACAATACTTTTCTCAAATTATTATTAAAATTACGCGTTTATATTTCTCATTTTTACAACATGAATAATATGTAAGCAAAACATTATTTCTTTTTCGACGTATATACATTTGAAGGTTCCGTTTTTAAAGATTATCATGCTACTTCGTTGTTTCTGTTTCCAATTGCGGAGTGTTCCTAAAAATATTGAAATTTGAAGGGGAAAAGAAAGAAAAAGGAAAATATTGTGTAGTGAATTTGAACTTTATTTATAAAACATGTAAGAATAAAAAGTATATTCGACTTCTGAAAGAATAATTAAAAGTATTTACAGTAGTGAAATGAGAATTACGCGTCCGTAATCTAAATTTCTTAAAGAAACCTTTCATTTCGAAGAAATTAACGAATGAAGAATGTTTTTACTGTATAATTTTAATAAAATAATTAAACTGAGACTTCCACGAATTGGTCGAAAACAATATTTTAATTACAGAACTATTCCATGGTGATCACATTTCTCTTATAACTTCTTAAAAAGTTTAAATATTGCATTTTAATATTTTGTACGTCTTAAATTATTATTTGCTTTTAATTTATCGCTGTTTATGCCTAATACGAATATCTCTTTACATTTTTGCAATTCTTAACTGGTAATCGCCATCTGCTTCTCTTTCTTTTTTTTCTTTATTGATAAATTAAAAACTTTCGTTTGTTATAAATTCATTTTTATATTTTCTAGATTGTGTAGATAATTGTCATGTTTCTTACAATTTTCTTGGAAGATAATGTGAAATATTTTTACAGACGTACCGTTAAGGTGGGTTCCATCGGTGTTCCCGTTTACACATCCTTCGTGGGAATTAGAATTAGAATTAAACGGAGAATGGACTGAAGTTTTAGGCTGTGGAATAATGAAACACGATATAATCAAAACTGGTTCGTATTGAATTTTTTCATATTTCACAGGTTTCATTTTTACACCAGCGTATAAAATTACAGATACATTTAAAGAAAATGTTTCGGTTTAATATTATTCTTTCTTCTTCTGTTTGAAATAATCTACTTGTCAGATATCGATTTCTATTTGCCGGAAACTTAAGAGTATATTCCAGATATGTGATGTTCCTAAGAATTGCCCAAGTAATCGTAATAATAGAAAAGACTGCATAAAGGTATAATATGGCAAGAGATATCGTTTATCACTTGAATTTTCTGTTCATATTTTAACAACAATTTTTATGTAACTGACTCGCTAGACCAACCGCTATAATAAGGTGACAGAAATATACAAAGGAGAAGTGATGCAGTGGTTTATTGCTTTTCAATTTTTTTCTAATAAAACGATAGATGAACGTAAAAGTAAATTAATAATTTTCTTTAATTTTAGATACAATTTTAATTATCATTATCGGCATTACGAATAAGTATATAATGACTAATCTAGTATGCAAAGTAAGAAAATAATCCAGCTCATTCATAAGATTGTGCAAAAATTTGATCTGATAGACTTCTATGTAAAGTTAAATGCAACACTGTCGGCACTATATATATTTATATATTTATGTATATTTATATATATATACACAGGGCGACTGGAAATTCGACGTATTCCTTGAAAGGGGTTATTCTAGAGATCATTTGTAGCAAATTAAGTCCTATCAACTAGAGGTAAAAAATGAGTGGTTACTGAGTTATAACAATTTTACGAATTTTTAGAAAATTTCAGACTTTGCATAAAAAAAAAAAAAATAGTGGTAAAAAAATATTTAATTCCGAACAATTAATTGATATTTTTCTAAAAGCTAATAGCCATTTATTACATTCAAAAAAATACATGCCCGGAATTATTATAATTTTAGGAATACAACTATTTAAATAGCAATGATAAATTTATTTTTTAATTTTTGTTCATAATTAAACTATTATTATTTTTGAAAAAAATGTATGACACTTGACATACAAATTACAGAAATTAGTTCCCTGCTTCGTTCGCTTTCTAAAAAGTATGCAATTATAAAAATAAAAAAAATGCATAAACATAATGATATCACACTTCATAAATTGAACAAAAAAATAAGAATAATATTTTATTTTCTTAATCAGTTTTTATTACCTGAACACAAACGGATTAAAATTTAAAGATCTTGTACGAATTGTCTGCATCGATTACGTATGGAGGCATGCAGCCTGTGGCGTACTCTAGTAATCATTACACGTGTTAAAATTGTGTTTTTCATGTGGTTAACAGCTAGTCATAGGGCGTTAGATCTGGACTCATCGCCGGCCAAGAAATGGAGCCACCGATAGTTGACGTCCAACCACTGTCAAATGTCTCTGAAGTAGTGGGTTGGGCAGCCGCCGTGTTGATAAATCATATGACATCGTAAAGCCAGCGGTACATCCATCAGCAATACCCAGGGTTAGTCGCGTAAAAAGTTTTCATAGGCGAGCCTATTAAGGTTTTGGGGGCATAAATAATGTTATTATGAATGATCCCCATCCACTCATTTATTGAAAATCTTCTCTGGTGAGCAGTTTCTTTAGATTTTTAAGGATTTTGATGTTTAGGTATGCTCAGTAACGAGCATTATAATATTTAATCCCATCTTGGTCAAATTTGGACTCGTTAGTCCATCGAATACGTTTTAAAAAGTTGGCATTTTCAACATCGCTGTTTAACAGGAATCGACAAAAGTTCAATCTTCTAGCCGGATTCCCTTCTTCAATAGCATGTACTGTTGTATAATGAAATGGGTAAAGTCATGCTGAATGTACAACGAACCATGTTTTCCACCGGGATACGTTAAGCTGCCTCGTCACAGCTCTCGTTGAAACTGTGGGATCTGTTTCAAATTACTTTAAAATTTCTTCTTCGTCAGCAGGATGGGAAACCCGAGGTCTGCCGGCGTCACTTTGTCGTCGCTGAACACGTCCTGTTCGCCGAATCGGTCGGTATGTCGTGTCAAATACATCCACGTGTGGTAAATGGCGGTAAGGGAAACGTTTTCGATGTTCCCTTTCGCGCTGCAGCGGCATCACCATTACAGAACCCGTGGCGAAACAAAATATCTGCGTATTCTTCATTTTCAATACTAGTCATTTCAAAAAAATAACTTTTTTTTTTTAGGTATTTTAATTAGACGATACGTTCACTCTCTGTAGTAATTACATTAAGCCAGCTGAATGAATGGAAATAACTGGCGGAGGCGAACACTGTCCATTGTCTTCACGAACTGCCCCGAAAGTTTCCGGAGTCTACCGACTCGTACTCCCGTCACGAGTGCAACAAAAAAAAACAAAAGCGTAACGGTATTGATAAGGGGGCATGGTTCTTGGAATTCAGAGATTTCCTCAAGCTAATGTAATTTTCGTTGTGTGCACTTGTAGAAACTTATAACATTTATACCTTTTTTAGAAAGCTAATGAAACAGGGAACTAATTTCTGTTTTTGTAATGTCAGTTACAATTTGCGGAAAATTTGAAATAAAAGCAAACTGAAAAGCACTTCAAAGGCATATTGAACATGATCGTGTATAATGATGAAGATAAACGCAATTTATTTTAAATCAAGCGAGACATGCGTCGAATACCTTACTTTTGTTCTTGCGGTATTAAAAAGGCAGCTGCTTGAACCGATTAATCATGTGATATTGTGAAACTATTTTTTAAACGTTAATAAAAAAAATTCCTCCGCGTGTTATTCTAATCACACAGATGAAACGCAGATTTTTTGACAAATAAACAAAATTATTCTTTCGGGAAGGACCTTAGGACCTCGTCACAACTAAACTAAATTCAGTTTATTTGTTAAAATCATTGTTGGTAATGGGATCACTAAAAAAATTTTTTAAACGAGCTTTTATTTAAGAAAAATGTACTATAAATAAAATAAATAATGGTGTGACAACGATAGCTCTGAATATGCAAAACCCACCTGGTTATGTAATTTACATGGATGATTCTAATAAAGATAATAATTATCCAAAGTGTATCGTACAGATTACATCATACACTGATAATAATTATATTAATTTAATAAATGAAAAGGTTGTCGAAAAAAGTTGAGAAAAGTAATTGTATTTTTTTTCTCATTATATATAATCTTCTGACGTGATTTTAAATCTATTACGTTAATATGATTATTAATATAAGTGTATAAAATTAGCTATTTGATGTATTTTAGATAATTTTGATATTATCGTTATTAGGATATTCACCCGTAAGTTATGTAACTAGTCGGTTTCGCATATTACGAGGTGTGGCAATTGTCAAAACGTTACTTACATTATTATTATTTTTAGTATATTTATTACTAAATAAAAGTTTGTTTTTAAAGCGTTTTTCTTTCTTTTTTACTTATATATTTTATTATTTCTTTTTTGCCTTAATCTATCCATTTCAGACAGAGCATTATTTCAAAGTGCCCAAGGTTCATGTAAATCCTGCAGATCTCGCAAAAAATTTGTTGTTTTCAAGAAGGTGCTGTTTTTCACAAAGTCCTGAAAAAATTCTAGTTTTAGCTTGAAAGTCCTACGGATTTTTTTCAACAACTTTTAAAAATTACAAGGTCATTTTTTTTACAATTCTTAAAAAAATTAACTTCGGCATTTGTATTTATTGTTATTTATATTTTCATCTGGTTTTTTTCCTGTTTTTGTTCAAATATTTTATTTATTAATTTTCAGAAATTTTCAATTTTGTATACCCATTTTGAATTTATTTTAATTTTCGTAATTTCGTTTTTTTTTTTTTTTTGGCAAAGAAGAAGTGCAACATGTTCTTTTGAAAAAATAATAACAACAAAAAGGTTTGCGTAAAAGTCGTGCTTTTCTGTTTTCAGTTTTTTTTTTTTTTTTAAACACTTTGAGTTAGTTTTGAACAGTCCTCCGGCTCTTCAATGAAGAATTTATCCAAAGATTAGACCCGACTTTGTATGCTTACCCGGCAACAAATAGTTTTGATTTCTAAATGAAGCGTGGTTTTTGGGCGATGACAAAAAATATACGGCGCTAGTTTCGTACACAGCAGTATAGACACACTTAGGGAACTGCATTTGTATATCGATAAATCAAGCGACTATAGTCAGTTCCAAATGCATAGTCGTGTGTATTAGCGTCGCATAGAAATATTCAGCCGGCGAGCTAATCAACGTGAGTAAAGGCCAGCCGTCTTGGTTATCCTACTCTATTGATAACCTTTCTATCATTGGTCGGCCGCACGGAAGCCAACGCTCCTGCTTAAGTGCCTATCTATTGCGCAGCTATTCTATCCCCTAATATTCTCCTCTGAATTAGAGGGGATAATCTCATACTCGAAATCGAGTGAGAATAGACGACGACGATATTGTGATGAACCAATATGTCTCATAAAACACATTTAATACAATGTATTTAAAATTTATCGAATTAACGTAAAATAAATTATTTTCATTAGTATTTATTTAATTTTATACTTATCATTTCACTTAATTTTTTGCCCCATAATTATGTCCCGCTACTTTATGTAAAATAACGGAGGTTATATGCTCTATTGTAGAGTAATTACAATTTTTTTAAATAAAAGGAGGGTAAGAATCACGTAGTCAATTGAAAACGATTTTTATAAAATAATTTTTTGGAAGAAAAAAGACTGGGGTTCTAGGAGGATTGCTGCCCTCTTGCTTGATCTAAAAGGCAGAGCTATATATATTTTTTTTTCTTGACATTTTATTACACTTCTTTACATTGTTCTCCTAAATTGTTTCCTTAACTTTTTTTGTTTCTCTATTAACTTTCTATATTTTTTGCATATTATTTGTTTTATTATATTGAAGTTATTTCCTTTTTCGATTATTTTTTTTTTTTTTTTTTTGTAATCCACGGTTATCTGTACAGTTTTACTTTTTTTCATAGTACTTTTTCCGCTGTTCCTGTTATTGTTTTTTTCACTTGGTACCATTTTCCATCGGTATTGTTTCTATATAATTGTTGTTTTAAAATTTGCATTTCTTCTTTTTTGGTATTCGCTTCGTGTAATACTTCTCTTTAGCTTTCTTTCCATACATCGTTTTGTTCGCGTGTGATAAAGTCTATTTATATGTGTTGCGCTCAACCATCGAATAATCAGTGAGACCGTTTTATTTATCTCTCTTATCTATTCGTATTTCATTGTATTTAATTAATTTTATTCATCTTATCGACTATCAGCTAAATATTGTCGCTTTCTCGGCAATTATAGCGTAAACCTATTTCGATCGGTACCAACGGTGTTACCACATAACCATCGTTAAAATTTCGTTTCGTACCTTTCTTACGTATTACAATCCAATCATGCGTCATGAATACGGTTGAAGAGTTATCAAAGAAAGTTGAGGAACTGTTAGCAGAAGTTGCTCTGCTAAGGGAAGAAAACTCTTTACTTCGAAGAAGCTGTAAATTAAATCAAACTCTTGATTCTAACCCGATCAAGGCAGATAAAAAAATCAAACCCAAAAACGGAAAGGAAGGACAATCTCTGTCCTTCAAACCTCCACCTATTTTTACTAGCGGCATTCAAAATATCTCTGCATTCGACAGCCTTTTGAAAGAAAACCGCCTAGTATGCGAACGAAAAGCACTTGCAAATAACGTGTTAAAAATTCAACCCAAAACTCCTGATGAGTATCGTAAGCTCAGAAAATTACTTGACGAGTTATCCAACTCGTGACTCTCACGTTCAAGTAGGAAAAATTTCCTACCAGCTAAAGGAAGAAAAACCATTCGTGTTCTTCATTCGATATTTACACCCAACAACAAACGTCGACGACATTGCTTCTGAATTATCGAAAGTTGGGCACGAAGCCAGACGTATAACTAACATTCAAATTAAGAAAAAATACGGAGACTTATATTCATTGATTAACCTTCCGTTATTTCGGGTGGAACTCGAGCCGCGCGAAAACAACAGCGAGGCACTAGACATCACTCATATGCTGTACGTTAAAATTAAGACCGTACTTCCCAGGAAGATAAACGACGTCGCCCAATGCAAGCGCTGCCAGGCCATCGGCCATTCTAAAAACTACTGTTCTAAGCCTCCGAAGTGCGTCAAATGCGCCGAAAATCACCTAACTTCCGCATGCGTGAAACCTAAATCGTCCAAGTGCAAATGCGCCAATTGTGGCGGTGAACACACGGCAAATTACAGAGGCTGTCCAACCTTTAAAAACAAACTGCAACTCGCGAGATCTGTGGCGCCCGAACCTACTCAGCATACATCAAAATCCTCGTTGGCCATCAGTTCCCCATCGTTCACAAGAGAAGGGATCTCCTATTCCGCTGTGGCCTCACAGACAGTCACCGCTACGCCTGACGTTAACAAAAACACAATAGCTCCACCGAGGAACCAGGAAAAAAAAGCTCAGCCCGAATTAGTAGCTTTAGCGCAGAGCTTTCTTGATTCTAACAATACACTTGAAAAAATGTTAGAAAACTTAATTGCTAGAGTTAACTCTTTAGAAAATTCAGCCAACCTCTCTCACCTAAGCGAAAACAGCAAAAACCAAAATGACAGATTCTATTCAAATCATCATCTGCAATGCTAACGGGCTTCTTCGGAAGATAAATGAATTTGAACATTTTCTACATCACGAGAATATTGATGTTGCACTAGTCTCTGAAACACACTTTACTAACAAAGTTCACTTGAAGAGAATCAACGGGTACTCGACTCATCATTGCAATCATCCGAGTGGCAAAGCTCGTGGTGGCAGTGCTATTTTTGTTAAAAACTCAATTGTATTTGCTGAAGAAACAAACATATGCTCCAATCTCTTTCAGGCGACTTGCCTCAGCATTCAATTACATCACACGAAAACTTTAGTCGCTTCAATCTACTGCCCGCCCAATCAAGCAATTGACGCTGCCGATTTTAGCGGATTATTTGCTAAATTGGGTGCAAAATGGATTGTCGGAGGAGACTTCAACGCAAAAAAAGGAGCATTGGGGATCCAGAGCCACAAATCAAAGAGGAAGAGAATTGCTCAAATCAGTGCGCAAAATCAACGGAACGTTCTTACCTCCGCAGCAACCTACCTACTGGCCTTCAGACCCCAACAGAACTCCGGATATATTAGACTTCTTTATTGTACGAAACGTGTCTACTAACTACATGGATCTTAGAAATATTGCGGACCTTTCTTCCGATCATTCTCCTGTAATCTTATCCTTAAGTAGTACTGCATTGTTTAAACAAGGAGCGCGCGCAGGACTAACTAACAAACATACCAACTGGGACAAAATGCGAGTCACTATTGAAAACTCCATAAATCTCAAAGTAAGAATTAAATCTCCGGATGAACTAGATTTAGCGGTACACAATTTTACATCAATTGTCGCCAATTCTGCTATAGCAGCTACACCTGAACAAAAGGCTGCTTCTAACAAGGAATTATTGTACCCTAGGATGGTACGGGACCTAGTTCTGAGAAGGCGAAGAGCGCGCAAGCGGTGACAGCGTACTCGTAATCCTGCAGATAAAACCATCTTCAACAAATTGAGCAAGGAAACTTCGGAATTAATTCGAAAAATTAATTTCAAGTCGCTTGATGAGTACTTACTTCATCTTTCTCCGAATGAAGAGAAAAATTACTCATTGTGGAAAGCTACGCGTAGAATCAAACATCCGCATGATACCAATATGCCCATTCGTAGCAGTAACGGAGACTGGATTAGTGGAAATAGTGAGAAAGCCGGAGCCTTCGCTTCATATTTCGAAGATGTATTTAAGCCTAACAGTATAAACTCCAATGTTGAGATTAACATCAGATCAATTGAGCCGGAGAAAATTGCACACATCATACCTAAGGAAGTGGCTAAAGCCATCAACAAATTAAAAATCAGGAAATCTCCGGGCATGGATAACATCTCAGCAAAAATTCTTCAAGAGCTTCCTAAAAAAGCCATCACATATCTAACTTATATTTACAATGGCATACTAAGAATTCTCCATTTTCCTGAGCAGTGGAAGATAGCCAAAGTCATCGTTATCCCTAAACCTGGGAAACCTCGAGAGCTAATGCAATCCTACAGACCAATCTCTCTCCTGCCAGTTGTAGCCAAAATCTTCGAAAAACTTTTTTTTTCTTCGACTTAAAACTGTTATTGATCGCGCTGCAATTATCCCAAACTGGCAGTTTGGATTTCGGAGCCAGCACTCGACCATACAGCAAATCCATAGGGTTACTCAAATAATAGAGCGGTCCTTCGAAGACAAAAAATTTTGTTCAGCGATATTCCTAGACGTTGAGAAAGCTTTCGATCGAGTTTGGCACGAAGGCCTCATACACAAATTGAGCAGTATTTTACCTCACAATTATTGCGAAATCCTGAAATCATACTTATACAAAAGAAGCTTCAAAGTTGAATTCAAAGGATCCATATCAAATCGTCATATGATACAGGCAGGAGTCCCACAAGGAAGCGTACTGGGTCCGATTCTATACCTGGTTTACTCTGCTGACGACACTCCTACGGTTCCTTCAGTTACAGTCTCCATGTTTGCAGATGATACTGCTCTGCTATCAGTTAGCAGTTCCTATGAAACTGCAGTCAAAGATCTGCAGCTAGCTATCGACGAAATTTGCGCTTGGGCAAAAAGTTGGAAGATTCAGTTGAATGAGCACAAATCTATTAGAGTGGATTTTTCCTCGCGCTCCGCCCAGTACATCCCGTCAACTGTGAATGGGAAGCTCATTTTGAATAGCGATTCGGCGAAATATTTGGGGATGCACCTTGATCGTCGGCTAAACTGGAAGCATCATGTCAAAATCAAACGCCAGGAACTTGGCATTCGATTACGCGAATTATGCTGGCTGCTCGGATATCACACTCTTCCGTTAGCTTAACTAACAAACGGCTGATATACCTATCGATCCTAATGCCTATCTGGAGTTACGGTATTCAACTCTGGGGTACTACGAAAAGGTCGAACAAGCTCATAATTCAAAGATTTCAGAATAAAGTACTTCGCCTGATAACCAAAGCCCCTTGGTATATTCCTAATACTGTACTACATCGCGACTTAAAAATTCTGGACGTTGATGGAATTGCCAGTCTCCACGCCGGGAAGCACGTGACAAAACTTTGCGGTCATTCAAACCCAATCGTAGCTGCGCTCCTCAATACAAAAGGAGATACTCGTAGATTAAGGCGGATCAAACCGCACGAGATCCTATAAACTGTTATACTTTTATCGTATATATTCTTACGTATAAATAGATTTATCTAAATTTAAGCGCATACAGTCATAGCTCTGAGATAAGGCAGTGGCCGAATCTTCACCTACGCTAGTTATTCTTGATTATTAAAATTATTGTGTGTATGCCCTAGGGCAGTTCAATATAGCAAATAAACAAAAAAAAAAAAAAAAAAAAAAGCTTTCTTTCCTTTTATCTTTTTATTAACTTTTTTTATATTTTAGCTGCGTTCCTATGATTGGTTTTTATGTCAACGCCTGAGTACATTTTACACTGTTTGATTTGATTTTTTTTGTCTTCTTCCGACTAAAAAGTTTAATGTATTTAGTACATCCCTTTAACAGTCGGCATTTTTGAAATATATATATATTCTCCTTGCGTATTGTTTAAACATTGCATTATCTATTATCATTTCGTTTTCTTTGAGAAAAAATTTCCTTTTATTTCATTTACCTGGTACATAATTACCAGTACATTCGTTTTCTTTTGTACTACCACCACATTCCAGTTACTTAATATTATCAGATTTGTTTTTGTTTTGGTTGGATGTATTCTAAAGTATCTTCCATTTATGCGTATATGATTTTTTCGTCCTCATATTTGCTTATTGCTACGTATATTTGTATTATTGTTATTATTGCTGGTCTTGTATTTATTATAACTTCATGTCCCTATTTTTTATTTAGTATTGTACCAACTTCATTTCACTACTACCTTGTCCTGCGTGTATTACTCTGTGACTCCAGAAATCGTCATTATTATTCCATCTTGTTTTTGATATTCTTAATATATCCACTGCATTTTTTTTAAATTTCTAGTTCGATATTTTTTAATTTTCCACATAGTGTTCCTTAGATCTAACATTCCATGTTCCTATTTTCATGGTTAGCAATGTTGGTTTCATCTTTGCCTTTCCAATCGCAAATTTTTCGTTCATAGCCCGATGATTCGCCCCTGCTGTACGAGTAGTCGTACATTTGTCACTCGAGGCGCGCCCGAAACTTCAACGCTGAACGCTAACCAGGTCGTATGGTATATCTATTTATACTTTCTTTTGAAATTTTGTAATTGATTTTAGACTTGGAAAAATAATAAGGCAGTTTTCCATCGCTGAGTTAGAACCAGTTCAACAGTTGCGCTCTCCGTACTAGCCAACTCTGTTTGTTCCATAGCTTGAATTTCATTGGTCGCGGGAACTGGTCGTTCGCTGCGAACTTCGTTCTCAATATTCGCTTTACCGGATTCGCATTCGCGAAACTTCATCACCTATCGATTTACTTCTGCCAATAATATCGGCACCATAAACCGCTTTTAAGCGATGAAACATATTGGTAGGATTCATGTTTTCGGCGTTTAAAAATTCAATTACTCTATGTTGTTTTTGCCATAGTGGTGATATACTCGTTTCTAACAGCTACTGAACCCGAACTGGAAGAGGTCATCCATCCTCTTTTTGGCGTAGATCGTTTAGACGGTAGCGAGCGACAGTTTTCACTCAGACCATTTTACGAATTACCTGCGGCGATTTTCTTGTATTATCTGCTAAATATTAACACATTTGTGTTAGTAAGAAACATGAATTACCAGATTTATATCTACGACACTATAAAACATCCATTTACTCGTATAAGAAATTTTGCGCAAAATATTCCGTTCTTCGTTTGCAATTTAGTTTTTCTGTACAAAATATACACTTTACTTTTTATTTTTAGGTTATTCATTTCTTCTAAATATTTTCAACTTTCTTTCGTTTTTTGTTTTTTTTCAAATTCATTTAAAAAATCCGATACAAGGGGTAATTTTCATTTTCAATTTTTTTTTTTCCTGTATGGGTTCATCAACATGGAATAGCGGTTTGTAAGAGAAAGGACAATCTTTAAAATTCCACTGCTTAACCGACTACAAAACCGCAGCTAATTAACTTTTTTTCGTAAAAATTATAATAAGGAGACAATAGGAACGTGATGTAGAAATAAATTTGATAATCTGTGTTTCTCACTAACACAAATGATAACGTTTAACGGATGACACCTGAAAATCACCGCAGGTAATTCATTAAAAGGTCTGAGTGAAAACCCTCGCTCGCTATCGCCTAAACGATCCACACCGAAAAAGTCTGCGCCAAAAAGATTCATACCTATAAGAAGTGCTAGGGTCCCAACAGGAAAAGGTACTTTAACGAAACTTTGTTTTACCGGAAAAGGAGATGTAGACTTATACTACTTCGCGGAGCTTCATAATAGGATGTTTTGTTGTTGTTTTATGGTCGTGTACGCATTATTTTTTAACTGACCGTCGTATGTTAAACCTTTCTAGAATTATATCTGTTTTATTTTACTTTAATACATTTTATTCGGATTTCGTACACCAGTAAGTGTGTACGAAATTGGATAAATTGACGGTTCAGAGATGAAATCATATTCATTTATTATAGTTTAGATATTTATTGATATTTGTAAAATTTAAACCATTCAATGATGGAAATAGACAAAATTCTGATTTTTTAACATTTTTGATAAATGTGCCCTAATCGAAAACGTCGCTGCAATTATTGTCAATCTGTTTGTTTAACACTAGTGATGAAACGTGAAATACTTGTTTAGTTATATCAATATAACCACGCTACTTTATCATTATAAATATTTTTTCAATAGCACATGTACTTAACAACATATTTCTCTTAAATCACGTTGTTCTAATTTTGAATGTTACTACAATATATAAGCAACATTAAAAAAAATCTTAAACATAATACAACTGATATGTCTATTAGTATAAGTCGGTAAAACTGCATGCACATATGCATCGCAATATATCGAAAAAGATGTTTGCTGCTTTTCTAACGCTGCTTAGGATATTTACGCGCCAACGGTCTTTCTAGAGCCAATGGAGTCGACATCATTCATACATAAACAGCGTTGAGGCAGGCTCGTTAAATTAAAGCACGGCGATAATTAAGGGAAATATATTTGTTACTGAAGTCGATATATTGAATTTCGTAAAATCGTCTTATTTGATTGCGATAGGCTAGAAGATTCAGTTTGACTCGGCTATGTTGCTACGGAGCTTTCATTAAATCATCCGATGTAAAGTTCCTCTGTTTTTCCAAAATAATTCCATCTAGTGCTATTTTTTTGATTTCATTTGATTTATCCATATTATCTCCTTTTACTTTATTTATTTATTTTTTTGTTCCCTTCTGTTATTTTTCTTCTTTTCTTATTATGTATTCTTACCTTTTTCTTATTTTCTTTAAGGAATCATGTCTACTTTTTGCCATTTTTATACAGTACGTCCGTTTCCAACACATCATATATTTCAAAAGCATAATTTTCATTGATTTTTATTAAATAAGTTGACGTATTTAATTATTATAATTATCACTATTAAAATTCAACTAATTGTTAAATTAATTTTTTTTTTTTAATGAAATTTTACCCTATAAAACTAAAAATATAAAAAATACTATGCGTACTTAGCGGGAGCTGGAAACCGAATTGCGTGGGCATTTGGCATTGGATTAGAGAGGCTTGCCATGTTATTGTATAAAATTCCAGATATCCGAATATTTTGGAGTGAAGATAGCGGATTTCTGTCACAGTTTGAAGGTGCCTTACCGGAATCCGTTATTACATTCAAGGTGATAACTCTAATCAGGTTATATTTATATGAATGTGTTATTTTTTAAAAAGAAAATAATAAATTATTTAACGAACAAAAATATAAATAAAAAATTTTATTTATTTTTTGGAACGTTTCCGAACATAACTTTCCTTCGAAGCATGAGTGTACTTACGTATTATTTACTTACCCCCTCTAACAAAATTTGCTTCGGACCATCCCTATTTATCCTGGTTATTGAAATTTTCACGATCTAAACATATGCTCATTTTTCATTTAATATTTATAATTTTTCTAGTCCTCTGTGCTATCAGTCGCATATTTTACCGTTCAACTTTTAAGCAATTATTAAAGTCAAGTTCCATTTATTTATGAATTTAAAATATAATTATTCTATTAAATATGCGATGCTATACAAAAAGAAATAAACACCGAACGTTAGAGTAAAGGAAATATTCAGAAGCCGGTTTTATATTAATTTATTTCTTTCGATATATATACATATATATATATATATTATAATAATATACTATTAGGCAAAATTATTGATACACAAATGAAACGTCTGAAATTAAATTTTAAATTCTTCAAAACAGTTTTCTCCATCTCGCCTGTAATTAATCTTTTACAGATTCTTGACATTATTTTCATCGGCTCATTTGAATACATTTATTAAGCTTTTTTTTATTATTATTAAGCTTTGTGTATTCTCATTCGTCATAATTGTTGCATTATGGATGGACGTCGGGTTTTGCCTTTTTCATCCGGAAGTTTAAAAAACCGAACGATTTCAGCGGAATTACATTTTATTTTTTTTTTTTTTTGATTTTTTAGCACGGATACCTTCGACTTAGTTTCGATGAATGGAACACCGTTATTAACAATGAAATAAGTGAGATAAATACATTTTCTTAAAGAACTTTTAAATAACCTTCTTTATTTAGTTGACTAATTATTTTGAAGAAATCTCTAGGTTTTTCATCTTTGGATCATCTGCAAAATTGATGCTCTGGTACATCACAAACTACTGATGAAATCTTTCATACTATACATTTAAAATAGTAAAATTTCATTAATCAAATTTGTATCGACGAAGATAGCGATGTTCTATAGAAATTAAATTAATAGGATGTGCATTCTAGATGGGAGAAAGCCAGGCGCATAAATTACTTTGAAAATTTTAATTTCTTCGAATACTTAATATTTGTTTTCAATTTTTTATTTATAAAAGTTGTACATATTAAAGACGGTGTAAATGTTGAAAATAAGTGTTGCGTTACAACGATAAATGTTTTTTGGACGTTGGAATTGAGATATATTGTTGTTGTTGTTTTTTGGTTTTTTTTTAATCGAAATATATTAAAATATTCAAGTGAAACTGAATAAAAAGAAAAAGTAGGGAAATCTATAAAACATATTAATTTAAACGGCAATAACTGATCAGTTCAGCCATATCGAATAAAGATAAAAGCTAATACTTGGAGATAACCCGTTCACTTCGTTGTAGCGGTAGCAGGTAAGCAGTGTTGCATAATATTACTACGATGATGTATCATTCGGAAAATATTTTTTTAAATTCCTGCAAAATATTATAAAACCACATTTAACAGAATGATTTTTCTGTTTGATAGCCGGTTAGCTTACATCCGCAATGCATAAATGATATAAGCTTTTGGTTAGCGAAAGATGAAGAATTTTCCAAAAACGATTTTTTGGAAATAGTTCGAAACATCGGTGGTGATATTGTAGAACAGGTATTTTTCTCTGTTTTTATTTTATCATCTCAATTATTAGAAAGGAAATGACCAAACAACAAAATACATTATACGCTTTTTGGAACCACATCTGTCCATCTTATTTTTTGTCATTCGATTAATTTACGCCATTTTCTGTCATTTTATTTTATTTCGAAAGTTGCAAAACTAGTTTAAAAAAAGTTGAAAAAATATATTTCACTTTTTTATATTTTACATACATTCCATTTCTGTTTCTACGCCATATGTATTTTGCCTACTTTATGCAGTTGCTGAACAAAACATTTTTTTTTTTTTTTTTTTAGAACCTAATTCTAAATAGTATGTTTTTCCCGAATGGCCTCCATATTAAGAAATGATTGATTTTTAAGTTTTTTTTTTTTTTTTTTTTTTTAAATTTTAGTTATAAAATAAGTTGGCTAAGACCTGATCTAGTGCTAAAAAGTTTGGAATAATTAATCTCACAGTGATAAGTTTTTGAGGTAAAGTTGATGTCTGTTGCCTTAGAGGAAAAACCGTTCATAAGGTTAATGTAGTTTTTGTCGTATTCTTTAGATTTTTTTTTTAGATACATTGACGTTACAATAAAACCTTTAAAGATGTCATAATGAACATAGAATACAATATTTTTTTTTTTTTAAAATAGTATAGGCACATTTTAGTAAACTGAATTTTAAGATCATGAGAAAAGATTAAGGTAACTAGTTATGTCAATAGCAAGCAGTCTGTATTAGTGGTAGCTTTATTATAACAGCGGCTTGGAATTTTTGAAAGCACTGTGTATAATTTATTCATGAAATCAATATATTAAAGTATATTCGCGTTTGCGTAAAAAAATTTAAAAAAATCAAAAAAAAAACAAAAAAAACATTTAACAAACTCAGTATTGTTGTTTATGTCTTTTTATGTATACAAATTACTTAGGAGAATAATCTTGTGAGAAAATTAACAATGAATACTTTTATTAAGCTTCCGGATCGCATAGAAACAAACAATTTTCTTTAAATGAATTAATGAATATTATAGAATACTTAATAAATAATTAAAATATACCGAATACGATAGGATTTAGGTGTATAATAACCTACCTTTAATCAGAGAGCATACCGGGTTTGGAACAGAAAATTTTGAAAGGCTATATAGAAAAGCACGATTGATAAGAACGAAAGAGAGCAAAGGTTATAAAAAATTAAGATCACCGCTACTTCCACTAGTTCTTATTAATCACGTTCTCCTGTATTAATACACACCATTCACTTCAAGCCTATATTCTTTGGCTAATGACAGGAAGATATTATTGCTGAAAATGTTCCTAATAATAAGTATTTATTCGATTTATGTTATAATTATTTGCTATTAAGTGTTTTATAATGTTTATTAATTTATTAATCATTAACCAACGGGACGTAAAAAAATTTAATACTTAAATTATTCTTCTACTTGCCAATTGTCAAAATTTAACGACTAAATAGTTTTCCCTTCTCATTAATGATTTAAATTTGACCAATAAATTTTTATTGCTGTATTAATGACACGATATTTCATATTGATATGAAAAAGACTAAATTTTTCCAAAATTCTGTTGTTCACTTGATTAATAAACGATATTGAGAAATCACGGTAATGTTATATTTAAATAAGGAAGTTTTTTTTTTTTATTTTTTATGTGTAAATATCGCATATAATTCATATATTTTTTTTGATTTAGTTATATAACAGCGATGCCGTTCTTTTCTTAACATTTAAATCTATATAATTAACTTTCAGTTAGGTATATTTGTGTTATAGTTGTATGTTTAATTTAGTTTATTGATTTTTTATTCTTATGCATGTTGTGATTAAGAGGCTGTTACACTCATACGCTCTTTAATAAATAAATAAATAATGTCAATGGTCACATTAATGTAAATATAAAAAAATGATACTTTTTCTGTAAAATCTGTGAAATGTGTTCTGAACATCTGTTGAATTATTTTTTAATTGCATTAAAGACGGATCTTCTTCTTCATCGTTTCCATGACGCAGTTTTATATCGCCCCCCCCCCCCAACTTTCGATCAGTGCTGATTTTGTCAGTTCATAAATCGGACTCCGTTAAGTCAGTTTTTACTCTTGGGCGTGTCGAAATAGATGGTTTAATCTTGTTCTTGTCCGTATTCGCACAAGCTACTATTCGAGAGGCCCCATTTGACCAAGTTACTCTCCTAGTATTATTGCATCCAATTCGCAATCTGTTCAGCGTTTTCCATTGTCACCAATTTAACTTCTGTCCTATTTTTATACTTTCTGTTGGTTTTATTCCACTTCTGATCGATTCCTTCTATTTGGTCAGTCGAACTTTCTCCGGTTTACCACTAACAGCTATCGTGTTGTTTAGGAAGTCTTTCCTCGATTTTAATCTACGAGACGAAGGTTCATGGGCATACAAAGAGTGACGCGGCTCATTTGTTACTTTTAATTTTTCTATTTCCATAGCAACTTTTCTTCGTATGAGTGGAGGAGCGATGCCACATGCTAGATTAACTTTTTCTGTCTTTGTTGATTTGAGACACCCACTTATTATTCTGCAAGTATCGTTCAATGCTACATCTACCTTCTTGGCATGGACTGATCGTCCCCAACTTGCACATGCGTATTCTCCTGCTGAGAAGCACAGTGCTACGGCCGATGATTGAAGCATATCTGGTTTCGCACTTCACTCTGAGGCCACCAGTTTGTGTAGGATGTTGTTGCGCGTTGTATTTTTCATTTTCAGATTATCACACTGTTTGTTGTATGTCAAAGCGCAGTCTAGAAACACTCCAAGGTATTTAAGAGGCAGGTTGTGTTCAAGGCTGTTGCGCCACGTTATATTTAATTTACATTTGGCCTTCGCATTTTTCAGATGGAATGCGCAGATCTGCGTTGTTTTGCCTGGATTTAGATTTAAACCATTTTCGTCATAATAACTGTCCAGCTTTTGC
This sequence comes from Icerya purchasi, assembly GCA_039619475.1. NCBI lineage: Eukaryota > Metazoa > Arthropoda > Insecta > Hemiptera > Monophlebidae > Icerya > Icerya purchasi. Next base: position 518,233,138 of record CM077115.1, on the reverse strand, counting down.
AATATATTTTGGAGTTTATCCTGCACCTCATCGTGTGTATCGTCCTGCGCAATAAGAGCCAGGTCATCAGCAAACAAAAAGTGCTTTGTTTCAGTCCCTATTGGCTGGTCATTAATAAATATACTAAATAGAATTGGCGCCAATACACTTCCTTGCGGTAGGCCATTTCGTTGCCGTTTTCAACGACTATTTTTTCTCTGGTAGAATACATAAAACTTTCTACCATTTAGTATGGTTACCAAGGTATAATCGTTTGTCATCTTGTAAACTTTATTTAGGAGAAGGGTGTGATTAACAGTGTCATAGGCCGCAGAAAGATTGATGAATACCGCTCAGCCTTTCTCTGTATGCTAAGTTTACCACTTAAGTTGAGCACGATTTCCCTTTCCTAAACCCAGGTTGTTCCGGCATTAGTTTGACATCGATAGATTTCTCGATCCTATGCAGTATTAATCTTTCGAATACCTTCAACGTTTGTGATAATAAAGCAATTGTGGTCTATAATTCGCTGCATTCTCAGCATCTTTCCCAGGTTTTAATATGGCTACGATATGTGCCTTCGTCCAGAGGCTTGGTACTGGCCAGATCTAACGATCTCATTAAACATTTCTGTTAACCACATTGGCTTCAATTGTTTCAGCTGTTCTGCAAATACTCTATAAACGCCGGCTGCTTTTCTACTTTTCATTTTCCTCGACTGTAAATGGGGCTCCGAAGTGGCTGATTCCTTCTTCCTTTCCTTATTATTTTTTTTCTTCTTATGGTTGGTTAGTGAAATGCAGTTTTTTATTGGCGTTACATTGGAATGGGCTTGTATTTTATTTTTTTCGGCGTTCAACTTGCCTAGAAGTCGCCAAACTTTATTATTGTTCTTCTTTATATCAACTTCTCTAACTAATTTAGCCCGTTATTTACACCTGTTCTCAGCGAGTAATTCCATGAGTTTGCCATCAGTCTTAATAGTTTCATCGGCGAACTGGTAATCATCATACTGCTGTAGGTATTCACAGAGTTTTTCTTTTGCATCATCGTATTAAAGATGGATAACATGTATGCTTTATCTTTTTAAAAAAAGTGCTTGCAATGAATAAATAAAAAAAAAAAAAGAAATCGAAAGTGTTCGTCATTATTAGAGGCACTTAATTTCAGACTATTAATAAAATTAAAGTAAGTTCCATGAATATCCTTGATAAGGTATCATTGATTATAAAGTTAACGTTCACAATATACAAAGCCCAAATACATTAATGAGAGTAGGGGGACCCCAGTTCCTTTCTACTTGGGATCCGCCTTTACCTTCCCAGATTTCTCTGGTACCCAATTATTTTCGGCTTGGTAAACTTGGGAGTGACTTCGATCCGGAACGAGACAAGCCTCGAACCCGTAGCCTTTAGTTTGGTAGCCGAGCGTCTTAACTACTAGGCTACCGAGTATCGATAAAATAAATAAAAACTAGGCGTATAGATTAAAATGTATTTTCATGTTAATTCGGATGGTTATTTTTTTATTATAATAAAAACGGAATAACTTTAAATTTTAATTATTCCTTTTTGTGTTCAGGTGAAATTGATCGACGAATTTGTACATCCGAAAACTGGTCTTACTAGTCAGTGCTATCGAATTATCTATAGACATATGGAAAGGGCTTTAACACAGGAAGAAGTAACCGTCGTACATAATGACATTAAAGAAAGCGCAATTAAGAAATTACACGTAACAGTTCGGTAATTTTTTTTTTTTTAATCAAGTTCGATCGTTATTGGTTGACTATTAACAAAAAAATATCTACGTTTTATATTTTAGTTTCTTGAAAAATATATACATGAAAATGAAAACAGTGACGTAATTAGAGGTAATCACAATTAAACCATTTTATATTTACACATTAATTGTGATCGATGAGGAAATATAAACTACAAATTAGAAATTCCTTTGCTGGACAGTTTTAAGTCATCAAACATTGTAAGAAAAATTTGAATACTTGCGTATTTATGAAAATATATATGTCGTTCATTTCAGCGCGATCATTTTTATCGTAATTGTATACAGCTGTGACTGATTATCTTTTCTTTCAATACAATTTAATAAAGAATACAATTTATTGAGAAATAAGTCTTCCATATTTACTAAATATAAAATAAATAATATATATATATAAAACTTGGCCATTTTGGCCTCGCAAGGGGCTGTGCCCCTTGACCCCTCTTGCTTTCATTTGTCTCTTTCTCTTCTATACTTTGTATAAAATGATCGAAATTTACAACGTAATTCTTACTGACATCAACATAAAAAAAATAACATAACCACAAAAATCCTATTCTAACATTTAACTTTCATTATATAAAATTAAGATATTTTTCGTTACATATTTCATTACATAAAATTGTGACATTTTTTAAATAACAATAACAAAAATCCTATAAAATATAACAAACGTTACATAAAATTGGAACATTTTTTCGAATGGGGGGTAGCCTAAGAATTACGTTGTAATATATATATATATATATACTTTTATGCATGAATATGTTATTAAAAAACGTTAAACTAGCGATGAGTAGTTTAGAAGGATACGTGCCTGCGGAACGGTCAAATAACTTGGACTGCAACACCCCGGATATGCATCTATAACTTCGGCGGCCCATCGTAATTACAAATTAAATTGACGAATGATGCGTCAGTACTGTTATAAATTTAGTGAGGACCAAAATGTTGTACTACAGTTTAAGAGTCTTGCGTTGTTTTGCTGTTGGACCTGAAATATTAATAACTTAGGTTTAACTCTCTGTCCTTTTCTACGATTCACACAAAACGAATGTCTGAACGCATGTGTGATCAGCTAATGAAATGGAAAGTTATCAATACATCAAATTGAAATTGAAATTGAAATTGAAAAGAAACGTTATCCTCTTTTTCTTTTTCTGTAAAGGCAAAATGTAATTCTCAGTATGATTGTGCGTATGTATTAGCTGTTTTACAGTTTATTCTTCTTTTTTTCTAACATATTCATCGACTGTCGCTATATTCTTTCTATTTTTATTTATTATTCATTATTCTTCATTACAGTGCTACACGGACGCATTCGTAATATTGTCTAACGCTGTTATTTCTTTAATTTATTCTTCTACATAAACTCTATTTAGCTTCGGCTAGGTTTATACGTAATCGACACGTCCAGCGCCAATACAAGTACACGCTGCATCAACAAAACCGGTGTGTATACGTATGTAGGTCAAATGGATAGGTGTTCTAAAATTTGTCATTCTGTACCGAATGCAGAAAAATAACAAATTTACTCGTGATAAAAAATGATAAAATTATACACTGCTTCATCAAAAAGACGATCTAAAATCAGTTTGCTGGGACTTGCTTGAAACCGCTTTTTGTAGCAAAATTTAAGATTTTAATAAGAAAACGGTACAAATTGAAAATTAACAATAAAAAAAAAAAGAGAAAATAGCGTGGCGTCATTTATTAAAATGTGTAAGACGGACTACTGTTGAAACGTTCAGCAGGTAACTTACGGTTGCATTTTAATGAGGCGATAAAATTTTGGTTAAATACTCTGGTTTAACATTCGCGGGTAAAGAAAACTTTCCATTATGAACCGAAATATTTGCAAATTAAAAGAACATAACATAAAAGAGAACCGATTTTACAGTTCGCAAACTTATGCATACACTAAATAAGATAAAAAGCGATTGCACTTAATAAAAAAGTAATTTAAGAAGCAAAATCATATATATACACTTTAATTTTTAAAAAAACGAAATTTAACGCAAGTTATGATGTTATTATTCGTGATCGTTCTACAGAAGAAACACAACTTAATGTAACGAATGGTCGGTTCATTATTAATATTTAACACCTTGGAAAGTAACTGAATTTTAAAGTTAATGATAGCGTTACATTTCAGTAAAAACGAAATACAAACAATATACAATCAACTAAATTTATTTCATTGTAAATGTCACATACAGAAAAAGCGCGCGTTTTAGATCATTCGAAAAAAATTCACAATGTTTTTTCAAAAATTGAAATTTGCGTTTACCTTCAGCAGCCGTCGTATGATGGTCAGCTTTTTAGCCAAGTTAAACAAATGTAACACTGTTGTTACGAAAAATAATTTTGACTATCCCAGTATCGCACATTTCGAGTGATCGTATCATCGCTATAAAATAATAACAACAGAAGACGTAAGAAAGGATCAAAGTAGCAGAAACCGACATACACTAAACGGACTGCGAATACTTCGGTATCGTTCGAATTTTCGAAGAAAAACTAATCTTATACAAAGAGCGACTTTATCCGAGCGACGATTGCCTTTTTTTGTTAAAATTTAATTACGCTGCGATAGATCAACACATGTTTGCATACAAAACCGCAGCCAAATTAACTGTTGAGAACTTTAATCAGACTCAAGCCTAAAGAAAGAAATGGGCGGAAGAAAAGATAAATGAAGGATTAAAATTAAATTGATTTCGAACAAAATACGGAAGGTGTGGAAAAACGATAAGTATGGATTTAAAAGTGAAGTAACATGTGACGACGGTGATAAAATGAATCAATCAATATGAAGCACATTCTAAAAGAATGTCAAACCCCTGAGCTTTGGAAGATGAATGGAAGGAGATTATTAAAGTGACAAATCGCGCAAAGGAATGGTTACAAAATCTTAACTTTAATATATAAATAAAAAAAAAATCATGTAAATTCGTATTGTAAATCATATTTAGTTATGACTATACATTTGAGGCTACGTACGAAACTTATTTTACTTAACTGGCATATAATTTATAATATCTAATTTGTTTAAGTTACTCAATCTGTTGCTATTTTATTCCCTTCTGTGAACCCAAAATCATATGAATAATAATAATAATAATAATAATAGCCAATGTTTAACTATTTAACGCGGGAAAAGCAAAAAACCAACAAATGAAAAGAGTGCGATGGAAATTATTTATTTTATTTCCGTGAAGAAAATGAACTTTACTACATTTTTGTTTGGAATAATCTATATCGGAATATCTTGAATTATTAACTACGAAAATTTTGAGTATCACACGTTTGATCTGTTGACATATATTATGCACGTAGAGACTATTTCACTTTTTTGTAAATGGACTAACAGTATTTTTGCCGCAGATCTGTCCTTCTAGTTGTTCCAGACGGAAAAAACGTTAAAATGTAATATGGGGGGATAACTCCCATTTTTTCTTTCTTTTTTAATTAAATACAGTAGGCAAAATAAATATCATGAACGATAACAACACCGAATGGCAAATAAATTGTTAGAAATTTTTCAAGGGTCATCCACTATCATTAGTCCTTGTACAGACTGAACAATCCCGCTCCGATTTACTGAAATTTCCCTTCGCTCACGGCGCGGGGGGGGTAATTTTTCCGAATTTTATGCTAATTGCTACAACAGCATCCGACATAAAGGGGGGAAATAGTTGTAGGACGCAAAAAAAGGTCAAAAACTTGATTTTTATCTGAATTGAGTTTTTAGTGGGAAGTTTTTTTTTTTTTTTTTTTTTATGGCCTGGCGGCTAAGTAGCTTACCATTTGGCCACTTCCATTAGTGGGAAGTTATTCTCTATCATGTTTTGACTACACTGGCAAAGTTTCGTAGCCGTAGGTACATGGGAAGACGCGTGTAATAGACGGCCAGCCGAAGCAGGTTTGGAACAGCTGTTAATCACAATAGAGAGAAGAGAAGAGAGAATGAACCGCTACAAACGAACGAACAATCTGGGCCGCTGTATTTCTTGTGGCCTTATAAAATTGAATTGTTTGGTGTAATTAATGACACTCTCAATCATCAAGGAAATTATTTAATTCCCGAGAGTGTAGTCATCAGTAAAGGTTCTAATTGTGTCGTCAGCTTCTTGCACGATTTCATTGAAAGATATAGCATAGGCGAGAAAGAAATGCTACTGCATGCTGATAACTGCTGCGCTTAGAATAAAAATCATTCGATGATTTGTATCATCTTCTCTTTCGTGTTCTCAAATTAAATACAAAAATCAAATCCATGTTCCTTCCAGTAAGCCATAGCAAATTTTCGTGTGACTGGACTTTTGGCCTCGTTAAGAAAAAATTTCGTCAAGAAGAAGTACACGATACGGATGATTTATGTAAAGTTGTGAATGCTTTAACGGGACAATCAAAAGTTAATAAAGCGATACGACCTTGAGGAGGGAAAAGTTTACATTGACCTTTATGATTGGACAGAATTCTTCGCGAAGAAAAAATGAAAGAAGATTCCACACATAAGGCAGTACTACCACTTCACATTCGACACTAAGTATCCAGGTACTGTCTTATGTCAAAAAAGTTTCGATGACGAAGGTGTATGACTGAAATTAATGAATAGCATGCTAGGAAAACGATTTGCTTCTTAGAAAGTGGCCGAAGAAAATAGTACCTGCGAAGCTTTCAGAAGCCCGAATGAAATATTTTCGGGAAAAAATTTGCGGATATTGTAAAGAAGGTTCGGGTATCGCAAGATTATTCGAATAATTTCATTTCGTAATAATATGTCTATAGTATTATGCCTTTGTATTTTTGTAATTTCGTTTTCCATTATTTCTTATTATATTTTTCCCTCATTTTCTCCAAATTTTATTGAATTCTTCGTTTTTTTTGTACGTGAGAAGCTGTCTAATTAAAGCGCAGAAAGGTAATTTATCGTTCGTACAAGATAATCTTTGAAATCATTTTTTTGGAAAACTATGTTTTAAAGTGCCACTGAAAGGAGCTAGAGACTTGCAGTAAGTTTCATTGAATTCCTCGTGCTTTTTTCTACAAGAATCGGTCAAATAAATACTACATTCAGGTGTATCATCCGTAGGAGACATTTCTAAGTTACCAAACTTTAGGCTCGTTTTTCTCGAAAAGTAGCTTACCACATTTTTCAACTTTGATATGCTATATCATCTCGTTAATGAAACAAGCTCGAGACTTGCGGCAAATTTCATTGTTCTCTAAGTCATATTACTCCTTTTATTGCTCTTTATCCTCTTCTATACTCTGGAAGAAATTAGGTCACAGCTCTCGTCCTTGAATATTTTACAACAGAATTGTTTTAGCTCATAAGCAAACAAACAGGATTTAACCGATTTATTAGACCTCTACAAAATTCATGTCGTTTTGTTGTCCAAAACTCGACTTAAACCTTCCTCCATTATCCATTTTAGAAGATTTTCTATAATTAGTGATGGTTGTGCGAATAAGTGTGGAATTCTTTGTTTTTAATTTTGAGTGCTTCATTTGTAGACGATCGATCTTTTCAAAATTGCGTCTTCTTTGCTTTCCCTATGCCTAAATGACATATCTTATGCTCAAGTCTACTAGTGAAAAATATATAATTTTAAATGTATTTTTACTTACATATCTTTTCATAGTGTTTGTAGATGGTATCGATCGTTGGACCTTCTTAGCTACATAATCTATGTGGGTGTATTCCAATGTATAAAAACTACAAATAATTATAAACTTTGTGTAGCAAGGGGAGAAATACTTCTTAATTGAAAAAATGTCCACAAGTTCTGTTGGCGAAAAAATAACTCTATCCATTCGTGACAATAAGCGTATTTATTTCTGATGTAATTGGCTGCGACATGTACAGTTTCCACTACTTAATGGCGCAACACTTCATCTCTTATAATTGGGTCGTTATTCTCTGTTACTACTATTTCTCAAAAAAAGTCCATTGTCAGGCAAACTGTGTGAAGGCAATGATGATTGTTTTCCTTCGTATCAACTCGAAAAAATTCAATTATGGTAAATTACACAGAAAATTATTAACAGCAGTTAAACTAAACCAACAAATGTCTATCTAAGTATCCTCTACCACGTTCTAGTATTATACTAATTGAAATAAACAGCAATGTGTATGCGCAAATGATGAAAGTAATATATACTATTATTAATAATAATCCTGATATTTATGCCATATCCTATATCTTAGGTAAAACGGAATTATAGAATCATGGAAGAGCTTACATGAGTCATTTTTTAACCAGCTATCAGCATTAAAACGGCGTCTTCGTGAAGTATAAACGTACGTCATATCCGCATAATAAAACAACCACTCATCAAAGTCACCTAAATCAAAACCAGTTTTATATACCTTTCTATATCTACGTCAGTAATGTATATTCGTAATACTAATTTGATTGTTTTAAACGTAACGAATGATTTTCATTGAATGATAGCTTTTGCAGATGTTTAGCAATTCAGCAATATATTTACGAAACCAGATTTTATAAAATGTGCCTAAACCATTTACAATTCATACTTCCTCAACTTCTAACTGCATTTCTGGCTTAATATTTACATGTTTCCGCTTCATGCGAGGAAAAAAGCAAAAACGAAATTAAATATTTTAGCGTTTTTCCCTGAACTTTAAATTTATTGCGCGTATGTGGTTTCAGCTGTAGAAATTCCAAAATATGTTTGATTTGATTTGATGTTTGCTAATATATTATTCCTCACGTTTAAATATCTTTCTCGTCTTAGCTACGTTTTACATTTTCAATCTTTCATTAGCAATATATTCGTACATTCTCTTTTACTTATTTCATTTCTCATCCATTTATACTTATGCATTTCTACAAATTCCTACTTTTATTTTTCTTGCTTATTTGTTTTGCATTTTCCTTCCCGCCTTATTCTCTCGCACTCCTTTTATATATTCGCTCTAATTTCCAATAATGCTTTCTTCGAAAACCTACAGAACGTACAGCTACTTCTCTCTATATTCAAATATCGTTCTCCTACCATTCATACGAATCCTACAACATATCTAGTACTAAATTTTTTCCCTAAACCTAAGCTATTTCTCAAAAACGTTTTTGTTAATTTTTGAACATTTCTTTTTATATTTATATTCCGTCTCATTGGGAAACTATTCAATTATTCTTCCCTTTGACACAGACTTCGCTGCATATTTTATGTAATGTTCTGTAGTTCCTTCTCTCTCTTTGTAATTTTCACATTTATTTTCTATTGTAGCAATAATAGATTTTTTTCACTCCATTCTGCTTATATCTCGGTCCAAATAGTATTCGCAGAAACCTTTTTCATCAAACTCGGAACTAAAAGCTTTTAAATAAGTGAAAATAAAATCAATTTTGTATAACGATTATTTCTAAATTATCGAAAACAGCCGGATATTTCATTATGTAATTCTAAACGCAGAAGCTGAAAAATCATTAAATGACGAACCGAGCGCTAAACACATGTATATGGATCGTGTCCGCGATTTCAGATTACTACCTGGAATGGAAGTCATTATAAAAAATAGCATAAGCAATGAATGCTCATAATTAATTTTCAGCGATTTTGTCGATTTTCTTTAGGCACGTGTACGCCAACAGTAAATGGTAATGTAATTAATTATCGATTAAGTATTTTGACTACATAGACATAGCTCTTTTAATTATAGATAGCACCCATTTGTTTGCGCCATTAAGAATAAATATTTCCAAATTCTTAATAACAATGGTGGTTTTGTACCCAATTATCATATAGGTTTGGGCTAAATGATGCTGTTGACATCGCGGCTAAAAGCGCTGCTTCAGATGAAATTGTGTTCCCTTTTATGCTTTCCACAAACTTATATTAGAGGATTCATACCACTGTCTTGAAAGGTTGAATAACTTCTAGAAATAGGCAGGATCCTGGTAGACTTTACGATATTGTTCGATCTGGTCTTGCTTCATTTCCTTGGTACTTTAGTCGTCTTATTCGCAGGTATATTACCGCGATCTATAAATTGCGCATGGGTCACTTCCGTGTGGCATTAAATTTAGCGGATTGCGCTGGGCGTAACAATAATCACATTAGGTCAATTTTTATTAACGACATTAATCACTTGCTGTTCAGCTGCGACAGATTCGAACACAACAGAAAAATGTTTTATGAAAAATTAATCTCGCTGGATTTTTTCTTCCATATAGTATTCATTACTTACTTTGTTTCGACCATAGTGCACTTTTTGTTACCGTTCATTTAATAATGAATAATAATATATTTATATAATCGCTGAAATATGATGGATGGCTAAATGGGTGAAAGTCCGGGTCATTAAGAGAAAAAAAAATATCGGGGCTGTTTACTCTATCTCACACATACACACACACACACACATATATATGTATATATTCTGTATTGATCTGATGAACAAAATTTAACTTCAAGAAAATTACCAAATGAAATTTCTTTTAGGTCATACAGCCTTTGTGACTTCTTAGTACACATTGTCAACAAACAGACCCCTATTCGAAATAATACATTATGCATTTACGCACACATGCCACGACTATGTATTATGCAGACCAGCAATAAAAAACGTGTACACACAATTCCTATGTTCCTATAAAATTCGCACACACATAAACACATACCTACTAATCACTGCCGTACTTTTTAATCTAAATTAAAAAGGTCATTCTAACTTATCTTTTTTTATTAATTAATTATTTCGATTTTCTATTAATTATTTTTGTCATTTTTAGTAAAAAAACACAAAGTAGCAAGGTAAACTGATCCGTATATTATTGTACGAGTTTATTTATACGCACAAATCTACACTTTAATTATTATTATAAAAGTTGTATTTTCGCCGTCTCACGATTTATGATACATTATGTATGCATTGAGCCGTACAAAAAAATACTTTTGACACATATAAGCAGATCAAAGTTTGCAAATCAATCTTACAATCGATTGAAACAACTGAAAAATTCTCTATTTTAATATCATCTATCGTTATTTTTTGTTTTTTTTTTTTTCGTTCTTTCTCGGTTACTTAACTCTATAATATCGCAGATCATATATAAAAACATAAAAAATAAAATTTACTTAAAACGAATAACCGATTTTCCTAACTGATTTTTTGACATGGAAGTATATCGAAATGCCTTCTCAAAATCTTCAATACTGAACGTTTTATCAATAACCGGACGCAATTTGCCAGTATTAACTAAGGAACTTAATTCTTCCAGCACATTCGAACTGATCGGCATATCCTTCCATACATTGTAACTGCAGAACATCTAAAGCAACGAAACACAACAATTAAATTTAGAATAAAAAAACAACTGGGAGGAACGATTGATAAGATATTGATTGAATGCCGGTAAATTTGTGTTAAATGTTTTATTTTCAATATATGTAACTATTGATTTTATATTTGACATTTATTAAGTATATATACTGATATTAATATGAAATTCATTTTTATACGGGTTTTATTGAAATTGATATTAAAGACAGTTTAAAATAATTTTAACTTTAAATAATAGAATTTTTGAATATTTAAAGCTTTCACAGCGATTACTCATTATAAATAAATTTCGGAAACAACTGTGTTTAAAAAGAAAAGAAATTTAATTCGCTTAACGTTTCGATCAGCTTACACTGGCCATCATCAGAAGATTTTTTTTTTTTTTTTTAAAACAATTAGTTCCGAAATTTATTTATTAAGAATTTTTGGAGTTAAAATTATTAAAAACTATCTCTGATATTAAAAAATATATTATTTAGGGGTTTTTTTTTTTTTTTTTTTTTCTGTATTTCACTGTACAGAAGTATCTGATAAGAAATTGTTGTTCTCAAAGAAATATGATGTGAACGGTAGAATGATTAGATAAATATTTTTATGTAGGACTTTTTCGCGACTTTTTAAAGAAGGATGAAAATTCTTATTTTTAATTTTTACAGAGACGTAATTTCGACAACAAAAGTAGTTCCTTTTTAATAATATTCTATAAGTTATTATTAGTAAGTATCAGTGCCCCTATTCGTTGTTGATACTGTTCACAGGCACAATAAATTTTTTACCTGTTTATTATTTATAATTTTCTCTGGTAACATCGCAATTAATAATAAAACATGTAAATTATTAAAATAGTATTCTATCTTAATTTTTTTATATTTTAAAACTCATTAAAATTAAAAAATAAAAATAATTAACTTTTCCTTGCTGCACTAATACAAATAATTTTACATTGCAAAGGGGAAAAAAAGCGCCAATACTTTTTACGAATGCACTTCAATTACGCTGGTTAGGCTAAATAGAAAGTAGCGTTAAAGATAAATATAAGTAAACAGGTTGAATAAAAATAAAATCAGAAAAAAAAAAACCATCCACACCGTCAATTGTTTTTTGGTTTCTAAATATATACATCCACGCAAAAAAAATATCAATAATTTTATTTAAAATAACGAATGTAAAAATTATTAAATTATTTAAGATAACAGAATAAATTGTATTTGATTTTTAAATGACACTATTAAAATTTGTAATTTAATTAGAAAAATCTTAAAATTAAACCTATAAAAAAGAGGCTAAATTAATTAAATGAATTTGAAGAAATGTAATGTAGGCAATTATGAAATAAGTAATAAATAAATGGCGTATTTAATCGAGTAATAACATTAAGAACATATGGGCCTTTACCGATAAACAACTAAAAACAAACAAAAAATAAATAAAAATATAATTATATAGAAAAGGTAAAATAGAATACGGATATATTTAAAAAAAAAAACGAAAGGGAAAGAAAGTTGCTCATCGCTGCAGGCTGTGCAGAAGGCGTATGTTACATTGCGGGACAGCCCTCAACAAGACATAGAAATGCAATAGATACGAAAAAAAAAAGAGGCGAGAATGATCTCAGACAAAAAAATCAAACGCGGAGAAAAAACGAATCAGTTAACTCACCAAAGGTAATATGTAAAAACAAGTTAGTTCATATTGTGTGTAAAAAAAAAATTGCGAATTACTAAAATAAAAATTCAGTTTAAGAATCTAACGAACATTGGGGTTTAAAATTGATTACTCTTCAATTTCTTTCATGTACAAAAAAAGAAGCTACAAGCTTCTTCACGTACAATTGCGCCTCGAGTGTTTCAAAATTTCGCGATGAAAACAAGATGTAAGCTTTTGAATTGGTTGTTGATGTATGTTGATTTGAATTCTCATGAATTTTTTACATAAATAATATACGCTATATAAAATATTTGTACGAAACATTTTACATTTTTCGTAAAAATGCATCTCGCATATGAGTTAGCTCAACTATAAACAGTTGACTCGCTGACACACAAACAACAATTTTGATACACAAATTCGAAAACTGGATGGAAAAGTGGTTCACACACAGGCACTCACCACCATCACACCGGGAACATTTGTAAGACTTACATTATACAATGACTCGATGACGCATAATACCCCTCCCTCACATGCCATTTCTGGGTAGTAAGAATTTTAGACATGAAAAAGAAAAGTATTTAAAAAAAAATTATAAAATAAATAATAGGAAGAGATACGAATTGACAGAATCTCGTTCTTTATGAGGTGCCTAAAAAATTGCTGTCAAATTAAATTTCAGGTAGTGAATTCAGCAACAATGATGAAGGTAAGAAGGCGGCGCTCCTTTCTCCTAACTTTCTCCACTTGACGAGACGGTACCGAACTACTTTAAATTAAGTAAACCGGAGAACGAGTTAAATTAGAAGTATAAATAGCAGGTTACGGGTTCGATTCTGAGCGACGACGAACTTATTACAAGAATTAAATAAATAAATAAATAATCGCTAGTAATCACGTGGAAGGCAATAGCAAACCATCACGTTCAACATGATATGCGCGCTAGGTCAGTACACAGCAGAGATAAATAGGACTGCGCTTGTATATATATCGATAAATCAAACGATTACTAATCAGTTCCGAATGTAGTCTGGCGTGTGTACACCTGCGTTGCATATATAATAATTGCTTAGTATACAACCTATATCTGTACATCTAAAAATGTGAGAATAGGTTGTCCACCAACCGAATGGTTGAGGATATAATGATGATATACTAAATACGGAGCGATATGAAAAATCGAACGTATGAGTCGAAATTAAAGGAAAAAAGAATCTAACATCAGATATGACGATGATGATACAAAGTATTTATAGCTGCAAAGAACAAAATGTTATTAGTTACGTCATGCGTTTATATGCACGTAAACAGAAATATTTCAAAGTTACCTTCTTAAATTTTAACCACATCCTGAAAAATACAACGCGGAAATAGCCGTAAGTATCCGATAGCGGATAAGCGTTATACGTATTAATTAAATGAGCATCTGTTTTGCACAACATTTTACAAAAGTCATGCGCATTTGGCCCAACCGTATTAAACACAATATCAAATCTATAAAGAAAATGAAGAAAAGTAAATACATATACCGAATAAACATATATTATATGCTTAAAAACGAAGTGAGTTATACACGCGTATTTTTTCGGTACAACATTGGTAATTAAGTGTTGTTGGTCATTATTACAATTACACATAACAGTTGATATCAATTTATATTGAGACGGATTCGGTACTTATGGCGCTATCTTTTGACGATGTCTGAGTTAAACAATATTCTCTGATAAGTCATAAACTCGCGATCTCTTGGACATCGCTCTAATTTATAGTCATCGCGGGCTGTAGGTGTCGAGAATATTTAATCGGCTAAAACCAAAATTCCTGCGCACATTCGAACAGACGAACCTGTCGGGACAGAGACTGTGTGTGTGCGTGTGTGTCTTGTTAGTGACGGCCAGTGGTAACTACATGAGTAGTCCGGGGCAACTACGCTTCGTTCGAAAGCTATGTAACATTAAGTCGAAGGAAAATTTTACAAGTCTCGCTAAAATCAGGCGGGATAACTAGTGCGGTATCTCTCGAAAAGATCATCTGAAAAACTTCTACGTACAATCGCTGTCTTTTATTGATTATTAAGCGGTCAGTTAGTTAGTTAGTTAGTCGGTTGGTTGGCCAATCAAAAACCGCCACCGTGATATATTCTAGTCGCCGTATCGCCATTTTATAAGGAATCTAACGCAACTATTCTGTTTTTATACCGATTTGTCGCGTTTTTATTAATATACAAATTTCATCGCGCTAGTTGTAAATGTGATTTTATTGCTTTTCTATACTAAAATAGTTTCTGTCCTTTGCTTGAACATGCGGTTCGTAACCGTGGTGCGGTTTCTCGCGCAAGGGGAGGCGTTGCTGCCGAGCGAAATTAGATTCACAGTGTCTATTTGTTTTTTGTTTTATTTTTTTAATTCGGATAATGTTCGCATTATCACGATTTGGTCGGATTCGACAAAATTTATTATTTTTTCCCCTCTTGCTACCAAAAAGTAACCCGAAAAAAGCCTAATGCTGCGACGACTTATCCGAATTGTAACATAAGAATAAATGTCATTGACGTTCGTTTCTTTAAAACATATATATGTATGTATAATATAAAGTTCATAGCAAATAGTAGCGCAAAAACCGAGACCATCAAAATCTATTACAATGTATACGCATGTGTGTATAAATTTTTAAACAATAATCCTTAGAAATAATTTTCTTTTGCATATGGCGCGCATAAGATAAAAAGAAGAAAACAAAAAACAATAAGACAAAGATTCTTATTTTGAAAACCAATGTTTTTGCACGGTTCCATAATAATCAAACAAAAATTGAGTTTAATCGAAGAATGTTAATTTCAACAAGTTCAGTCAAGCATGATGTTTCATGCGTTGAGGATTCGGCGTGTTAATTTAAACATAACTATAATTTACATTTAAATAATACTAAATTCAAAACAAGGAAAAATCAGATTTTTTGCGCTACAAATAGGGAGAGATAAGTCATTTTTCATGCTTTTCTGAACTTTTCGCCAACTTTGAAAGTTTCACTAAGGAAATGAAATACAGTTTCGTTCTCTCGACAAACAGCGATCTTTCCAACAATTTATCGCATGTCTGGGGAAAAAAATATTTTTTTCGAAAGTTTTGATATTTTTTCAAATATTTTGAGCTTTCGGAGCCCCGAAGGTTGAACTTTAAAATCAGAAACCCGGATGTTCTAAACTAGAGAAATACATATGCGGAGGAATGTTCATATTTTTAACCTTGTCCAAAAAACTTTACCTCGTAATACTCACGCCGCAAGGCTGCACTTTAGTTTACACATTTTTTTGAACTTTTCGCCAACTTCGAAAGTTTTGTTGAGGAAATGAAATATGGTTTCGTTTTCGAAAAATGGCGATCTTTCCAACGATATATCACACGCCCGGGGGGGGGGATGTTTCAAAAATGTTGAGCTTTTGGCGCCTCGGGGGCATAATTTTAATGCTGGAAATGTTCCAAACTAGAGAAATATACGGGGATACGCGCATTTTTAACCTCGTTCAAAATTTTTCACTATAATACTCGTGCCGCAAGGGGGATATACACGTCGTTTTTTGCGCTTTTTAAACTATGTTCACCAACTTCGAGAGTTTCGTAAAGGAAATGAAATACGGTTTTGTTCCCGACACACAAATGGCGATATTTTTAACGATATATCACATGTCCGGGGAAAAAAAAATTTATTTCAGAATATAAATTTGTAAGCTCGAAGCTGGGCTATATTTTTCCTATAAAGCGGTCCTTCATGCATATATTTGAGATACGTTTTGGTTTCTTTAACGTTTTTACTCGGGCTATTACTTACCTTAAATAGCTATTTTTTTTTGTTGTTGTTTTTAGCCCCCAAGGGGGGGGTTAAATGATTTTATGAAAGGACTTCTGCATTTTGTTTTATATTTTAAATTTCACTTATAAAGGTTTATCTGGTAATGAGTTATGAATTTTTTAAGAGTGATTTCTGAGGTCATTTTAAATTCTATATTATATATTCTTGACGGTGTGTTGGGTTTTTTCGCGCCCAGGTAATTGGTTAGCTTGAAGCTATAGATTGTCTCAAAGAAAATTTTAAATGTAATTTATGATCCAATTTTGAAGTTTATAAATCAAATCGTTCGCGAGTTATTGATTTTTATTTGATATTTTGATGGTTTCTGAACCTTCTTATTAGGATTATTCCGTACATTATATAATACGGAATCCTAAAAACATATATTACTAATACATGTGAGACACGTGTACCAGTAATGTTCGCCACACCAGTCGTAAATAACATAAATAGTGGGAAATACGGCGTGTCAATTAATTTTTATAGTAAGCTGTAAATGACAGCTTTTTTTTGTAAACACTCGTTGTTTCTTCGTAACTCGGCGTTTCAGATTTAAGCACATTTTCGGAGAAACGCATGAAACTTTGAATAGGAATTTTCGCGCGTTCCGAAATTTTTGAAAAACAAAAAAAGTTCAACGTTAGTGTACTATGTTCCTTCCGTGTTCTCTCTTCAAAGCAGTAACACATTCACTTACATAATTATATTCTTTTAATTACAAATTTGCGTTTGTAGAGTTAGTTAAAATGTTTTTAACAGTTCATGGCATTTTCACAGCTTACGTTTTATGATACCATACAAAAAGATTTCTTTATTTTATACGATAATCATTGCCATTATGTATGTAGTCAACGCATACATATATACACATATTTTATAGCATTTAAATAAGAACAATTTACATTTCTAGTAGTAGACTTTTTATATAAGTCCGAATTTCCCTATTTTAGGATTCTTCCTCTATTGGTGAAGCTTTTTTTGAATATAACTTGTTTCGTGATAAAAATATCATTTTTATTTATTTAAAAAAAAAACAAAAAAAAAAAAACAGGGGCCCCGTCAAAAACAAATGTATCCGCGGTTCCGAGGACCTGATCATTCAATTAACACAATGGAAGATAACGGAACATTATATATTAGAAGACCAGTAAAAATGAAAAATAAATTTAGAGTACCACGAAAAGAAAAATTATTCCAAAAGGATCCACCATTTAAAAAAAATTTAAGAACCATTAATAGAATGAAAACGATGGAAGTAAAGAAAAATCGGGGAACCGGAAATCAAACTGTAGATTAAGCTGGACAAAAATAAACGAAACGAACATTAGCAAAAGAACAAACGCAGAAATATTTGACCAAAATCTTTAGCAAAATTTTGGGTGGAGAAATTTAAAAGTATGGAATCCATCTGAAGTAGAAATAAGAAGTAGCAAGCCAAACTTTATTAATAATCCCGCACGGAGAGGAAAACGCAACAAATCAATATAAGTGGAACGGTGGAAAAAAGGGTACAGAAGAGGGAGTGTGCACGAAAAATGACGAACAAGGGAACCTTAAAAGTAATTATATCTCAAAAATTTATCAAATATCACTAGTTAAAAATCCTAAAACTATAGAAGTAAAACACACTTCTCTACACATGAAGTAAATATAAACTTATGATCTTTCAAAGAAACTTCGTACACTGTTATCACTGAGAAATAAAATAAAAAAAATAAATAAACAAATAAAAACACAAGGAACTTATTATTAATGTAGATAAAGTTTCGACGAATACAAATGTTGCTCTTCGAATAAATACACCATTATCTTAACGTCATGTCTTAATCCGACTGCGTGTGACGTTAATGATGCTTTTTTAGAATACGTTGTTGATAAAATTCTGACTAGTTTTTGCTACGCCCCTATCAAACACTTTTTGAACTCTGATCAAAACATTGCAAAATCAAACAGGAAATTATTTTTATTTATGACGTGTTTCGGTCTCATTGAACGTATAACTGATTATTAAGAGACTAAACGTTGAACTATTACCATCTATTCTAACACGCAGAGGGATACGAAAGACACGCAACAATGTATTGTTTGTGTTTAATAAGAGAAGTTCACTAAGGCTAAATTATAGAACGCATTATAGATTTTAAAGCTGACCTACGACGATTTTTATAAGCGAGAAAATTTGAAATGGCAGGAAAAATAATAATTACTACAGTAGTCATTCACCCGATATTGTAATTTAGAAACTTGATTAACTTAATGTTTATTTTATCGAATATTTATTTTAGATAAAATAGAAAAATTATTTTCTTTAAAATTATAAATATCACGATGATACGACTGCGTAATACATAATTTTAAACAATATTAATGTGTGTAACACGTCGTCGATGATACTAATTCTTAAATATTAGATATGCGTAAAAAAAAAAAAAAAGGAATAATATCGCGTTAGACACTTACACAGTCACGCAAAAATTCCAATGGGTGTTTATCATTTTCCAGTAACCGATTTTTTTTAGCGAGCAATACCGTATTTTTTGTGTTTCCGACACCAAGCAGATTCTCGCGGATTTTTAACACACTATGAGCTAGTCATTCATAAACAATTCAAATAGACAAACCTAAGACGTATTATTCGGGGAAGTTATATTAGTCGTCAATCATCGAACAATTACGCCTGCCAATTTTTAATTGGTATAAAAAATAAACCATCTTTTACTAAATTTAAGTCTGGGTAAGTAAATTAATAGTTATAAATTTGATTAGTTATATTCAGTATTAATTCGATAATAATACCGTAAAGACATCTGGTAAAAAAAAAAAAAAAAAAAAAAAAAAAAATCCATTACGAAAATAAAAACATGTAAAACCTGTTATGTGAATTGTGGAAGCTTTCATCGGATGTCACTTTATCTAGAAGCAATGTTTCCGTTGCACCAAGGTCTAACATTAAAAATTTAGCGTGTTCCATACAAGATGCGGTAACATGAGCACCTAATAAATGGCATAATTGGGTAATTACACAACCAACAGATGTATTTCCACAATGCACTAATACCCTAAAGAAAAACAAAAAAAAACCGTTAGTTGTAATTTCCATCACAGTTTGTTTATATAATACTCAGAATTGATATTATCTTAATTTAAAGAATTAGATAATGTAGGTAAAATAAATCAAAACATAGTTGTCTAATTACTGGTTTCTGGCTAGAAATAGTCCAAATTAATCAGCTTCATAAACGCATACGTTATATACAGTCGACTCGCGATTATCCGGAACGATTTTTCAAAAAATAAAAAAAAAGAAGCCAAAGCACTTTTTTAAAATCTACAGCTATATGCAATACGTATCTGAATATTTGTTTACATTCGCTGTAAATGAAGATGCTGTGAAATTTTTAAAACTTGGTTTCACAAAGAGTTTGTGCCCGCAGTTTAAGAAACATTTGTCCGACAAACAATTTCCGAGAAAATCAATCCTTATTCTCGACAGTGCTCCAATCCAGCAAGTGAGGAGTTACAAAATGGTGATATAAAGCGCAATATTTCTTCCGGCAAACGTTACAACCGATGTTTGTCAATCTATAGATCAAGGAATTCAAGAGGCCTTAAAAAAAATATATCGACGCCGCCTTCTCACCAGATTAATATCAAGTGTTGAAAATCGCGAGGACTGTCAGGTTGCTTTAAAATCAGTTGATTTGCTTGCTGTTATCACTTGATTATCTGAGGGATGGGAAGAGATTAGTTCTATTAGTGTGGTCGTGGAAAATATTATTAGATCATAAAGTCAGTGGTAAATGAGATGAAACTGACAAACAATGTGATTTGGACAGTTCAAAAGGCAACGAGTTGCTTGTTTCTCTAATAAAAAATATTCCAGGATGTGAAACGGGTAGTAATACGGATGACGTTACCGAATGAATGGGCAGCGACGAGGTCGAAAAAACGACAGATGAGGATATCATGGTATTCAACGAGGATCCAGCTGAAGAAAATATGGATAACTTGCCCCTTCTCAAAGTGTTATACTATATGATGAAGGACTGAAGGCGATCGAAGTAGCGCTGGAATACATTACTCAACAGGAAGAAGTGTCATCGGCTGATATCATTTGTTTACGCAAGTGGCGAGATATATCGGCAAGGAAGAGAATGCAGCGAAAGACAGACCTTTATCACAGACTTCGTTAAAAACTAGTTAATGTACCGTAAGTCAATTTTCATATTTACTTTTTTATAGGACAAGGTAATTATCATTTTTTCATTTCATTTGCAGTATTTAATCCTGAACTCCGGTGTATTTTGCTATCCGGACCGGCTGGCCGCCCAATTAATCCGGATAATCGTGAGTCAATTGTATATATATATATCTAATATCTTTAAACGAACAATTCTTGTGTATATGTATATATATATAGATACATTTCGCGTATCTCGGAAACGGCTCTAGCGATTTGGATGAAATTTGCACACTAGGGGTATTTTGGGCCAATAAATCGATCTGTCAAGGTCTAATCCATGGCAAAATTCTGTTTCGCGAGTTTTAAATGAATTTTAATATTTTCAGTATGATACTAATCAGGGTTGGTGGATCTTTCGACGAGGATCTAATAGATAATTTGTTCTGCCTTTAGTATTATTTTTTGATTTTCGAACGTCGACGATTATCAGCTCTGGTAGTGGCTTTGTGTACGGCCGCCGGTGGCGTCAATACTGATAGGACAAAGCACTAAAACATATGGTAGGCAGAACAGGCGAGTGAGTAATTCCAGAAACCTGGAAACGGCGAGGAACAAATAGGCAAAAAAAAGGCATCCGTCTTGGCTCTCAGTCGATTAGCGGACGGTCACATAATGGTGGTTCGAAAATCATGCGGTAAAAATATATATATAACAAAAAAAAAAACATAAACAAATCGAAAATATCGTAACAAACAGCTCATTTTTCATTTATTTTTTTGTATTAATTTTATATTTAAATAAAAAAAAAAAACTGCTTTTTAATAGCTACTAAACAAAAAAAGAGAAAAAGAAAATCGGTTAATAAACAAAGAAGGACTTTGCCAATTTATATGCAGATATTAAATGTTTTGCATATTTATATATTTGTTTGTGAAAGTGAATTACTGAAAATATGTTGTGCACATTTTAAAAACCCCCTTATGTGCACTATTATCACATTTTGCAGTGATTTAGTCGGAAATTTTTTGCTCGGTCGCCCAAGTACTATATATATATATATATATATATATACATGCGCAAGTGTGTGTGTGTGCGTAGCATATGTGTGGCAAAAAACAGCATAAATTACATTTAAACGAATTTCTTCATTCTGTAAAATACCGGAGTATAAAAATATACATTATTTATAGTTAAACTAGCTTCTTAGTTATTTATTCGGATCCACATTTTGAACTGAATTTTTGTTTTTCTCTTTTATTTCATTTTTACTAATATTTAATGCGCTATAAAAGAGTTATAATCATTCGAGATGGAGCGAAAGGCAACAGTGTTAAAATTTATTATACATTTAAGCGCCTGCGCAGGAATGTATTTTTCATAAAATACGCTTGATTTCGTTATTTCTAAATTTCTTAGAAAGTAATAACTTTATCGTTGATGATTATTTTCAACTGAATCTATTGAACTGTTAATTACAACAAGAATGTTTTGATGGCAAAAGTAACCATAAAACAACGCGTAATATTTTAGGAAAAAAATAATTACTTTTTATTATAGGCAGACACAGCATTTAATTTGGCCTTATTACAAACGGCATCCCAAGCTATACAGCCGGAATACGGCAGTGTAGTGCAGGCTTCGAAATCTAATATCTTAGGTTTTAACGAAATATAACAGTCTTTAACAACGATGTATTCGGCTAACGTTCCCACCATCCAATAAGGTAACGCTAACCAAACTTCGTCACCCACTTCGAATCTCCGAACGTTATGACCTACTTCTATTACAACACCACTACAATCTCTGCCCAATATTATCGGGAATTCGCGTTTCCGTTTCTATAAAACAGAAAAATGCACATTTAATTTATAAATATACGCGTTTACATATTCTTCAACTGAACCGATAAAATCGCATCAACAAATTTCAAAGTTCTTACTCGAAATAAATATTCCGAAGTATCCGGCTTTAAAAATAAATAAACGGGGAATTATTTTAAAAAATAAAATTACATAAAAAAAAACGAAAATTACTTTAAATAATATTATCGTAATGCCGGATTCAATAAACTCGCCTTCTGAAAACTGAACAATAAGACGCGAAGTCAAATGAAAAAAAAAATTAAAGATCGAAAAAAACGCAAGAAACAGCAGCAGCAATAGTCTGACTAAAAAATTATATAACGGAATTTCGGTAAACGCCTAGATGAGTCCCTCCTGTTCATTTTCGGTTGAAATTTCAGATCGTTAATTTTTTGTCTTACTCCGTACTGTGCGAACTAACACGAACCACGCGTGATTTTTAAATTTTTTAAATTAAAATAGCAATTTTTTGTTAGTAAAGAATTTTGTAAATATGATTTTGAAGCATTAACTTAAAAAATTTATCACTCAAAATAAAATAATTTAACCATAAATTTATAATAACTTTTTTAAAAATAACAATAAATAATTACACTAATTATGTATTGTTTTAAAATTATATGTTACATTTTAAAGTTAAATTAAAATTTTTACAACTATTTTTCAAAAATACATATATTAATATCGGAACAATACAGAAAAGATTAGCCTGACCTCCGCGCATGGATGATACGTGAAATCGAGAGGCGTTGCATATTTTTCGTTAATTTTTTTTTTCCTTATTTTGTAAATTTTTCAAAAGTACATGAAATTGGAACGATACAGAAAAGATTAGCTTGACCCCCGCGCAAGGGTGATACGTAAAATCGTAAAGTATTAGATATTTTTATTACCCATATATGTAATCGTTCGATCGTTTTTTCTTATTTCATAGATTATTTCCAATTTGTTGAACAATTTATTTTCTAACAATAAAAATAATTTAATCACAAAAAAATGAAATCGTAATTTATAAAAATTACTTACCACTAAATCTGAAGTATTTTAAAACCGAAAAAAATTACAAATTTGTATGATTTTTAATTTTTCAATAAGATATAAAATAAATTTATTGATAATACTTCGTACGGCGATTTTGAACTAAACAACGACAACATTGTATGTAGTAATATGAACTAAACCGAAGAGAGACTCATCTAGTACTGAAAAATTTCAAATGTTATTTTCATATCCCCCCGCCGCTAGAAACTCTCATTAAAAATGATGTTTTACAAAACGTTCTTTTACATCTTCATACATTTCTTTAAATCCTAAGCAAAAACCATTCGAAGGAAAAATTTCGAGATTACAGTACATAATAAATGGATAGACATCGAACAGAAAATAATATCACATTTTTAATTTTACAAATTAAACGCTCATCAATCGAGTAAAAAATTTGAAATATTTAAATCAGCAAACAACAAACTTTTATCTTTGATTATATAGAATTATCAGTTTCGACTTCGACAACTCCCCTGTAACCACTCTTAACTTTTCTCAATCAAAAGGTTGCAACAAAAAAAAAAAAAAACCGTAACGATTTGACGCGAATTTTATAGGCACGCATATATCTTAATCTTCGACCGTTGATTTGGAGGATTCGGAAAATTTTATTTATTTTGTACTCTCTGTTGACTTTTACCAATATTAATGAAATGCCTATTACGATTAGTTCACGTAATAAGAAAACACCTACTACACAAAATAAATTTCATTGCAAGAAATCTCTCTTTGCAACAATCCTCTGTCACGAATTTCTAAAATCAAGAACACTAAAAACATTACATATGTAAGAAGAAATGTTTTACCACTAAAAATTCCTTTGACAGTATCGGTTCGAATTCTCAGAATGTCACAATAATGCGCAAACCTTTTTAATCAATGACTACAATTAATTTACCTTTATATATTATTTCAACTTTTGATAAAGTGCTTTCATTTATATTTATTTTTTTCTGATTTAAAAACGGATCGATTTTACGTAAACCTATTTGAAAAATATAGCGATTAATGTATAATAATATTAATTAATCACTTCAACATTTTTAATAAAAACTTTCCTTGTTTTTTTATAATTTTCAGCGTTCGCCGAAGGTAAATGATATCTGTGTTGCGTTAGGTGTCCGAGCAAAATGGAACAACTTTTGTCCTTTTATGTACACAGTTGACTAATGCTACACAATCTTTGGTGACATTTACCGTTTTTTCAAGACATACATATATTTACACTAACTGCAAAAATACTTTCTTAGTTGATGCCTGCGTTACCAAAATTGGATATTATATTCTTTAAATTTCATATTTTTAGAACCAATGGCTGAGACTACTGAGTATTCATATATCAAACGTGTGTGTGTCTGTGTGTATGTGTCGTCCTTTCTTTTTCACCGTGTACCATAGAAATTAAGTGCATTTGTAACTCGTACATTCAGCTGAACACTGGGCATTATATGCTTGCGCGCAAGATGTAAACGTACACAAATCGACGATGAACATACCTGAATATGCAAAACGAGCGTGATCTGCTGGTGTGTACCTGTATCAAGCCACAACATAAGATGGTATGCATAGTGGTTCATCGTTGCTCTCCGCACGATCGTACATATATATTAAGCTATATGTAAGTACTACTAATAATAAATGCTTTCTTATAATAACCATTACTGAATTTTGATAAATGCGTCTGATAACTCGCCCGTAACCGGTGGCAATTTGTATATCGAGAATATCTACGGAAGCAGCCTTTACATGGATTAATACATCATTTGCTGAAGTGATAACAGGTGTCAATGTTTCATCCAACAAAGTAATACCCTAAAACAATAACAATAATAATAAAAAAGCATTTTCTAAAATTAATATTATAAAAAAATACATACAAATCATATCCGTTAATAATAAAATTGTTCATTTTTATTTTATATATATATATATATATATATATATATATATATATATATATATATATATATATATATCGGTTTCATAAAAATGTATTGATCTTAAACGATTAAATAATCGCATTCAGTAACAGTGCAGATATTAATGTAAACTTGATTTTAGAATAACAAATACAATTATTCCTTAAAGTAACAACTAGAAGAAATCTTTTCGAAGGTATAAAAATTAAAAACTATTTTGCAAGAGTTTTTAAAAAAGGAATGAAAAGAAATGTATAATGCAAAAAAAAAAATTATTAAATGTTTTACTAAATATATGATTAGAAGTATATTTATAACTAACCAAAATTTTTGATACGCCGTCCCGTTTTATGAATAAATAAGTTTGACACGTTAACATTTAATTACATGTCTCAGTGATTTCTATACTTAGCTACTTTTTCTATTCTATTCCAGTGCTTGTTCATAATAGCAATAGGGAATTTATACTTTGTGCGACAAACCTCAATTCCACCACAATAAGGTATCATCACAAAATATCTATCAACATTATAAACATAATCTTTTACTGGATATATTATATATATATATATATATATTTTTTTTGTTTTTTCAATTCTGATTTCTCTATTCTTGATACACTTTAGAAACTTTTTTCATAGAAAATGCACTCAAAATTTGAAATATAGATAATCTTTTATTAACCTACCTCAAAAATTTAACTCTAAAAAAAAAATGTCTATTTTTCTCTCAAAATTAATCAACTTATTTTCTCTATATATATATTAAATAGCAAAATTTTCTTCATCAATACATCGAAATATGCGGAAATTGGTTACTAATTGCAGGCTGTAGTGATCATTACAATCCTTTTCCAATGTTTATTATCCTTTTTTTCATATTACGTCTTTACTGTTCCAACTGAACCATCGAGCTCATTTTTTTTTCTTCTTTTTAGTAATACATGTTTTCACTTATTCTTCCTACATCTTCAATGTCCTATTGGCGCTTCTAAGTATCCTTTAATCCCCAACTTTGTAAATAAAATGTATAATTTAAACTTCGTAGCTTTCCATGAGCACATTTGTCTATTCTGGTAAATACGGCAGCCAACATAATACCTATGTATGAACCACCTATACTAATAATGCAATGAAGCGAACTTTACTAGTTTACATTACACATACGCACATGTACAATAATGCGCTACAATTAGTCGTTGCTTTTAATATGGATTTCCATTAATATTTCCAATTGTTCTTATTCTTTTAATATTTACTGATTATCTAATGCAACATCAAAATTTTTTACAGTTATACATACATACAACGGAATAAAAAAAAAAAAAAAAAGCATACTTACTGATATACCAGTATAATTATTAGCAACAATAGCGCGCATCGGTATAATATATTGAGGATGAGGATAATACGAAAGACTCAATAAGATACCTATGGAACCACCAATAAATAATCCAATACATCCTGCATACACATGGCCAGTATTCCCTACAAGTTACAACACACTACATTATTAAGTGTTTAATGTTCATTATCTTTTACTAATATTAAGCCCTGTACAATAACAAAAAATAAAAAAACAGCCTTATAAACAAACCATTGTTTTTAAAATTCCATCGATGATTTTTGAAAATTATAATAAAACACAATTACTAATTTCGTTTATTTTTTAATAATTTACTTGATTACCTTAATATTTATCGGAAGTTTCATAAAACGTAACTTTGTGTATATATACCGCGCAATAACTGAGATTATATTGGGAGGAGAGTTTATCATTCTAGAAACTTCTGGATAATAATTGTTGAATCATTAAAGGGCACATTTTATACCAGGAAAAAAGTGTTAAGTTTCCTTAATTATTTCAACTATTTTCAGATCACTTAAAACTTTATTGGAATTTTCTGGCTCCAAATTCAGTTTTAAGCTAGATCTTTTCAAGTCATAAAATTCACCAAAGGACTTTGTTTTCTATTTAAAATCGTTAATCTTCAAATTTAATATAAGAATATATAAATAGCAAGAAAAACACTGGTAAAATCCATTCTGCATTAATGATGTTAATTGAATAAATATCATCACTCATTTCCAATATTCAACGTGTGTGAAGCTACAGAAGTGTTTGTACCACGTTGCTGTTGTTTTTTAATTTTAGGTGATTGAAGATCTATTCATATTTCCTTTGCAATAGGGCCGCGAAAGGCAAGATCTTTTATAATAGTATCAAAAGTTAAACGGTGAATTTCATAATGAGAAGAATTTTTTTGATGCGAACTGATGACCTACACACAGGCTTTGACTGTAAATTATAATCAATTTTATAAAATCAGAATACTTCGAAATAATGAATACTGAAATTATGAATTTTTATTGCAATGCAGTAAAGTTGCAAATTTTCTTATGCAAGTTTTTCTAAATTTTATAAGATAAAATTTTCTTCATAATAAATTTAAAATTTTTTTTTGTTAAACCTTTAAAAATCAGATTTTCACTGTATAATTACGAAGTACATTCAACCAGAATTAATTAACTATCAGGCTGTATGTGAAAACTGGGGAGATGTATGATGCAACTCTGAGTTTCGCGCATAAACAAATATTATTCAATAAACAGTATAGCAACGTATAAAGTTTGTATTCTAATAAAACATTTTATTTTAATTTATTGTCATTCGAAGTGTTTTAGTGAAATAGCGATAAAAAAATTGTTAAACTAAAAATATACATATATCCGAATAGACATGTAGAAAAATTTTATAAAACATTGCTTTATACATCGATATTTCATACCTAATGCGCATCTATAACCATACTTTACGTATCGTCGCAAGATAATTTATGTTATCTCAAATCGCAATTCATTAAAATCTGTTGCGAGGACACGGAATATTTGTTAGAGTGAACCGTAACATATTGAAAAATATAAAAAATAAACACGCTAGATCAAATAAAAAAGGAGTTTCAAACGAATAAAACAAATACATGCCAAAAAAATTAAATATGATTTAGAAAGAGAAAAGTCAAATTCTGTCTTCATCCTGTAATGGTTTAGTAATAGGTTGAACAATATGAAACGAACCCATGAAGAAAGAATAATAAAAAATACTTAATTTTTTGAAATTCAAACATTTATACATTATAAATTAGTGAATGTTTCTTCAGTTACTTTTTTTAAGTTTCAAGCTAGCAACTAAACTAAATTAAATATATTATGATTGTTGTATTGCATACTTTCACTGGTTTTATATATAATGCTACCCCGATAGATACATTGAATATAATTTCTATCAACGGTAACATGTCAAGGTTTTATAAGCTGAGAGGGAATTCATTCTTTCACTATTTTGCCTACGCGCTCAGCACACCATTGTCTAACAAGCAAATATTTTAGGTTGTGATTAGATGTAAACATTCAGTGTACTTCACATATAATCATTAAAATCTCGCCGTAAATAAAATTTTTACTATTATTTATTTATTTATTAATTTTATAATTTCAAATGAATATTATGGCACTTTAGTATATTACAAAACTATTAAAAAAATTCTTAATTTTTTTAACTTGATAATAAATTTTATTTATAAAACATACGACTTCTTTAAAACACAGCACAGATGCTATACACGCAACCTGCAATGACATATGGAAATCCGGTATATGGCCAGAAGAGATCGTGTCGATCAACATATATTACTTTACATAAGAAGGGATCTCATAAACAATGAGGAAAATTACCGAACAATATCATTAATTCCGCACGCTAGCAAGGTAATGTGTTAAAGATTATTTATGAGCGCCTATATAATCTAATGCGTAACGAGATTCCATGGGAACAAGCAGGTTTTATGAAAGGGAGGGGAACACGGGAACAGATTTTGAACATGTGGCTATTAATAGAAAAAGCACGTGAATATAACATTGAAATGGTTCTATGCTTTGTGGACTATAAAAAAGCTTTTGATTGTGTTCAATGGAGAGTAAACTTTGGCCGATCTTAATTGAAATGGAAGCACCGAGACATTTAGTACGCTTAATCGCAAATCTATATGAGCATAGTACATCAAAAGTCCGAATAAATAAAAATACATACTCGAAAGACTTTTACCCGTCGCGCAGTGTACGGCAAGGCTGCATCTTATCCCCCCTGAGGGTTGTACAACCTCTATGGAGAATACATCATGCGTAAATTCTTGCAGACTAATGATAGTGGGTTTTCAGTCGGAGGAGTTCAAATTTCAAATCTTAAGTATGCCCAGACGATGCAACACTAATAACCGGCAGCTTAAGCAGTATAGCGCAAACTCTAAGTCGTTTTGAAAAATGCAACGCTGAATATGGATTAATAATTAATAAAGATAAGACGAAAATTATGATTATAGATAGGCAAAATGACAATCGGCCGGAATTACATGATGTTGACGGCGTGGAAATTGCGAAACAGTATCGATATCTGAGGTTCGATAGTAGAAAATCGAGAGGGATCTGAAGCGGAAATTAGACGCGTAGAATAAATATAACAAAAAAGTGTTATGTGTCGGTTAAAACGTATATATCCGCGGTATTAAAGAAAGTAAAAATAAGACTAGTGAATAGTCTGGTTTTCTCAGTATTTCTAAACGGCGCAAAAACATGGACTCTACGTAAATCCAATATCGATGAAACATAGATGCGTTAGTAATATTATACTGTTGGAAATGTATATTATGAATAACATGGACGAAAAAAAAAAAAAAACAGAACAGCTCGGTGTTACAAGAAATAGACGTAACGAAAAGATTATCGCATCGGGAGTAATTAGAAGAATACTGTGAAATACTCTTTAGTTATGTGATAGGAGCAAATGGATTTGAGACGAGAATTCTGGAAGGAAAAGTAGAAAAGAAGACATGGTCACGTTCCAATCAGATGGTCAGACATGATCCGGACAGCTATAGAAAAAAGGTTCGTAGAATGTGTTCGACCGGCTCACAACGGAGATCAGTGGCGACATCTTATACATCAGATGGACAGATCATAATCACGATAACTCCACCAGGGATTCACGACTCATTGATGATGACGACTTATTTTGCTTTCCACAGATGTTAGAAATAATAAATATAAACAAATCAAGTAAACTATTTCAAGAACAATATTTATCACTTTCGGACATAACACAATGATAATTTTTTCTAAAATATTTTCTTTATTTACTGTTTTCTAAGGATTATATAGAATGCGCAAATGATTTTTAAACATTTAAAATTTTAATCTGCTCTTTTATTTTACGTTTCAAAACTGTTTTATCTCAAATACAAAAAAGGTATTAATTTTTGCGAATTTCGGTGAACGTTTTAAAATGTTAAATACAAAAGCTCGCGATAAGAATATTCTTACTGTTTTCTGTGAAAACGAAAAAAAAAAAAAATATATTACTAAACTATTTAAATTCAGTAAAACTAAAATAAACAACAACATTTAAAAAAATCAGAACAATATTGTTAAACCGAATCGGAATAACTTGGCAAAAATAATAGAATTTCAGAATAATTTAAAGGAGAAAATTAAAAATGAAATGGTAGTAGAAGAATTCGCACAATTTATTCAAACAAATGTTTATGCTTATTTTTAAGTAAATTAATTAAATGTTGTTAAAACCAAAAAAAACAAACTAGACAAGCTAGTGGTTTCATTTTAGTATATACATACATACATACATATACATATATATATATATATATAAACTTACATTTAGTAAACGAACTTGTACAAAACGAATAATAACGTCCAACAAATGTAAAATTTAAGTAACTGCGAAATAAGTCTAGTGAAGTCTTCATATAGGTAATTGCCCTAAGTGTATGAAACTCCAGCATATCTTTTGTACAACCACAAACCGGTGAATAAACATTGTGAAACATTGTACGTGCATTCTCATTCAATAATTTAATTGTCTGCGCGATGGAATTGACAGTCAATACTATTTCCTCCTGTAACGCGTACAAATAATATAAATAGTATATGATGTTTCATAAAACGACCGCTTAAATAATACATCATTCAGTTCTTATAAAAAACGTAGTTTTATTAAATATTCGCTTGACTAGTGCATAATATACCGGACAAAACATTAGTGTAGCAAATTATTCAAATTATATATGTGACTATAACAGTTAACATGTTTTCTAAAGAACGTATTATTCGGTAAAAATTTCAGTACATTAATTAGTAATTCTAGCTTGGTAAAAAATAATCTTAAAATTACCTGCAATGATCTTAATACAGTCGATGTTTTGTGTCTTATTACTTCATCCATTTTTTTCTAATTTTGTTCAACTACCTGAAAAAAATATAAAACGATGTAACCGACGGTTCTTCCATTTTCTTGTTTTTCTCATTTATTTCAGTTCATTATCTTGCTTTACATTCTTTAATAAAAATTTAATAAAAAAATAAAATTAGCATTTATCGTATCGACAGGATTTACTTGCATTATATAAACGATAAATTATAATTTATACTTGCCATATTTAATAAATCTGAGAAAGGATAAAAATTTTATTTTCTAAAAACATTATATGTATGTCCCACCCGCTAATATTTTAGAGTATAAACTGTTTCCCGCGCATAAATGAAATAAATTAATGAATTTTAGTGTTACATTATTCAATACCATTTATTTTACTTTATTATGAATAACAAATCTATTAATAACAACATACACAGCCTTTCCGCATACTCTTTTAAACGGCGAAGTTAACCAATAAACTAACCTTCAAAATCGAATACATCTTTTGAGCAATGAGAATGTCTTATCAAATCGATTCGATATACAACAATCGTTTCTTGTTGACGGTAACAACTCTGCTACCGATAAGTTAACCTGGATTCGGATGGGTCAGTTACAATTTTTGTATCAACTTATTTTCAAATTTATTTTTGCGTATAATTTTGCATTACAATTTTTAATCGAATACGAGTGATGTACTCTTTTCATCCAATCGTATTAAAGTTATATCAATATCAAAATAGATCCCAAAACAATTTTTTCTTCGTTTAGTGTAAACATTGAGCGTTATAAATTTAATTATATCGTGCGATTTTAAATCAAAACTGTTAATAACTGTGAGAAAGTTGTTTAGATTCGTTTAAAATCGACATGTATTCAGCACATCTAATACGGAAAAGTACAGATTAACTTTAAAATCATGGGCACATAGGCTATGCAGTTGAGACGCAAGTGTCAAACCGAAATAAAAAAATTTTGCAAAATAAATATATGTGTAGTTTATATGATTGTATTCATTTAGATTTATTTTATAATTTACTTTGTAATTTGAATCAGAATTAGGGAAAATTTATCAGGTTATAGGCAATCTTCGATATCATACAGAGGTAACAAAAATTTTCAATGATGGACTGACTCTATTTTATCATAGTAAACAGACTTTATATGTAGCATACCTCTCAAATGTTTAAACTATTTATATCGATAATTACCGTGTAACTTGAGAATGTCTTGTAACTTCTAACCATGTAACTTTAAAAGCAACTAAAACGCTGGAAGTGAGCAGCCAAAATGGAAAAATCTCCTCCTACGTCATCGTTGTATAATATGATTGCAAAATTGTTAAACTATATCGATTTCTTATAACAATTATCGACTTTTTTGAATTTTACTTGCTGTCTTCAGCAATTAAATCAATTCTCAGATGCCATTTAGTCCTATTATCGGTTTTTGCTGTTCTGCTCTTTTCATGAATTTTATGCATTTATTTATACATAAATTGTAATTATTCAACATAAAAGAATAATAATTCATGAAGTGATGAAATGCGTGTTTAGAACACTTTGTGTATATAGTAATTTTAAATTTTTATTACGGAAAAATGTAATGGTGGAAAAGGAAGTATAAGTAGTAATCATGGTCAGTAGATGAATTAAGAAAAATATAATTTATCTTTTTCTTATCGTCGGATATTATAATACATTTTGAGAAGAAAATTATGTGAAAATGTTAATACTCAACGATTTACATAAAACTTTTTTAGAATTTAATGTGTGGAAACGAAAACAGGAATTAAGTAAAATAGAACAGTGAACCGTACAATGCAGTAAAGGAAAAAAAAAGAATGGAGCTGTTTATTTGTAATTTTGTTGGCCAAGTAAAAAATAAAATACACAGACGTCGTATTTATCGTAGAAAGAAGCTTTATAGGATTGGTGAGTTATATATAATCTGTATTGTTAATAACTAAAAGATTTAGTAAAATGAAAAGAGTGCTTTTGATATATAATTAATAGATTGTACTGCACAATTATAAATAGGTGTAATGTGTGTCGAGACCATATCATAGTAGTAATTGTGGATGGAAAAGTTTTTATTGAAAATTTTGCAACACTGGATTTGTAAAAAATAGTTAAGCTGTATACCAATGAACACGGAAGAAAAAAGGAAATATGTGGTAACCATTACATAGTTTTCAATAGGATATTCACATTAACATTTACACCTTTCAAATATTTATTATAAGTATATATATATATATATATTCCGGAAATGAAAGATTGCAATAACTAAAATTCATATGTTGATATTGTTTTGTAAAACTTCATTCGGCATATATTCATATGTGATGCAAAGTATTTATGATGAATATGGTATCTAATAAAACATAAACTTTTCAATATTTAACAACCCACTGAACTTCACTAAAATTTTATTGTAAATCCTTTTTAAACAATATAATTGAGTTTTTTGCAGTTCTAAAAACATATAAAAATAAATCTTGTTGAAATTAAATAGAATGGTATTTGTAAAAGTGTATTGGTTTTAAAAAATTAATATGGTGGATGGTGTAACAATTTCTGAATATAGAAAATATTAAGAATATATTATTTAAGACAAATTTGAAATAAGCGAAAGTGGACATGTATTTAAATACTAAGGTGGAAAAAAATTATATAGATGTTAATTTATGTACATTTCATGTTTGTTTATTTGTTTTTATTGCTTTCGTTCAAACATTTTATTCAGTTTTAAAAAATTAATATTTATTCATAGATGAAATTATAGGTGTTTCATGAAAATTTTATCTCAACTGCTCTTGTTTTTTAAGATGCAGGTTGCAACCAGTTTTTAACGCTTTGATTAAGAGAAACTGAAAAAAACATTCAAAGTATATTTTTAAAAAACGTTATTTTAAAATACTCAATAAAATTAATATATAAAACTATTAATAATTTTTTTTTATTAAGGAACAATTACAAAATATCCTATAAATGTAAACTTATGAATGTTTTGGAACAAAAGGGAGGGAATTTATTTTATAAAATACATTTAGATTCCTTTTTTATTTAAAAATTATGAAAAATTTTATCATTAAAGTTAAATTAATATATAGAAAAACTATAAAAAAGTAATTCAGAATATATTATAAATCACTACCCTAAATGTAGAGGAATATATTTTGGTAACTTTCAACTTTGATTTTATTGTTAATTGATGAAATTATCTATTTCTATTTATTAACATAATATATATTTTATTTAGTAAATATGATTCAAAATATAATTTAAAGTACATTGTTTAATATATTTTTTTCTATTTATTTACATTTATGTTTCATTTGCAGATTTCATATGGTCTGACCACACTTATTTGGATCAACATATAAAATAAATTTTTGTGATTTGAATTGCTGTTGTTTATAGTTAAATTAGACATTATATTGTATGTTATTTTAATTTTAAGTCACAGTTGTAATTTACTATAACCCAAACATCTTACATTTGCTGAATGTGTGATTTATTGATTTATTTTTTCTGCAGATTTTTACTAAAAGAATTATTTATGTACTGTAATTTACATTATTGTAACAACTGAAAGTATTACAAAAACTTTTTTACAATACATATTTTATTCACTTTTGAAAATTCTTATTCTTTGATTAATTTCATAGTGTAGATCTTTTAATTTTATTAAATTTCAGAATGTGTTATTTAAATTTATTTCATATTTTGTTAATAACTTTTATAAGTCTGCTATATTTTTTAATAGAAAAGATGTGTGTACTACAAATCTCCAGTTTATTCATGTGATTCAACTGCGTATTATATATCTTTAAAACAAGGTCAATCAAGCATGATGCTCTGTGGGCTGAGGATTCTATATATTAAGTTTAAGATAATTTACATTTATATAAAATTAAATTCGAAAAAAAGAAATCTCTGATTTTTTGTACTGCAAAAGGGGAGAAACACTATTTTTGGTGCTTTTTTGAACTTTTTTCTAATTTTGAAAGTTTCAGTAAGAAAATGGAATATAGTTTCATTCTTAACAAGTAGCAATCTTCCCATCAATATTTCACATGCAAGGAATGGAAGGATATTTTTTTTTGAAAATTCAAGTTTAAGTGCCTGGAAGGCATAAATATAAAGCTGTAAGCTCGGCTATAGTTTTCTTATAAGGCAGGCTTTTATTGCATATATTTGAGATATGTTTTGGTTTCCCTAACTATTATATTTTAACTATTACTTAGGGGAACATCCTTTTTGTTTGTTTGTTGTTTTTTCTCCAAATAGAAGGGGTTTAAATTATTTTTTAGCTATAACTTTTTGGTTTTATGAAAAAACTTTTGCGCTTCATTTTATATTTTGAATTTCATTGAGTTTTTTGCTATCTGGAGTAATCAATTACCTTGAAATTGTAGATTGTCTAAAGAATATTTTAATTGTAATTTTTGATCTAACGTTTGTGAGGTATTGATTTTTATTTGATATTTTTATTGTTTCTGAACCATTTTATTAGGGTTCCAAAAACATCATATGTGTATAGAATTCTAAAAATTGAACAGTCTCAACAAAAATTATCTATTACAATTTTTAATACAATTATTACTGATATTCAAATTTATTGACATAAAACAAATTAATTGTTGGTGTGTTTTTAAAATTTTATAAACTATTTAAAACTAATTCTGATTACAATCTTTAAGAGCAAATTATATTTTATTTTGATCTAATAATTGAAATGTTACTACAAAATGTATAACTAACATCTCTGAATTAATTTTAGTAATAATTTCTTTCAAATTTATTTCACAAATATAAATAAATCTTAGCCATATTGGGAATGTTTAGTATGATATATAAAAATCATCTGAATTTTCACCTGTCTATTTATTATGAATATGATAAATAGGAAGAAAACACTGGTCTAAACGAAAAAGTTGTGATTTATATTTTTCTTCACAATGATGTCCCTGTAACAGAATGGCCATTTTCAATTCACTGCAGAATAATTTACTTGCTGACTTTGGAGTTTTAGTTTTGGAGGTTAAAATAAAAAAAAAATTCCAAGGGGTTGCTACTGAATTCAACTTACAACAAAGCATGCATAATGAATTGAACGATTATTACAGAACATGAATAAAAAAAATTCCTGTAATTCAGATACTGACCAGTGAATTTTTACTTCCTTCAAACTCAAATTAATTCTTGAGCAGATGAGTAAATAAAAAAACAATCTAAAATAATTGAACATTTGAAGGATGGGGAGGTAATATTTAATAACAGATTTAATCTAAATATAAATATCTAAAATTTTTTTGTACACTGTTTTAAGTAATAACTGTAAAACTTCATGCAATGTATTGTAAGACATTATTCCTTAAATAAGAAGTTGTCAGATTGACAATAACTACTCTAATTTGTTCCATTAGTGTTCTGAACAATGATCCTAAATATTTACAATCCTTTAATTATTTTGAATCGAAACACACTTAAATTTTGGTAATCAATGTGTAAGAAATGAATCTTAAAGTGAAGAAACTAGCACACAAATTGATATAAATAAAATTATGCCATTGCTTTTTTTTTTTTTAATGGACAATTTGTGCAGTTTGCCTAACAGATACTTAAATAAATGTTACGAAAATGGAACTCAGAAATAAGAGAAAAGTAAATAAAATGTTAAAAGTTAAATCTTTTTTTTTATTTCACAGTCTATTTTTTGATAGAAAATGTTAATTACTTTCATGTATTTATTTTGCAAAGCTATATATCTTCATTGGGTATAATTTGATTTTAAAATATCGATTTATAGTGTAAAATAAGAAATCTGCAATTAAGACTCATTCCATTTCATATATTAGTCCCTACACAAAGTTAAAACAAGACTTTCTGATGTATGTCCTCTGTTCTGCATTTTCTTAAGCAAAATAATTGTTCTCAGTCCTTGAAATCATTTATAATAATGTGTAGGAATTCATTTTTATATAATGGTTAATCTTTTTATAGTATAAAATGCCCATGTATTATGTGCAATTATAAATTCTATCTGTTACATACACATATGATTAGAGAAAAAAAATAAAATTGTTTGATATATTGCCTCAAAAATTTGGTGTTACAGTGAACAGTTACAGTGAATAATAGCAGCATTCAGGTTATAGAAATGAGTATTGCTGTAAGTGGAAGAAATGCATAATTTTTATGCAATATTGCAACCAAAATTTGTTATTCATGTAATGAATTATGGCTTATAATGATAGCTGAA
Source organism: Icerya purchasi (assembly GCA_039619475.1). NCBI lineage: Eukaryota > Metazoa > Arthropoda > Insecta > Hemiptera > Monophlebidae > Icerya > Icerya purchasi. Next base: position 518,195,014 of record CM077115.1, on the reverse strand, counting down.
TATATAGTTTTAAAAGTTTTTATAGATGAATTTAACTAACATTGTCACTCGATATGTTTTTTTCTTAAAAAATAAAAAAGATGACAAAAGACTGCTACTAGTATCAAATAAGTCACTAGTCAGTTTTTGTTGAAATATAGTCAGCCATATTAATATTTCGTCACAGCATTGTGAAATAAATTAACGCACCAAACTTTTTTAATGGAATAACACAAAGAAAACCCGCCTAAATATATACATGCAAAAAAAAATCATAAACAAAAAAGTACCACAGCTCTGGTAACAGCAAACACAAAAAGTTAAAATTGGTGTGCCACAATAATATTTAGTCAATGACGGACCAACGCATGAGCAGCAATCCTGGGTTTTCCCCAACATGAGAAATTACATTAATGCAGGGAGGGCAGTACATTGCCTGCATATCAGTCATTAATAAATATTAAGTTGCAGTTACTATGCAAATAATGTAAGTACAGTTGTAGTGGAAAAAGTGTTGTGTGAGATCAAAAACAGCTCAATTGCGACTTGTGAATTTGTAATTTTTCATAACAAAAAATAATGTACTGGACAGTGAGATAAGTTGATTACTAAATATATTTGTGAATCACCGTAAATGTAATTTTTCGGCAGTATCAAAAGGAAGTTGAATCCATTTCATTCTGCAAAAAAAGAAGCCGAAAAAAAATGGGCGCTCTTGATGTATAGTTTATTAAGCGACTAGTATCAACAGATAGAAAAGTAAGTGTTCAGAAATTAGTAACAGCCTTACACGAATACTGGATAAATGGTTTCAGGTGGCTGACAGTATATGGAATCTTTCTTCTCTTAAAAATCATTAAATTTTTTTATTAGATTAACTTAGATTGTTATATCTTTCTTACTATTATAATAAAATACATGAATAGACTGATTCAATTCCAGACTAAATTTGCATTTCATATTAAGTAATTTCACCTATATTAGTATTTTTTATTTTATATATACATATATGGCTAGTATGAAGGTCATAAACATATTTTATTTCTATTCCATCATTAAGGCGAATTTTTAGCATGAATCAGTAAGTTTGTTCTGTAAAAAATATTTTTGCAATATTTATAAATGTAAGATAATTATTCATTAAAGAGAAAAACTTATATTACTTTATGTTAAGAAAATGGGAAGTCCATTAAAAGTTAACAAAATAGTTTAGTGATTTTCATACAACAATTTTAAAATTGAAAAGGAAAAGTAAAACAGAATAAAGGAAAAATGGTTGAAGTAAATGTACTAAATTTTAAAAAAATTTGACATGGTTTAAATTTCAATAAAACATTAATGTTCATATTAGTGAACCAAATTTTATAGAACAAACCAACAAATTTGCTGAAAAACTTAGTGTACATAATTTTTAGTATCCATCTTCATAAATACAGCAGTTTTGTGATTGCCATTGTACTGCATCTTCAAAAACCGTTGTAGAAGCACTTAATTTTTTGAATGAAATTTTAGAAAACTCATTAGTGTTCGGGCTCAGTTTATTTTGAAATGTTATGCAGAAACAATTCAGTCTTAGAAACAAAATAATAATTCAGTAGATTATAATTATTTCTTGTTGTACAAAACTTTTATTTATCTCTACATAGTTTTCTTTTTAAAAATAATATAACATTACTGAATTTGATATTTTACATTAAATATAAATTCATTACATGTTTAAAAATTACTTGTAAAATTTGTATTCGGCATAATAAAATTATTACTTCACTTTTTTATTTTATATAATTCCTTTTTCTACCTAAAACATTTGGTATTGAAAATAGTTTATTATGTATATTTCGGGGTATTTTTCATTTAGTATTATTTTATTAAGTTATGTCATTTTCAGTCTTACTACTTTAAGTAATTCATAATATATTTAATTGAAATCAATGCTTTTAAAAAATTTACACAGTATTGGGGAACTTATGTTCAAAATTATCCGATAATATAGATACATAATTTTCTTTAAAAATTTCATTTAATTTTCTATTCCCATTTAATAGATAATTTTTCTGAATAGTACTGCATAAAATAAAATCCCGCATTATAGTTTCATTATACAATAAATAATATATTTTTAAAATTTATTCTACACATTACTGTTAATTATTTAAAAATTTTTTACAGTGTACGAAAATCCATATACATATTCAAAAAACTAAAATTTATTTTATGGATTAATATTTTGCCGTCAGCTTTTATGTTTTTTAAAAACAAAATCAATTTAAAACATTTATTTGATTACCAATTTTATTGCATCTAATAACTGTTAAAAACATTAAATTGTATATATATATATATATATATATATATATATATATATATATATATATATATATATATATATATACATACATATATAAAAATAATTAGTAAATATAAAATATTAATTAATTGTAAAAATAATATTTTTTATTACATTTTAAGTATTTTTTAAATATTTAACACTTATTATGATGGAAAAAAACTAATTTTTTGTAAATTTTCATTAAAAGCCTATAAAATTTAGGAATATTATCAAATAATGACGTAAGAGGTTTTTCTTTCATTTCGGCTGCTCACTTCCATCGTTTTAGACGATTGTATGTAACTTTATGCAATTACAGAGAAACAAATAAAGGATGGCTTTTCATTAAATGCCTACAGGTTCCGATCCTACCAAAAATTTTGAATACGACTTAATTTTATACTTTAATGAAAATTAAGCTTAAAGGTTGTAGTTAACAGTAAATTATGCATTTAGCAGGTACATTTCTTTTCAATTGGCAAACACTTCAGTCTTGCCTATACAGCACTTTTTAATAGAAATAAATATGAGAACGTTTGTAATTAGATAGAAGGTTGTGATGATAGTCGCGACATTAGGATTCATGGTCAGAGTTTAAAAAGCGAAATAGAAATTTTATCTATCTGACAGTGCTATGCGTTTACTTTATAAATGATGGACCAAAAAAAAGTAGGCGTTTGAACCAATGAATTCGCAAAATAAACATATGACGTCAAATGAATCAAATTTTCGTTTAGCTTTTTAATCTCTGTTTATGGTAAAGAATTTAGAATGAAAAATTATTAATCAAAACTGATTAGAAATAATTGTTAACCAAAAAAAAATTTTAATTGAACTAAAGTTGACCTGGGATGAATGTAGACTTATATATTCAACAACTCTCATTAGCCCATTGCTATACTACAAAGAGTATTTTAAACTTTAAACTATTTTGTTTCTCAGGAATGTACTGTAAATGAATATAAACTATATAATGATAAATCAGTTGCTAGCACAATGCAATATTTATCACAAAGTACATTATAAACAGTTTTTTGTTGAACATCCATCTAGTTATCTTTAATTACTTTACTAATATATAACAAGGAAAGTAAGTGCTTATAATTATCATATTTTACTTTTACTTACAGACGGAATAAGTATTCTCCAAAGACTGTTTGTTTTATTTTCTGGATCAACAAAACGATGGGAAGTAATATCCAAGCACATAGAAGGATTATCAGTGAAAGAAGTTCGCGAAACTCGCTGGGAGAGTAGAGTTTCTATCCTTGCTGCTGTTCGCTTTCACTACTCTTCAGTTCATGATGTCCTTTTAAATCTTCACGAAGAAACAAATGATTCAGTTGCAGCATCAGAAGCCTTATCGCTGGTACAGAACATGGAACAATTTGAGTTCATATTGTTATGGTTCAAGTAAACATTGTAAGTAAGACTATGCAGTCTGAAACTATGGAATTACCAAACGCATCGTAATTGATGAAAAACTGCATGAAATTTGAGAAATAGTACCGGACTTTTACGTTTACCCTAATAACAGCTAAGGGAATAGCATCTCAGGTTGAGATAGATACGATTTTTAAGCCAGTAGAAACCGTTATTTAAATTCGAAGCCGTAAATAAGACCTTAATTTATCCTGAAGAATTATTCAAAATGAACGTTTTTTACCCTATGACAGATATAATTGAGAATGCATTGGTCAGCCGATTTAGATAACTGTCAAAATTCAACGATACATGGTCATTTTTATACAACATCAAAATAATTTCTGAAAAATTAAACCGATAGGGAAAAATGTGATGTGTCTGGTTGCGAATTGGTTGGGGAACTTTTCAGCCTAAACCCATTATTAAAAGATTTATAATCAGCAGAGCCATTAAAAGTTCTTCGACTAATAAAAAAAAATGAGTAGCAGGATATTTTCTCGAATGTGTGGATAGCGCTTTCTATCTTGCTAACTATACCAGTAACTGTCGCTAAAGGAAAATGAAGTTTCGGTAAATTAAAACGTATAAAAACTTACTTACGATTTACTAAGTATGTGTTGGAAAAGACAATCAGATCTTTGAATTATGCCTATAAAAAATGCTATAGCGCAGAAGTTAAATTATTCGGACTTAATAAAAAAGTGTATAAGCCCAAAAACTAGAAAGGTGGCCATCTAGGGTTTTTTTTTTTTATCAAACTGTTTGTTCTTTTATTTTAAGATTGATTACTGTTTGCAGGATAAGAGTTTAAATAAAAGTTGTCAAACAAAATATTAATTGTTATTATTTCTCATCTAACAAATTGACATTCAGATACATGCCTGTAGATGTTTGGTCAGTCTGATACTGCTTATATATAAAAAATTACATTCCCTTTTATCTGAAAGTAATCACGGATAAGCATTTGCATAGAAAGAACGCTAAGTTTTATATTTGGAGGGGCGCGATTTTGAGGTCTCGCACTACCTAAAAATTTTGCTAGGGCCGCTACTGCACGTATACTGTGGGAACCACAAACTCCTTCCTGGTCACACTGATCAAAATCCTCTCCTCCCCCCAACAGATCTCGGACGAGCCGTGATCCTGTGTCAACTCGTCCGGGCCAAGATTATTCGAGATAATGATATGGTTCGGCATCGCACGTTTTAACGACGGTCTATTCGATTCGATGTCGCTTCGTCCGCACTTTTATGAAATAAATTTCTTTTGCCGTGTACTTTTGTTTTTGGAGTCAACAGAGGTTATACGACAATACCACAGAAATCACTCGCAGAAAGAATGAACAATAATTTGTTTCGATTCTCTTCTATTGTTCGCTTTACACGTACATCTACCTGGACGTCAATACATAATTTCTTTGCCTTACTGATTTCAACAAAATTAATTGCATTCCTTGAAGCATTTTCATGCCAAATACTTTTTATCTTTTATATATTTTTTTTTTTTTTTTTTTTTTTTTAGCCGATGAGGGAAGTTTATTAGTTGATTCTGTGTACAAACATGATAGGTGTACTTATAGCTATTTATACAATTAAGTATGTGTGTTGAATGTGTGGGTACGTAAATTATAACACAGAATTAGATGTAAAACGAATATAAGAATAATTAGAGGTGTAATGGCGATGATAATACTTAGTCACCTTTACACATAAAAACCTTAGTTTATATTGTAAATTTAAATATATATGATAGGTACATTAGTAGTTAGATTACACATGTATGTAATTTATGTATTAATAAACTTATGAATTATATAATCTTTGTATTGACATTAACATTAAGATTAGAATTAAAGCTATATAATAGTAATAAAGCACATTTTGGAATGACATTTGTATATCTGAGTAATATAGTGTTATACATCGATTGGAGAGGATTAATCAGTCGGTTTAAGGATAAGTTTGGTCTTCATTACATTGTGGAAGAATTGCAGTAAAGTTTCAGAATTTGCTCTGTCAATTGGCGCTAATGTGTTGATTTTTACATTAGCCATTTGTACATGGTTTTTTAGTGCATCACACTCAAATAGTGTGTGCTGTATATTGTCAGTTACATTGGCAGTGCAATATAGACAAGCGGGTGTGTCAGTTATTTTGAAACGAGATAGATATTCCCCAAAGTTACCATGCCCAGTGAGGATCTGGGCATTGTAAAAGGTTAAATTTAAGTTTTTTAATTTTAGTTTGTTTATTATAGAAGGGAAAAGCAAGTATGTTTTCTGGCCCGTTATGTCTTCATCCCACCGTGTTTGCCAGATACTTATGAGAGTATTATGGGTCAGTTTTTTAAACGATTTGATGGGTGGCGTGTGGTCAGTGACACCATGGTCAAAGTTACTGAGATATTTAAGGGATTTTACCAAATTTAGATTCTTGGTTATTCTGTATTCAGTTACTGTTGCACGTCCTATGAGGAATAAATCCAAAGGCATGATGTTAGCGATAACACATGCTGCTGAAGTTGGAGAAGTTCTATAGAGAGAAGATATATTTAGTACAAATTTTCTTTGATGTTTGTTTATGGATTTTAAGATTTTTTTATTAATATATACACAGGAGCCATATCCATATATGGATTGGATTAAGCCTTTATATAGGATATATCTTTCTTTATGCCTTAGTCCAAAATTGTTTGGTAAAATACATCTCAGTTTATCATACAATTTAACACATTTAATGTTAATTTCTTGTAAATGAGTAGTGAATCTTAACTTGTTGTCAATAAGAATACCTAGATATTTTATTTTATCAACCAACTGCACTGGATGGCCAGAGATAATTTTTAAGTTGTTAATTTCATTGGATATTGTTGTTTTGCCAAAGAGAATCGATCTACTTTTTTCAACTGAAAAGGTAAGTCCTAGATCCTTTACAGTATCTTCTAATTTTTTACAAGCTAACTCGACCTTGAGTAAGTTAGTAGATTGCTTGATGTTAAAAATAATGCATAGATCGTCAGCGTATGAAATTAGCTGTGCGTCTAGGTTTATTAGTTCACAAAATTGCTCCATATCGCTGTGAACCCTGGAGTATAAGACGTTCCACAGAGCAGGGCCAAGAACCGAACCCTGAGGGACGCCACAGCTGATTTTCTTTGAGCTAGAGGCGTTGTTTATCTGCAAATGTGCAGTTCTGTTTTCAAGGAAATCAATAATTACGTTTACAAGTGAGGTGTTAATCTGGTTAGTTTGCAAGATTTTAATTATTGCAGACCATTTACAGTTGTCAAAAGTCCCCCTTATATCAAAAGATATAACCAGGATAGTGGAGCTGACGCAAAGCTTATCTTTAATAGTACTGATGAGTTTGTAGACAGTACCTTCAGCCGAGTGTGCTGTTCTAAAGCCAAATTGGTTGGGGTGGAGTATGTTTTTTTCATTAAGTTCTTTCATAAGGAAGAGGTTTATAATTTTTTCGAAAACCTTGCCACAGGTGCTGAGAAGGGAAATAGGTCTGTAGGCACTGACTTCAGAAACGTTTTTGTCCGGTTTGGAAATTAGGATTACTTTAGCATTTTTCCAGGTAGGTGGAAAGGTTTCGAGTTCAAGACATTTATTGAAAATTGTGTGGAATAGGTCTGGGTAGTGTATGTTGATTAGTTTAATAATTTTATTGGTGATGCTATCATTCCCTGCAGCTTTCTTATTATTTAGTGATTTAATAATACTTTGTATTGTACATTTGTCTACAGAGAGTTTTTGATGGGACTTACTGGCTGAGTGTGTTAGTTTCTCATCTTTCTTATTTGGGAAGAAATGGTTAAGGAAGATGCTACATTTTTCCAAATCATCACTAAAGACTTTATGGTTAACCATAATATCTGGGATTGCATGTTTTTTGTGTTTTCCAAGTAGGAATTTATATGGCTTGCCCCAAGCATTTGATTCGGTTATAAAACGTCTCCAACAGTCAAGTTTTGTTTTGGAGATCAGTTGTTTATAGTTTTTGTTTAAAGTCTTGAGAGTTTGGTCGAGAATGGTAAATTTTAGCAAGTTTTTAGTTTTATTTTTTTTCCTTCTAATTCTGTTAATTAGCTTTTTAAGTTTTTCTAAATCTGCTGTCCACCAATCATTATGGGGAACATTGTATCTGATTTTGTAGTTTTCAATGTTGTTAGTGATATAAGAGTTTAGTGCATCAAGATTTTTGGCAAAGAGATTACAGTTATTGCTAACTCCAATGTTGTCAGCGAAATTTTTAATTATGTGGTTGTCTATTTTGTTGAAAAGCTTGCTAGTATTAATTTTATATGTGCGATTACATTTAGTATTATCGATTTTGTCATTGAGAAATATGTGGAAAGATTTATGAGCACACAGATCAGCTTGTTGCATCTTAAACTTAATTTGGGAGTGAATTGTATAGGAGGCTATTAAGTAGTCGATTATACTGCTCCCGTTTTGGTTTTCAAAGGTAGGGCTTTTGTCATTCAATATTTTTAGGTTGTTGTTAAGCAGCAAGTCGTACATTGCAAGTGAGTTTTTATTGGGCTTAATTTTGTGTTCAAGAGAGGGGAGCCTGACATTGAAGTCGCCTATAATAATGAAATCTGAATTATTATGGTTTTTCTTTATTATATATTCAATTTTTTGAATGTAGGGTTCCCTGTCCTCATTGGGAGATAGATAGCAACCAATGAGTTTATAACTGTTGCAACAAAGGGCAATGACATTTTCAAAAGAATCAATTAAGTTGTGCGAGAGTTGCTTTTTAATTATAATAGCTAGTCTATTGTTTACATATGTTGTATAGTTACAAGTGTCAAAGGATATGTTTTTTTTATGTAAATGGGGTTCACAGATCACTGCTATGTCACCTTGTGATCGGTAAAAATGTCTTAGAAAGAGTTCTTGGGCAGCATAACAGTTATCAACATTAAGATAGTGAACATGCACCGCCATAGTCCGTGTGAGTGGTGAGGTAAAGACAGTTTTTTATGTATATTGGGCAGTTCCGATCATGTGCCGAGTGATCAATCCTCTCTATAGCGTTACTTATAATATAATTATTAGATAGATCTAACGTTTTCTGAGGGTTATTTTTTTTAATATAATCTATGATACAGTTACTACAAGAGCCGTCATTGTTCACCTTTTCAGCAAAATCAATCAGGTTGCTCTCTGTCTTGCAGTATTTTGCAAGGTGTCCGAATCTGAAGCATTTGGCACATTTTTTAATCGGAACGGAGTCGACAAATGAGAGACTCTCCCACTTAATTCTTATGTTTTTGTCATTTGGAAGAGTAGCGTACTGTTCTGGGCCTAGCCGAACATAAATACAGCTGCTTTTATTCGCAATGACTTTGTTAATTGATATTGGTTCCGAGCCGGTTTTTATCTTAAAATATTCATTAATATCGACTTCCTCAATATTATTGGTCCGGAAGATTAAGATGCATGGATCCAATAGCTTTGGTGTAGTTACCTTGGCATTCTTAATACTCGTTTTTATAGCTTCGCCAATTGTATTTTGCTCAGTTTTTGTTTCCGTAGCAATTATAGCTGTGTTGGGGTTTAGTTTTTTATAAAAGGTAATATTAACTTTTAATTTATTGGGACAGATTTTTTGCTTTAGTTCCTTATCAAATTCGTTTATGTTTTCTGATTTAATAATTAGTTTGTTAATCGGTTTAGGTTTAATTTTACCAGTGAGCTTTTCTTTATAAGTGATATTCGATTTTATATTTTTTTTTTTATCTTTTATATTAAACATACTCATGGATTTTTTTGTAATTATTTTAGGGTTTAACTGTAAATGATTCTTGTAAACCTCGTTCAATTTTCTGAGTAAATAATGCACAGTAATGACTTAGCGGTCCTTTTAAGAATTGTGAATAGGCTAACCAAGGCGAGTACTGTGTTAACCATGTAAAATTGAAATGCCAACTCAACTATCGAGAATCTTTACGAAAATTATATGACTGATTTAGTTTCCAACAGTTTGTTCGAATTTCAAATTTGAATTTGTCTGTCTGTGGTTTTTCAATCACATACTTTGCTATGTGCAATTTTGAAGCAGCATCTGAAGAAAATGTAGTATCACTATCTGGAAATGGTTGCTCTAGTGTGACTTCTAAAGAAAGCGTAGAAAATGAAGAAGATGATAAGGATGATGATGATTCACCAACTGATGAAAGAGATGACCGCTTTTATTCTTTTTTAATTTCTTGGCAACAAACCCATATTTTCGAAAATCTAGCATTTTTTTCCGGCTGTTTTTCGCTTTAGACGAAATGAGAATTAGGTGAAATAGGACGAAATCCGCATATTTACAAGCAGTCTTCTGCCTCGACGTAGTAAAAAACGCCTTGTGCAGTTGTATGTGTTTAGCTTAATTGTTAAACTAAAATGAAAGGGTAAACGTACGTACTTACTATTATTAACAAAAAATGTCAGATGTGACTGATAATTGATAATGCCATAAGTATATATTTTAAACAAGGAAAAACAAAAGATATAATAGAAAAATTAATCGAATGAACACACAATAAATGGCAAAAATAAAACACAGTTACAGTTCGTAGTAAACGGAAATTAGTTAAAATCTTTTTTTTTTTTTTTTGAAAAATATGTATTTATTATTTTTTTTACATACAAAACTTTCGTCAAGCTAAAACGCTTGTCGACGAATTATCCTATTGAACACTTTACCATCTTAAATTAACTTATACATATACATAATCGTGTAATATTTACTAATCTTAATCTATCTTTTTACTTATCAATATTTACTAATCTATTTCTATCTTTTATATTCAATGTTTTTTTGTTTTTTTTCCTAGTTTTTTTTTTTGTTGCGCCTTGTCAACTGAAATAGCTTAGGTACTTCATTAATATTTTATGCAAAATTTTTTGTTACGAGTACAATCAATAACATATGTAATTTTTATTAATGTTTATACAGTAATTCGTTTATTTAAATTATGAATATATAAATCAAAATGATGGAAATTATTAATAGCATGAATATTAGTGAAAAATGTATTTTTATTTATAAAATAAATATGCAAAGAAAATGTTCACCCCCCCCCCCCCCCCCCTTCCAAAATTCTGGGCACGGGCCTGCGCCTTGTCATTTTATTTTATGTTTATTATTTTTTTTATATTTTCTTCTTCCTGAAGCTATTCCTTTATTTTCCTTTTTCTTTCCCCCATTTTTTCCTTCTCTATTATTTCTTTGGGTATTTTATTCAACATCTGAGTTATAATATGTATATTTATCTGTTTGCTCCCCCATCTTTATTCTTGCTAACGGCAGTTTGTACGGAAGTTTTTCCCTCAACTCGTATTCTGTTTTTATTCTTTCCTCCAATTCAATTTTCTTTTCTGCTGATATGTACTCCTATATCTTCAATAATAAGTACATTCCTTTTATGCTCATTACGTTTTCTTTTTTAATTATCTAACTATCGGTTTCTCCCCTTAAGGATTTCCTATTAATTTCAAGCATTTAATTTGCAGTTTATTTATTTTCCCCAAGTACGCTTTTCTCGCCATTTCCCATGCGTGAATTCCATATCTGATCCTCGACTCTACTAGCCGCTAATAAACTACTTTTAATGTTTCATTTGTTGCATATTTTTTTAATGTATATAAAGCTGGTAAAACTGCTCTTATTTTCTTTGCAATGTATTCCATATGTACGCCCCATCTTAAGTGTCGGTCAATCGTTACTCCCCAAAAATGTTTATACTGCGCTACTATGTCTAACTTTTGACAGTTTTTCATTTCGCATTCATTTCTTCCTCCCTAATCGAGTATGCAAATTCCTTTGAGTGCATTATTATATTTGGACAATACAAATCGGAGCTCTCTTTTTTTCCGCAGTACCATTAGTCTTTTTTACATTTATTCTTAGACTTTTATCGTGTGCCCATTTACTTATTGTTATTAGATCTTTTTGCATCCTTATTTCTGCCTCTTTAACATTTTTATGTGACGTAACTATTGCTATATCATCCGCGTACGAGACTACCTCACTGTAACTTAATTCCTTATATAGACCATTTGTATATACAATAAACAGTATTAGTGCTAAGTTGCTACTCTGCGGTATTCCTACATTCATCTCCTCCTTTTCACTTTGCACATTTAAGATATTTACGTATGTTTTGCTTTGTGTTAAATAACTCTGAAACCATTTTTTCGAACTATTTGTTATTCCTATTTCCTCTAATGCGTTTATGATTATTTTATGATCAACCGTTTCAAATGCTCTACTAAGATCTATAAACGTTATCAACACCTTTTTTCCATCTTCAAAGCTATCTTTTATTTTTTCGGTGAGCTCACCGATTGCTTTCAATGTGGATTTTCCTTTTTTAAAACGGTATTGTGTTTTGTCAATTATCCTATTTTCTTGTAAGTACTTTGTTAGATTATTTGTTACGTACTTTTCTAATATTGTTGCAATTACATTGCTTACAGCAATTGGCCTACAGTTTTCATATTCACTGTGTTTCCCTTTTTTATATGATGGTCTCGTTTTCGATATTTTTAACCCATTTGGTATTTTCCCTTCTTTTAGTGTCTGATTAATTAGCTTAGTAATTTCCTTTGCTATATATATTTTTACTGTTTTTATATCTTTTATTCTTATTCCATCGATTCTGGTGGCCTTTGTTTCCTTTAATCCATCAATTATTTTCCCCACCTGTTCTACGTTTGCTTTAGGTAAGTACATGTTTACTTTTACTTCATCTTCTTCTCTTTTTACTAATATTACTTTATTACATTTGTGTTCTGGTTTTTTTATGCCATTTTTGAATCCTTAACTGAATTTGTCTGCAATTTCTCTTGCTATTTATTTATGGATTCATCTACTCCTAGGCTCTTTTGTTTTCCTATAATCTTGTTTATATTTAACCAAGTTTTCCTGATATCCTCCTGTGCTACTTTAAAACTTTTCCCGACAATCATGTCTTTTTGCCGTCTTATTTCTGCATTCACTTGGTTTCTGAATTTTTTGTATTTTCTTCTTAACTCAATATTTTGATTATTCTTTTTTACTTTTTTGTACTATTTGTCTCTTTTCTATCATTTCAATTATTCTTTGTGTCATCCATTCTTTCTTCCTTTGTATTTTTCCTTCTCCTGACGTATTTTTTGTTTGCCTACATTCTTTATATACTTTGTCAAATTTTTCTTTTATGCTTTCGTATAAATTTTCAGCGTCCAATTTATCTGATTTCCCTTACCACTTTATGAGTTTTAGTTCGTTTTTTACTTTATTTTCCATTAAAAAACTTCTGTTTAATTCCATTTGTTTTCCTCCGGTTTTTATCTTCATTTACATTATAAATATGACCTTCATCTCACACCATTTTCTCATCGATCGTATTACATGTAGGGCCAGATTTAAGGGGGCCAGAGGAGCCAGTGGCCCCGGGCCCGTCACCAAAAGGGGCACTTCACTAAAAAGAGGCTACCCGCTGATCACTCAAAAATTGAAAATGACAAGTAGGAAAAGTACGCGCGCTCAGATGTTGAAACGATATATCATTCTGATTTCCATGGTGATAAGTTCTGAATGCGATATACTTCGTGAATTAAATGTTGATGATCTAATTGAAACTTTCGCTATTAAATAATCTCGACGCGTGTCTCTCGTTTAGAATTAATTATTAAGGATCGATTTTATTAATTTACTGAATAAATAAAATAAAAAATGTGTACTTCAATTATTGGGGGGAAATTAAGGGAGCCTTCAGCAATTATTTGGCCCCGGGGCAGGGTTGCCAACTTGGAGAAAAAAAAATTATGGCACTTTAATTTTGAGCTCCCCCCCCCAAAAAAAAAATCTTTACATTATTTTTAGACGATTTGAAGAAACTATTATTTTAATTTGGAAAAAACAACAATCATCGAAATTATATTACATAATACATAATAAAAATATTACAAAATGTTATAACAGAGCCATTAATTAACATTACTATTTAACAAAATCCTGCACACCAGTGTAATTCACATCCAGTGGAAAGAAAATATTAATCCACAAAAAGGGTGACATAAATAATATCGAAAATCATAGTCCTATTACTTTAATATCTAATTTATATAAAATATTTTTTTTCCTTTATTTTTAGTTACACAAATATCACAAGTATCTAATAAAGGCTTACTATACTATACTATATTATACTATACTTTATACATAATCATTAATTACAAATATGTATTTAATTTTTATCTTTATTCTTAAAAGAGTATTTCATTTCGCTTTTTACAGCTTTAAGCAAAGAGTTTTCTTCCAATACCTTCGCATAAAAGTCTATGCATGACAGGCAAATATTTTCTTTTATTAATATTTCATGTTTTACCATTATTGGTCTCAGCAAAAAAGATTGAATTTTAAAAATTATGGCTTTTATATGTGCCATAAAATTTGTTTTATGCCATATGGCAAGAGACCGAAAATTATGGCTTGCCATCAAAAATATGGCTAGTCGGCAACTCTGACCCGGGGTATTTTTTTCCTTAATCTGGCCTTGATTACATGGATACTTCTCAGCTTAAGTGATGCTGTAGTGTAGCAATATGTTTACTTGGAAGGCATTAATACACATCGCTGCTATAAGCATTAGTATATAATATATTTGTATCATCTTACTGGTACATCTGTTGACTCCATAACATACTTTTGTTGAGGATTAGAATTATACGTAATTATTTTATGTGTCCACCTAAAATAAAAAATGTGTTATTTGTTTCAATTTTTGCATTTCATTTCAGCCAAGGGGTAATTGTCCGTTCCCTTGCCCGATACTAGGCACGCGCATAGTTACATCCCTATTCAAAAATCAAAGCCCTTCTTCAATAAAAATTAAAGTTAACTATGCGTCTACAGTATATGTCAAGAAAAAACTCGGCGCTTGACGCCTTTGCAATCCACCACGAGTAGCGAGATTTGTTTTGAGCTGTAATCCGAACGTTTCATACAGGCCCGTGCCCAGAATTTTGAGGGGGGGGGGGTTAACATTTTTTTTGCATATTTATTTTATAAATAACAATACATTTTTCACTATATTCATACTATTAATAATTCCCATAATTTTGATTTACATACATTAATAATTTACATAAATGAATTACCCTCCGTATATGAACATTAGTAAAAATTACATATGATATTGATTATATTCGCAATAAAAATTTTTGCATAAAATATTAATGAAGTACCTAAAAATATGGAGCATATTTTTTCTTTTTTCTTTTAAAGGTAAGAACACCCTAAAAAATCATCAATGTTTATTTTAAATTTTTGATTTTTTTCAGATTTTTGTGTATTTATAATAACTATTTCAGTTCTCATGTGGGGAGTGGGTTAATCCCTAAAACCCACCCCATGGACACGGTCTTGGTTTTATACATAAACTGAACCAATCGGTGATTTTCAGGTTTCTTCAGATCCAGGTTTATATCGCCAGACAAAATGATGGATATAGTCCAAGGTCGACTAAATTAAATGATTACATAATACATGCACTCAAATGCGCTGACTCACTATAAACCCGTTTGTCCTACTACAGTAATATTCTTATTATAAGCGCGCTACTTTCGTCTCCCTTCCTACGTAACGTTTTCGAGCGGTTAGGTCACGGCTAAGCATCATGCTAAAAAAAATTATAAGAAGGATTTAATAATAACAAATTGAAAAGTTCATGTATTTATTAAATTATCTAAGTTTAACATTCTTTGAAAGAAAATGTTATCATAACTATATTTGATTTAATCTTTGACGGAAGTATACACTACAAATTCTAGAAAATATTTAAATTATTGAACGAATGAATGAATAAAAAGTTTATTACGTAAATTTAAAAAAAAAAAATTAACAAACATGAAATAGCTAACGTTACGGGTAAATATTTTCTAATTTTGAAATTAAAAAAAAATTGAAAGAAACTACGATTAATTAATATTGTAATTTAAGATGTAAGTAATGGAAAATTTTTTAAATTGGTGTTATAAACTGACGGCATATGTAAAATCATAGTCTTACCATTTTTTTTTGTAAAGTGTTTTTTGATTTGTCCGAACCGTGGTGAATCTGGAGGGCGAATCTTGTAAATATCCTCACAAAAATCTGATGATTATTTTTAAGTATATATAATAAAAGATTGTAAAAGAAAAAGAAAAAAATATTAAAGACTAAACAATTAATTACTTTGCATTAATTTACTTGAAATTGAAAATGAACAACAAAAATCATAAAGTAGCGCCCCCCTTATGCTAAAAAATAAATAATTTCTACTGCTACTATTGAGTTCAGATGACGTTTTTTAATTTCAAGAAAACATTGTTTTTATTCGCCTAATAAATAAAGCTACTACGGTTCGATTACAAAAATAGTTTTATTTAAAAAAAAAGAACAAAACATTCTTTTTTGAATGTGAGAACCTACAATATAATCATATTTATTTAGCTTTATTAGGGTATATTTCAACTGCGCATCTACTTTTTTTCATATAATTTCTGATATCCTTAAGTAATTGTTTATACATACTAAACATAAACTTGTAGTCGCAATAATTTCTAAGTTACCTAATTGAAAATGTAAACGAATATTGATAATTTATATAAACACAAGAAATAAATATTTAGCAATGTGCCGATATTTATATCAGTGCGGATGAATATGTAAACAGTGTTCCCCTACATTCGTTGACTTCAAATCTTTCCGAATGTTCGTCCGTATTTGTTCGCCGAATATGTAAACCCGGCATTGTAATGATTCATGGTTTATCAGAACATCGGAGAGTGGTGACAAAAAGCCAAAGTTATTTTGATTAATAATAGTTTGTTAATAACCGAGGTGATTAATTTATTTGTTGTGTTATTTGGAAAGTATAAATTTTTTGCATATTTTTATGGTTCCATAAATTACACGAGTGCGTGTAAAAAAGCGAATAAAGAAAATTTATTTAACTAATTATTTGAATGGAATACGATGTTGTAAATAAGATTCATGAAGTAAATGATAAAACGGATAATGTTAATTTTCCTGAATTAAGTGGTTATTTGAGTAAATGGACTAATTATATTCACGGTTGGCAAAAAAGATGGATTGTATTAAAAGATGGAACCTTATTTTATTATAAATCGCATCTTGAAACCAGATTCGGATGTCGGGGAGCAATAAGTCTTTTTCAAGCATCCATTGAGGTTTGTTTATAGCAATTGTATATTTTAAATTTGTTATTTTGAAGAATTACATTATGTGTTGTATGCATATAATATTTATGAAATTTCACTAAAATTACTGTGAAACATCAGGATATGAGCTTTTTATTACTAAAATAATTGTTAACGATATTGTGTTAAATGCTCACTTTTCATATTTTGGTTGGGCGTTTTTATTTATATAAAGAAAAGAAGGATAATTTTTCGTTTTACAATTTATAGAATTTGATTCATTTATAACCGTTAATAGATTACATACGTAGTAGGCCCTTAACATTCGTGAAGTATAAAATCCGGAATATGTATCAATGCGAGCAGTAAAATCTATATTGAAATGTAGCGTTTTTTATTTTTAGATTGTAACAAAAAATAGCACTAAAGAATAATTTAAAAACTTAGTTTATGTTCTATTAAGTATATGATAGAATATTTAATTGACGTTTTAAGTTTTTTGTAACAGTGGTTTAAAAAATTGTCTGTCGTGTAATGCACAATTACGTTTTGCTTCTTTTTTAGTTCATACTGATACATAAGACGTAGTTACTGTTTATTTTGTTTCCACTCAATCGATGAACAAGTATTGTAATCTGTGTCTTACAGAAAATTAAATAAAGATGAACAATAATTGTAATGTATGTATTACAGAAAATGAAATAAAAATATGAATTAATATTTATTACAATTAGTTAATACTTCATTTTGTAAGGACCCACAACGATGCCACCAGTTCGTTTTAGCTTTTTTCTTATTTCATATTGATACGCACATTTTTACTCTTAGTTCATATTCATATCCAGTTTAATTAATAAACGAATAATAATTTTTATTTTTATTTTACTGAAATTGAATTTTTCGTAATCCATTGGTATTTTAAGTAATTTTGAATTGTTTGCAATTTAAAATTAGCCGCAGTTAAAATTTCAAAATAATAGTTTCGGTATGGGCATATGTTACACATAAAAACAATATAGATAGTTTGGTTAGATTTAATATTAATTGTGGTTAGGTACACATATATCCCGTGGATGGGTTAGATTTTAGTATTTTTTCGTATAAAAAGAAGGGTGGTTAATAAGGATTGGTTAGATCTAAAAATGAATTGTAGTTAGTTACATGTACATCCTGCCAATGTATTAGGTGTTGGTATTTCACAAAAGGAAGAGTGGTTTCAGTAAGAGTAGATGTTATATTCAAGAACAAAAGGTTGGGTTAGGTACTTATGAAGCAATTTAAAGTTGTTTAATATTTCAAGGCATTTTAAATTGTTTACAATTTAAAATTAGTTTAAATTGTTGAATTTTTTATAACGTTAATTTTAAATTGTTTACAACTTCAGGTTAGTTGAAATTATTTAATATTTAAAACTGTGTTGCTCCATGAATAATAGCAAAAATGAATGGATTAAAATTTCAGCCAAAAATTGACTGTTGTTATTGTTGTAGACATTTATTCTTTGTTTAATATAGTAGTTTCGTTTTAGTGCATTTACAGTAATTCTTCCACACATGAACGGTTAATGCTATCTCCATTCTTTACGCAATTTTGTGCTAACTCAATTTAAACGACGTTTTGATCCAAATTTAATTTTTATTCAACCAATATGTAAATTAGATACAGAAATGCCCAGCAGTCGGAGGGTTAATAAATAATTTAAATTTAACGACTTCTCTTCTCCCTTATAGTCGTGCCCCTCTGTATGATGACTGCGTTATACACCAATCTGGATAACTTGATTTACTGGACTACTGTCTCCTTGATCTCAGTCTTATTGTTCAGCACTTTGGTAGCTCATATTTTGGGTATTTTCCCGAATTTTTTCATTTTTTTATTTTTTATTTCTTATTTATTTTAGTTTTTTTTATTTCTTCTATAAATGTGAAAGTGAAACTATATGCTGTGCTGTATAAGTTGTCCTTTTAACAAGGATCGAATTTTATTGATAAGCATATTATAGTTTTACATATTATGTTGTATTGTATTGTTTGTTAGGTTTTTTATTTAATTTTTTTCTGGTTTATCTATTTATTTGCTTTCATTTATTTTTAATCATTCGAAAACACCTGTTACTGTAAATACGGGTCTATATTAATAATATTGAATGGTTATGGTTTTTAATGTCCAAAATAAAATTCTGAAAATGATGACTAGAACAATAATTTTTCCTATTTTATTGTACAGTTTTATCTTAATTAACAGTACCTGCAGCATACTGAATACATAAATTCCACAAAGCTGCTCACAAAATATATCTTACTTAATAAAATATATGCAATATTTTAACATAACTCTTAATTTATGTTTTTGGTTCTTCTAATTGGAGATTGTTTTTTTAAAGAATACTTTTAATTTTTATTATATTAGCCAGGGCCGTATCTAGTTACGAAAAGACTTTTATAAACATATATATATATATATATATATATATATATATGCGTGTGTGCGCGCGCATTTCCATAGAATTCATAAAAATTTCAATTTTCTTTTCTTTTGTCAAAAATCGTGAAGAAATAAATTTATTCTGAATTTCGGTCCATTTAATTAAAGATATTTCGCTGGCATTTCTGGACGGGAGTTGATCCCTCCCTAGATACGGCCCTGGTATTAAACGTTTTTATTGTTTTGAGTTTGTTCAGTTATTGCTATTATTTTCATTATTCAAATTCTACTTATACAATTTTGAACTATAATTAATGGCACAAATTGAAGAAAAACAAAAACGAAAACGAACTGGTGGGATTTATGTAAATCTTTTCTGTATTTATTTCAAATTTAAAATGTTTAGAATTCGGTGTTTGTTGTTTTAGGGTATATAAAGGTTTTCGAATCAAAAGGTTTTTGGTTAGGTGCATGTAGAACAATTTAAAATTATTTAAAATACTTGAAATTTTTCATTGAAAGTAGTATTTTTGTTCATACCTATTTATGAAATAAATTCGTTTTGTTAATTCGAATTAGGCTCATGAATATGATGAGTGCCGATTTGATGTAACGGTTAATGTATGTACTTGGTGTTTGCGTGCTTCTAATGTAGCCGAAAAAAAACTTTGGCTGAATGCTTTGTTTGTATTTAAGGTTTGTATGTGTAAATTTTTGTTTTTAAAGTTATTTTACCTTTTTAATCGTTCTACTCGTAATTTAATATAATTACATATTTACGGTAAGAAATTTCAAATATTTAACCAATCAGTCATACAAAATAATGAATTTCGATTTATTAATTACTATAAACAAAACAAAAAACTTCATAATATTTTACTTTTCCACCTTAAATATTTCTTTTAAATTCGGAATTATTGCAGATAATAATATTGCATTATTTCATACAGTTTTGTACAATGTGATGTTATTTGTGTGCTATTAGAAGGAAAAAATAATGCATTTAGAGAATACGTAGCCAATTTGTCTCCGACCAAAACAACTGACTGTAATTTATGGAAGGCAGCAAAAAATATAAAGAAAGATTATAATTTCCAGTGTACCGCCATTAAAATGGAAAACAAAAATTGGGCACGAACTAATCAAGAAAAAGCAAACGTATTTGCTGAATATTTATCAAAGGTATTTCAACCGCATCAAAGTGGTATTCCAAGCCACGAAGAAGACAGAGAAAAATATTTGCAGGTACCATTTCAGATGTCACAACATCTCCTATGGAAGTAAAGGAATATATACAAAAAAATCTAAATCCAAAGAAGGCTTCCCCGGGGTATGATTTGATCACAGTTAATATCATTCAGAGAATGTCACGAAAATCTGTAATATTGTTGACGCATATTTTCAGTGCAATTGTTCGAATTGGCTACTTTCCGATACAATGGAAATTCGCTATAATAGTAATGATCCCAAAACCGGGAAAACCTCAACATAAAATGACTTCGTACAGACCTATTAGCTTCTTACCAATCTTCTCTAAACTCGTTGAAAAAATCCTGCTCAGAAGAATAAAATCTATTCTCGGAGAAAATAAAGTGATACCCGACTATCAGTTTAGTTTCAGGAACTACCACAGTACAATAGAACAAACATACAGAATAGTCGATATCATAAGCAAAAGCTTTGAGGAAAAGAAATATTGTATTGCGATTTTTCTCGACATTGAGAAAGCTTTTGACAAGGTTTGGCATATCGGATTATTATATACGCTGAAACATCAACTGCCTCATTCCTATTACCGGCTAATAAAGTCCTACCTAGCAGAAAGACACTTTCATGTTAATGTGAATGATGATTTTTCACGAATGTACCTTATAATGTCAGGAGTACCACAAGGCAGTGTACTGGGACCTGTATTGTATCAGATTTATGTACACGACTTCCCAGAAAATAATGATACAACTACAACTATGTTTGTTGATGACACGGCTATTTTATCAACTCACCGCGATAATATCATAGTCACCGAACAGCTCCAAAACCATTTTTTATGTGTGGAGAAATGGTTTAAACAATGGAGAGTTGCAGTTAACGAATCAAAGTCCAAATAGGTTTTGATTTCCTTAAAAAAAAAAGGGCAAAATTTGCCGATCCATCTGAATGGGCAGACAATTCCCAACTCATGTGCCGTGAAATATCTCGGATTATATTTTGACCAACAGCTCACCTTCAAGGATCATATTATTGCAAAACGAAAGCAACTAGACATCAAATGCCGCAACATGTATCGATTAATGAACAAAAATTCATCTTTATCAGATGAAAATAAAGTACTACTATTCGGGGCAATCTTAGAACCTGTGTGAACATACGGTATTTAAATCTGTGGAACGACGAGCATTTCAAATCTAAACATTATACAGATATTTCAGTGTCCTACGAAATATTTTGGCGGCACATGATTTGTCCGTAATTATGACATACACAAAGACCTCTGCATTCTAACGGTTAAAGAAGTAATTATGACCTTTGCTAGAAGATGCTTTCATCGACTTGGAAACCACAAATAGCGTACGATTCAGACGATTGAAACGACATATTAGTTGAACTGGAATTTCGTCCGTAGTCATTAATTTGAATAGCTCAACATAATCCAATAAATAACGTGCATAGAAATAAGGATTAGCGACCACTGGGAAGCATTCCACCATGATTTACATAAAATAATATTGCTACTTATTGTTCAAATGAACAGATTGTATGCAGATAAAAAGTGGGAAAAAA
Organism: Icerya purchasi; assembly: GCA_039619475.1. Classification (NCBI taxonomy): domain Eukaryota; kingdom Metazoa; phylum Arthropoda; class Insecta; order Hemiptera; family Monophlebidae; genus Icerya; species Icerya purchasi. The sequence goes on along the minus strand of CM077115.1, from coordinate 518,172,881 downwards.
AGTATAATAGACAAAAGTAACTAATATAATGCTAGCATATTTTTCGATAATTAAAAAAAATAAAAAATCCTAACTCTCTCATTAATATTTTTCTAAACAGGTTGTGTGTGGTTTGAATGGTTAATAATGCATTGATTAAAGAAATTGTAATGGTCTTAGAAGCCGTGTAAAAGGTGCTTCTACGAGGGCGTGTGATAGAATAGAAAGTATACAAATGCTTAGGTACAGTTTTGTATATGGTAATAGTCAAAGCATTTATCGTTTAATAGTAGCTGACATGTGAAAATTATGTACGATCGGCACAAATGGCGTGATGAATGAGTTAATTTTTAGTAACTTGATTGTATACATGTAGTAATTTGAAAACGTACCATAGGATTATATTTAGACTAATTTGAAAGCGGAAAACTTATTAGCAGTCACGCTTGTAACGTGAGGGGTGGAAGGTGTATGTTTCATGGTCCTGCGTGTAGCAAAAGATATTGGAAAAATATGCGCGATCGGAGAAAATATTACGAACTAAAAGTAAAAAAAAAGGAATTTTTTTTTACTATGATAGTATACTTGGATTTTTTTTGAATATTCATCGTTTGAATTTTGGAAACATATAGCGGGGTGAAAAAGAAGGTGCGATATTCATTTCGGTAGTAAGATAGTATACTTAGATTAATTTTAAAGAACTGTGGCAAGTGGCGATTGAATAACTGAATTACGAGCTGTAGGTTCATTGGGAGAAATGTTAATGAAAATTTTAGATACAAGTTCGGAAATTGTGTTACGCCCAAATATTTCCTGTACATGCGATTAATGATTTTTTATGGTATGCATAGTAAATAAAAATATAAATAAATAAATAAAATTATAAGTAAAAAAGACTGTGTATTAAATTCATTTATCAATGTTGCAGATATATGTAGAATTATATGTGCAGTTATCACGACTAGTTTAAAAAAAGAATTTTACGTTTCCCATTTTTTTTTTTTACATCGTGCATTTTTATGGAGTGTAGATTTAGTTTCGAAATTGATCACAATAAAAGCACGGAAATCACATGTATTTGTACACTTTTAGATTAAAATTTGATGAAGAGATGGGAATAATAGAAAAATAGAGAAAAATTAATTAGGTATCGCACGAAAATTTTTCCTCTTTCGGAGGCATCATTTTGACGTACTTGAGGGGTTCGTTGACGATATGTGGTGATGTAAAGCATGTATGACGGGTTGTTCTTTGTATAATAGAGAAAAAAGTAATAATACGTCGTTATTCAATGTTTAAAAATTACATTTTCATTTATGCTTAGAGTTCGTCTTTTATCATCCATTTTACCACGCGTTCATACGCACGCACACACACACACACACATACATATATATATCGGTCGTATACAGTTCATATTATAACAAAGATACGAATTTTTAACTCACATTCTTTCTACACCCGGATCTGTAGTTGTCCCTGCGATTCAACGGTAGTTTCTTATTACAGGGTGGCTACCCAACCGGGAATAAGCCCGAAATTTTTCAAACCGAGAATTAGCGGGGAATTTTGTTGTTCAAACCGGGAAAAAAGTCGAAATAGCCAAAAACGGTATTTTTAATAAGAAAAAAACATTTGAAACGTTAAAAAGGGAATGCATTTTTAAATGTATTTTACTCAATAATAAATGACGTAATTCTATCTTATTCGTATAAAATGTACTGCGACGGTCCTAGTAATCAGGGAATCGAGAGGATTTGGACCGGGGAAATCGAGAATAAACCGGGAATTTAAAAATTATATTTGAGTGGCTACCATGTATTAGTTCTTTTATATATTTCAAGTATACATACTCACATATACTCACGCGTGTAATGTCCAATACATTTGCTGCAGGTTCCTCCATAATGACAAACTCACTGACGTTTCCGTAGATTTCAAAATATTTGTGCGTTGAAAATTTAAAAAATGTAAAAATAAAAATGTTAGAACCAAATATGGATACAAAAATTTGCATCAGAATTTTTATTCCAAATATTAAAAGTTACGTTTTCATCAGTTTCGTTATTTCGCTCCTCCTCCATGTGTAAAATCGATTTTTTATCACCTTTCTGATGTATAATACTTTATTCAAGGGTTGGGTATAAAATGAAAGATTATTAAAAATTAAATCTAAAAACGGAACATGGTATGAAAATTTCCAATAAAACTAGGAATATATGTATTAAGTTTCAATCGTTTTCTGTGATCTTAGGGTATTTCCTCTTTCATACCTTCAAAAATAAAGAAACTTGATTTTTTTCGTATAGACATGCATGTATGTGCAGAGAGGTCGATTTTTTCATTGATAACACACACTGTTTGATTTGAAAAATAAATAATAAAAGATAAAAAATGCAATTCATTGATGCAAGCTCGCAAATAAATTTATGCAACTTTTAAAACATCTCATATATGAGCGAACAATGATTTCATATTGAAGAATAATAAAAAATAAATAGGATAAAAAGATTGCATATATGCAATTCTCTATATCGGTTTGTCAATAACTGTTTTACAGAAAAAAATTAGTACACACAAATAACTGAGATCGGCTATTAATGAGTCACGGCGTTTTCTGGGTTTTAGATCAGTTTGCATTTTAGGTTGGATATCAACTCCCAAGTACTTAACATTTTCCATTATTATCGGATTTTTTTTAATTATTTATTTTTATTATTTATTTATTTATTTCTATTTATGAAGTTATTAATGCGAATTAAATGTGTCCCGGGCTATTATTGTTAACTTAAATTCTTCATTTTTTGCTCCATGCTGAAATTTAATCAACTGCTATTTGTAAAGCAAGAGTTTCCTGCATCGTTTGGGTAACTGCGTGAGAATATTGTTTTTGGCGTATGTATAACCATAACATCGGTAAGGTATAAAATCGGATTAGAACATTTCCTGTGGTGGTTCGGTATTTATTAGATTTAAAAATTGGGAAATTCATTTTTTTTTTTTTATATATATATATATATGTATATATATATATAACTTGAAAAAATCTTTAGTTTAGATATAATAATTTAAAATGCTAATCAATGGTAGTGTGTAGTTATTTTTTGCAATAGGTCTTTATGCCAAACTTTATCAAATGCTTATGCCATATCCAGAATATGAAAAAGAAAATTGCGGTATAGAGTGGTTTTCTTCGTGGTCTTATTGTATTTTTTGGGAGAAGAACCATTGTACCTTTTACTTCGTCGAATGCTTTGTTCTACAACAGAACTAATGAAATAAAATCATTTTTTCTTTTTCGATTGTGTAAAATAACCTTTTCATACCGGAGTTACAAATATAACTTTGATGGTCTGATGCATTACATGAAGACATCTTGGTAGGTACTAAAACAGGTATTTGTCTCATTATTTCTGCGTGAATTTCAGCTAAACTGCATAATAGGTTTATCTTTTTTTCTTTTTTTTTTTGCACGTCAGCCAAGCTGCTAAATCGTTCAGATGAAGACGGTAATATGGAGAAGAAACTAAGGAGAGACAGTATCGGGAGGATGGATAATAGTTCAATCTTAGTATGATATTAAATATATATATGTTAAAGATGATAGACCTTTTTTTTTTATAACTATTTAAAAGTACCTTAAGTGTTATAAGATCAAAGTCGGATAATTTTTTTAAAATTTTACTCATACTATTAATTGCATTTCTGATTTCTTCTGACGAGAGAACGGTTCGATTGTGGAATAAATGTCTACGTTATATACAAAGCCGCGTTGGTTTATACTCATCATCCGGATACAGCTGAAAAATTTTTGGGAAGTATTGAGTAAATTCATTCGCTTTCTCTTTGTCGGTACGAAGCTATTTCAATCTGATTTTCTATTCGAAAAAATATGCAAATAATGTTTGACTGTTTTAAATAATCTGTTACTCTTTACAATGGATGGTCATAGTAAATGAACTGTTATATTCTTTTTAAATTAATTTTTTTTTTTCGTTTTTGTAGTAGTTGCTTAACTATTCTTTTATCTGGTGAAGACGAATTGATAAATGCAAGAAGTACAATTCGAACTTGTAACGTCGCAAGTCTTTTTACTCTTGGTATTTATATGATAATTATTATAGAAAAATTCAAAACCAAATTAACAAAAGTTAATTGTTCGGCTTATTTTGGATGAATATTAGTTAAAAACTAATCCGTTAATTTATATAATCTTTACTTATGTTTAAATTTTATTTCTGTTTATTGCTAGTTTTCTGTATTTTAAAGAGGACAATTAAATTTCTTTCAAGTAAATAAACTTAAACTATGAAATAAATCTATAAGTTATGGAACGTAATCGTCAGACCAATTTGTGTATCAACAGTTAAAATAATTAGAACAAAAATTTAAGTATTGTATTATTTAAATCGCATCAATTTCTTAAATTAAAAGTAATAACTTCACGAGAACCGCATAGATTTTTAACTTTAAATAGATTTACTTATGCAAAGTGAAAAGATGTTAAATTTTACCTTACTCAAATGTAGAAAACTAATAGACAAAAATCTCCGAAGTTTCTAGAGTACAGTTTTTAATATATTTTCGATTAATGTTTAAATAAATAATATTTGATGACATTTTCATCGGTTATGAAAAATTTATCAACTGCTGTTTACGTAAAATTTTCCTACTTATGTACAAAACTTAGAACCAATATGGAACAACAACAACAGATATTCGTAATTAATGTTATAGGCTGTTTAATTATTCGCATTTTTGAACAAAATTCGTGTCAATGTGTAATTGTCAAAACTAAGCGATAAAAAACATTTAATTTTGTAAGTATACTGTAATGGAAAGAATATAATCGGAATTTTACTATTACAGCTCTGAGAGTTTCCAATTATTTCGTTTACAGTCTCCGTGATTTTTATTTCTACTCGTAAACTTTTTTCAACACATAATTTATGAAATAGTGTCGAAGTAATTAAAACTCTAAACTTTTCGTCCAAATAAAAATTTTATGAATTTCTCATGTTCTAAAATAATCGTTTGATTTGTTATTCCGTAAAACCAAATATTACTAGTAATAATTTTTCAGTCTCGTAAACAAACTTAAGATTTTTTAAAACTATAATTATAATTGAAATTAAAACTTTGAAATTTATATAATCAAAAAAGGGAACTTATAAACGTAAAAAAGACAAAAAAAAACGAACAGTAAACAGCCAGGAAATATAGTACAACTGCAGTAATGAAAACATCAAATTCGTAGTATGAAAAAAACCTATGACATCGTACGTTTGAATTGAATTTTTTGCATTTACCGATTCGTCTAAGGAAGTTTTAGATTGTTCTTCGAAATTTCAGTTGTTTTTACACTGTTTTTCTTTTTCTTCTTTTATATAGAAAAACAAACAGTGTAAACATGATTTATACTTAGCCAATTAAACAGTTTGTCAAAAAAAATTAATTAATGGGTTCTTTTGCAATGGTTAATTTTTGTTTCACACTAATTTTTCTCGTAATACTGAATCTTTAAAGCATTTATGAATATTTCATTCGATAAAGTAGTATTACATCAAGGTTAATTTTTTTCCGTTCTGTATTTAAAAATAAGACGTGCATTTAAATTGCCACGAAAATGTATTTGTCCATACCACGATCCTTCGGTAGCGAAGCGAATATAGGATATAATGACATCATGGCCGCCGTTAAGAAAAAATAGGGGCGTTATTTTGTTAATTTTTAATAGCTTTAAAACTATTTAACCACATTATAGAACCGTGATTTGTTCTATTAAAAAAAAAATCGTTTATATGCCTGCTAAAATAATTTGTTGTAGATTAAAATTTTTATGTTAGGTCGATGGTGTACAGAAATACGATATATTGAGGTGATTGTGAAAAAAGGAAAATTATAATTTAAGCTTTAAACAGTTTTGCTTTTTCGGGTATTTTTAAAAAATGTTTGAATTTAAAGAGATCAAGGACATCTAGAAAAATACGCATTAGGGTAAGCGTTCGGATAGGCGGCACCAGTTCATTTTTGGTCATAATTTTAGTTCGTTTGTTTAGTTCATTTTTGGTCAATTTCAGTTCGTTCATTTCCGTTGTTATTCACGGTGGGTTAGTTCACCCACCGTGAATAACAACGAAAATGAACGAACTGAAATTACGAATATGACGTGGAAAGAAGCGAAGTAACGTAACGATCACACGAGAAATAGAGCGAAAAATGAAATAAATTTTAAAAAAATACCGCAAAAGTAGACAGGAAAAATGATACTTCGTGAAGAAAAAAAAAAAGGAATAAAGTGTAAAAACCTGAAAAAAGGAAGAACCCGATGTTTAATGTAAAATTTGATGGCACCTTCTTCCGCAAATGCCATCAAATCGAAGTAAACCGGCTTACAGACCGCGTCACATAATTCAATCTCCATTGGGCAATAAAGCTAGAACGTTACGGAAATTAAATTATATTTGAATAAAATGGAGAAATGTTAAATATGAAAAATTACATTAATATGAAAAATGTTAAATATGAAAAATTACATACCTTGATTTTCCTACTGGAACGTAAATTGAAATGAAAGAATATAAAAGCAGTTAGACGAGAGCAGTAGAAAGTGGCAGCCAGTAAATAAAAATATAATTAAAAAGAAAATAAACAATCCGCCAAACCAACGGTCAGACAAGAGTAGTAGAAAGTGGCAGCCAGTAAATAAAAATAATAAAAAGAAGTTAAAAAAATAAATAAACAAGCCACCAAACAAAGTAAATAAAAATAAATTAAAACGAAAATAAACCTCAAGCCAAACCTGTAATACCGAAATATAACTAAAAAGAAAATAAACCTCAAGCCAAACCTGTAATACCGAAATATAATTAAAAAGAAAATAAACCTCAAATCAAACCTGTAAATCAAAAAAAAAAAGAAAGTGAAATATTTTAAAAACAATAAATTATTGAGATGAACTAAATGAACTGTAAAGACGGAAAATGAACTGGTGCCGTGTAACTGTAAATTTACCAAAAATACTTCATTACAGCATATGGATCGCTCATTATTGAAAAAAGCAAATGTACGAGTATTAATTGTTGGAATTAAAATTTTTATTAACCGTTGGTTTTTGCGAAGACGGTCTTTCTAGATCGAATGTAATATTAATAATAATAATAATAATAATAATAATAATAATAATAAAAATAAAACAAACCCAGGGTTGCTCTGAGTACGACACTTACCAAAATATTTACTAGATAAGGAAAGGTTAACATCGAGTCTGGCGAAAATAATCGTATTGATAAAATTATGTTAAATCAACGCTTTTTTCGCGAGCTAGGAATATTTTTTTGTTTTTTGTTTTTCTTCAGATAATACACATAAGTATTTTTACTTTAATTTTTTCTTCGTTTGAAAGTCAATTAAGGAAATATTTGACACGGTATATTTTAAAATTATGTCTATCTTAGGCGTGAAACTTAAACTCCTTATTGGAATATTTTTTTATTAATTTATCGGTTAACGAAAAATTACTCGAATGTGAAACTACGTTCAAATCTAAAATATTGAATATAAAAAAAGAAATAAAATAAAAAATCCATATATCGAATCGTAATTTCTAAAACTGTGTAACTTTGGCTGTAGCCGATGGTTCCCCGAAAAAAAATCTTTCCTTCGCAACCCAGTGTGGTGATTTCTGCTTTACACGTACTTTAAACACAGATATTTACCGCGTTTTGTGTATTTAATTTGTAATAAATTTCTTGTCCAAAATTATAATAATGCAATTTTGGTTACATGAAATACATGAAATTTAATTAATTGGTATTCTGATGAGCAGCAGTTCTATTAATTTATCAGCAATGATAGATTTACAAATTCAAACTCAAAAACACTGAATTGTCACAATGATAATATCTATGTTGAATTAACAGAAACGTGCGTTGAATTGTATAGCAGCACTACTGAAAGCATTCCCTTTTTCTAACTCTCGTACGTGTATTTCGTAGCGTGGACCCAACGTGGAAAGCAAAGGTCGATTGACGAACCAATAGCGCACAGGCAAGAACGCAGCGCGCGACCCGGGGATCTCAAACCGCACCATACACAATATATGTACATACTTTTTTATATGGCCCGGCTTTAGTTAACTATCAAGCCATTTAGCCACCAATCATTTAATATAAGAATACTGCTAACTAATGAAGGATACATAATATTTAATTTGGGAAAAAAGTTATAAACAGAAAACCATGGCCGTAAATGTTCAACATTACCCACGGAGGCCGAATAAAATTTTTAGGAAAGAGAAATTGGCCAGATTGGGTCCAAGTTACATTACCTGAACTTGCCTAACCAGAAAATTAATGAAATAGGAATTACAATCATTATGCACAATAATTATAACAAACAATCATGGCCACAAATGCTTCAGCATAGTCCACGAATGTCTGCACAAAATCATAACAAAGGAAAAACTGCCCAAGTCGAGTTCGAGAAGCGTTAGGTTTCCCGTAGATGACAGGGCATCAAGAATTAGGATAATGGAACACGTATCATCAAGAGTTGCATAGAGTAATTAATTAATAAAACAAATAGGTGTATGCTGTTAAATTTGGATGTCGTTTAATATAATAAATTTAAACAAAGTATACAGGACCTGGTTGTTCTGGCGCAGAAGACCATAGATGGTATATGGAGGAAAAAACCTAAGAGACATTAATTGTTCACAGAACGATCTACGGTGATGTTCATATTTATTACAATTAAACAGCGAGTGATTAATGCCCTCTAAGAAATTTGATGCGCGATGATCACTGCATAGTACACCGTGGTCAGAAAAATTCAGAACTATCCGCGAATGACCCATACGTAGTCGGCAAATAGTAATGTACATACTTATATACAGAGGTGTCAGTTACGGTAACAGTGTCGCGAGTTCAATGGTTTTTTTCCATCTCAAAAAATGCCCAACGCGCCTAAAGAAGTTTTCACTTCAAAAAAAAAATGCTGTAAAAATTACAAGCGTGTTTATCAGCTTCCACTTTTTTTTCTCGTTTAGACGCAATAGTATGATTGGCCAGTAATCTCCTACAATTAATAATGACAAACTGACATAAAATAAAGACAAAAGATTAAAAGGGATAAATAAATTAATAGAGAATACAATTAAATTAAATTAAGCGCCTACATTAACAAAATAATACTTCAATGATTGAGGGAAAAGAAATAAAATAAAACAAAAATTATATAATAATCTTATTTTCTTTAACGAACTTAAAAAGAATGACTAAAACTTTATCACCGGAACAAACTAGATAAAAATTCAAAACGGAGGATACATTTTATATGACATGGAGTCTTTAAAAACCGTAAATATTTTTCTATCAAATTTGCTGCAGTTAAATGAGAAGTGGGGTTAATATCTTCTTCGAAATTTAGTCTATAATAGATATTGCAACCTAGACAGTGCGCTGTGTTTTGGAAAATTTTAAATCCGTTCTACAGTGTCCGGTGTGCAACGTACACACATAAAATAGTCACAAATTTATGAGTTAAACTGACTAGAACATAAACGTGATAAAACGAAAATATAGACGAAAAAGATGGTCGTAAAATATAAAGATATTTACTTGATGGTTGGTTATATATCGCAACTATTCTATATTACTATACTTTTTAACTTTATCTAAAAGGTCGAAGGATAGGATGAATGGAAACTTATATCTGACTTAGTCACTTCTTTTGCAATTGCTTTGTCTCTGTCACTATACCCCACAGTTGCCCGGAATCTAGTAAAATTTAATGACTCCTAGATCTGAAATATTACAAAAACAGACTTTTTTAAATTTCATAAACAGATGGGTGGCCGTTATACTGTTAGTTACCTGAAGAGACAAGAGAGAACCGAGGCTGTTCGAGAATAATACAAATTCCCTCTTGGACTGCAACACATTTTTCACAAACTCCGATGCCTTCGCAATAGCAATAAGCTCAGCTATGAAAATAGAAACCTCAGAAGGCAACCTAAATTTCTGCTCTGCATTACTTTCTGTAATAAATTCTGCCCCGACATCTTCATTAAATCCGCCGAATTTATCACCGACTGTAAAGAATCAGCTGGTAATTAGAGTATAATTCTTTTATAGTAATTAGAGAAGCGGAATTTACCATATTGTCAGGTAACTGATGCATGTTTTAGCTTTTAGAAGTGTGATGAGTATTAATGTCTAATTTGGCAAATTTAAGGTTGCGATTTAAAATAATTTTAGGGAAAAATTATTATAAGCAAAAAAACTACAGAGGCAGACTTCTCAGGGGAAGTATATAGAAAGATGAAGAAAAGACAACGATAATTCCAAAATAGCAAGGGAGGAATTAAGCTCCTCATTGGCAGAAGAACGATTATTAGAGGAGGAGTAGGTGAGAATATCGACAGCGAAGAATGAGGACTTTCATCTAAATTCTTTAATTTTCTAACAGTATCCTCAATGTCTAACCGTTGTAATCTTCTTCTTAATATTTAGTATTCTTGAATATTGACCCACCCTTAGTGTAATCTGCTGCTTCGATTTTCGTACTACGTTAGCTTTTTTCTTATGCTGATTATAAAATTATTGGGTCATATTTTTCGGTCCAGCATTGTTAGCTTTCTACTGTTTGATCTCTATTAAATGTGTATAATTTTTTTTTTTTTATTTGCTTTTGTTTTTCATCCGCGAAATTTTTTCCCTCATTATTCACGTTCCGATCATTCGAAAATCCTTTTTTTTAAATGTTTATGTCGAACTAATAGGAGGTTTAGGCTTGGTAGTACTACTTTTTTATTTCTTGAGATATTATGGAAAAATAGAAAACACGAAATAATATAAATCGTCAAAGAAGTTCTATTGTGCATTTAAGAGTCCCAAGAGGGAGTGGAAGTATAATATGGGAAGAACCTACATTGTTCAGTCATCCTTGTGTCCTTTCCATCCTCCTATCTTAAATTTGACCTGTGATGTAAATCACCTTCTATTATTCGAATGCTCTTGTATTTCCTCAGAACGCGCAGTCCTTTATTCTAATTTGCTTGGCCTTGGCCTCCCGACCCCTTGCTGTGCCCACTACGTTCTTGCTCTTCCTTCTCTTTCTGTTGTTCCTATATTGGCTATCTTTATTTCTTCTGTTTCTAATCGCTTCCTGATTTAACTTTCAAGTCCCTACGTTTCATTGTTTGTTGGTCCTTTGTGCTGGGTAAATGTCCTGAGTTGACGCGCCCAAGATAAAAAAAAAAAAAAAAAAAAAAAAAAAAAAGAACCTACCTAGTAACACGACGTAACGGAAACCCGTAAGGGAGGAAAATTACAAGAATAATTTCTTGAAATAGAAAAGAGGAGATATTATTTAGAAACGGTTTTAAGATTGTGTCGAGAACTTTTCGTACAAGTGCACTTATGTAATTAAGAAGAACTGTAGGCGAGTCACTCGGAAGCACACGTTAGTTAAAGTGAACGGCAAATAGAAATACGTGAAAATTATCAACCTTACGCAGTAATAGTCTATATTGGTGACTCATGCGATTTCCGCCTTCAAAAAAAAAACAACAACATCGTAACTTATTTAACAATTTATGCAGGAAGCTAACGTCTCGCGTACATGTAAATATTTTGAATAAAATGTTCCGATTTTTAAAGTAGGAAAGGTTCATTGCATCGGTAATAACATACTTTCAAGTCAAAATCACTTTTTATTAATCTGTTTATTCCTGCGAGGAAATTAATTTGATTTACATAAAACAATTTCCTTTTTTTTTACATGTTAGAACTGGTTATGTTTTAAATTGGTTAAATTAGTTCGCTATTTTTTTTTTTAAATAAGAAAAATAATGAAGATTTAAGTATCGTTGAAACGTGTTTTTAATTAACAGTTTTCTTCGATTTTTAAATGTTGTACAATATTATTATATAGATATATATATATAATATATATATATATATACTTTGCAACACAGAGATAATTCGTTATCAAATTTTCGAAATTGACGTGTGTAGTACATGTACGTTTAAGAATTGTTCAAAAAATAATGTAATAATCTAAAAACATGGTATCAATTAAAATATCGCAATTGAAGAAGAAAAAAAAACCAGCTAAATGTGTTTATTCGTATTTAAAAAGATTCAAGCGGTATTTTTAATATTTGAAACTAAAAATAATTTTAATACTAGCGGATTAGAAGGTGTCGCGTTTTCACGTGGATTGGTGGTTAGGTATAGGTGTTATTTATTTATTTTTCCAAATTTCCGTTTAATGGAATGTAATGATTAATAAGCCAGCTACCGATGTTGTGTAATTGGTTAGACATAATTTCGTTCGGGTAGAACCGGGTTCGAATCTCGCTGCCGTATATTGAAATGTTTAAAAATTTCACTTGCGCCGGGTTAATATCCTTAGTTAACGCGCCGAAAAATATATAAAAAAAAAACCTTTATATTCATTAATGTAATGATTTTTAGCAAAATTTAACAGTTTATTTTAAAATATGTAAATTGTTTTTAATTTCAAATGCTATTTATGTTTATTGTTTTTATAACATGTTTAGCAATTGTTGAAGATTATTCTCTATAACCCCGTTAAGAATTACGCATAAACATTCTTACAAGGAAAGTACACGAGTTGTTGGACGCGCCGATTTTCATGAAATTTTGATATGTTGTAGAGTACCTATTAAAATATATAAGACACGTGTTTTTTTTTTTTTTTTATCGGCCCACATGCAGTTTCAAGGGGTGAAAACCACCCCTAAAGTTCACCTCCGAAAATCGTTTATCCTAAATATCTCGTCTTCAACTCCATATTTTTTTGTTTGATATAAAATGGAAATTCTTTAGCTCGTGCAAAGGACAAGTAATCACCCGTGATTTAAGTAGTGGAGTTATATCCCCTATTTTATATGGGGGGGGGGTGAAAACACCTTTTTTTGGTCATAATTATGGAATAAAAAATTATAAAATAACATAAAAAAATAAGAAAAACATTTTTTAAAACACACACAATTAAAAAATAAAGTTGACGTGTTTCGGCATTTTCATGAGTTTCACCCTTAAAGGAGGTAAAGCACCCCTTACAAGAAACATCACTGGAGTGCAGCAGAGTGCACTTGGAAATCAACTGAAATTCAGAGCAGTTTGCCAGCAAGTTTCAGCCGAAGTACACCTGGAGAAAAAAAAACGAAAAAGCAGAAAAAAGAAAAGCCAAAACAGAAAAGATAAAGAAGGAAAAGCACATTATCACGGCAGTTTCGTCAAATGAATCACCGGTTTCCACGCCGTCGGAATATGATGCAGTCCATCCTCCCTATTTTCAGGTTTCTGATCTTCTCCTAGGTTTGGTTCGGGTAAGTCTTAGTAGGTAACTTGGTAGGTCTCATCTTTTTTTTTTTCCTTCTCCCGTTTGGGGGCATTTTCTTTAGACACGGAGTCTTTTTGTTATTTTCTACAGCGTTTTGTTGTTATCTCTTTGTTGTTTTATATTTTTTATTTTTTACTTTTCATTTTTTATGTACTCTCGGCGGTTACTATTAATATTTTGTTTGCTGGGTTCTCCTGTATCTCCTTGAAAAATTTTTTTTTTTTTTTGTGTTTTCTCGGTTTTTGCGTACTTTGTTTCTTTCCTTCGGGATTTTCTTTCGGCAGAGTTGTTTTCCGTTGCAGTTTCATGTTTTTCTATTAATTTTCTGTTGTGTTTTCCTAGGTTTTCAGGTTATTTTTTTGTTGTTTTTTTTAGTGATTTATCGTTTGTTCCGTTTTTTTAATCGGTTTTTATGTTATTTTTTTTATATATCCTCAGCGGTTATTTATAATTTTTTCTGTTGTACTTTCCCAGTTCCTCTTTTACGTATTTTCACGCTTTTTATGTCTTTGTTTCGGAATTTTATTGTATTTTCGTTACATTATTTCTATTGGTTGTACAGTGGAAAACTGAATGGGCAGCTGCAACAACATCCCTAAGAACCATTAAGCCCACCGTTGAATCATGGTGGCCACCGGAAGGAACATCCCGATACGATTTTAAGATCCTCAGCCGGCTGCCAATTGGCTATTTCGCACAAACATATAATTGATAAAACGCCGCCTCCGGCTACATGCCCCTTGTGCAACCAGACAACCGCACCGACAGTTTCCCACATAATACTTACCTGCCAAAAGTTTACTATGTTGCGGAGGCAACTTGGCCTACCCATAGATATAGGGCAGACCCTCTCAAACGAGGTAATCTCCATCAACAGGATTATTGCCTTCATTAAAATGAGTGGCTTAACTCACCACATTTAAATTATCCCCCTCTCTTGTGTGTGCTGTAATGATCATAGTAGTTTTACACACAGCACATACAGTTTAAGATAAAAAAAAAAATTCTATTGTCTGTGTTTATTTTTGTTTGGTTTTTATTTAATTTTGTCGTTATTGTGGACCGATGTTTTCGGTCGAGTGTCTCAGTTCGCTTCTGATGTTGGTCAGAATAGGCTGACCGAAACGTTAAGCGCTGCGATTATTGAGTATTAAATACGTTAAATTTTCTATCTACGCAGTTGTGTCCGTAAATTTATTTTCACTATGATTAATCACTGCGAAAGTTTTAAACATTTCTTTTTCTTTTTATTATTATCAAAATTGTTTATGCAAAAATAAAAATTAATATAGTCAAAATTGGAGAAAAATGGAGACCCCAGTACTTCCGTACCTTTTGTACAGAAGTACATTGTGACATCGACAAGTTTTTCGGATGGTGCGTAAAGTGTGCTACGACTACGCTTCGTTCTGATAATGAACTCGAGACTGTTAATTACAAATTGAATAAAATGGTTGCCATGGTAAATAGCAATAAGGAAAACACTTTTGCGTGGCGTACGAATTTTGTGAAATGTATTCTAGCCGTAATAATCGTATGTCGATATTTTTTTTTTTTTTTTTTTAAATACCGATAGAAAGCTCACTTATTTTGAAATAAAAAAAAGAAAAAAATGTTTTATTTCTTAACTAAATTTTTCAATTTTGAAAAATATTCAATAAATTGCGATAATAAATTTACCGTGTACTTAATAGAAAAAGATTTAAGCACCATAAATATATATTTAGAGGCCTACCAGCAAGAGGCATTAGCCCAAAGACTAGTTAAGGAATTACTCGATAGGAATTCTATTGGAGGTGGAAGTGATGAAGGTAGCAAGGATAGGCACTATATTCAGTGATGGAAGAGAAAGTATGAAAGGGGCACTATAGGGAGTGGGGAGTTTTAAATGTAATAAATCGTGGTAAAAAAAAGAGCGTTCAAGAAAAAGAGGCGGACACTCAAAGAAAGCGTGGTTAGCATTGCATATGGAAGGTTCATCCGGATGAAGGGGACAAAGAGGTGAGGAAAAAGTTGAGATACGAGATATAGATGAAGGAAGAAAGGAGCGGTGAAAACGTAAACGGCAGATAGGAAAAATAGCGACACGACGGAAAAAGGGAAAGAAATTGAACCAGGCGCGAGACTGTGGAGGAGATTGTATAGCGAGGTAAGGGGAAAATGGATTAGAAAAATAGGAGGGGTATGAGATAGGCCAGATAGTACGATGAAAGTTTTTGTACAGGGGAATAAGATCGGCGGAAGTAATTTTTCGTAGAGGTTGATCATTGTGGAAGCGAAGCGAGCTAGAGAGTCGGCCTCCTCGGTTCCATGAGTACCTATATGACCAGGAACCCGAAGAAAGTCTATCTGAGTAGCGAGGTTATTGCGTAGGTTGTAAATTTGGGAGCGGATATAGAGGCTAATAAGATCGTACGACGGGGATGGGAAACAGCATGATATCAAAGAGTTATAAACAATTAGAATTTTAGTAAGGGGGGGGTTGCGGAAAAGATAATAGCACGAAAAATAGCTACGGATTCTGCGTAAAAGGTAGAACAAAAGGCAGGGAGTTTCATTATGTTTATGGAGGTAGAAGTAAAGGAGACGCCAATTATATATATAAACTCGGCCATTTTGGTTTCGCAAGGGGCTGTGCCCCTTGACCCCTCTTGTTTTCATTTCTGTCTCTTTCTCTTCTATACTTTGTATAAAATGATCAAAATTTACAACGTAATTCTTACTGGCATCAACACAAAAAGAAAAACAAAACATAATCACAAAAATCCTATCCTAACATTTAACTTTCATTATATAAAATTAAGATATTGTTTCGTTACATTTTTCGTTGCATATTTCGTTACATAAAATTGTGACATTTTTTAAATAACAATAACAAAAATCCTATAAAATATATAACAAACGTTACATAAAATTGGGACATTTTGCGTTACATGAAATTGGGACATTCTTTTGGGACATTTTGCGTTACTTAAAATTTGGACATTTTTTCGAATGGGAGGTAGCCTAAGAATAACGTTGTAATTAATATATATTTTTATATATATATATATATATATATATATATATATATATATATATATATATATATATATACATATATATATATATAATGTTAAACATGGATTCTTGAGAGACAGAAATATCCGTAATATAGCGTAAAAATAAAATTCTTCGCCGAAATAAATCTAAAAAAAAATTATTTGGTACATTAAAAACACAATTCTGTATTAAAATTCAACACCTGTTAAGTTAATATTGGTAAATAACTGTGTGACATCATTTCTTCTTATATACGTGATGTACACCACGCCATAAATACAATTAACACACTGAATTAATTGACTGCAACAACTTACGCTCGAACTGTTACAACTTAGTTCACTTTCTTTCCGGTACGTTTTTTTTTTCTTCTGTTACTATTATTATTTTTATTTTTATTATCTTTATCATTATTATTATTATTGTTAGAACTTAACGGTGATAAATAATTATTTTGGGAACAGCTGTGCAAGACGTGTGTTATTTTTTTACGCAGTTGTTTTCAAAAATTATAAGCAGCGAAATAGTCAATATTGTTCTCTCATCGGATCTTACATATTCAAATATTATTTTTAACTGCGGTTAAACTTTTTAGGAAACTAATTAAAAACGATACACACCTTACATGGAGAAAGAAAATTCATTTGCAATTTTATCATAAATACTGTTAACATGTTTCAGAGTTAATCTCATATTTATTATGATAAAAAATTGTTTAAACTTTAATTAAAATTAGTAAATAAACATTGTCGATGTATGAATATATATATATATATATATATATATATGTTTGAAACGAAGAGAGCGATTTGATGAAATAAAAAAAAGTAAATAAAGCGGATTATTCCATATATCTTTACCAAGAGGCTTCGGCGGTGATTGTAAGTAATAAAAATATTTAAATAAATGTCACTAATATACAAAAAAAGATTTATCATTAATGATATATTAAAATTGCTAATATAAACGAATATAATTATTATTATTATTTTTGGTGCGTTCGTATATTAATTGTGGGTTAGCTCTTGTTGATCGAAAACAGGATTCCGAAAAATTTTAACTAATCTATATTTAGTAGTTTTGTTTGAGGCAGTCACCCTCAATGTTATTGTTTCTTGATTATATGCGCGACTGTATAGATTTTCTAAAGTAATGTACCTATAATTAATGTACATGCATACACAATGTGTTAAAAATTACAGGTCACAAAATTATACATTTCTATCAGATATGAATTTTATTACATAGGAGAGCGGCTTACCGCTTTGTTTTTTGTGTTTTTTTTTTTGTTTTTTTTTAAATTTAAAATATGAGGATTATTTTTAGATTTTGTTAAGTTGTAGGAATCGCATGTGTACCAATAGTATGTATATCCAGCATGGCTCAATGGGAGGAAGGGGTTTTATGATGAGAAAAAATTTGAAGATCCTCTTCTGTGGCACATTCGAACAATATGTATATGAAATTATAAGAACATCTTGAGATGTAAATAACATGCCTATAATTACATTTAATATTTTACATTAACATTTTATTAAAAAAAAAAAAAAAATATATATATATATATATATATAAAATAATGTTGTTGGGTTTTTTAAATTGCATTACATATAAAGCCTCCCCTCCCCTTTGGCTATCTAGCTGCTGTATATTTCGTTACGTAAGGCGACATACAATAGAGACGTACTTGGTGGGGATGAACTCGAAACTTGGTACCCTAAAATCGCTGTCGCCACTACAACCACCTTAAAGGAAACCAGGCTGATTAGGCTGATGTACGGAACGAAGAAGACTGTTGTAAATGTTGCGAATCAAGTATGTGGTATATCCATCTTTTTCTTTTTCTTTCTTTCTCTTTCACAGTACACGTAAGGAAGAAAAAATGTTACACCGAAACACTTTAAAGCTAGACTGAAATTGATATTCTGTTTTGACTGATTTACAGTGTTACATTGTTTTTGTTGTTTTTTTTTCTGTTTAGGCTACTATTTGTTCCGTGGATATATCTTTTTTAAATAATTTCTAAAGTTTAAAAATTTAGTTAGCATTATCCAATGTAATTATATTAAAAATGTTTTAACGATCGATGGAAAAAAAAAAAAAGAGGCTTATTTTATTTATATCGCTTTTAGAAAACAGTTATTGTTTAACGCTAGGATATAATTCCGGGAGGAGGTTTTTCACAATTTCGTAATGTGTATAAACGGCAAAAGGCATTCTCAGTTAAGAAATGATTTAATTCAAAACATAAAAATCTCTCAAAATCGGTGTTTAAAATATTTTTCTTTTCTCATACTTACTGCGTCTATATTAATTGCTTCCTTTAAAGTGGTTTGACCGAGATTGATATTCTATTTGGACTAGGTTTTTTTTTCCTTTGTTTTTTTTTTTTTTATATGTAAAATATTACAAACAGGCAGGTTGTTAAACAAATGTTCTAACAAACAGATGTGTAATCGGTTTGCTCTAGAACACTTGCTTATCCTGTTTGTAATACTTTACATATAAAACAAAGGAAAAAAACGAATATCAATCTCGGTCAAGCCACTTTAAAAGAAGTAATTAAAATAGATCCTAGTACCTATGGGAAAAGAAAAATGATTTCAAATACGGATTTTGAGAGATTTTTGTATAGTTTCGCCATAGGAGGCCGGGGGAATATCGTTGAAGGATGGCCCCGTAATATCGACCATTTAACGCGGAGGGTCGTCGCTCTTCATTGCTCGCCTTTTATATTGTACGCATCAGTTGTCGATCGCGCTGGACTCTTTATATTATCGCTATTTATCGTAATTAATATGCGGGGGGTATTCCATCGTTTTCATTTATTTTCATTATTTCGTGTAATTCACTTAGCTTGTGACGTCAGCTCAGTCTCCTCTGCGGTTGCGTTTCCCGTTGTGCGGCAGCGGACGGTCGAAGTCACACTTGCCATTTCTCCCCGTGCTTGGCCGTGAACAAAGCACGCTTCCACTAAAAAGTCGAACACTGTGTGTAGTCTACTGCATTAGTATGTGTTTTATCGTTATCATTATCAGTATTGTTTTTATTATTTCGGTATGTTCAACGGCTCGGTAACAATAAGTCTATTGGTCAGAATCGTACCGATGTTCGTTCAGCGCTTTTATGTTCCTCTGGTGTGTTGTTCCGCCATGTAGTGTTCGGACCGGCGTTTCGATGCGACCGCTACGTATTTTATGTTTAAATCTTAGCTGTCGAATTTGATGTATAACTTTGTTCTTGGCACGTTATTTTCTCTCTCGGTATTGTTACCTTTTTTTTATTATTTATTTATTTTATTATTATTATTTCTTTTTTTGATTAATTTTACGTGTTTTAAGTGATATACATTTTTTTGTTTTTATCATCGTCGGCTGAAATTAAATGTAATTTCTTGTAGCAGTAAAAAGTATAAGGTAACAATATTCACTTTTTTTTTTTTTAGCGCAAGTGATAATTCTTTTAATTTACGATATTTTCGGTAGAGGGATTCGAATCATCGTGCTTCACTGGAATGGGACTTTCTAATCCACTGCCCTCTCAGCTATTCTCACTTTCATCGTACTGTTTGACGCGATTGTTAATAAAAAATAAAAATACAAAATTATATTTAATCGTGAAATTAGGAACAATCTCGATGAATTAAGTATGCGCAACTTATCTATTTACTTTTATATACTCGTAATTGCGTGATTTAAATTTAAAACAATTGCATTGTGGGATCTCTCTTATGACACCCGAAGGAGGAAGTTTAATTTAAAACATTAATCTATTATTACGATTTTTTCGGAACGGAGATTAAATGTGTATGAAAAATGAATTGTTTTTTTTTTTTTTTTGTAAGATTCCCCTTAACGTACAAGAAAAACCGTATTACAAATATATACGTTTTATGGTAAAATTAAAATCGTAAACAAGGTGGACGGAGAAATAAACGTTTTCTCTTTATAAAGTATTATTTGATGCATACGTACTATGAAAAAACAACTGTCTGATCTAAAAAAAAAAAAAAAAAAACTTGTTCAAACGAAAATTCTATCTTCTTTGTTGTCTGTTGTACTTTCAATAAATTTGACTACGCTACTGAATATATAAAAATATAATATGTAACGATCGTTTTCAGGCGGAAGGACTTTTAATTAAAATTTCTATTTAAATTTAATAAATATTTTGGAAATTTGTTTTTTTCACAGTACCGTTACTGCTCGAGAGCGTAGTCGACAGATACACCTATTTAAATTTTTCACGTATGTTGTTTTTTTAAATAATACCGATTGAAAAGAAGATTAAAAACTAAATCTTAAGAGATCAAAAGATCATCCTAGCACGTCTCCCTTATATCGCTGTCCGTTAATTCGCTAAATGGTAAAACGAAAGTCTCTACGGGTGGTCATCGGGTGTAATTAAAAGTCCGTTCACCTGAAAACGATAGGAGTAGGTAGAATTTTCGTTTGACCAAAAACGTTTCTCTTTTCTGTTTAAATCAAACAATTGTTGTTTGTTTTTTTATTGTCGTAAAATAATACTTCGTAAAGAACGTGTTTATTTCTTCGTTCGTCTTGTCTACACCGTTTTAATTTTACCACGAAATACATAGTAATACGGCTTTTCGTGAACGTTAAGGAATATTTTAAAAAACAATTTTTAATGTGAACAATTTTCCGTCACTGTGTGCTGAAAAAATACCATCCGGCGGCGGGATACATGTGCTTTATAATAAAAAAGTGCAAGTCGAACGATGAAATTAAATGTAGAATTGATCGTAGAAAAAGCCTTGCCTTTTTTTTATTATATTTAAAAGTGTTACATATGTAAAAAAATTCACTATATATTTCTCGAATGGTTTGTTTGTGTTATTCATTTGTTTGTGTTATTCATTTGTTTGTGTTATTCATTTGTTTGTGTTATTCATTTGTTTATGTACGATTTATTATTTTTGATTTGAGCGTATTTTTCTCAAGTAATGCAGGATGCGCCAAGGTAAAAATTACATATTAGTAGTAACCTTATCATTTTGCATACAGTAAAATTAACCGAGTTTTGAAACGCTCTCTAGATTCGTCAAACTCTATGCCATTTGCTACACGTGTGACTTTCGATGTGTAATAACGAAGCTAGTAAGTAGAGACCGTTTTGTATTAAGACTTGGTTAGAGATGCGTGCAGTATAGCGTCGACTTAACATTTGTTTCGGTCTCGGAAGACGTAGTTTTAGAAGTCGATAGAATATGAGTTATTGGGTAAATCTTACTGAAATTTTTGAAAAACTCACCCACAAGCTTGTTACGGATGAGCATGCGTGGCATAATTGAAGCTTACTTTTTTGATAGACGCAAGTGGGAAACGGCGACTGTCAACAACGACCGATACGTTGAAATGTTGGAAAATTTGGTGAAACTTGAATTGACGTGGCAGAGAATTTTAACTAGAATTTACTTTCAACACCCGACCTCAGTATGCGTGAGCTTTTTGTTTTTTTTTTGTTTTTTTTTTGGCGGGGCTTTATGAATCAAAACATATAAACCACCAGAGTTTATGATTTGAAAGAATTACGAATCGGAGCAGCAGTAGTTGCGACTAAAAAACAATAACTTTAAAAAGTTTCTAGAAAAGACTAACTTTTGTAGCGCACGACGGTAAGCACTGTAAACATGTTAAGAAAAAAAAGAAGATATTAAAATATTGTGCGTTCCTCTTTACTATTGTGTACGTCTTTGCCAGACAAACATAGCACTGTCACCAACATGTAACATTTACTTTGCCGTACCATACGGTAGCAGTATTGTTGAAACGTTAAAATTATCATGATCCGATGTTTAAGTGTTTGCCGTATTAGTATAATCGTCCGTACTGATTATCTGTAATCTTAATGAATTCGATTCCTTTGATAAATCCAATTATTATTACCTCGCAGTTATGCATATTATGATTACTAAAGTATAATCGATTTCTAATCAGTAGAAGTTTATATCATTTTCCTAATTAATTACTCTAAAAGAGTAATCAATTACGTCCAACTTAGTTCATAATAGAAGCGATATATGTAATCTTGTAATCGTAATTAATTACGAAATGTCAAATTCTGATTCGAAGCCATCATTCTTTAATATTGGCGAAGAGTTATGCTCTATCCATACTTGAATCTGGTAATCGACAATTGAATGAAAAAACTGTCGCCTAATTATATAGTACATCATCAACTTGGCGAATACATTATCAACTTGGCGAAATAAGTTGATTTACGTATATAATAATATATTAGATCTTCGTTAAAATAATTTCTCAGCTGCATGGGTTGTTAAAAAGTAAATTAACCATTTTCGGTTCTTTTCAAATTGTCTTCTGATTTAAACTACAAAAAACATATCGTATTTAAAAAGATTTTTTTTTGTATTAACTTTTTTCTTGGCCTATATGCATGCGTTACAAGCGTGTTTATGATGTAACAAATAAGAAGTTAGTAGTACACACTACGAAATTAATTTTAAACGTATGCTGTAGTTTAATGAGTGGCATGTAATGTGATGAACACTCTTAGTATCGTATAAATAAATTAGAAGAAACTGCGTATTTTATATCATTCATTTACGGTTCATTATGCATGCTAAAACTGATTGGTTATAATAGATATTAATAATAATTGAAAAACAAATGATGTGATAAGAACTGTGATATACATATATGCGAGTACCCGCGTTTTATATTAGTTCTACAATTGTAAAAGAGCGTTTTATCTCCCCATACATATCACTTCCTCTCTTTCTGCTTTTATTTTCATTTATATATATATATATATATATATATATATATGCACATACGATGGAAAGGTTATATTTTTACATTTCTTTCTTAGTGAGATAATTAAAATTTTAATTGATTTACGCGAGGAAGTCGCAGAATTCAACTTTTTGAACAGTTTGAAAATAAAAACGCCACTCAGTTTTCAATTATTTTCGAGCAATCTTATCTTTTACATTTGAACGAAATAAAAAGTTGTAACGATTTGAAATCACTTTTGCTCCTATCTCCTTTTTGTCTTGCCAACCGAAAGTTATTTAAATTATTACAAACCAATTATAAAAATGGAAAAAAAAAATTGGCCTTGCTTATTATGGATGGTGGTTTAGTTTTTTAATTTTTTTTTAATCGCGGTAAAAAAATAATACGTATAAGATACGAAAATGTGAATTTCTCTTTTTTAGAGTTTTTTAAAATTACCTTCAAAAATTAAGACAATTTAGAACCAGATTTTCTAGCTTTTCGAATGAAAAAGTTTACAAATGTTTCCCGGAGTAATTTTATAATACTTTTAAATTTCAAATCATTCGAGAACATTAAAATGATCAAAAAAATCGTGCTTCTTATTTAAAAGTTGTAGATTTAAATTTTAATAGTAAAAAAAAAAAACTAGTCTAAATTGTTAAAGCTTTTTATTTATTTTTAGCTTTATTATCATTTACTCTATTGTAAAACCCAGACGTTATTTCTTTTTCTTTTTATGTATTTTGTTTAAAAAGTTTTTTTTTTTTTTTTTTTTTTTTTTTTTGTTAGGGGGCTTTAACTTATTTACATCTCTATTTCGTTAAGATTGCTAACAGCATAGCCTAAATGAAATTTTTGGGGTATGTTCTCCGAGTATTTTATATAAATTATGAAAATTTTTGAAAAAGTACATATCTATGTATATATATATAAATAGGCAAATACAAAACAGTTCAGTACCATTTTCTCCGCTGTTTATTAAGCGAATTTTTTTTTTTTTTTCCCGTTTCGTAGCTATTGACAATCTTTAGTGTTATCAGTAAAAAACTTCGGAAACAATTACTTTTTTCTCTCATTTAAATAAAAAATTAACACAAAAAATGTAAAAAATTTGGGTGCGGCTGTTCTGGGACCAGGGCCGTTGATTTAACGCGATACGCCTATATCGGTTTAAGTGTTTATATATATTTATTATATATAAATATATACATATAAAAATATATATAAAGATGTATATATATATGTATATATGTATATATATATATATATATATATATATATATATATAATTACGAGTATATGCGGTGAAAAATAATAGTCGTTGCGATTTCTTTTCATGATTTCGTGAGCAATTTTCAAGAGGTTTCGCGTCAAAAAAATCGCTATAGCCCGTAGATCTGTCCTTATTAAAATGTTTTAATTTGTCTTAATAATCATCGTTATTGGCTAAGGGTTTTCAAATTGTGATTTACTGTTATTTTATTGAATTTACTTTTTTTTATTCAATTATAATGGAGCTACTGAACGGTTTTGTACTATAAGTACATATAAAAGTGTATGTTTTCAGATATACGCAACGAACGAATGTATGAGAGTAGAAAAAAAAATAGAATTTTGGAAATATGCATGTATGTTTTCCTCGAATTTTTAATAATAATTATGGTCGAGTTTGGACCAAAGGGCGAACACTAATTTTCGTAAAAACGTCTAAAAATGCAACATTTTTACAGAAATTTTTTTGTAATATTACTAAACATGCGGATAATGGCATTTTACAAATAAATTCTTACGAAACGTATAGCGTCCAAAAATTTAAAAAAAAAAAGAAGTAAACAGGAATGCTCGTAACTGGAGGTATCCGCGATACTACTCTGTGACATCCCGAAGTGGTTTTATTGTGGAGTAATGCGACTGGGAAGTGACATCTTTCGGACTAAGTTATTGGAAGGTAGATTTATGTTCAGAGATAAAAAAAAAACAAAAAAAAAACACTTTGACGAATAATACATTTTACCCTCATCGACGAACTGGATCAATAAGTGACGACTCGATTAGTCGGACAAGTTTTGCTGAAATGCCGGGAATTTTACATTACGAAAGAATGAAGGGAATATATTGGAGATATGTAAATTTATTTTTTTTTTCAAAATTAGAGGGCACATTGTGTACTACTTTAACGAGAAAAAGTAGAAAATACATCGAAACTTTTTCTTTATTGTTATTTTTGCTTTTCAATCGCTAAGCTATTTTTTTGCATGTTCGAGTGTTGGTTTTAATGTTCGCCATTAATTCGCTGCTTATTTAAATTGTTTCGGTTATTCTTGAAGTCGTGTATTTTTACAATGCGAATGAATAAATCAATAAAAAACCTGTTGAAATTTATGTAAATTTTTATAGACCTTTTTAGATA
Organism: Icerya purchasi; assembly: GCA_039619475.1. NCBI lineage: Eukaryota > Metazoa > Arthropoda > Insecta > Hemiptera > Monophlebidae > Icerya > Icerya purchasi. The sequence goes on along the minus strand of CM077115.1, from coordinate 518,147,312 downwards.
GAGTTGCGCATTGTTATCAGGAGTGAATTTTTATACCGTTACATTTTAGAATTATCAATTTTACTTTATTTTTTTTAACTGAAGAGTAGTAAAACATACGTTCAAGTACCTTGCAATTTTAAAAGACTGTTTAAAAATTTGACCATATCGCACTTTTAACGAGTAAGTGAATTTTATGATACTCGCTAATAATTTTCCTTGTGGATTCTAATGTGTACACTTTTCCAGTTATTACATCCTTTAATTTATTATCGTACTATTTAATATACTTAATTCGGTAATGAATATTTTCTATTTATATTACAGGGCGTAGATTCTGGTTACAACAGTGAAAATAGTTTGAAACGCCAGAATAGTTTGGTTTCCGTTCAGTCTAGTTCATTTCCATCTTCGACTTCGTCGGATTTATTAGCACCCAGTGATACTCATTCTTTAATTGGTATATATTCTTTTAATTTCTTCTAGATATATCTTATAATATATAATTTTAATGTTAACACTTAATATACTTTATTTTTAAAAAATGAACATAGTTGTCCCGAAAAAATGTTTCAACACTTTATACAATACTCGCAATAATTTCCTTTAATAATTTCTTACTTTTCCTTCAGCTCTCTTCGTTGATCTCTACTATCCTCTTAAGCTTTTTATCTCCACTTACAAAATTTCTTTCGCAAACCGTAATTAAGCCGGAATTCTGCATTACTATCAATTCCCTTTCCTTTTCATGTAATTGTTTTCACTGATGGGGTTCGAGAGGGCCTGATTTTGCGCGAGTTTCTTTTATCGTTTCAGATTTTAATATTTCAGGATCTTTTCGCCTTTCTTCTTTTTGTTTTATATTCACAGTAGACTTTTCTTTTTTTTTTTTTTAACCCCCCTTTGGGCATGTCAACAAAAGGATCTTCGCCCAGAAACGACACGAGGGAAAAGAATATCCGATGTAGAGTCGGTGTCAAATATTGATAGAATAAAAAAGAACTGAGGATAGGAAGAACGGAAATCGACGGAAACGATAAGATATACGAGAAGCGCAATAAGGAGTAGGGAGTTTAATAACAGACTGGAGTACAAAGAAGTAGATTACATTAACGAGGGATGGACATTCAAAGAGGATATGGTCAGGATCATAGACGGCTTCGTCATCAGGATGGAGAGGATAATTAGGGGATAAAGCGAGATGAAAACGATAACGTAATGGTGCCTATTCTATCTATCATCATTTTTATTTTAATCGGATGTGTACGTTAGAGATCGATTTTTTCTATTCAATTAGTGTTGCATTATTTTCTTGTGTATTTTAGTTCTACTAAATGTCTTTCAAATAGTAGTTATTCGTTTTTCAAATTATAGCGTCGCTGTCAGTGAGAACATTCTTTTGTCTATGTTAGCTATGCCCCCCGCCAAACTACTTTGAACTTAAATGTTTGACTTTATTTAACAAACTGTATTAACCTGCTGTCGCAGAGTAATGATACATCTGTGTCAGATGATAATACTTCTACCGCAATTTAGACGAGAAAAACAGACAAATTTCAATACCAGAAACGATAAAAGGGCAAAATGACAACAGAGAGGTTAAAGGTGGTAGAATTCATTATCATTTAATATATATACATCAACTTAACTTAAGTACTACTTTCTGTTACAACATAAAAGGTGTTAACTTATATACTATATTACTATACTACAAAATCCACACTCTCATTATTTATCATTTATATTGCAATTATATACCATCGTCTAAAATGATATTTCCTATTACAATAATACAATGTAATTTTTATACAACTACCACTCTCTTATTAGCAGCTTAAAACTGGAGATAGTAACGAGTCAGTCAATGTTGTTACTAGTATTACGAGATACTCTTTTTTTTTTTTTTTTTTTTTTTTTTCGTTATTATTTCTATTGCTCTTTACACCATGCTATCAACCGAATTTTAACCATGTTTTTCCATCTCTCCAGATTTTTTTCATTTCGAATTTCCTTTGGTATCTTCCCCATTAATTTTATTAATACATCTTCCTCTACATTGGGTCTATTTTACTGTTAATCCTCCTAGATCGTACATAGTAAGAATTAATCGCAATTACTAGTCCTGTAGGTTCTTGTTGGTAATTGCCTATCTTCGAGTTTAGCATACTCAGTAATTTTCTGTAATAATATAGCATTTTTGGTGACATTTCGTTATTTTTGTTCCACCAAGTGATGTTAGCTAATGCGTTTTTCTCTCGTTGTGTAAGATCAGTTTTAAACATTTTTTTTTTTACAATTTTTCGATTTTCCTCATTTCTATAATTTTCGCTTTACCCCAAATTCCGATTCCGTATTTAATTCTGGACATTATTACAACGTCGAGATATTAAGTTTTTGTATGTCATACCTTGTTTTAATTTATATAGTGCAAGAATATAGTAGGTAAACTTTCCCCGCAATATTGTCAATGTGATTTCTCCATGTTAGACGTTTATCTAATGTTATCCCAAAATATTTAAATTCATTCACATTTTCTAACTTTTCACAACCACATATTTCCTTACTATGTAAACACACTTGTATTATGTGAAATTCTAAGCCGGCTTGGCGTTCTTATATGCACCACTTTTGTTTTTTTAGCATTAATTAATAATTTTTTGTCATGTGCCCATTTGCATACATTGTTGAGATCTTCTTGTAACATTTTTTCAGCACTTTCTATGTCAGAGTGTTCAATAACTAGTGCGATATCATCTGCATAAACGTACACTTTAGAGTTCTTGTCTAGTTAAATCTTCACTTTCAATAAATATTAACATATTCAAAATTAAAACACTCTGCTACCGTTATTCGGGAGAAATGCTAATCCAAAAACTAGCTTGTGTAGCGTTTTAAATGGCAAGCATTCGAGATAAACTGTCACTTGCCTCCAAACTGTTTATTAAATCATGTTGAAATCCCAGCAGTGTAAAATGTGTAAATTGCTCTGGTCAACACTTAGGGAATTTAAAGAATTGTTCAAACCTATATAATAAAAACACCTAAAATTCCAAAAAAAAAAAAAAAATACTCTTATTTTTGGCTTGGCAGTGTCGGACGTTAGGGAAATATCTTGAAAAGGCGGAGGAAATGTTTAATCAAGGACAAAGGGAAGAACAATGGAAAATCTAAAAGAGGATGGGAAATTCGAGAAAGGGTAAATGGAACAAGATAACGCTTACAAAGAAGGTAGGAGAAAACAACCTACAAAGGAAAAGGAAAATAAGATAAAAAAAGAGGTCAATATTATAATTGTTCATGGTAGCGCGTGGTTTCTAGCGATCTCAGAAAAAATAGCCCGATATAAACATGTAATGAACTATGAAATACGTGAAGAGCAAACGTAATGCACTAGCCAGCATTATGATCTTTAACTGTGAAAGCAAAACTTACAGTGCCAACAACTGCATGGATAAAAGACTATTAGACATTATGGTCGCCTCTGTCCACGAAGTCGACGGTAGAGAGAGAAAGAATTTACGATTTTACATTATAATCATAACTGCGCAAGCAAAGTTCACAATGCTGGTAGGAATGAAGTAAAAATCCATTAACTAACATGGCAGCTACCACTGCGCACATACAGAGACCAGAAAAAAAAAGTTCTGTAGCATCTTAACTGCAAAATCTGGATCATCTTATAAAAAGAAAAAAGAGTGGGATAGATGCGATAGAGTAGCAGTACTAAGGAATAGAAGAATTGATAAGAAGAATTAAATCGTGATGTGATAAAGTATCGGGGACAAGAATTTAGTAATCATTGGAATGATTAACTATGAATAAAAGGAAAGAATAATGCACAATACGGAGTAGTAGAGATACCAGATGACAACAAGCTTGCTTTCTGAGGGAGATAAAACACGATATTGACTCCTGGTTCTCTCCTTCCGACCTTCCTAGAACCCATTTTGTCTCTATGACGAGGCTCCGCATCGGACATATTTCTCTGACGCACGATCATCTTTTACTTGACTGCGAGTCTCTTTTTGAATGTCCCTTTTGTTCCCTCCTCTCAGCTCCTTCAATAAAACACCTGCTCTTGGAGTGCTATTCTTTTGCTCTTCAGTGCTCTAATCACCGCTTAGTGTCTCTGCAGTCAATCTCTGGCTAACTCGTCCTTGAATATCGCAGGCATTATTCAGTTTCTTTATACAACTGGTTTGCTTCGAGTCATTTCCCACCGTGATAGTGTCGCGTAATAGCTCTGGCAGCTGCACACGGCAGTCAAACATAAATAAATAAATAAATAAAATGAAAGAGAAACAGGAAGTCTGTTACGGTCAACACGAAGACGACGAAAAAAGGAGAATGGTAAGTCGGGTTCTATGAATAAATAATGTGAGCGAAGATTAGAAAAAAAAGGATCTGTAAAATAATTTTCAGTTAACGAGCTGGACCTTTTTAGCTATTTGAAGTAATTCGTGAAGGGACCATCCGACTAGACAGCCAGAAATAATAGCCAAACGAGCGAAATCGTGTACTGTTTCGTTTTCCACAATTACAGCGTGACTAGATACTCAAAGAAAGCCTATGTGAAATGCATGAGTGCGGAAGAGAGCAGAAATTATGAATTTTCGGCACAGTAGGATCAAAATAGAGATGAATGAATACAGTCAAGAGCATTTTTACAATGAAATATCAAAACGAATGATTTGCGATTAGGAGGAGAGAAGGTAAACTCAATGGCTTACGATATAGCCAATGTCTCTGCATAATAGACGGAGCAAAACGAGGGTAGTTTAAATAAATCAAAATGATTAAGAATTAGGATATAGAAAGATACCCAATTAAAAGAACACAAAGCCTTTAGAATATTTCGGTGTTTCAGTGTGGATGAATGAAAAGGATTAATATATTCGGAAAAGGACAAACGACTGTTAAGAAGAATTTCTAGATAACGGAAGGAAGGTACCAATGGAGTAAGTTGCCGACGGAAATGTTGATTAACTCGGGAATGTAAGAACGGTAAGTGAAAATAATACATGAAGATTTAGATGGAGAGGTAGACTGGGGAATTCTCTAAAGAAGATAAAGCATCTTGCATTCTGTAGCATACTTCAGAGATTTTAGGGGGCGGAAGAATAACATAGGATATCGTCCGCAAGAGTGAGCAGTTAAGAGGTAATGGGAAGGAAGCTGTACTAAGAGAGTGGACTAAGATGAGGGTCTTGTAGAAGGCCACGAAAGACTTTTCGTGAGGTTGTAAAGAAGGGAGATCTTAGGAGAACAGTTCTATTTGAAAGAAACTTATAGTTAAAGAAATTAGACATTTTATTTAAAGGAATGGAGAGATATAAGCGATGTCAAAGTCATTGTGGATGCATGAACTAGTTTTGCTCAAGTAATTTTTTTTGAATAAAAGTCTTGTAGATATGGGATATAGAGGGCAACACAATCGGAAGGGCCCCCCAGGACGAAAACTGAACATATTATAGGAAAGAATATTTTTTCTTTCAGGTCATCAAACTAAGCGTTTATTTAACATGGACCCAAAAAGTTTTTTAAAACAGTTGACTAAAGAGATACGGCAGAAGGGCGAGGAATCACTATTTCTACGAATACGATAATAAAAGAATTCCATGAAAGTAGAGGAGACCCAGAAAGAATAATATGGTTAAATATATTCAAAATAGTCTCATCATAATGATTACGAAGATTCTTAATTATGGTGTAAGATATATCGTCTGTGTCTGAAGATGAATTAAGATTGATAGGGAGAGAGAGAGAGAGATAAAAATTTCACTGATAGTAAATGAAGAAGTCAGGAAATGTTCAGGAAGAGTGGGAGTAACAGAAAGGATCTAACTCATCAACACCGGAAACACAGGAAGGAGCTCCGAAGTCAACAAAAAAGGAAAGTTTATCTGTTAAAAAATGAACGCCCGACGGCCATTAGATAAGAGGATTTTGAAATGCTCTTCCAAAAATATGAGGCGGAGAATAGATATGGAAAAGGGAGAACAAAAAGTAGCCCAGGATGCTTATTTGTTAATTTTTCAGAATAAATCTTGCTTTAGCATTAGCTTGTTTGCGAGCTAAAAAATTTGATAATGATGAATTAGTACGAAAAATTTTAAAGGTAGATAGACCAGCTCTGTTCGTCGTTGAACAGACGCCGTTCCACTACAAGGAAGAAGCATAAATGCCCTTACTGCCCCTACTTGAGCGGGTCTGTAAAGGAAAAAAATGAAGATAATTCATAGGATAAATTGGAATTAAAGAACGCTGAGTCAGGAAGGTGCGGAAATTAGACTAATGAATGTTTGAGAGATTTTATTGAGAAGAGTGTGTTATTGATAGTGGTGGAAAAGTTTTCATTGGCTTTCTCCCTTCACTGTCCTCTCTATTGAAATATCGCAGAGGACCGCTCTGCTCTGTACTTTAGTTTGTTAAGGCTTGGCCCTCCTGCTCTTTATATCGCTTCATATAACCTGCCTCTTTCTCCCCCCCCCCACCATTATTCCTACTATTTGTTTATTTTTATTAATAACATCCGAGCAAATTAAAATAGAATCGACTTTCCTCTTCTAATTGGTTCTAGATAAAGGTCCCTGAATAACGAGCCAAAAAAAAAGAAAAAGAAAAAATTTACAGTATTGTTATCATTATATAAATAACAAATGCGATGTTAAAATTAATATTTTTTGAATGTTTAAAAATTTAAATAAATATTAACTAAAATTATATAAATATATACATGCACACATTTGACATAAAATTTAAAAAAATTATATTGTAAAATATTTACATTGAACAAAAAATTAAGGTTTTATAACCCGATTTTAATTTTTCGAAATTATTTGAGACGATTTCTTCTTCAATAATGAAATTAACATACACAATGTCCATGACTTACATACAATAAAGAAGAAAACGTTTGATTTTTTCTCATTTTTTTATACGAGTATTTAGGCGATGTATCGCGCATAACAGTAATTAATATAAACATAGACGCAATTCTTTGTAACTGTTTAAATTCAAGATATCAAATACAAAATATTGAAATAGGCCGTAACAAAATTTTAATCTTTTTCATCTTAATTTTTATATCAAAAATAACTAAATTCGTTACAGTATTACTATAAAGAGACAGTTGCCGAATAATTTTGCTCAAATGCATAACGATTATGAAATATACATATCGCTTCGTTAAGTTATAAACAAAAATTAAATGAACTAAATCTATTTAAGACCATAATATTACGCTTTAATCTGATGTTCTACAATGAAACTAAATGATAAACTTGTGTATAAACTTCAAATATAATAAAAAAAAATTTAAATGCAAAAACATACAAAACAAAATAATTACATTTAAAAATGCTGACTGGTTTCGGATAACTCCATAATCATGGGGCTCTATGGACTGGATTATCCGAAACTGATCGGCATTTTTAAATATAATTGTTTTATTTTGTACGTTTTTGTGTTTATAATTTATTTACATCATATTTTACGTACTAGTTTTTCAAATAAACAAATGAAAAAGAAAAAAGAAAAAGGAATATAATATGAAATATAAGGATGGAAGCAAAAACAAATCCAGGATTTCGAAAACCTAAATTTTGTTATATAAATTAGAAGATACGAAATTAATAAAAATTATTTAAGAACAGTTCTTGTAATATTGCTCATTAAATTCAGAAGTATTAAAAAAAAAAAGAACAGTATACAATAGTAATAAAATTCACAAGTAAATATACTAAATTTGATTTTAGTAACATATAACACTACAATGGGTCCGATACGATAAGTTCGATGTATGTTTTTTGTAGTATAATAATTACAACTTAATATATACATATATTCTTCTTGTTCTATAATCATACGTATGACTACGCGTGGACGATCCCAATGGCATTCTAAATTCTTCTCCCTTCAGCTACACGCACAAGGTCACCGACTAAGCCTAGCCTAACCATTGCCGCACATTCTTTAACCAGAATGTTTTTTTTCTTTCCTTTTCTCCGCGTCCCTCGATTTTTCCTTCAATTATTATTTTTATTGGTTCATATCTTTGACCTCTGATTAAATGTCTGAAATATTTAATTTTCGTGTTCGTGATTATCCGAGTCAAGCATCTCTTAGCATTAGCCCATTCCAGTACTCGATCGTTGGTCATCTTTTGGGTCCCAGAAATTCTACCTATATATATATATATATATGTGTGTGTGTGTGTGTGTGTGTTAAAAATTGAGAAAAATATCATTTGAAATGGGATATAAGGAGTATGCGGCCACTTATAGAGAAACATGAGAGCCTTACATTTGCTGATACGTAACTAGCGTTAAATATTAATCAGAATGAAATGTTTTGGAAATGATTACTCGCCACTCTCTTTTGAGCCAAATGTATTACGTAAATATTTACCATAAATATAATAAATACGTTATTAATCGTAACTGATCAACTAAGAGAATTTTATTTATTATACTTTTTAATCTAATTTTTTTAAAAGTTTATGTAGTGCGAGAAAGATGCGCATAATTTGGATCAAATTTTATTTCATTTAGTTTCTAAATTTGTTTAAGTTTTTCATTGTTTAGATATGGAAAGTTCAAAACAATGTCGACACAGTTTCCTATTTATATAATAACAAATTCAGTTAGATTTATTACTCGCTGAAAATATGGTACATACATTTCGAAACATGTTTTTATTTACTTTTTTAAAAATAAAATTAATATGTTAGGTGTAGTAAAAATTATTTGAACTACTTCAAAAAAATTTTCCTCTAACAAATAATAGTTCTTATTAAATTCCGTATGCATGTAATGTAGGGAATTCTCTAACAAGATGGTTTAGGCGCAACAAAAAATCGAATAAAATTTAATATCCCGTAACTGTTTGACTTGTGAACCTCAAAATCGGAATATAAATTAGAATTACAACTGTCTTTAAAGCAATCTATAACTTACCTTGAGCGGAAAAAAACGCGTAGAATATTTTTAATGTGAAATTTAAATCGACCTCAAAAATCACTCAAAAATATCATAACTTATCATCAGATCAATTTTTAAACGTAAAATTCAGAATATAAAATAACAAGTTCAGTCAAGCATGATGTTTTATGCACTGAGGATTCCGTGTGTAAGTTAACAATAACTATAATTTATATTTACATAATACTGAATCAAAAAAAAAAAAAGGAACTTGATTTTTCCGCTGCAAAGAGGAACGTAATATTTTACGATTTTTTGAAATTATCGATATCTCAAAAATTTCGTCATGAAAATGAAATACGGTTGCGTTCCCAACAAATAGTGATCTCTTAATTAATACATCACATTCCCGAGAATTTTTTTTTTTTTCAAAAATTATGAGTAGGCCTAATTTTGATGTCTCTAAACTAGAAAAATCTAGGGATATGTGTATATTTTTAACCTTGTTCAAAATTTTTGACTATTATACTCGCGTCTTCGAACGTTATCTTTCGCGTTTTTTTGAACTTTTCGTTAACTTCAAAAGTTTCGTTAAGGAAATGACTTATGGTTTCGTTCTCGTCATATAGCGATCTTTCTAACAATATATATATCACATGTCAGAAAAAGAAATAAATATTTTTTTCAAAACTTCGAAATTTCTGCGCCCCGAGCGCCAAATTTTAAAGTTGAAAACCCAGATGTTCTAAACTAGGATAGTATACAGGGATGCGCATTTTTTCAACCTTGTTCAAAATTTTTAGCTATAATACTTGCGACGCAAATGGGGGGGGGGCTACGTATTAGTTCTCGCCCTTTATTGAATTTTTCGTTAAATTTGAAAGTTTCGTTAAGGAAATAAAATGCGGGTTTGTTCTCGACAAGCAGCCTTTCCATTGATATATCACATGACCAGAAGAAAAATACTTTTTTGAAACTTTCAAGCTTTCAGCGCTTCAAGGGCTCGATTTTAAAGTTGGAAACCCAGATGCTACAAAGTAAAAAAGTATACAGGCATGCGCAATTTTTTAACCTTGTTCAAAATCTTTAGCTATAATACTTGAGCCACAAGCGGAGGCTACACGTCATTTTTCGTGCTTTTTTGAACTTTTAGTAAGTTTCCAATGTTTCGTTAAGAACATGAAATGCGGCTTCGTTCCCGACGAATAGCGATCTTTCCAACAATATATCACGTGTCCAGAAAAAAAATATTTTTTCAAAAATTTCGAGTTTTTGGAGTCCTAAGGGTCTAATTTTAAAGCTGGAGGTTCCAAATTAGAGAAATATACGAAGATGCGCATATTTTTAACAAAAAAAGAAAGTTAAAAATTTTTAGTTGTAATATTTGCGGGCGCTAAGGGGGGGCACGTCATTTTTCACGATTTTTTGAACTGTTTATCAACTTTGAATGTTTCGTCAAGGAAATAATTTATGGTTTCCTTTCCGACAACTAGCGATCTTTCCAACAATATGTCACATGCCCGCGAAAAAAAGAATTTATTTTTTTCAAAATTTTTGAGCTTTCGGCACCGCAAGGGACTGAATATATAAGGTCGTAAGCTTGGTTATATTTTTCCTATGAAGCGGTCCTTTATGCATATATTTGAAATACGTTTTGGTTTTTAAAACGTTTTTTACTCGGGCTAATACTTACGTGAACTTCCTTTTTTTTTTGTTGTTTTTAGCTCAATGAGAGAGGGGGGTTAAATAATTTTTTCACCGTAATTTTTTAATTTCATGAAAGGACTCCTGTATTTTATTTTATATTTTAAATTTCCCCTTTAAAGGTTTATCCGGTAATGAGTTATGATTTTTTAAGTGATTTTTGAGGTCGTTTTAAAACTATATTATACAGGGTGCGGCAGCATAACATACTCTAGATCCCATTGGCAATATGTATGCTTCTTCCCTTGCATTTTATTTCGATTTTCTGTTATTATTTCTTTAAAAAATTTAGTAGAAAAAAAGTGGCGCATTTTAAAAAAGGAAGTTATGCTGCCGCACCCTGTATATTCTTGACGGTTATTTGGGTTTTTTGCCGCCCAATGCAATCGGTCATCTTAAAGTTATAGATCGTTTTAAAAAGAATTTTAATTGTAATTTTAGTTCCAAATTTGAAGTTTATAAGTCAAACCGTTCGCGAGTTAATGATTTTTATTTGATATTTTTATCGTTTCTGAATCATCTTATTAGGATTCCGTACATTAACACATCGTTCAATAAGTCCCGGGACTAACTCACAGATCGTATTAGTAATATCAAATCTAGTTCGTTTTTCGAAAGAACTAACCTTGAAATGACACATGTCTAATGTTCACGTTAATCGGACCATAAACAGCAAAGCTACTGTGGTGAAAGTGACGCTACTTTTGCGTTTGTGTAAAAGATGGAAAACAACGAGTTTTGTGTGTTGATAAAACATTGCTATTTAATAGGAAAAAATACCGTGCACTTGAAAAATGTTATCCAGACTCTGCTCCGTCGAAAACAACGATTTGCTGGTGGTATGCTGATTTCAAACGTGATCGGACTGATACAAATGATGCGGAACGCTTGGGTAGACCAAATGAAGCAGTAACTCCAGAAAATATTAAGCCAGTTTTGAAAATAGCGATGGATGACCGCAAACTGAAAGTTTGTGAGATTGCTGAGATGGTAAACGTATCAACTGGAAGTGCGTCTACAATATTACACGAAAAATTGGGCATGAAAAAGATCTTTTCCAAATGGGTGCCGTGTTTGCTCACAATCGAACAAAAGGAACAACGAGTCGACGATTCAGAGAGCTGTTTGTCACGGTTTACTCGCAATAAACAGGATTTCTTGCGTCGGTATGTGACAATGGACGAAACATGGATCCATCATTTCACTCCGGAGTCGAAGTGGCAGTCAGCTGAGTGGCGTGCAGCCGGTGGAAGCCGTCCAAAGCGTACGAAAACGTAACAGTCAGCCGGCAAGGTCATGGCGTTAGTTTTTTGGGATGCGCACGGTATAATTTACATCGACTACCTTGAAAAACGAAAATCCATCAACAGCGACTACCACATTGATTTATCGGCGCGTTTGAAGGACGAAATCGCAAAAAAACGACCGCACACGAAGAAGAAAAATATCATCTTTCATCAAGACAATGCATTGGGATACACAAGTCAATGAAAACAATGGCCAAATTGAACGAGTTAGCCTTCAATCTGCTTCCCCACCCACCATACTCTCTAGATCTAGCCCCCAACGACTACTGGCTCTCTGCTGATCTCAAAAAGATGCTCCATGGAAAAAGATTTGGCTCGAATGAGGAAGTAATCGCTGCAACTGAAGCTTATTTTGAGGCCGCCAAGGATAAATCGTTTTACCAGCATGGGGTATCGGAAGGTTAAAAAAGCGTCGGAATGATTGTATCGCACTTGAAGGTGATTATGTTGATGAATAAAAATGAATTTTGCGAAACAAATGTTGTTTTCTTAGTTAGTCCCCGGGGACTTATTGAACGACGATGTGTTATATGTGTACGGGGAGTCCTAAAAATCAGAAATTATTTCGTAAAATAAAAAAATTAGCAATAAAAAATATTTAAACTTGTCTTTTGAGGCAAAAAGCAGCAAAAAAATAATGTTCATGTAAATAATAGTCGGAGCAAAAAGCTTGAATATATCTTAAATATGAACATACAAGACCGGTTTAGGGGAAACATGCGTCCGATATTCCATGCAGGCATTTGGACTCTCAAGCTGACGAAACCCATAAAAATTTTGGAAACTTTTTTTTTCTTCTGGGTGTACGATTAATGGAATGCTATTTGATAGAAACGAAATCTAGTTTGAAGTTTTTGAATTTCAAATTTTAAAATTAAGCTCTCGGACTGCTACGAGTACCAAATTTTCGAGGACATTTTTTTTTCGGGCGTGTGATATATCGATGGAAAGGTTATTTCAAGAGAACGAAACCATATTTTATTTTTTTAATGAAGCTTTTCAAGTTAGCAAAAAGTTTAAAAAGGTGAAAAAATGGCTTGTGTTGAAATGTCCATTCCCAGATAATTTGTAATTTGGAACATCTTTATTTCAATTTCAAAATTAGACCCTCGGGGTGCTGACAGCTCAGAATTTTAGAAACATATTTTTTTTGCCAGGGCGAGTAGCATATAGATTAAAAGGCCGCTGTTTGACTGGAACTAAGCTATATTTTTTTAATTGTTTTTAACATTTTGTCTTAACTGTTTATCAGTTACTCTAGAGCGCTTGACTTCCGATCCGGAGGTTTCGGGTTCGATACCGGGCGATGACAAAAATATACGGCGCTAGTTTCGTACACAGCAGTATAGACACATTTGGGCTGCATCTGTAGCGCGATAACAAGCGGCTATAGTCAGTTCCGAATGTAGTCGTGCGAGTGCGCTGGCGTCGTATAGAAATATTCAGCCGGCGAACAATCGCATCAACGTGAGTAAAAAGGCCAGTCGTCTTGGTTCGCCTCGCCATTAGTACCTTTTTCACGTTGTCGGTAGCACGAAAGCTAGGTTGCGCTCCTACCTCAATCGTCTTACTTAAGTGTGTGCCATTGATTTAGGTGGTGACGGTTTCCTAGCGGGCGTAGGTGTAGGCGTGCAACTACACTTCCGATAATCACACGCACTGCAAGATGCACATCTTAATACATGTGCATCTGGGGCTACTCGGATACGAGTTCCAGCTATAGAGAGTTGTCACATAAGTAACATGGGGTAATAAGAATAGAATTTGTAATTATAATTATTATTTTTTTGTTTTGTAGAAGCAAAAAGCAAAATAAGCGGCAGGCTTGGAATTCGAAATAGGATTATTACAAACACAATTAATGTAGATTTTTTTTTTTTATTATTGCTACTAAGGGTGTTGTTTTAGGGAAACGATGATTCCATGTTTAATATGTGTAACAATTAAGGGGATATGTAAGTAGCAGAAGACAAGCAAAAATGCAATGTAAATGGACGGAAATAGAAAAAGGTTGTGATAACCCGCTGTTGTAAATAAAGTAAAGACTTGTTTTATACTATAGTTCGACATTTATTTTTTAAATAACGAGTTTGGGATGACTCGTAAATAAAGTTTTTTGCAATGAAGGGCCTTGTTAGCGGGAAAAAACGGATAAAGATGATTAATTTTTTTTTTTTTTTTAAGGCGCGTCAACGCAGGACATTTCCTAACACAAAGGACTAACAAACGATGAAACGTAGGGATTTTAAAGTTATATCAGGAAGCGATTAGAAACAGAAGGAATGAAAGTAGCCAGAACAGGAACTACAGAAGGAGATGGGAGAGCAAGAATGTAGTGGGCACAGTGAGGGGTCGGGAGGCCAAGGCCAAGCAAACTAGAATAAAGGACTGCGCGTTCAGAGGAGATAGAAGAGCATTCGAATAGAAGATGATTTGCATCACAGGTGAAATTTAAGATAGGAGGATGGAAGGGTCACAAGGGAGACCGAACAATATTAAAACGAAAGAGGGAGGCAGGAAGCAGACTGTGATTAAAACGAATTATGGAAGAAATAACAGAACGGCTGATGCGGGGAAAATTATTAAACCAGGTAGAAGTGGGTGGAGAGGGTTGTTTAGCAAGATTAATTAGGATTGGAGAAAAGAGACGGATAAAGATCAGTTCAAAAGTCATGGTGAAAACGATAAGAGAGAGGACATAGACGTTGGGAGGGGAATCTGTCTATGAAACGGTCATTTACTGCAACTAGACATGCCAAAGAATCAGCAAGATCGTTACCGACGATACCGCAGTGGCCCGGAATCGAGAGCAGGTCAATTGAGATAGAACGGGATGTTAATAAATTATAAATTAAGGAACGAATATAAAGAATAATAGGATCTGACGAGCGTTTAGGGAAGGGAGTTGAGATGGCTAATAAAACATTAATATTAATAATCGGTCAAATGTATTGTCTAGTTGTTTTTTTGTTTTTTTTTGATTTAATATATAGTCAGTGTGTCAGACATTTTTAGAAAGTTATTAACTTATAGCTCTTTGTCATTTCTTTTTCTGTTTGCATTTGGCGAGTTTAAAAGGTGATATGTTCTTTGAAGTTTTTTTTAAAAATTACTTACGGTTTTGATTATAGGTAGTAATCACATTCGCTATTTGGATATACATATATATTTTAATTTTGTTGTTAAAAGAAGTCAAACTTATTATATTACAATAACAGGTATATTTTTTTTATTACATTGTAATAAACTGATCGAATTTGGAGGTAGTGAAACCGTTAACGAAGCTATTCAAGTTTCAACAAGTTTTGAAAAAGAACAATTAAGTAACAAAAATTTTTAAACCGTAAAAGTACGCATTTACGAGAATGCTAGGTGAAAAATATATATAATATTACAAGTTTAAAATTGAATATCTTTGTTTTGAAATTTAGCGCTATGTAAATATAAATTATGGTTATCATTAACTTGACATACAGAATCTCTAACAAATAAAACATCATGTTTGACTGGCCTTGTTTTAAATTGGACAGCGGCTTTTTTCAGCTGGAGCGAGCGGAAGTTTTTGTTCTGAATTTTTTTCGGAATTACCTGCCATATTTTTCAATAAACATTACCATTTGCGTTAGTGAGAAACACAGGGTATCAAATTTATTTCTATATGATCCATTCTCTGCTATCAATAATTTCGTGCAAAAAATACTGTTATTTTTTGGGGTTTGTCAACATAGGTATTGAATTCAAGTACTGGAGAAGGAAAGAAAGTGTAATTAGATCTTTAACAAGATCAGTCGAGCATAATGTAATTAATTAATAAAGAACTTACCTTTCCGTTAGACTACCCTGGTCCTTTTTTAATATATTTAGAGCATCCCGAAAAAAATATTGGAAATGCACATTCCTTGGCCATAGCTAAGCTGTTGTTTAAATCAACCACAGAATGTTTAAACGTTAAAAAACAAGGTGGGAACCACTTATCGGTTTTATTCCCCTCTGTGGTTACGGCTAATAAATTCTTAGGTTAACATAATTTTATGATGAAAAATAGTCTCAAAGCATTCGTATCCAATCATGTTTTCTTCCGATTCGGAATAATTTCTGATGTGCATGCTTCCTTTTCGGAGGAAGATATCATGGAAGGTATCTCCTCGTCCATTCTTGTTGCTTCAGTTAGAAGAATTTCTAAAATCGTGGATGGTATTCGTCTGCCCACTCGATCGGTAGAGATTAAATTTGTTTCTTGCGTTCTTCCTTCCCATATCTCTATTTTTAGATTAATTTTTCAGGTATCGCCCAGTATTAGTTCTATTCAATGTAATAAGTGCCATCGTTTTGATCATACTTCTAATCTTTGTCGTAGTTCCTCAACTTACTGCGTTCATTGCAGCTACAGACATTCAATCTCAGAATGCCCTTCGAATAATTCCGTTCCCGTATGCCGAAATTGCAAAGGGGATCATCGTTCTTCGGATCGACGCTGCCTTGAATGGCTTCGACAAAAGGAGATAAAACGTATTATGGCCTATGAGAACATTCCGTTCCAAGAAACTTGCGACATGAAGAGTAAATCTTTCGCATCATCAGCCTTACGTTGACAGAGCCGCAACTCAACCCAGGGATCCAGTCCCTTCATTAATAAATCCTTCATCTGAAAACATGTTTCCTCAGATGAGAGCACCAAGGTCAATAAAAGGCCAGTACTTTCACCGTCAATCTAATAAAAACCCGCAAACTAAAACTTCTCCTCAATTTTCGTCTCTACCGTCCAATCGCATACCTTCTCCATCTAATGCTTGGGCTTTGAAACCTAATGCCATTAATTTGAATAACTTTGCTGATCTTGTCACTTCCGATGATTCTTTTAATGATATTCCCTCGCAAATTTCCTCCCCAGTTGAGTCTTTCTCCTCTGCATTCATACAGCTCTTAGCTAGACATAACATTGCAGTTTCATCCGAACTTGAAAAATCTCTTCAATTTTTGCTCCAGATCTTTATGCCTCATGCCTTGTAATATATTAACGTACACAACATTTCAAATTTTGTTATATTTTGAACTTTATTTGTTTATTTGTTTTTGTTTTTTTTTTCTCTCGTTTTCTCCTCTTTTACACTTTTTCATCCTTTATAAAGTGTACATTTTTCCTTTCTATGTGTTCCATTCTCTTACTTCGTTTTTTTTTTTTTTTTATCCCGTTTCCCTACTGCCCTGTCATATTATTTTTATATTAGCCCATTATACTTTTTTACCTACCCTCGCTCTCATCATCATGTCTTCGCCTATCTTAATTTACTCCCGATCTATATTCATAATGGCTTACAAATTTAATATTCTGCAATGGAATTGTCGCAGTCTTAGAGCCAACAAGGATGCTTTGGAGGGCTTGCTGGACCTTCACGAAATCGAAGTAGCTTTGCTTTCTGAAATATGGTTAAAGGATTCTTCTGACATCAACTTTTCCTGTCGAAATGACGGCTACGGAGGAGCTACTGTTTTGATTAGAAATGACATTCTTTTCTATTCTCACGATATTCGCTTATTCAATTCATCCTCCTCCCTACTTCCTATTTTAGTTCATATTTCCATCCCTAACAACTCTGCTTGTCCTCTTAACTTTATCTCTGTCTACATTCCTCTTAATTTTGATCTTCGGAACTTTCCTTTTTCTGTTTTTTTTTATTCGCTTCCGTCCCCTTTTATTATAGGAGGAGACTGGAACGCTCGTTCTCCTTTTTGGGGTTGCTCCAATTATAATAGTAACGGTGTTATTCTTGAAGACATTTTTCTTCGTAATAATCTTTTTCTGCTGAATGATAATTCTCCTACTTTTTATAGGAATCCAACTACGTTTAGTTCAATTGACTTAACCTTTACATCTCCTAATCTCGGTTGTAACTGTTCATGGAAAACCTTAAACGGCACGTTTGGAAGCGACCATGTTCCCACAATCATATTCCTTAACAACTTTTCTCCTCCTGTGCAGCCTGAATTCCTTCATACTCCTCAATGGTACCTTCCTAAAACCGATTGGTCGATGTTTCGTCGTGTTGTCGATTCATCTCTTCCTTTTATCAAAGTTGACAGGAATCCTATATCCCAATATCAGTAATTCACTCAATCTATTTCCTCTGCTCTTTCCTTATCTGCTCCTCCGTACCATTCTTCATTAAAAAATAGATCTATACATGCTTCATCCCTGTGGTGGAATAATGATTGCAAGTCTGCGTTCGATCTCTGTTCTTCCACTTTTAGATCTTTTCGCTTCTGTCCTTCTTTTCCCAACTTCCTTGCACATAAACGAGCTAATGCTAAGGCTAGATTCGTTCTTAAACGCTCAAAAAGAGCCGCTTGGGTAAAATTCTGTTCTTCTTTCTCCCGCTCTACTACAATGACACATGTCTGGAAAATGGCTAAAGCGTTTAGAACTCCTTTATCGGAACGACCTTCTTATCTTAATATCCCGAAAGATAGCCTCATTTCATTCATAGATTCTGTAGCTCCTTCTACGTCCCCAGCCTCGAAGAGCTTCAATCTCCTCCTCCTATTAATTCTACATCTCACTTTTTATCTTCTAGCTTTAGTCTTAATGAACTTCGTGCTCCTTTAAGTAATTCCTCCTCCAAATCCTCCCCTGGTATTGATGGTATATCTTTTCTCATTATAAAAAACCTCTCTATTCAATCTCTTGAGACTCTTCTTAGTATGTATATAATTCTTTTCTTCTTTCTTGTTCCGCTCCTCCTTCTTGGAATGCCTTTATCGTTATACCCATACCAAAGAAAAGCTCCTCTTCTTTTCGTCCTATCTCACTTGCTCCCTGTTTAAAGAAGCTCTTTGAGAGCATGTTAAATAAACGGCTTGTCTGGTTTCTCAAACTCAATAACTTAATTCCTAACAATATGTTCGGTTTCCGTCCCTGTCTTGGTCCTCCCGACTTCATTAGTGTTTTCCTTTCTGACATTTATAATTCCTATATAAACAAAAATTTTACTATCGCAGCCTTTATTGATATTTCCAGTGCATTTGATAAGGTTCACATCCCTACTTTCAGAAATATAATGCTGTCACTGCATCTTCCGGTCCATGTTGTTTCCCTTATTATTTGTACATCTGTCCATTTCTTGTTATTCCACTTCAAGAAAAGTTTTCTGTGGTTTTCCTCAGGGTTCCTGTCTTAGTCCTACTCTCTTCAACATCTATACTTCTCATATTGCTTCTCTTCCTTTAAATTCATCGTCTCTATTCTATGCTGATGATATCCTTATTTACTCTTCTTCTCACAACATAACAGATGCTGTTTTAGAACTAAACAGGTCAACTATAGAAAATGCTCTTTTCAATATTCATCTTTTCGTCTCTCCTCATAAATCCGCGGCCATGGTTTTTACTTTCCGTTTATATAATCTTTCCTTAATCAATCTAACCTTAAGTCGTTATCCTGTCCCTCTTGTGGAGAGCTTCTGTTATTTGGGTGTGCTTCTTAACGGCCGTCTGTCCTTTCAGGAGCATATTAGTCGCCTGAATACTTCTTCTCTTAAAAGGATTAATCTTTTGTTCCTATTCTAGCTGCTTTCATTCATTCCATCTCGCACCAGATTGAAATCTAATATGTTATTCTCCTTTTGAGCTATTATTTAGATTCCTTGGCTGATTGGGCGGTTGCTCTTCGTTGGCGTACCCATAAAAAAAAATAAAATAAAAAAAAAATAAAAAAAAAAACCTTTTTCTGTTTCTGTTCAATTAGATCTACTGTGAATTCCTTTCCACCATCTAGTTTTTACATAGTCCCTTAATTGTTATTTCCGTTTAAAAACGAAAAGAAAAAATCTTTATTATAATTTATGTGAATAGTTTATTTGTATTTGTAATGACCCTATTTCGAGTTACTGAAACTCCAGGCTACCGTTTAATTTTGTTTTCACTTCTGTAAAGAAGAAACGAAGAAATATAATAATAACGACAATGCTATTCTTGTTAATCCATCTTTTGTACTTATGTGTCGGTATAAGTACATTGACGAATGGTAAGACGAAAAATATGTCCCTAAAATGTTGTATTTAAAGAAATTCTGTTTCCAAAGGAACATCTAGTAAATACTACAATTAAAATAAAAATATTTATTTTCAATGTGTTTATACATTAACTTATTCTGAAAATATTTGTAAATGAAAATTTAACATTAAAAGCTTAGCTGTTTTTTTTCCCTTTTTTTTATCGGATGTTATGTATTGCTACATAATGGTCAAAAATACTCGAAAGTATTCCTAAGTGCTCTAACTGTTATTATTAAAACGTATCACGAGTAAAGTATGCTACAAAGAGGACAGAAAAGTGAATGTGATTTTTGCAATACGTGCTCTCATGTGTCAACCAAGTTTCGTAATTTCTTTTAGTTTTAAATTTGAGATCTGCTATTACATCTGCTACTGGAACGGAACATTTAGAGATGGGGCTGTATAGTCGTTATCTCTTTCACTGCCTTATCTGCGGATTCAAAGTGCTGCTGGTATCCACAACATTGTGATTTTTAGAAAAGGATTCCGGAAGAGAAAAAAAATTTAAGATGCGAGCGGGATAATAGGATGAAGTGATGCAGGTCTATTAGTGAAGGATTTGACTGAGGTGAGAAAATCTAAGCATACTTGAAATCTTTGGTAATCTGTAGAAATTGCAGTATCCACGGTTAATTTTATTGCCTAGAGCCGTGCCGCCGAGTTAACTGAATAATAATTTAGCAAGCTATATTACACGGCTTCATCGTTCAGGATCGTACTACATTCCCAAAGGTCACATTGTATTTCGAAGCTCTATATTATTTTATGATCCTTGTATTTTAAAATTTCTTGTTCGATTTTTGACTTGATTTGCTGTAATAAAGTCGACATTCCGTTCATTAAAGATATATTGACGTTGATTTGTTAGAACTACCATGGTGTGAAAGTTGTGAACTGTCTTGAAAAAATTTAGTAGTCAGAAAAATTTGATGTAAATCTGAAACAACATTATAAAGGTAAATCTAAAATTTCCCTTCAAGCAATTTCCTTCTCGATTAGTGACAATTTGTCGGCTTCACAGTAAAGACCCTGTTCATAGAAATTGTACGAAAAGAGCGCCTAATGTTGTTTTAGTAAATCTATTAAAATCAGAGTAGTTGTTCGAGAGCTAGTAACTATTGGGAAAGTAGTGGTAAATTTCTAGTAATCCGGACTTTTTCAGCGGTCTAGTATAAATATCTATTTATTGGATGAAAGTGGTAAAATTTGTTCATAGAATGTTTCAGAAGAAGTTTAACGGGAAGTTCTACGCTTTCAGCATTAACTACGTGAGCTGGTGTAGATTTCACAGAACGATGTTATGTAATAATCGTAGAAGTTGCATATACAATAAAGAGAGAAAAAAACTTATAATACTCGCGTCATAGACGAGGGGAGACAATGCGCTTTCTTGAATTTTTTACCAACTTCGAAAGTTTCGTTATGGAAATGAAATGTGAATTTGTTTCGATCAAATAACATCTTTCCATTAATATATTACACGGCCAGAAAAAAAAAGAAATTTTTCAAAATTTTTAAGGGTTTCGCCATTTCGAGAGTTTAAATATTGGTTGTATATTTCCTCTAAAACGCCTTTTTATGTTCATGTTTGAAGTGTGTTTTGGGTTTCAAGTTTTTTACTCGTACTATTACATATTTACTTGTTTTTTCCCTCAAAGGGCGTGTTTAAACATATTTTTATCGCTGATTTTTTTTATTTTGTGAAACAGTTTCTGTTTTTTGCTTTATACTTTGAATTTTACTTTTAAAGGTTTATCTGGTGACGCGAGTTATGAATATTTTAAGGGTGATTTTTGAGATCCCCGTTTTAAATTCCGTATTATATATTCTTAATTGTTTTCTGCATTTTTGGCGCCCACGGTAATTGATCGTCTTACAGTTATATATTGTTTTAAAGGGAATTTTAATTGTGACTTGTGTTCCAATTTTGAAGTTTGTAAGTCAAGTCGTTCCTGAACTATTGCATATTTTAGTTCACCTACAGTTTATACGCCTTTGCTCTATTCTACTCCCCATATACATGAAACAAGCGCAGTTTTTTCAATACTCGTCTAAAAATTCTAACATGTTCAGCGTAGATTTACTTTCAGCTATTCCGACGGAGTTAAGTACATTTTACTTGGGTTACCACGTTTCCTTCTAGTATTGCGCGTGAGTCAGTGAAGCAGCGTCTGGCTCCACCTTTCCGAGTGGTAGGCGAGTGCTGGTGTAAGCGGCATTCTAGAAGTGGCTAACAACGGTACTTTTTGTTAGAAAATTTAAAAATGATTTTTTAGTGCGCCCACGATTGTTTTGTAGTTGAAATAAGTGACGTTCTAACGCGGTGGTAGCAGGAGTGTCACACCGCGCGGCAGCGGTTTTACTAGTCGGTATTTTTGTAAAATTTTAAAATACCAATTTAGTTCTTACTTAAAATTTTTTGCATCAATTCAGGTTTGAATTATTTTGACTTCCGACAAAAAAGATTGATTTTGGCCCAAAGATTTACTAGATGTAATGACCCTAATAACTCTCTAGGTTCCCCGATGTTTTATTTTGCCTTCTAATTTCATTTTTCTAATAGGTTATACAATAAAACTTCCTTTTTAGGTTTTCCGTTAGTAAATAATTTAAGTAAAATCAATTATAATACTGATGAGTCGGTAAATCAAAAAAAAAAACAAATCAATATTCGAAATCAACATTAATTTATAAGTTTACTGAATACGTTTGGAAAAGTGTTCGAAAAACTAGTTTAACCGCTTCTTTTCAATATGACAAATGCGTATATCTTCCTAATCATCAATTTGGATTTAGATCGAAGCATTCCGCTATTCATCAGCGTCAAAGACACTCGTTGATGCAATTGCGTCAGTCTTACAGCGTGGTGGAATGTATTGCTCGGCAGTGTTCCTCCTCGATGTAGCCAAAGCATTCCAACTTTTTTTGGCATGACGGTTTACTATACAAAATCCGGAAGATTTTCGCGGTTGAAATATATACCATTTGCCGAGGTCTTATTTAAGCGGTAGATCGTTTCGAGTAATAATAAACGATAGCGAGTGTCAGATATTAGCGTCGGTAGCACAAGGTAGCGTTTTCGGCTCGCTTCTTTGTAACATATATATACGAGGGTGAATCAAATATAAATGGTAATTTTACTGTTGACTGTACCAAACACGTTCGGACCTGATGTGGCGGTGTTGTTGTTGTTGTTTTGTTTAATAGGAGTGGCGGTAACAGCTTATTCGCAGCAGTGTTGTGTTCTGCCGTCAGTACAGCCATGAACGAGCAAGAGGTACATCCATCTGTTGCGCAACGCGTCGTCATAAAATTTTTAGCAAATGAAGGTGTTAAACCATGGGAAATTTTTACTCGTTTGCGGGCACAGTTTGGGGACACTACTCTGTCTCAGAATCGAGTGTATACGTGGGTCAGAGAATTTAGGAATGGACGAGAACGTGTTGAAAACGAAAGTCACCGTCGACGCCCAAGGTCAAGTCTTACAGATGGAAACATTAGTGCCGTTCGAAAGCTTATTGAAGGTGATCGCCGGTTAACTGTTCAAGAAATCTCGTCGGAAATTGGTATCAGCTACGGGAGTGTTCAGTCTGCAATCACAGACCACCTTGGCTTCCAAAAGATTAGTGCTCGATGGGTTCCGAGGTTGTTGACCAGAAATCAAAAACAGGTCAGGTCGGAGATCGCTGGGAGACTTCTGCATCGATTTCAAGAAGAAGGTGAAGATTTTTTGAGGCGCATCGTCACATGTGATGAGACGTGGGTCCACCATTACACTCCCGAATCGAAAATGGCAAGTAAGGAGTGGCGAAGGAAGGATGAAGGCTGCCCAGTGAAAGCCAAAACTCGTCTCTCAGCCGGAAAAGTTCTTGCAACAATTTTTTTTGACTCAAGGGGAGTTCTACTCATTGTTTTTCTTCACGATCAACGAACAGTGAATGCAGCTTACTACTGCCAGGTCCTACAATCGGCAAAAACCAGTTACCGGAACAAAAGAAGAGGTGTGCCCATTAGAGATGTCATCCTTCTCCATGACAACGCAAGGCCTCACACCGCATTGTTGACAAGGGATAAATTGGAAGAAATGGGCTGGGAAACTCTCGAACACCCTCCTTACAGTCCAGACTTGTCCCCTTGCGACTACTTTTTGTTTGCGCCCTTGAAAGAATCACTTGGAGGAAAACGATTTGAAAGCAATGACGATGTCGAGAAGCACGTGCACGATTGGTTGACAACTCGCCCTCAATCTTTTTATGAAGAAGGAATATTCAAGCTTCCAAATCGGCGGCAGAAGTGTGTAGATAATGCAGGAGACTATATTGAAAAATGTTGAAGGTATAGTTTTTGTATAATATTATTCAATAAATATAATTTTAAAAATTACCGTTTATATTTGATTCACCCTCGTACTACGGCTGACATACCGACTACAATGTTTACTTTGCAAGCTACATTTGCAGATGACATTGCTATACTATCTACGCATTAAGATCGTTACGTAGCTTCACGGTACCTTCAACATTATTTATCGTTACTCCAGAACTGGGCTCTCAATTGGAGGATCGAAATTAAATGAACAAAAATCATCACATATTCACGTTCACAATCAATAAAATATCTGGAATTAACTATTTACGGACTAGACGTATGGAATCTGCATGTAATTAATGCACAGAAAAAATTGAAGTCGCTACCGAGAGGAATTTATATCCACTGATAGGAAGAAAATCCAAACTGAGTCTGGTAAATAAAATGTTATTGTATAATACCATTATCTATCTGGAGATGCGGCTTAGAAATATATGGTTCAGCCGCAAAAACGCACCTCAAAAAAATTACAGTCATTCCAGTCGAAAATATTAAAGATAATGGACACCAAAGTGCGCCATATTATGTTCGTAATTGTATAATCGAGAACGACCTCAACGTTCCTTCGTTGTTGGCGATACATAAGCAGCAATATAACAAAATGCATACTATATTCAGTCATAATTTAAACCCGCTAATATCGCGTATGAAAACTACCGGACTTCCTGACAATCCTGTCAAACGACTAAAGAAAAAACAATGTAGAGATGCTCTTACCATCCACTAATAATACTAAAGATATATTAAAACACTGTCAATAACAAAATACTACTCATATAAATATATCAAACTAATAATACTAAAGATATTATTATTAACAAAATACTCATATAAATTTAATAACGAAATGCTAACATATAACAATTGGTGTCATCTATTGGGATGTACCGTTATTTAGGACACTTGAAATAGCTAATGATCAATCGCGTTGTTGACCTAAGAGTCGGTATGCAAAAAAAAAAAAAAAAAACCTTAAACTTTCACACCTTCCTCCCCCATTGCAAAAATGTAAGCTTCTTAAAACGCTTCTGATTGTACTTTTTTTTTTTTTTTTTTTAAATCCCCCCTTTGGGCACGTCAGCCAAGGACCTACACCCAGAAACAACAGTTAAATTTTAATTCGGTCAGATATGGACAATATAAAGGAACTACTAACGGATGAGATAATGGATGGTGAAGAGAAGGACAGAATATAAGATGCACAATAAGGAGTAGGTTGAGTTTCAGCAAACAAGAATATAGGATACCGCGTTCAACAGAAAGAGATGGACATTCAAAAAAGATACGTGATTGGCGTCGCAATTCGCGGCCTCATTAGGGTGAAGAGGACAATCTGGAGAAGGAACAAGGGAAAAGCGAAAACGAGAGGAAGGAAGAGCAGAATGGCCAAAACGCAAGCGAATCATAGAAATGACAACAGTACAAGGAAGTTAAAGTAACTCCAAAAACACCAGGTATTAGAAACTAAGATTAGGTTGTACAGACAGATAAAAGGATTGATCGTTACGGAAGGAGGAAGGGTAAATATCTGACCAAAGTTTAAGATGAAATTTATAGTACATGGGGAATTCAAGTTGGAGGATGGAATTTTTCTTAAAAAAAGGAACGAGAGGAAGCAGCAACTCGAGCCAAAAAATCATTCATTTCATTACCTTTAATGCCCATATGGCTGGGAATCCACAGAAAATCAACATAGATGGAGTAGTGAGAGGAAAGAAGATGGATAAGACAGCGTATGCGAAGAACGATGAAATCAGAAGAGTTATCAGGATGTAGTTTATTTTTTATTAGTCAAACATTCGACATTATCGTCTTACGAATATTTATTTTATACTGTTGCCGTAATTATTATTATCGCGTACCGCATTCGCTGTATTTTAATGAAAAGTTGATAGTTTAAATTATCGGTTAATTTTGAAAACAGTTATTTTTTCGGAATGCAATTTTTCTCCAGTAGCCTTATTAATTTTATCCCTTTTAGTTTATGAAATATATTAATATTAATTTCATCGATAAAAAACATGGTGAATAGATAAAGAGTTTTCATCATGTTGATGTTATTATTATTAAAACATTATTTCAAAATTATTGTAAATTAAATATAAAAAGTGTCTGTTTATATTTAATTTACACAATGGTGAATAGAATTTCAAAAAAAAAAAATTGTAATAGCGTTACATACATACGTGAAATGTGTTTATTTAGATCTCGCATCGTATTTTCGCAATCAACATCTAGAAAAATTAGGATCGAAGAGGGGAGAGGTTGTTTGTTTAAATTCTAATAAGAGAAATCGAATTTATTTATATGATACTTTTCAGTTATATTTCTAATGTTTATCAACCGTTATGTACCGTTGAAGGCAGTTTTGTAAAACATTACATTAAAACTGATGTTGGCTATTAAACTGCATGCGTGCCATATCGCGATAACTATAAATTATAAGCGGTAATCGGAAACGTAAATTTTATGCGGTTCTTTCGAGATTATTATCGGCTTCGTTCGCTTTTATTTATTAATCCAAAAATGAGTTAACCATTATATACCTGTATGATTCGTTGGAATCGCGCTGTTAATCCTCTGGAGTAGTGATTCTTAACGGGAGCCATGTGACCCCATCTAGAGGGCCACGGCATTTTTTAAGCGAGCTATGAAAAATAAAAATTAAAAGCGGGAGCCATAGAGAACCACGAAAAATTCATAAAGCGGTGGGAAGTAGTATAGTTTGTTTTTAAAAATTCATTGTTTCTCCAAGAAAGTGACATCGTGATTATTTTCTTCTAAACAGAAATTTAAAACGTGCTAACAGAACATTTTATTTAGCTATGTCTGAACAACAAATACTTGGTGAGATGAGTCAGATTATTTGTTCGTTTTTTTTTTTTAAATTTCTGTTACTAAAGTTGCGAAGTAATTTTATAATTAGTATTGAATTTGTGTTTTAGTCATTCTTCAAAAGTAATAAATAGTAAGTTTTTATTTTATAAATTTTTTTTTTTTTTTTTTTTACATTCAATTTATAATTAAAACCTTTTCGATAGTGGCTTTTTAAGACTTGAACGGATTTTTAACGGAAATCTGTGTTAAAACAAATTACAACCATTGGTGCAATTCCGTAGTTCTTTATTTATTATTGAATAAAGTGTAATAAAAACTACGTATTCTACGAGACGAGTTTAAAAAAATTAGCCGAGCAACGGCTCGGTTGAAAAGTGCGACTTCGAACTGTCGAACGTAGCAGAAGAATTCCGAAGATCGAGGAAAACCGAGAAGATTGGAACCGAATAGAACGAAGATGCGGACTCGACTGACTTTAGGAATAAACACGGAGTCGACTTTACCGCTCCAGCGAAGATAACTAGAGTAAGCCGCTCAAAATAGCTTCATAAGAACGGTAATGGACGAACGAAAATGAACAGAACAGAAGTATTGAAAAATAGAAGATTATAAAAACGAGAACTACACTAATTGGTTCGTTTATCGATGAACGCGAAAAGGGGCCTTTGCGAATAAGAGCGCGGCTGTTCATGAGAAATATCTCGTTGTATACACGAATCGTCGAGTAAATAAGGAACGGAAATTAGGCAGAGGTTAAGGGATGATAAACCTTAAAACAGTCTATTCTAAAATCCAATGATTTTATTTTTAATGGAATTGACAGTCAAGAAAGAATTCCGATGTTATTACTTACTTCACGATGTTAGTAAACGATTCCATTACGATAGTGTTATTTTTGCAAAAATATATACGCCTTTTGCATCGTTAAGTAATTTGAATAATAACGTAGTTTTAAAAACAATAATTAATCTTATGATATATTTAAATATATGTACATGTAACTGAGTTCTCGAGAACAGTTCTGACGATTTTTATGAAATTCACGAAAATCACGAAATAAAGGTTTTTAAGGTCTAAAAATAGATTGTTCTAAAAAATGGAAGAAAGTGTTTAAACTCGTGTATTTTAGGTTTTTATAAAAAATAAATAAGGAATAATTTGCTTATTTACCATGTTAAATGATGAAATAAATTTGTTCCCGATTGTGATTACACGGTGATTTTAAATTATTACGCAAAGTAAAATACTCTTTCAAAATTGCAAAATATAATGCAGAGTTGTAACTTTCGTATTACGTACGCATTATTATTGTTGTAGTTTTTAATATTTGAGAACTCGTGAATGCTTTAATTGATCTGCAAGTACGAAATAATTTCTGAGCAAAGCTCGCTTTACGGATACACTTAAGTTAATTTACAGTAAGGGCCGGATATTTAAAATGGAAAAATTCGATTGTTTTAATGTGTTAGAACTAAGACGGGCGTTATTACGGTGACATATGAATTCTTACACCATTAATAGGCGAGAATAAATTTGAAGAAGAAAAGTTATCAAATCTATTTAGTATGAGACGATATTATAAATGTTAAAATTGTTATTATGTGACTGTAGTACGTCTGTTTTCGTCACTATTGCTGGTTTTTTTGTTTTTTTTCTATAGAAATGACAATCTCCAAACTTTGCATAAGAAGTAGCCGAGGATTTTACAATTAACAAATAAATAGTCAAATTTCTTCAGTATTTAAAGCATAATTATTTCTCGTTGTGTTAGATACTTTTCTCAAGAAATTATTAGGTGCAGTGATGCAGTGTTTTCAAAATATCTTTAATTGTAACATTAGACAGCGAAAATACAACTATAAAAAATAGGTAAAAGGACTTTCTTGTCAGTGCTTTTTTAACAACATTTTTCAAAAGGTAATCTTACTTATAAGATCTTTCGAAAATAACAACAATATTATTATTAGCTATAAAAGCTCTCTTTATAAAGGTAAATTTAGTGTATAGCGTCAATTTTCCGGATTATAAGTGTACTCATTTTTTTTGTGAAATAATAATTTCGATTTTATCGAAACCTTCAATAAAATGATTGCTGTAAATAAAAGTGTTTTATTATTTAACCTGGTACTATTAGCGACACTTCATTTTTAACACAAATTAACAGACTGCAAATGATTATTAAAGAGTTACTTTGAAAAATAACTGGTAGTATCTTAACATTATTATTGTACTTTGTATCATTGTTGCAACGTGCTATCTGAGAGACGATATCGTTATCGATGGAAACCAGCAAAAAAATAATAGAAAAATTTTCTTTTCCCTTCTGGGATTATTTTGAGTACGGCTTCTTCTAGTTACTCGCGATAACAACTATTTATCAGTTGTTTGATTGCTTTGAAACAGTTGGCGTCATCGGAGAGTTGGTGTTTAAATATGAAAATTCTCGATGATAAACGTATTTACATTATTTGTTGCATGTAAGTTCCTCAAACGGTTTACTGATAACATATGCTC
The DNA here is from genome assembly GCA_039619475.1 of Icerya purchasi. Classification (NCBI taxonomy): domain Eukaryota; kingdom Metazoa; phylum Arthropoda; class Insecta; order Hemiptera; family Monophlebidae; genus Icerya; species Icerya purchasi. The sequence continues at coordinate 518,117,630 of CM077115.1, read as the reverse complement.
TTAGTATACGTTTACTCTCTATTCGACATTACTCGGAATAGTAATAGTTTTCGGAGGGTGTGTGAAACGTTTGACGCAACGCAAACGTATACGTAAGTACACCGACGATAAAAAAAAACTGTGTTAAATTTCGTTTCCGAAATAAATAACGAACGAAGAAATATGAATAAAATGAAATTATCTATCCGAATCTTTAGACACGATTAAATAGCCGAACAACGGTTTGCTTTAGTGTCCCCTCAGATATTGATGAAATGAACGTCAAGAGGAAAAGAACCATGCGAATACGGAACAAAACATTTACTAAAACGGGAAAAGCATTTAAAGCAGGCGTAATTAGGATCATAATCAGTTGAAAAAAAATAATAAAATAGGAAGGAAGCTAAGGCTAAATCGAGATAGAAGTAGTAGAGTACGATTTTAATGTAGCGACGGGGGCACGATAGCTACGGACCAGAGTGATGATTAAGTCGCAGAGAAATTGAAAAGAACGAGTCAAGTGTGAATATCGGACCGAAATTTAGAAAGATTTTTTACGTAGGAATTTGAACTTGGAATTTCTCAAAATAGAAGCGGTAATCTAAACGTTGGAGCTGTTATACGGCTACCAATTTACAGCGAATCGATGTGAATAAAATGAGGGGGGAAAATTATAAACCAAAGGTCGTGCGCGAAGAATGATTGAGAAGGAAAATAAGAAAACAGCAGATCTCGTAAAGTTGGAAATAGCCGAATAATTTTTTTTTTTTAATTGCTTAAGGAAAATAATAGAACATGTTGCTATAAAAATAAAATAAAAAGAACGGTGACGGGAGGTTTTCGAAAAATTTGAAGTCCACGGGGATGTAAAAGTAAAAGCCTCCTCAAACCATCAATGAAAACTATGAAAAGGAAGTAAGGGTCCGCGCAGTTCCTGTTTAGTTGTGATGTGGAGATCAATTTGGAAGTCGGAGACGAAAAAAAATAACTGGGCTAGATAAACACGAGGAAATAGCAATGGTCTTGAAAACACTCGATTTTTCGCGAACTATCGAAGTGTAAGCGTGATGACTTGTCAGTTGAGGAGGTTCTCAGTTAACATGTTTCAAATTTGAAAATAACTAAAAAATTAGTAAAAATTCGTACAGTACATTCTGTAGTAACTGGAAAGTTATTTTTAGATGCATTTTTTTCATCACAATGAAACCTCAAAAATTATTTTCAAATTTCGAAAAAGTTAAAGGTAGTTTTAGAAAAGAAAGCAAAAATACAATTTGGGACAATATACACCTAAAGCGGAGGAGACTGAAAACTGAAGAAAATCTGCAGCCTTTTCATGGGAACTAGAAAGTTAATTTTTTTTTTTTAAATGGCCGATTTTCGCCGCTAGAAACTATGAGAATTCCAAAATTTTAAAATTAGAAAGCCTAAATTTTGGAAGACGTAAAAATCGAACTGCGAAAATATTGTTTTTAAAAATTGCACAGTCTCTGTTCTGTATTAGCTACGGCATTAATTTTTTTTTTTTAGTCAGCCTATTTTTGTCCGTAGATTACTGAAATAATAAAAAGTCTAAAAATTTTGGAACTTAAAGGTCTAAATTTGGGAAATTATATACCTAAAGTGGCAGAATCGAAAACTAAAAAAAAGTCCACATCCCGACGCCCTGTCAAGGGTATGGAACTCACTTTACTTTTTTACTTTTACCTTCCAGAACTTCAGCAACTATGCACCACCCACCGATCCAATATACGTAATATATAAAATAAAATAGAATTAAAAACGCGATTATGTTGTGAAGAAGAAAAAAAAAAAAACAACTTTACATGTGAGTATATTATTGAGGAAAAAAAGTCTAGAGCCGGTTTGATAGTAATTTGGTTGATTTTTTTTTCAACTGACATATTTCTGTTTTTAAAATTTGTGAGTATGAGTTCTAATAATAATAATAATAATAATAATAATATATACAGAACTAAAACACGGCATGGTAACAACTGCATGAATTAATTAATATAAAATAATATATCTCGTAAAGATAAAATACTAAAAACTAAGGGAGTAGGTAGAAAAGAGTAGGCAAAGGTGGAATGGTGGAAGAAGAGCGAATATAAACCTCGTTATGAACTTTGATGGGTCGATGAAGTAATCAGTTTTTTCTTACACGTCTCCAATGTGTATTCATCAAACTTGATGATCGTTCCATGATTCCAAATCTATTTTAATTTTTTTTGTTTTTTCACACTTTTTTATAATTTTGCTGAAATAAAAGTATAAAATTGAAACAAAATTTAACTATTTCTTCGGGGGGTGGGGTGGGGGGGGGGGTAGCCTAGCAATCCTGCCAAGGTATGGACCTCACTTTATTTTTAATTAAAACAGACGGCGGGGAGGTATATTGTTCTAAAAATAATAATAACTAAAAGTGGTAATAATGGAAGCGTTAGCACTAACAAACGATCTCTAATCATATGGAAGTTTAATTTTTATTTCAAAATATAAATTAAAAAACAGTTTAACATTTTTATATATATGTATATACTCAAAAAGGTTTTCTTATTTTATTTCAGAACTGAAGCAGAAGTTAACCGAATTAGAAACACTGAAAGATATACTATTCGATCAGCTTAATAATCTTCAATCGCACCTAACGGAACGAGAAGATAATAGTTTGACCGTGGTTAATGAAGGTATTACAACTTTTTAAATTTGTAATGTAGATTAGATTATTTGCTACACGTGATATTACACTGTTGTTATTTTTTTAATCTAAATTTACAACTTTTTTCTAAAAGGGAATTACTGCAAATTGCAGTTTGAAGGAAAATAAACAGATATTGTATTAAGGGGATTGGAAAGAGGTACGGTCAATATTAAGAAGATGCGAATTAGACGAGGGAGGAAATTGCTCATCGGGAGGAGTAAATTGAATGTTGTCCTTGATAATTATTGTAGCAATGCCATATCTATCGTTTTGATCAAATTTGATTACGTGAAAGCCTCTACAATTCATATAGGAATTCTTTTTAAACAATTTTTCCGAGAAGGATTAGTGGAATTGTAACTGTTGGCTTTAGCGAAGTTGGACTATAACATGGGAGCAGGAAAGTGATTTAAGAAAAAAGTCCGTTGGGATAGTATTGGGGGGGAAAGAAGTGAAAAATTAGTTTTCGAGGGAGAGTATCCTTTATTGCGCTTATTTTGTGTGCGTAGGTGGAGTATGGTGATTAAAAGAAGAAGTAATGGAAGTTTCCTGCGTAACATCTACAAAAAAAAGAAAGGCCGAGTGGCGCGCCTTTCATTTTTTAATAAACACGTTTTGCCAAAGGAAATGTTTTCAAGTGCCACAATTTTCCTTCAGTGGAAGCTGCTCCTCATATTTTGGGAACAATTAGTAGTTTCATGATCTCCCTTACAGTTTATACATTTTATCTAAGTTTGTGCAGCAGTACACACTCATTTGACCCGTGCGGGGTTTACTACGGCAAATCCTTTCTGTATGGCGTAATTAATATTTAAGTGATTATTTATCGCCTCCGGTAATCGATTATCTTGAAGTTATAGATCGTTTTACAGAGAATTTTAATTGTGATTTTGTTCCAATTTTCGAGTTTATAAGTCAAACTGTTCCGAAGTTATTGCATATTTTAATCTGATATTTTTGTTGTTCCTGAACCGTTTTATTAAGATTCCATACGTTATGCGGAATTCTAAAAAGAAAGAACAAAAGAAGAAAGGAAATAACAGCTTCTGAAAATTTTCTTATAGTACTGGTTATTTTTAATCTATATTCTTTTTGCAATAATCAGTTAATGAGTACGACCTTGATCGGTTCTTAAAGATGATAACATCGATTATTTAAATATATAGTAATGTTTTTTATCAATATACGCGTGCGTGCATGTATGTGTGTGTGCACGTGTAAAAAACTAAAAGAGCAAGAATAATATTTGGAAAGTATGTATATCGTAAATTACTGATAGAGAGCAATTTGTTAATTTCATGATGTACTTCTGGAGTTTCTCGAGATTCCAATTTGGGTCCTGTACTCTTTTTGCTGTTTATAAATGACGTGGAGAAAGTTGTTAATAAATCACAAATAGCCATTTATGCGGATGATATAAAACTTTATTATAACATCTTTCAAATCGATGACCGTTTAAGGTTGCAGCATGGTTTAACTATATGCTTCATTGGAGCTATGATAATAGAATCAGTTTTAATATTAATAAATGTAATGTTATTTCATTTACAACAAGAAAAACTCCTATATTACGTGATTATTTTATGAGTGATACAATTTCGAAGAAAATTAGTAGTGTAAAAGATTTTTAGCTATATTACTTGATTCCAAGTTAAAGTTTCATGACCATATTCGACATATAACTTTAAAAGCGAGTAGTATATTATCATTTACCAGCTAAACTCGGCCACGCTTCGCTGTGACTCAGATTGATATTAATGATTGAGGAAGTAGATAAAAGTACTGTAGTAAACATAGATTCACTGAAAAAACATACCATTCAATTTAATACCAATACTTTGTGTTGCTATGACTATGCTGTGGAATGCAATCAAGTGAAATAAAATAATCTTTTTTATTATTATTATTACACGTTTTGACTGCAACATGCAACGTTGTGCGAGATGTAGATATTTTAATTTAGAAGTTACTAACAAATATCGGAATTATTATATATAGAAATAAAAAATTGAAAACAAAATGAAATTAAATAGCCACACGGAAAGGAATATTATTATCGAAATTATATACAAAATAACAAAGTGAAATTAAATAATCGTGCAAAAGTAATATAAAATAACACAATAAAAAATAAAAATTGCCGTTATGTAAACGCAAATAATACTTCTATTGTAGGTACTGTAAAAATAATGTGCATGCTCATGAAAACAATCCTATTGATAAGAATGAGGCCGAGCAAATAATATAGATATAATTACATTCGTAGAAATCGTAAGGGGAAAAATATAAACAAAGAATAGTGAAATGGAAATAAAAGGAAAGAAAGAAAAAATCTTTCTCCGAAAATTTAGACTATAAATTGAACGATTTGCGAAATAATCAAGCTCCATTCGGTGATTTTAATGAAACACTTCCAGAGATATCTCGCTGATGAATTGCATGCTTGCATAATTAGATATTGCATACGAATATGTCTTCGCCGTTGATCTACTGCTTCTTGGCATTGTTAAGACGAACGTGCTGCTCTTTTTCTTCTCGCTTCTAACCGTAAGACTTCAAGTTTTTCTGCCCACTGATCTGTCAATTATTCTGCTCGCCTTTGAGAACTTCTGACTCTAACATGTTCACGATTGTCTGAACGTTCTTGATCAGTGCGGATTGATCTTCTCTGACGTTCTATGATTGTTTGTCGAGAACGGCGCTTTATGTTTGCACGTTGTCGAAGCATTACAGATGATTAATGAATAATAAAATCATTAATTAAAGCAGGGGTGGCCAACCCAAATTATCTTGCGGGCCACTTTGGAAGTGTATCATAACTCCGCGGGCCGCATATAAAATCATATATCCCTATACTAGATTTAGACCCACTATAAACACATTTAAGAGTGAAACATAAAACTTGTTATATTAAATGTTCCAACATGCGCGTGCATTATGAGTTCGCAGAACATAATTTTTTACTACTTTGGCCATCTCGTGGGCCGCAAAAATGTTCAAGGCGGGGCCGTATGCGGGCCGCGGGTAGGCCACCCCTGAATTAAGGGATTAATATACGGTTGCACCTTCATTTTTACCCAAAAACCTCCAAAATGCAGATGAAGTAGTGTTCGATATAAATAAATCATCCATCTTTTTGTATCTACATGTGTCTATTTAAATGATATTTGTGCGGATATTTACTCTGCCTATAGATTATAATTAACTAAAGGGATATACATTAGATAAAGTAACATAATACAGGGTGCGGTAGCGTAACTTCCTTTTTTAAAATTCGCCACTTTTTTTCTACTACATTTTTTAAAGAAATAATAACAGAAAATCGAAATACATACTCTAGATCCCATTGACTACGCTTCTTCCGTTGTAGTTTTATTTCGATTTTCTGTTATTATTTCTTTAAAAAATCCAGTAGAAAAAAAGTAGCGCATTTTAAAAAATGAAGTTATGCTACCGCACCCCCCTGTATATAGCCGAAAATATAAACATGTAATTTCTTTATTAAATTTCAATGTGATTGCTTGAGTGTTTTTAAAATAAACAAAAATCAAAAAAAAAGATCACAATGAAATTAATTTTAGAATTCAGTTTCATAAGTTGTATATGTAAACATATATGTATATGTAAATAAGTACACAACCACAGTTTTCTTTTATTTAAATGTGCATAGTAAAATAAATATATAGCATCAATAATAAAGATGTTCTTTCCCGCTCTTTACAATGGTGCTACTATTGCAAAAAAAAAAAAAAAGGCGAGCCACTTTGATTTTAGCCAAAAACCAACTTTTTCGCGTATTTTTTACGTTTTTAATAGGTTATGTTACAATTAAAGAGCTTAAATGATATTTTATTTTTTCCCGCTCTCTGTGATAATATTATTTTAATAAAGAGTTTTAGTATAACACGATCAAATATCACTGAAAAATCTGATTTTTTACAATTTTTTTTGCTCTACTTTTAAGTTAAGTTTTGCGGTACATTCTGAAGGCTTAGAATTATAATTTACATGTTTCGTTTATTTTTCCAATTACGGTGTTATAAAAATTATAGTATTTTTATTGCTTTACATCCTGCTGTAAACTGAGATCTAACATTTTTTATGGTTATGTGATATTTCTGAGTTATGTTACATTTAACACATTCAAACCAGAGGCGAATTAAGGATTTATGGGGCCTGGGACTAATCTCGAATGAGGGGCCTCCTTCAAAGAAAAAATGGTGAAAAATTCATTATCGTACATGTGCAAACAAAAAAGTAAAAAAAAAAACCCTAATAAAATGCTCTTTTTAAAAAATCAACTTTCTTACCCTAACAAACTGAATGCTAATAAATTAAACGTCAAATAAGGGATTTCATATATACGTCTTAATATTTGTAATTTTTTATTAATAACGTTATGTTTTCTTTTTCTACAAAAAAAAATATATATATATATATATAAATTAAATATTGTGGGTACCAAAAAAATAATCGGTTTTTTAATAAAAATAAAAACAATACTTATGCGTATCATCCAGGGCGGCAGTGCCGGTATTTCACTACACAGCGGTTTTCAGGCTAATTTTGATATACTCAAGCAATGTTTTTGATCATGTTCTTTTCTTAATATAAATTAAACATGCATGTTTAAAATTCCTCAGTTGCATAGCGTCAATTGTGAAACAGAGGATGCCTATTTTTTTTTTTTAAACAAAAAAGATATTTCAGTATCGCATCATCTCAAGATATTTGGTAATAGAAGCCGTTACAAAATAAAATTGATATTTATTAGTAGAAATGAATGTGTAATTAAAAATAACCTCTCGTAAAAAGCAAATTAAATAAACTTACGTTTCTGGTATTGATAACGATGTTCATTCAATAATAAATTATAAATTAAACTCTGTACGAAATTATCAAAACAAAACATTACCGGTAAAATGACACTTTTATCGACTTTTTAGTTTGCAGAAATCAAACAGGTCATATTGCTGATCGGTGCAAAGAAATAATACCGCACAAAAAGCAATATTAATTTTTTTAGTTGCGTTAGATAAAATATGGCTGGAAATAAAACTAAATATTGAGAGACAGAAACGAAGTATGAAATTGAATTTTATGTTGCGTTTTTAAATTACGGCCATTGGCTATATATAGGGTGCAGCAGCATAACTTTTTTTTTAAAAATGCGCCACTTTTTTTCTACTAAATTTCCCCTTTAAAGGTTTATCCGGTAATGAGTTATGATTTTTTAAGTGATTTTTGAGGTCGTTTTAAAACTATATTATACAGGGTGCGGCAGCATAACATACTCTAGATCCCATTGGCAATATGTTTACTTCTTCCGTTGCAGTTTTATTTCGATTTTCTGTTATTATTTCTTTAAAAAATCCAGTAGAAAAAAAGTAGCGCATTTTAAAAAAGGAAGTTATGCTGCCGCACCCTGTATTATGTTACTTTATCTAATGTGTATCCCTTTAGTTAATTATAATCTATAGGCAGAGTATATATCCGCACAAATATCATTTAAATAAACACATGCAGAAACAAAGATGGATGATTTATTTATATCGAACACTTCATCTGCATTTTGAAGGTATTTGGTAAAAATGTTTTTAAGGACCAATTTTGAGGTTGAGATTTGAAAAATATTATAGTTATTTCTTACATGGAAACCCACCACTGGGAATTTTTTCAGAATTTTTAGATCGAAAGCGCTTCATAAAAAAAATTAAAAAAAAATGTTTTTTGACTTCACTACGCATGCACAGCCGATAGGGAGCTGAAAATTTGGCTGTAGGAGTTTTTTTCAGCCCCTATCAAATGGTGTAAATTTTAATATTACTAATCCGGCTATAGCCGTTGTATGAAAAAAATAAATCTCAGAGAAAATTTAACAGAGAGAAATAAGTAATCGAAAATTATGTGATCTGAACGATTGAAATAAAAAAAACAAAATTAAAATAGAATTAAAAAAATAAAACTGTGATATAAAATAAATAAGCCTAATTGAAATTATCAGAGAATGTGTGAAATGAAAACGACATATAATCAAATTCCTTCCAATCAAATCAATTCTAACCTTTTTTCATCTCCTTTCTCTCTTTGTTATAGTTTTTTTTCTTCTTTTTATCATTAATTAAAAGGTTAATATACGGTCACATTTTCATTTTTACCAAGTGCCTTGAAAATGCCGATGTAGTGTTCGATATAAATACATCATTCACCTTTGAATCTGCATGTATCTATTTAAATGATATTTATGCGGATGTATAATCTGCCTATAGATCATAATTAACTGAAGGTATACACATTAGATAAAGTAACATAATATATAGCTGAAAATATAAACATGTAATTTCTTTATTAAATTTCAATGCGATTTCTTGAGTGTTTTTAAAATAAGCAAAAGTCAAAAAAGAGATCATAATAAAATTAATTCTAGAATTCAGTTTCATAAATTGTATATGTAAACATACATATATGTATATAGAAATAAGTACACAACCAGTTTTCTTTTATTTAAATGTACATAGTAACATAAATAACATCAATAATTAAATGAATAAAATAAACCATGCATGAAAAATCAGGTTAATAAATTTGTATGAAAAAAAATAAATCACGGAGATAATGTAACGGAGAGAACAAAGAGATTGAAAAATACATGATCCGAACGATTGAAATGATCAAATAAAATTAAAATGGAAATGAAGAAATAAAATTGTGATGTGAAATAAATAAGCCTATTTAAATTATCAGTGAATGTATGAAATGAAAACGAAATCATGAAGTTAATGAAATTTAAAAATTCAATAAAAACATTGAAATCTAAAATGAAATGCCTTAGAAAATAAATGTCTCGGAGGGAAAATGAAATAAATAGTTGATTAGAAATTTGATACAAAAAAAAAATATATACATATATTAAATTAAATTGATTTCTATTGGACTTGAAATATATATTTGTTTTACACGTAAGTAAATAAAATAATTTCATGTACTTACTGAACAGTAAAAAATATCCGGGAAATGTAAAATTGGTGTATGGGCCTTTCTTGAATATAACTGAGCTGCTGCCGGTGCGATAGCTATAGATATCGTAAAGTAAAATAAAAAATAGAAGAAATAAATATGTGTACATATCGCTTAAATAATAATGTTGTAGAAAGTATAATTTGTTACTCCGCACATGGCGTGAAAAAATCTTTTCTTTCTTTTTCTAAATATCTAGTAGTATCTATTACTGTTTTCATAAAAATATATTAAGACCTTTATTAAAAATAAGAATGTATGTATTGTACGAAAGTACATAAATATGAAGGAATTAAATTTCATCGACATGTGTTAAAAAGATAAAATATAAAGTACTTTTTATTAAATCTTTCCTTCGCTAATAGAAAACAAAAATATATATTTTAGATGTATATGTTGTGAGAAAAAGTAGTGAAAAGCTATTATTTCATTTCTGTATATTATTGATTGCCATCGTGTACATAAAAAATTAGTGTATTAAAATTGCTACTGTACATATTTTGTAAAATTCGGTAATGTTTACTTGAGTATATATTTCAAGCGGATAATTAAATTTGGACTGAAACGTTTATTACCGAATACAAATAATATTGCATAAAACGTAAAATATAACAAATAAAATAAACAATGTATGATAGTACTTACCGCAATAAATGCAAACGATGTATGATGCAATAATCAGACCGTGTGGTTGAAATTTTAAATGGCAACGCAAAAATGACAACTGCTTCGGAAAAAAATAGTGTGCACAGCGCAGATCACAATTTCAAATGCCATGCGGTTCAACATTCTCCAGCACTCTCTACCAATCGAAATTACGAACAGTGTCATAAAAATCGCATTTATTTTTCTAGCAGCTCGATAGTGATGATCGGTTTCTTTTAAAAACTGTTATTGCACACTTTCTCTCTCTCTCTCATCCATATATATATTATCCGTCACTCATCTCATCACTGATTGTAGACTGTCGCCGCGTATTTAATTTACACACACTTATGCAATTACAGAGCTTCCCGCATATATAGCCACAATACGTTTTTCTGAAATTCCTCGCTATAACGCCGAAAGTAAATCATAGATCGCGCCCCTGGCAAAAGCTTAAAATTTCCTGTTCCCGGGGAAACTTAGTGATAAAAAAATTATACAACTCATTGGAATCAGTACTTGTAACTATACCAAAGAAAGCACAAGTAGTACATGTAATGACTATCGAATGATTAGCCTGATGAGTCACTTACTAAAAATTTTCCTACATATAGTACACGCGCGTATACGAAACAAATGCGAACAAGATCTAGATGATTGCCAGTTTGGATTTCGTCAAGGATGTGGTACCAGAGAAGCACTGGCCGCAGTTAATATACTGCTACCAAAATGTTGGGACCAAAGACGTGACGTTTTCATATGCTTCTTAGACTATGAGAAAGCCTTTGATCGAGTCAGGCATGATAAAGTAATACAAATAATAAAACAGAAAGGGATTAATGAATATGATCGAAGTATCATACAGAAATTATATTGGCAGCAGAGTGTTAAAATTCGTATAGAAAATACCGAATCGGAATCAATACACATACGCAGAGGAGTTAGATAAGGGTGTGTTTTATCACCCCTACTGTTTAATATATATGCAGATTCCATCTTCAAAGATGCACTGCGGAGTAAAAACTTTGGAATTAAAATAAACGGCAAGCGTATCAATAACATCTGGTACGCGGATGACACTGTTCTACTGGCAAATTCAGGCAAGGAACTACAGCAGTTAGTGAATACAGTGAACTCAGTAGGCAAGGAGTACGGATTTACAATTAATGAAAGAAAAACGAAAATGATGATAATCAGCCGCAAAACACATCTGAATGTAAATATAAAAATTAATGGAAAAGTGGTAGAAGAAGTCGCAGAGTACAAATATCTTGGCAGCTACATCACAAACAAGCTGGATCCAAATGTAGAAGTAAAGAGAAGGAGCGGATATGCAAAGGCAGCTTTTGGAACAATGCGGAAATTTCTCACAGATTCATCATTAAGCCTCAGTATAAGACAAAAGTTTATAAAATGTTACATCCAGCAGCCGATTTTATTATATGGCGCAGAAGCAGCGACATATACAAAAAGAACAATGGGATACTTGGAGGCATGCGAAATACATAGGAGAACCATGAAGATATCATGGACAAGGAAGATCATGAATGATGAAGTATTACAAAAGGCAAACACAGAGAGACAAATATGTGATGTAATAAAACAAAGAAAATCCAGCTATTCACGTTATCAGAGGGAAGCAATATGAATTGCTACGCTTAATTATACAAGGAATGATTATGGGACAAAGAGGACGAGGAAGAAGAAAGACGATGTGGATCGACAACATACCAGTATGGACCGATAAAATAACAATGAGAGGCTTATGCAGCGGCCAAACATGAGATATGATATTTCGCCAACAATGGATCGTTAACGCGCATACATCTGCGTATGACACGAGAAGAAGAAGAACTCATCTTATACAAAAATGCAACATTGTGTAAAAATTTCAAATCCATCCGTCCAATGCTTTTTGAGTTTTGCGCTCACAAACCTACATCGTTTGATTTTTATATATATATATATATATATATATATAGATTATTCGCCGCTATTCACTTTTTCAGAATTTAAATACATTATTGGTTGTTTATTACTCGCATTTATGGTCATAATTAGCATATGCAAATATTGTTTGGAATCCTTCTAATAAGAATGACATACTTTTACTTGAAGGGGTTCAAAAGCGTTTTTTAAAGTGGCTGCACTGAGTTTCATTGTAGTGATATGTTTCCATTCAATTATAAACAGCAGTTGATCAGAATGTCCACGTTAGAAAATTGAAGGAAAATATCTGCTGCTGTTTTATTTATACATGATTTATATTGACTGGTACTATAAATGATGTTAATTTACTTTCAAACGTTGGGGGTTCCGAGTTCCCAGATTAACGGCCAGAAAAATGCAATTATTGCATGTACCATTTGCAAGAACGAAGCTATATACGAATTCTCCCCTTTTGACTGCGATAAAAATAACAAATTATTTCTTAACGAACGAATTGGAGGCTGACGTGTTTTTTACTAACATGAATAAGTTTAAGCAGATGGTTGAATTATTTTACTGCTCCATGGATTAATCAAAAGTGTGCACTGTCTACCCTCTTCCATATATTAGCGATATGTGAACAATTTTAATACATAACTTATATTAATTTGCTTGTGTTACATGGTATGTGCGTCTGTATGTGTCATGGATATGTACGTGTTATATGTTATGTGTGTGCGTATATATGAACGTGCGTGTGACTTCATTGCAATGAGTGTTTACTGAAAAGATATTTTATGTACATAAGGAATAAATTTATTTTTTTATTGATCGTTTATTAAAATTATATTAATTCGTTACATGGCATATGTGTATTCTTATGTGTTACATGGTGAGCGTTGTGTGTGTGTGTGTGTATTAAAGTGTGTTTTACTTATAACTTATGTATTGTTATGTATTTATTATATATACATGTATATAGATCTAATGTATACACTGTAATTGGCTTTATGCTGTTGTGCAGGGCCGTATCTAGACCAAAATTTCGGGAGGGGTTACGAAAATATTTTTATAAATAAATATATATGCGGGTGTGTGTATTATCATGAAGTGTATATGCACTATTTGAATACTACAATAAAAACAAATAAAAAATAGTCGTTTCCACAGAATTCATAAAAATATCTGTTTTCTTTTCTTTTGTCAAAAATTGAAAAGAAATAAATTAATTCTGAATTTCGGTCCATTTAATTCAAGTAGTTATTATTTCGCAGACATTTCGGGGGGCTGAAAACCCTCCCCTTAGATACGGCCCTGCTGTTGTATATACCCTTATTAAATAAATAAATAAAATAAATATCAACTTTCTCCTTTATTTTCTATCCGATATAAATACATTCATTAGAGGTTATAAATACAGTGACCGCAATTATTATGTTGGCTAGTTTTCTTTTTTTACTCTTTTTACGTTTACGATATAAGTATAAAAGTGTTAATCGTTTAATTGATATATTTCGGGGATGAATTGTTTATTTCTTCAAATCATAGGATTTTCGATAGATTTTTTTTTTATATAATTACTAGTAAAGTAATTCGATGAAGTCAGTTATACCAAAAAATTGTGGTTTTGAGCAGTTTACAGAGGCAAGCTTCTAGGAGATAACCGATGACGGGCAATGTGCATGCGCAAACAGTTCTTAATTACAGATTGCAAAGATTTTATTCATTTATTTGATATAGTAGCATCTAAAGGATGTTCTAAATTGTTGTTATAAGTTTATTGTTTTTTTTTTTTTTTTTTTTTTTTGGCGCTTTTGATTGCTAGGATTAAAAGATGAATTTTTTAAAGAAAGGTGATAAATGAATTAAGTTGTACTGGGTCGTCGGATATTGACTGAGGGGTTATTTTATGTTGTAATCGTTGGGCAGAGAAGGAAGGACAGGAGAAAAGAAGGCGTTTTATTGTCATGATATCTGAGGAGCAGTATATACAGGTGGGAATTTATCGAATTCCTTGATATAGGTGACCATGGGTAATTTTAGTGTGGCCGAAACAGATTCTAGTAATAATAATTTCGTCGGTTCTATTGAGGTTCGATAAGTGTTTCCACGGAAGGATTGATTTTTTGTAAGTCTTGAGTTTGTTGGTGCGTTGTTGGGACCATTCTAATTGCTATTTATTTTGAGTTTGTTCAGATATATATGACTGGAAGTCTTGTATATAAAGCGAAGGAATGGGGAAGTACAATGTGCGGCTTTTGCAAGATTATCGACATTTTCGTTACCGGAGATATCAATATGACTCGGTATATACATGAAGCTGATTTTAATTTGTGATTGGAATAAGGTGTTGTATAGGCTGAGTATTTTCTGAATAAGAGTATTGTTTTTGGAAGTGTTTTGGAAAGAAACTAAGCGCATTTCCAATTGATTCGACAATTTTAATTGTATTTTTTGACATCCTTTTCGTCGTCGTTCGATTTTTGGGAATTTTTTTCTGATTTATTGGTTATCGATTTTTGGACTTTTTCCAGAGTTTCAATATATTCTTCAGATCCGTTGAACTCACTCGACTGAGTTGTGTGGCCGAACTGGTTGCAGATGAAACATTTAATTTGAGCATCATTGTAAAATACTCTATATTCGTCGTCTTCATATTTGATATACGTCGGGGTTGGAAATATACAAATTTGAACAAAATTTACTTTAAATGTTTCCAGTACATTTTAGTCAAAGTTTTAACAAAACGCGTAAACATTTTTTTTCTATTATGCATTTCAGTTTAACGGGAGCGTTGAAGCCTCTCAGTAAAACTTTTAAAGGAGCTTGAGCTGCGTAAACCCCTTGAAGTCGGCGCGTATTTATTTCTGAACTATTTAAATGGCGAAAGGGAAAACCAACTTGTTAAAAACTTCATTATTAACTTTTGTAATAATAAAGTAAGCATATATTGCTCGAGTTAGTTAGTGGTCCATTATAAGGGTAAAATATTTAAAATATGAATAAAACAACTTCAAAAAACTAAAATATTTAATTTGCAGTTTTTCTGTTTCTGTTGATATTTTGTTTGCCTTCAATTCAGTTTGTTAGGTTTGTTATTATACAAGTGGAAAACCGTTTGTATGAATTATTATACAATTCTAGTGACCGGGAAATAGGAAGGATTTGGACCAGGAATAAATTAGGAACTTAAAAATTATATTTGAGTGGCCACCGTGACTTAGCATTACTGAGAAAGTAAAAAAAAAAAAAAAAAAAAAGAATGCTTAAATTAAACTTGTCGATCATTGTAGAATTTTTTTTAGATTTTCCAAATGGTAATTACCTTTGAGTTTCCTTCACTTCCCCGTTCTGTTGTCACTTCTATGATTTGCTTTGGCCATTCTTCTCTCGCTTCCTCTCGTTTTCGCTATTCTCTTGTCTCCTCTCCAAACTGTCCTCTCCGCCATAACGAAGCGGTGGTTTGTGAGGCCAATCACACATTTTTTTTGAATGTCCATTCCTTCCTGTCGAACGTTGTATTCTATATTCTTGTTTACTGAAACTCAAACTCCCTACTCCTTATTGTGCATCTTATATTTTGTCCTTCCCCTCGCCTACCATAATTTCATCCATTGGTTCCTTTATACTGTCTATATATCAAAATCTAACTGACGGCTCTTTTCGTTCTTGTTGGTTCTGGGTGTAGGTCCTTAGCTGCCATGTCCAAGGAAGAAAAAAAAATACTCCTTCACGCCCCTTAGATATAATTTACTTCAGGTTCTGATTGATTAAATTATTATATGGTATTCAGTGCATAAAGATTTTTTTTTTTTCATTTTTTAAATTTCATATTTTCGAAAATATATTTCAAAAAATAGTTCATTATTTACCACTCGGTAAAAAATGTAAATAGAATCGAAAAACAGGTAAGTTTTGCGTGAAAATTCCGACACCTGTAAATGTTAACATGTTAAGCTATATAGAGAGAACCTTTTATTAATTTCACCCGGTTTCTGTAACCGTGACGGCGTGAGTTTTAAAAATGATAATGCAATAATGAGTTATGACATTTTATTATTGAATTAGTAACATAATTAGCTATAAAAAAGTTTACTATATAATTTACTCGAAATTTCGATGTTAAGTAAAATTCTTCTTGCACAGTAGAAATTTGATTATTTTTTGAAATCATTAATGTTTTTGAAAAAAATTCCGAACTAAACTCTCAAAAATTATCTTTTTAAAAATATTAAATTATTGTTCGTCATCGTCCCATTCTGTAGATCATACCCCCTCTGTTTTAAAATGTTACTTTCGAATGATCCGAAAAAATATTCCATATATTGATTTTTTTTTATCTTATAAAAAAATATAATACATCTCAGAAGGTTTATACGATTTATACATTAGAGTGTGTGTCTTAGTAATTCAAAAATGTATTCTCAATATTTTTCTCGTTTTATACAAAAATATATATTACACTGCTTTTTGTTTAAATTATGTATATATATTTCGATTTCATTTTGAACATTACATATATAGTGTGGATGGTAGTACGTAGAATTTATTCTGACATTGGATTATTCGTATTCATTTTTAAATAAATATTAAATCTACTAAATAATAATTAATAAAAACGCTACTTTGAATTGCAAAATGTCAATATTTAAGAAAACCTACGGTCACGGGAATGATAATTTTTATACTGATAATTCCAAACTACATCATTTCTACGATGTGTAATGTCAAACAGACGTCGCGATTTTAAAAACTCCATGTAAGCCTTAAGCTAAGCTTATGAATTATAAATATTTAATATGACCTCTCCATTCTAGATATTAAATATATACTAGTATACGAGAAAGAATGCAATTGGCATGTTAAATTCTGCAATTGAAAGGAATTCTAAAATCCGATTTGTCCATCATTCCGAGTTACTGCTGTTGAAGTAATGCTGTTTTTACTAAATTAACCCGAAAGATATAATCTTCAGTAAACATTTATTATGGTTCTTCTTATTTTTTTAATTAATTAGAAAAATCTGCCGAAGGTCAGCAAGAAGATTTCAAGTGTAAAGCATTGACTTTTAAAACAACCGCGAATACCTTCGTAGAAAGCGTTAACCATTGCTTTGAAATAATCTGCAGACCGGAAAAATTGAATTCGAAGTCTTTAAACGATTCTAAAAACGGCTCCAGTGAACCTACAACGGATATGTATTGCAACATGTTACCGATAGATGTAAGTTTAACTAACTTGTTTGTATATTTCCGATCGTATTAAATCAATATGCATATTTTCGGCGTTTTGTCAATGTTTTACTTTTCAAAGGGTAATTTATGTTTGTGTGAAATTTTTTTGCCAGCTTTAGTCACAATTACGATAAATGAAAGCAACGTTTAAGGCGCCAGAAATTATGTTTTTTTTTTAATTAAATCTACACTTATATTTTCTTTTATTATTCTCCTGGTTCATCCTTTTCTCTTATTTAATGCTTATTATTATTCCTATCGTCCCCTCTTTCTGCAACCATTCCTTTATTTTCCATTTTTTCACACCAATTTTTTTCTTTTCTATTATTTCTTTAGGCATTTTATTTAACAACTGATGTCTGTTTGCTTCACCATCTTTGGTTTAGCTAACACGGCAGTTTGTACAAATAGTTTTCCCTCAGCCCGTATTCTATTTTTCTTCTTTCTTCCAATTCTATTTCCTTATCTGTCACTGTGTATTCCCATATCTCTTTATGAATAAATACATTCCTCTAACGCTCAGTATGTCTTCTTTTTGAATTATTTCACTTTCGGTCATGCCTTTATGCTCTGATACGAATTTCGAGAATTTTATTTGCAGTTTACTTATTTTCCTCACGTTTATGTTTTCCTAGCTATTCCCCCCATGCCTGAATTTCATATCTCTGATTCTCGATTCCAGTAGCGTATGATACACCATTTTTAACGTTTTATTTGTTGCATATTTCCTTTTAATGTGTATAATAATGCTGCTAATGTTGCCCTAATTTTCTTTGCAATGTATTCTGCATGAACGTCCTATCTTAAGTATTGGTTCATCATTACCCCCAAAAACTTATATTGAGTCACTACTTCTATCTTCCGGCAGTTAATCTTTTCACATAAATTTCTTTCGTCTCACTAATGCACTCATTCGTTCGAGTGCATTATTAAATTTGAAAAGTATACATCATATCTAGTGGCGGATCCACGGGGCGGGAAATAGGAAACATCCCCCACCCAAAGAACCGAAACTTCGATGAAAAAATTTGTTACAACAGAGAAACTTAAATTATACTATAAAAAATTTGTACAAATGTTACATGTGGATTTAATTAAGACTAATATTTAATATTGTTTTCTAGTAAAATTATTAATGTTCCGTTTTTATTCTGTTTTAAATGCAACTGTTGTCGATGTTTTTTGTTTTTCTTATTTATTTTTAATTTTAATTTTGTAATTTTAATTAAAAAAATCGTAGTTCAATGAGAAATATATATATATATATATTTAAACTTGCTCGCGGACAAAAATAATTCGGATCGGATTACTAACAGAAATAAAAAAGAAAGTGTCTAATAAAAATACCATCGTTCTATTTTCTTTCTAGTAATTTACTATTCTGAATTCTAAACTATCTCATTTTAGTTGCAATTTTATAATTACGTTTTATTTTTCACCTAAAAATAAAACAAAATTTAAATTGTAATAATTATGTATTTTTAAAACATTTTTACATATCTAAAGAGGTCGTTATTTGATTTTCTTTATGAAACAAGGGATATTTCTCAAATCTACTGTCTACCGCATATAATTTCCCTTCCCAAAAGGTCTCTCTGGATCCGCCTCTGTCACACCTATCCGTTTTCATTCGTAGTAGTACGTACCATTGCTTTAGTTTTTGATACATTAATTCTTACAAGTTACGCGAGTTGTCAATTGCAGATTTTAATGAAATTTTGATATGTTGTAAAGGATTTAAAAAAATATTAGACACCTATTTTTTTCATCGGCCTATATTCAGTTTAAAGGAATGAAAACTACCCCTAAACTTTACCCCCCCCCCCCAACTGTTTTTCCACATGTCACGACTCTAACTCCATATTTTTTCAGAAAACAAAATGGAGATTGTTTCTTATAAAAGAGAGGTCAGTAATCCATAATGATTTGAACAGCAAGGGTTGCATCGCCTATTTTTATTTCAGATTAATTTTGAAAAAAAAAAATATAAAACTGCTTAAAAAATCGAAAAAAAAAAAATATAAAACTGCTTAAAAAATCGAAAAAAAAAAAAACTTGTTTCAAAACATAAAAATGTCAAAAAATACGAGCTGACCTATTTCGGCATTTTAATATATACTACCCCTGACGAGGGTAAACCAGCCCCTAATTCGAAGTAACTTAATATACGTGTTTCAAGCGGAACAAAATTCGTTTAAAATTCATGTATAGGGGTTTTCGAGGTCGCTCATCACGTATCTGATATCAGATTTTGTTAATTCAAAGTGCGGCGGACGGAAATGTCACAAAAAGAAATTTAATTTACGTAAAAGCTTTTATTCGGTGGTTTTTTTTGGTCGCTAGTAACGAATTTGCAATTAGACATTAAAGATTTATAATAATCTGATAAGAGAAAAAACGTCAAACATATTTTACTCTCGGCATTAAAACTTGTCTTTGCAAAAGTGTCTAGAGACGCTAATAACAAATACGAAGCATGAGTTTTTCGTATCCTAATGAACCAATGATACATACCTGAATAACCCTAGATAGGCCGAAAACCTGTGCGCTTATTTTCATATCCTGAAAGTTGGCGATGCAACTCTTGCCGCTCAAATCATTATGGATTACTACTCACTTATTTTATAAGAAATGATCTCCATTTTGTGTTATGGAAAAATATGGAGTTGAAGCCGAGATATGTGGAAAAACAGTTGGGGGGGGGAGTAAAGTTTAGGGGTACTTTTCACCTCTTTAAACTGCATATGGGCCGATGAAAAAAATAGGTGTCTAATATTTTTTTAAATCCTTTACAACATATCAAAATTTCATTAAAATCTGTGATTAACAATTCACGTACTTTCCTTGTTAGATTTTTATCAGGCCACCTGCTGATAATTCCTAATAATTTAATTTCAAATTTATCGCCTAAAAATTCTGCGCTTTAGTCAACGGATCCGCAGGTTGATTTATTTCTATACCAAACCCGTATCATCAATGTATAATTATTGTGTTTTGTTTATTGCACATTACGTGTTATCTTCAATATTATTCGTGTTTTTTTTTTTTTTTAATAGGTTGCATGCTAAATAATCATCTGTTTGTATTAATATTTATTTTCACATTTTATATTGTCACATATCTTACCACAACTTTTACGGTGTTCTTTTTCTCTCTTTTTTTTTTTTTTTTTTATATAATTTAAGCAGTAAGTTCAGGTGCCAGCCATGCTTAACAATGCAGAATAAAAAAAATAAGGTTAATGTAACGATTGATTTAAATAATGTGATCTCTGATCTCGAGATAGATTCACTTTAGATACAAATCTCTCGAGCAGATCTTACCTCGAACACGAGTCAAAGTATTATTGTTTTATGGCGGATAAAAGAAAATTCTCCGCCATAAAGAAAAAAGTAAAATATAAAAATACGCGTATTTCGAAATTGCCGATTAAACTCCGTGACTAGAAAATGTGCGAAAAATTGACAGCAAAACGGCGAACAGAAACACAGTTTAAGTGACATGACGCGATTTTAAATCAAGACCAAAACCTGTGATACGGTTAAGCTCAAAATCAACTAACACGCTGATGATTCTCCATTTGAGATATAACGGCAAAACTACCCCGATAACGGCTCAGTTGTTCACTTTTTTTTTTCTCTCTACTCAATACTGCCCGATGTAGAAAAGACCAGCTCGCTGCGGACATAAGTAAACATTGACATCGCCATCCACGATGCCTACGAAGATACTAGCGCAACGTCTATCTCGGCACACATAGATTGATCGTTACATGGAAATTTCGGTTTAACCAGCATCATCCATCTCTGTAATTTTGGCCGGCTGCAACCCGAACAGAAGACGATATAGCTTTGGTGCTTGATGGCTCTAACTGATTTTTAAACATCGCGTGTTTCTTCTTATTCCTTAATTATTTGTAGGCTAATTCCTTTATATCCGTTTGTACTGTGGCCTCTGTAATTGCAGATGTGGCCATGTTATGCTAACTCCTTTTTAACCTTCGGCAATGTCATTCTTTCTCTATTCAGGATATGCATATGCATTTATCGACGTTAATTGTCATTGTCTCTCCGCCCCTAATATAATGGCGTTCCTTGTCTCAGATTCCATTCAACTCCTAATTGCTGCTTATTAACACATGTTGATGGGTAATCGTCTATTATTGGCAAGCCCCCCCCCCGGGAAAACCCGAAACAAGGGAAAAAAAAGACGATATAGACCGAAATTAACTGAAAGTATTACCAAAATATCATCATATAAATTGAAAATCGCTCGAAGACACCGGAAAAACCGAATCCGTATCGATATGCTGACTAAGCTTGGATCTATTTTAAACTTGCAGACCCCAGTCATAGTATTAATGAGATTCGCAAACAGTTAAAAATATAGCACATAGTACAAAAGCTAAATTACGCTGTTTTTATCGTTTTTCTTTTTTTCCCCGTTAGTTTTATACAATGAAATATTCTCTTTCACACGTAAAGTACGCAAAGCAGCACGGAATAAAAACAAATTTAAAATTTCCAAAAGAGGATTATTATTAAAATGTATCATCCCTTATAATTCTCCAACGACTAGTAGCTGCGTGTTTTAATTAATGTAACATTCAAAATCGTTATAATATATGGATCGTAAATACATATATTTCATTACGAAACAAAGATACGTGTTTCTGTAATTTTCTACTCACCTTGTTAAGTAAGCGTATTACTTTTAATTACTTTTTAATAAAGCCGGAATACTACAAATGATTACACTAGTTTGATGAACACTTTTCTTCTTATTTATTAATTGCAGTTACTTTTTGTGCAAATTCGAATGTTTTCTTATCGCCGTTTAAGTTAAAATTTACGATTTTGTGACGTGTGCGTTTTGAGCTAATTGTCGTGAAAGACCATCATAATTTTCTTCGCGGTATAGACAGTTGGTGTAATGGAAATCGTGGTTAATTTTTTTCCGATCGGTTCTAAATCACCTGACCAGTTATAACGTTAGTTCAAATAAATATGCTCTAGAACGATTTTCGAGAATATTCAGTCTTCGCCTAGAAAAGAAAATAAGCGCAAACCGTGTGTTAGCAAAAGGATTTTTTTTTTTATTCTAGCTGGAAATTGGATAATTCCGAAAACGTTTCTAGTAGTAACATTTATTTACTTATGTTTAATGTTTGTTATTTATATTTATGGTATTCGTTATTTTATCTTAATAACTAATTAACAAACAGGGGATATATAGGTATTATCCTATAATTTAATTATTTCTGTTATATTATACAACAATAATAGCAGAAAAATTGGTGTAATTTTTTTTTTTTTTTTTTTTTTTTTCGTGATTTATACTCAAAATATAAATTCGTACATCGATTATAACTTACACTCAAAAAAAAAAAAATCCGTTTTATGTAATTCATAAAAACCTAATACATATTGGCGACATTTAGTATTTCTAAATAGAGTATAAAGTCATTTACGTTTCGTTACTCATTATATATATATATATACAATATATATATATATATATATATATATATGTATATTTTCTACGTAATAATACATGTATTATTTATATACATAATATTTCTGTTTCGAGCAGTCATCAACTGCTGCAGCAGAAGGAATTATGGTTGAAGAAAAGGACGACGCGGAACAGATGATAAATAATAATTTCGTAAATATGGAGATAAATAAAAACGACGATAATATATGGCAACCATCCTGTCAACTAAGAAGCCATCATTTATGGCCTGAGGTATATGAGCCTTCATTTATTCATCTATTTATTTTTAATTTTTTTTTAAAGGAATTGTCAAAACGGGCGCCTGTACATTATTAGATGTAGACTTCTTCTTGCTACATTGCTGTGGTTGCGTTATAATTTTTTCTATGCCTTTCATCACTAAATTTATATTCTTTTTCAATCGCGGTCACGCTGCAATAAGATATTATGTGAAACTATTGTTTTAATGGTTGCATAACCTCGTCGCACCATTTATTTCTGTTCCTAACTATTATTCAGTACGACACATATTTTGTAAGAATTAATCCGCTAGTTGTTGTTTCTCGATTATTGTCTTCGTTCACTGATGTTGGACACATTTTCGACGCGGTATTTTTTGTTTCGCTATTTTTTCTTCGAAAAACTACATTTCTTTAATTCTGATTTTACCGGCAAAATATTTTATTGATGTACACGTTGATACAATTTCTTCGAGCACTACCAACACTTATTTTTCTGTCCAGAAAATTAAAAGCGGTGATCAACTGCAACAGCTTCATACTGAAGTGGCATTTTTATTTCCAGGAGGATGCCACCGCGGAGTTTAATCCCGCGGAATTCAAATATCGAAATTTATTTGAATATTATTATTCTTATTTATCCGTTACCCACGATCAAGAACCAGGAATTATAATTTAATATTTTATTATGAATTTGTACACACATATAACGTGACGACCGGTCGACCGTAGAAAACAACCAGCATGACTTAATAACAATAAAAATATAACATAATAGTGATTACTATATACAAATTTAATACATATTTCGGAATCCGGGGGAGGGGGGGGGTGATGCGGAGCTTGCGACGATGGTGGTCCTTGTCCTTTTGTCTTATCAACCGGCCATGGGGCATTCGATGGACGACAGCTTTCGTTTCGATGGGTTTTTTAATATTTTCCGCCAATACTTTTCCGGACAAATAAAAAATTAATGGTTTCGACTCGATTTAACCGGATACCATAATCGGAGTGCGCGGAACAGTGTCGTGCGCAGCCGGCATAGATTTCTTAACCTTTTTTCTTACCGCATTTTCGAGCTCCAACTCCGACCGACTCCTGATCCAAAATTCTCACTGCCTTCGTCCGGCGGCAGTTCCTTGAGCACTCACCTCCGGGTTGCGTTCGGTCATTCGTCACGTACCATCAGCCTTCCTCCATCGCCCACCGACCGACCACAGGATCACACACACACACACTCGCGCTCCTTATTTGATAATTTACTTATTATATTTTATTTTATTTTATTTGGTTACTCAATTTGCTACATGTTATGTACACACTACAATACTCATTTCTTTTCACGCTTTCCGAATAGTCCTCGCATATACATGAGTATGAAAAACTAAAAGAGCAACTTTATTTTCGCTTGCTCTGTGATGCCGAGAGAAGAGTTTTTTCAAATTTCATTCAATTTAGTCAAATCATGCGCGGAATGATGCGGATGTGTCTGTCAGTTTTTCTTCCTTTTAACAGTTTTTATCCCGGCAGTCACCACCGTTTTATCTTTGTTTCGCGCTTGTCAATATTGAAATTACGCCCTCGCCAATACGAAACGTTTAAATTAATTTACTGGCCCTTATTAAGGACCTAAATGGAACGTTTACATTAATTTATTTACCCAGAGATGCTACCGCAATAATATAATTGCTTAGAAACAATTTATTTATTTTATTAAAAATTTTAATAAAGCAATAACAGAAAATGGATATTACTATTTACAACTCAGATATAAAGAAGTACGTATATAAATTTATTTATTTGTTTATGTTTTACATCTTTTGTTATCTTGGTTCTTGCTATGAAACCAATCACGAGGGAAACACTGTGTAATTTTCCGTTACTTGTCTATCGAATTGATATGAATGAAAGTCTCATGTCTTTTTATTCGATATTTTGTTCAACGAATGATTTTTTGATGTTAAAAAATCGAGTCTAAGAGTTTGTTTGACTTTTATTACGAAACTTTTTGTTTTTTTTTTACTTTTTTAAAAAATGTCTCTTTGAGGAGGATCACACTGACTGATTCTTCTTCTTCTACTACTGCTCATTTCTGAGTTATGATCGACAGTTTTCCTCTGTTGTTTCCAACAATCCGAAAGCTTTTTGGCGACATCCCGTTAGTTATCATTTACTTTTATATTCACCCTCTTCCATCTATCTATCTGCATAGTTCAGTCCTAAAACTGGTTTCCATCCATGATGATTCGTCTCCAGTATTCCCGGCTTTCCGCAGCCCTCTTTAAATCCGTGTAACTGTTCAGCCTCGTATCTCTTTTAACTAACTTATAATTAATTAACTTCACGTTGTTCATTTTATTTATTTCTAATTATGACATGTACGCGGTATATATTGCACTACTGATACCGTTAGGCTTCTACTTGTAAAGCATTTGTTTCAATTTTTTTAATATCTGTTGTTAATAGTGTTCGCACGTTGTCATAGCGAAAATTAAAATTAAAAATTTTTGGGAGTCCTCCGAGCCACCGCCATTCCATCCGTCTATTCTTATACAATATATAATACTCCTCATTTATTGGAGTTTTCGATAAATGTAAATGTAATTTTGCGATCAAATTTATTTCTATAGAATAATATAGCGTGTAAAAAAACAATGAAATTTATCATCATAGTACTCCCTAGAAGAAAGACAAATGTTCTTTTTTTTTTTTGTTCTTTTTGTTTATTTTTTTCATTTTTTTTTTTTTGTTTATTTTATTTTATTTTATTTTATTTTTTTGTTAAAGAAACTATCAAAATAGATTTTTGGGTTTTTAAAATAACGAGAGGGAATGGGTCCGAAAAAAAACCTGTATACGAAGGTTGCTAATGTGCTAGTATATAAAAAATGATATTCCTGTGTTTTTTTCTTTTTTGATTGAAAATGTTTTGGAATTTAATATACGTGATTTTTCTATAATTACTTAATTGTTCATTTTTTTCCCTCCGCGTAATTAAACGGTGTTTTTACCGGCGTAAACGTGCATGCAGAGAGGTAACTAGAGGTAAAATATGCGTGTAATGACGGCCTGTCCGTTCCGAAGTTTCTTGCATGTTCCTCGGTTATTTCCTTCTTTCCTCACTTAACAACATTTCTGTTCTGTGATTATCGAATAAGTACCGTAAACCTCTTTAATCCAAATGGCTTATTGTCAGGCAAATTTAAAAAAAACTCTTAAACATTCTCGAGGGTACGTTCCAATTTTTTTTTGAAAATGTTGAATTGGCAAATGGTAAGTCTACTTTTCTATACGTTATGTACGGATCAAGTCGGCGAAATAAATGATTTTTTTTTTTTTAAACCGATTTATATAAATTATTTTGAATTAGTTTCTAAAAAAGGAAAAAGCATATTCAATTTCACTGAGTTTTTTGAATTAATTGAAAATATATACGTGAAAATTAATTTAAAACGATCTTATTTATCGTATTTCGAAAATAATAAACGGGCATTTAGAAGACCGCTGTTACAAAAAAAATTAACGACGTCTATTAAAAGTATTCCAAAACCGGTTATTACTTTTTTTGTTGATGAATAAGAAAATCACGAACGTTAAGGATCGGTTATCAAAAAAGCGAAAAAATAATTTCATTAAATAAAATAACATAATAAAGCCATTAAAATAAGTAATCTGTAAAGATAATTATGATGTTTCGCGATTTCCTAAACTTGTTCAGTAGATAAAGTTGAACTTAAATGCAGTGAAAAGCATTCTCTCTGTACAGGCTTATTATTAACGGTTTAAAACTTTTCCAGTGATCGCCACTCATTGTAAATCATTTTCGGACACAACTGTGTCTCGGAATTTTGACGTTTAACAGCTCAATTGTGTCCGAACATTATCTATGAACATCGAAAAACATGTAATGTGAAAAAGGTTAATTGACGAAGTTAGGCCGAAAATATTAACTATTTACCGGCGTATTTTATTCCGATAATGCGAAAATTTAAATATACAAAGTAGGGAAACTTTTTGCTTTGCCAAATCGAAGCGATTTAAAAATTTTCATATTAATCAGTCAGCAATAACAAAATAAGCAGAAATAGCGTTTTTTTTTTTGTTTTTTTTTAATCTTTCGTCAAATAGACAAAGAAATCATCGATGAATTCAGAGTTTTTTCATTCGCCTATTCCGTTATAAAAACTAGAAATTAAATTTATCGATACAAAATAAAAAGAAATATTTTGAATTATATCGCGAAACAGCAGAAGCATATAAAACAGAGGCAGAAAGATGTATTTGTCTCCTGCTATTTGTGCGCATTGCGCGCGCACCCGATTATGCAAGCCTTTTTTAGGATTTCCCGTACACATATAATGTACAGAATCCTAATAAGATGGTTTAGAAACGACAAAAAATATTCAATTAAAATATGCAATCAAACGGTTTTTGACTTATAAAGTTCAAATTTGGAACATAAATTACAATTAAAATTTTCTTTAAAACGGGGTCTTTAACTTCAAGATGACCGATTACACTGGGCGGCAAAAAAAAAAAAAAACCCAAAAACCGACAAGAATATATAATGTAGAATTTAAAACGACCTCAGAAATCACTCTTAAAAAATGCATAACTCAACGCCAGATAAACCTTTAAAAGTGAAATGCTAAAACGAATAAAACAAAACGCAGAAGCCCTTTCACAAAATCAAAAAATTACAGTTAAAAAATGATTTAACCCCCCCCCCTGAGCCGAAAACAGCAGAAAAAAGAAAGTTTACGTAAGTAATAGCCCGAGTAAAAACGTCGGAGAACCCAAAACGTGTTTCAAAAGAATGCATAAAGGACCGCTTCATGGGAAAGAAATATCCCAGCTAAAAACTTTATATTCAGACCTTTGGAGTGCCGAAAGTTCAAAAATTTACAAAAAAATATTTTTTCCTCCGGGCATGCGATATATCGTTGGAAATATCTGTCGGGAACGAAACCGTATTTCATTTCCTTAACAAAACCTTCAAAGTTCAAAAAAGCGCGAAAAAAGAACTTGTTTCTGCTGAGCGTCGCGAATATTATAACTAAAAATCTTAAACAAGATTAAAAATATGTATATCCCTCTATACTTTTCTAGTTTAGAACGTCCGGGTTTCCAACTTTAAAATTCGGTGCTTGAGGCGCCGAGTGCTCGATGATTTTGAAAAAAATATTTTTTTTCCCCGTGCATATGATATATTGCTGGAAAGATCGCTCTGTTTGACGGGATTAAAACAATAAGTCATTTCTTCAACGAAACTTTTGAAATTGACGAAAAGTTCAAAGAAGCGCGAAAGATGACGTATATGTTCTTTTCTCGAGGACGCGAGTATCATAGTTAAAAATTTATGTACATCCCCCCGCATGTTTTTCTAGTTTGGAGTATCGGGGTTTCAAACGTCAAAATTAGGCCTCAGGAGGGCGGAATACTCGAAATTTTGGGGGGAAAAAAATCTTTTTCCTCGGGCATGTGATGATACGTTAATTGAGATTGTCGGGAACGGAGCCGTATTTCATTTTATTAACGAAATTTTCGAGTTGCCGATAATTTCAAAAATCGTAAAAAGTTACATTCCTCTCCCTCTTTGCAGCGGAAAAAATTAAATTCCTTTTTTTTTAAATTTGGTATGTAAATGTAAATTATAGTCTAGGTTAACTCAGCGCATGAGACATCATGCTTGACTGAACTCGTTTTCTTCTGCTGTGCCTCAGTGCCAGTGGAATCGCCGCTTTAATGCGCAGCTTATGGAATCAACAATATAAATAGGTTTTTGAAGCGACAGTAACTGGCCACTCTTTTTATCTCATTTCCCACAATCGTTCTCACTTTTTTCTTCTTCTCGTCCTATTCTCCTTTTTGCTCTCCGCTAAGTTACGTGCGTATGTTATTTTGATACTTGACCAAATTTTAAAATAACAAATTAGTAAAATTCTATCGACGTTTATATTTTATTTTTTTAAATTTTTGTATTATTCATTTTTAAAATTATACACAGTTCTACCGGAACATGGACCAATCTTTGATCATTTTTTTTTTTTTTTCTATTAAAACTATGCATTTTCCACCGAATTATTTTTTAATAAATCGTTTTTATTAATATAGTGTTTTACTGTTTTTAGTTATATTAAATGTTTTGTTTTTTTTTTGCGTTAATTTTTCAGATTGATCAGGTTACAAATGAACAAGTTCAATATGCTCGAATGGGACTCGGTAAGGATGCTTGGCAACTGTTTGCCGAAGAAGGCGAAATGAAAATGTATAAGCGGGAGGAAGAACAAAATGGTCTAGCAGTGGATCCTTTGAAAGCTTGCCACTTTGTTCGTGGATTTACTGCTCAGGAAATATGCCATTTTTTCTTTAGGCCGGAGTACAGATACGAATGGGAAAGTATGACATATAGATGAAATAATTTAATTGTAATTTTAAACACCTTTAGGAAAAAATAAAGATCAGTTTATTTTAATTCTAAACAGTGTATAACGTGGAATTTATCTTGTTTATTTGTTATTAAATATGTTAATATTTCGAGAAATTTCTTTTTATCCATACATTAACGCACCACCACCGGCGTAACTGAGTGTAAAGTCTTCTTCTTGGGAACGTATGTTTTTTTCCCATAATGTGTCATAAAATGCTATATGAGATACCGTGTATAGCTTGTATGCCGTTGAAAATCGTATTGCAACGTATAAAATTGTAAGAAACCAATTCGAAAACTTTTTCGTTCTTAATACAATCTTCGTTTGAGATTGAGTATATCATAATCTCTAACCCCTTCTCTCCAACTAGCAATTAGACTTTCATCACTCATTTTCAGCTCGTTCTGTCTTGTGTTAGTCTAAACTAGAATTTCTTCAAAGCGGTTTCTGGAGTTCATTTCTCCGTCTTTTTGACGATTTTCTTCTTTATTTCCGTTACATTCTTTAACGGTACGTATTCTGTTACTATCTTAACCAATTCATTTGGATTTATTTTTGTTGTTGGATTACAAAAAAAGTAACAATATTTATATAAAAAAAAAAAAAAAAAGAAGATATCAAAAATTAAAAATATCGTGATTCAAAATTTTAGACAAATAAAGTATTTAATGTAAATACAAAGCGTACAAAGTTCAAAATTCTTGAAATTATTTTATCATTGTCGTCGAAAGTAGTAATCGCTATTTTCTTTAATATAATAATCAAGAAGGTCTTGTAATTCGTAAATCCGAATTGCGTAACTTCTGCTGAATTATGTTTTTCGTTGCCATTATTTTTTCCTCCAGTTCTAATGTATTTATTTCTTGAGCTCTTCCTTCGAGCCTGTGACCATCGATATATTTTTTATTTAATTATTATTTCTGACGAAACCGGTAGGACGAATTTTATATATATATTGTGAATTAATTATGTTTGTAAAACTTGTATTTTAATTTAATTAATAATTTAATATAAATAAAGTTATATGTTTTAATGAATTGAAAGGTACTCTGTGTCCGTGCAATATATAAAAATATATAACTTTTGTAACGTAATTTAAGGGTTTTTAAAATATATTTATAACTTATCATATTATTGAAACATGTTAATATTGTATTGGGATGTTTAACGTTTATTCACCGGCTATAACCATAGAGATACATAGATAAAGTGGGGGGGGCGCATGCTTTTCGCTAAGTAGAAATGTACTACCGAAAGACATCGAGAGAACTGTTTAATTTTTTTTTCTAATTGATATATGAACACAGTGAAGACCACATAGTTACAGTGGTGATCAGTGGGTAGTTTAGAATACTAACATGTCACCGCGGACTTCGGCTAT
Organism: Icerya purchasi; assembly: GCA_039619475.1. Lineage (NCBI taxonomy): Eukaryota > Metazoa > Arthropoda > Insecta > Hemiptera > Monophlebidae > Icerya > Icerya purchasi. The sequence continues at coordinate 518,086,575 of CM077115.1, read as the reverse complement.
AAACATTACTCAGCAAGAAACGGAACGATTTTCCCTTCTTCTCTCTCTTTCTAGTTTTTCGTGCGTCGCTTTCGTAGTCGTCTACCCTATTTATATTATATCTTTACGGCTGTAACTCGTTTAGTTTCTTTTTCTTTTTGCTCCTTTTCATAATCGTAATAATAATTTTTTAATGATTTACGGACCACTTTAATTTAATTTTGTAATATGAAAGATTTTTTTGTCTTTTTGATAAAATGAGGTTATAATTATAGAGAACTTATTTTCTTTAGTTGATTCAATTTAAAAACCGGCTAATTTAAAAATAACGGAATATTTTGCTAGAAAACAAATTTGAAGCTAAATATTGTAAAACACACGCGTATGTTGCTGTAAAAATTAATTGTAAAATTTCACGATCGTGTCTAATCTTACAATAACATAAGGCTTTTTTCCTTCAATATACAACTAAATTCGTACTGTGCTACATGTTTCGAATCTATCAATCGTAATTGTCTTTTACTTCTGTTTGGAATCAAAAATCATTTTTATAAAATAGAGGTTATTAAGAATTTTTCACCTTTTTGTGTTCTTACACATTTTTGCCTTCCACGATTTTTTGTTTTTATATCCATTTGCGCTTATAATGTATTTTTAAAGTTTTTTTTTTATTTTAAATTGATTATTTTTTTCAATTACTGGAAAACAAAAATAAACTCAATCAACCGAATGATCTCAGTAGGTATGCAAGCAAGCATTTCGTCAGTTCAGATACGAGTCTCCAAGCTACGCGAATATACCAACGCGCTGACTTTAATGAGAAATGGCACGCATGGATTTAGTAACTGCTGCTCAAAAAGTTATAGATGACATTCGACTATACGTTGTTTTTATATTAATGAGGAAATGTATTTTCATAAAGTTAAATCGATTAACATTCAGTCAGAACTGCAAATATCTCTTCTTATTTTCAGTATTATCAATAACATTTTTAATAACTGGATTTTCTCCAAACATACCATCATATGCATGTGAATATCAGTGCAAACATGTAAGTATTTTAATTGCACTTATATAGTGATAACGAGCAATTACAATTACGTACGTTCCCGCGACATATAATACCGAATATTGTCATGTGCAACAAACCCAGACAACAAGAATGTACAAAAATAGGTAGTAACAACGCTTGAAATTAAGTAATGCAATTTAAGAAGAAGAAAAAAAGTGAAATTGTCTTTTTAATGTTAAACCAAATTTAATGCATTAAATATTCTTAATTCACGTACGCTTTAATGGTAGCCTAGTGGTTAAGGTACTTGGCTACCAAGTCGGAGGTCACGGGTTCGAGACTTGTCTCGTCCCGGATCCAAGTCGTTCTCAAGATTATACCTAATCTGAAATAATTGGGTACCAGAGAAATCTGGGAAAGTTAAGGCGGCCGAGAGAAAGGAACTGGCCCCCCTACTCTCATTAGTGCCGTTGGGCTTAGTACATTGTGAACCTTAACTTCACAATCCCGACGCCCTGTCGAGGGTATGGAACTCACTTTACTTTTTTTACTTTTTTTTTTACGCTTTAATATTTCTGATGTGTTCTATTATTAGTATTTTGAATTTTTCCTATTTTTTTAAACTTATTTCCCACAATGGCATTTATATGAACTCTTTAGCGTGTTGTCGGAATAATAAACGGCAGTATAATTAAATAATGACAAATATAATTTTCGCATTCTTTGATAAATCGAACAATGTGTGCGTTAATGTAGCAACGTTAGAAACAAACGGAATGACCGTTTTGGAAACCATGTCGGACGATGGTATTATATTTCATCAAATACATAAGCGTGTATGGCCGGTTGCGCAGAGAGATGCTGTTTTTTGGTCTCATCTACGTCGAGTACCTTTGGAATCAACCGATGATGTTTCAATACATGATGCTTGGGTAGTCGTGAATCATTCAACCGAATTTCCAACACGTCCGGTACTTTAAAATTTTTTTTTCCCCTTTAGATAATTTCATATTTAAATAATTTAATAAAATACGTCGAAGCAGAATCGAAATATGGTAAAATGCTAAATATTTAATTCGCAATGAATTTTTAATTTAGCATAGAATATCGCGACGTTTTTACTAAAAGGTGGAAGCACTGCCTAGCAGGAATCATCTAAGCTACAGTTTTTGGAGAACCCTGCACAGACTGAGAAGTGGAACTGCGCGCACAAAATATAATCTGTACAAGTGGGGAATATCCGATAGCTATCGATGTGACTGCGGTGAAGTTCAAGACACATGTCCCGTCAGCGGCAAATATGAACTTGGAAGCTTATACGACGACGTTGATAACGACTTGATAAAATTTATAAAATATTGGACAACCTATTGTATTTAGTCGACCGGACACGCGAATAATAATAATAATCATTCAGTGAAGTGCCGCTCAATATTTCTTCGTATGTGTTGAAAAATTCAACGCTTCTCCGTGTTGATGTGTTGTTTCCGAACAAAAATTTGTATTGTGTCCTTATAGAATCTCAATTGAGCAGATGCATGTATAATGGATCGGTAGAAGATGACTACGAATGAGGATCATACTATAATATATGTAGGCATGTAGATTTGGTGAAAAACTAGTGGTAAAGTGCTGTTAATTATTTCTTACACTGATCGGAATTGAATCGCACTTGATACAGTATAGAAGAAAAAAATGAATATTATATTTACGAGCATTAGTTAATGTCAGTTTTACTCGTAACATATATAAAAAATATGATTAACGTGTGAAATTCTCAATGAACGGGAAGAGAGGAAATAAAAAGGATGCGTTTCATGCTGTACACAACAGTGCAGTCCTGCTGGTATAGTTACAGTTGACTTTTAGTGGTAATCGACAATAATAATACTTATATTGCGCTTATGTACACTAATGTTCCTGTTGCGTATGAGCTGCTGTTGTCGAAACTGACCTTTGAAATTAGCTTCTGCTTAAAAAATTCTCAAATAATTAGATGTGTTATTTTCCCATTAAAAATTTTTCCGAATTTTAGTGTACGAATTAAAAAAAAAAGAGCTTTCTTTGTTTTCTGTACAGGCGAATGCTGGTAAATTCGTGAGAATATTCATGACGGTTTGCTTATTCTGCCAAACTGTCGTAACGACAGATAAACCAATTGAAAAATTGACTAGAGCTGATATTGCATGCAAAATAACGTATTGCTCCATAGGTGAGTAAATTAATTTTAATTACATCGTAATTTTTTTTCATTAAAAATTTTATTTTATCGTCTTGTTTAAAGGAAGACGTTAAAATTCTAGATCATAGTAAATAATTCGACCAATTTAAAAAATCATTTAAATACCGGTTATCGATTATATACGTTAATGATAATAATAATAAACTCATTTATATCGTATGCACGCTCAAGATATGTGAATATTTAAATAGGTGTGGTTTTAATTTTTTAAACAAAGTTATGTAACTAAGAAAATACTGAGATTTATGTATAGTTTTATTTCACTTTCAGTTTGTTCGTGAATATAACGGTTATGTGTGGCATTATAAATAAAATATATCAGAGCGAATAGAAAAAATAATTTATTTATTTCCGCGTGTAGTATCGAATAGTTCAGAAAAAAATGTATAACATTAAAAAATGATGATGTCCGTGTGTAGTTCTCGGCTAACCGCAACCTTTAGTTGGGCCGCGCTAGACACTCACCTTGAAAGACCATCCTTTGCCGGAGGGTTATTAGTTCCCTAAAGAGATTAATCAAAAAATAAATAAAAAATTTAAAAAAATTAAATTAAAATTAATAAATAAACATTGTTCATAAAGTCCAAGAAAGTAAGCAAACAAGTACGTAGACAGCCCATAGAACAGGAGAACGGCGGTATGAGAAAATAGAACAGTCGAGAAGGAGCAGAAAACAGATGATTGCAGTGATAAGGGCAATATGACTCTCGGAGACGAAACTAGTTTATTTCTTACGTCAAAGAACAATTAAGAGGATTATAATTCTTAACAGCTATGGGGTGGCTCAATGAAGATGACCGCATTTCTTTTTTTAATAACTTCAAAAATTTTCCACACGCAAAAATGAAATAAATTTCATTTGAAAATATCGATTATACAAATTATTTATGGAACATGACATGTGTTTTAAATGATGACCGTTTTAGCTTACACACAGTCGGGGTTAATCTTTTTACAAAATTTTTATACACACCTCCTCTTTCAACATAGCGCGTGAAATTTCCGAAATTTCTGGACGAATCCGCGCTTTTAAATCTTCTAAATCAGCGGGACGACGTATTTGGTAGACACGGCTCTTCAAATATCTGTATAAAAAATAATCAGAAACTGTCAAATCGGACGATCGCAGTGGCAAAATCGGAAGAGTGAGGCAGTAAACGGGTACCAAATGTTTTTTTCAACAATTCGAGCGTTTCCCCGGCCGTGTGGCACGTCGCACCGTCCTGCTGTAACCAAGTTCGGCCTAGACGACATCTACGTTGAAGATGAGGAAAGAGTAACGTATTTATCGTGTCCCCCTGTACCACTACTGCGCTACAGCACACCACACCGCTACGCATTCGCTTCGTAGTGGCTTCTCGTAAACTAACTTCGGTTTATCACTCGACCCCAGTAATGATACAATTTTGTTTATTAACGGACCCAGAGAGCTCGAAATGAGCTTCATAGCTCATCAAACGATTATCCAAGCTGATCTCATCATCCTCCAGTTTTTGTAACATCGTTTCAGCGAAGGTTAAACGTTGTCTGTTGTCGGTTTCTTTCAATTCTTGCGTTATAATTAGTTTGTAAGGGTGATAATCTTAGTGTCACTAACCCAAATATTCGACGAACAGATTCCTTCGATAATTGTAAAGAAGCAGCGTGACGGCGAGCGGAACGTTGTGGACTGTTCTTTATTGCTTTGCGAAGTCGTTCACTGTTTTTAGGTGCACGAAAATTAATATTTTTTTACCTGGCGGACACTTCTTATCAGTCACCTTAGCCGAATTACGAAAATTTTCAACCCACCTCATAACAGATTTCCACGATGGTACAGGTTTAGCCCAATCAAAACATTAAACTCGCGACGAAAAGCTCTTTGAACTTTCGCATGTGATTTTTCTTGAAATTACACAGTTCTACACAAAACGCGCGTTCTTTCGCAATATAACAATCCACGCTGACTGATAACATATGCCAGCAAAACTCTATGGTTAGTACTTCCAATAGAGCGCGCACACATCACTGTAGCTCCGTTACTACCAGTACTATTAAAAAAACGAAATGTGGTCATCTTTATTGGGTCACCCTGTAGTTCGAATTTAAACTTGCGGCGGCATATTAAATACCATAATTTTTAGGTAACTGGTGCGGCGGCTAATTAATCTGAAATAAATTTCTGTACTTAAATTGATTTTTTTTAATACAATTTTTTTTTTTTTTTTTTTTTTTTATATATATACTTATTTCCGAGTGCCATATGTATAAATTTTATCGGTAATACGGTGTGATTTACTGATCCGTTTATATTTTTATTTACTAGCTGTTTATTTTTTACGATGCGTAATAACACATACCTTCGGCGGGGTATCGGGAATTATTCATGTTAAGGTTCACGATGTACTGAGCCCAATGATAACACTGATGAGAGCAGAGAGGCCAGTGACTTTCCCAAATTTTTTACAATTATTTTAGATTAGATATATGTACCTGGGAGGTATCTGGAGTCCGCAACGAGTTGGTAGCCAAGCATCTTAGCTAGCAGGTTATTTTTAAAAGAAAGACACAAAAGTCGTCATTGATTGTCTGCAAGATAAGAAGATAACTCTTGTGATGGAATTTAGCTTTTTAAATTTATTTTTAAAGAAACATTTTTAATTATTGCGCAGAATGACAAAGATTTGTAGGGTATTTATTATTAATAGAAAAAGGTATTTTTCACACATTTAATATGCAACGTCGCGGTTGAAGTATTTCTTTTCCATATCCGCAAGTTATATCAGTCTTAGTGCAAAAGAGAAGCAATAAAAACAAGTTTAGTCAAGCATGATATTTCATGCGCTGAGGATTCCTTATGTAAGACTATAATTTACGTTTACATAATACTAAATTCTAAACAACGACATCTGATTTTTCATGCCATAAAGAAGAAGAGACATGTTATCTTCCGCGCTTTTTTGAACTTTTCGTCAACTTCGAAAGTTTTTTCAAGGAAATAAAATACGGCGGGTTCGTTCCCGATAAATAACGAGCTTTCCAACAATATATCACATGCCCGGCGGAAAAAATATTTTTTTGTAAATTTTTGAACTTTCCGCGCCACAAGGGTTTGGATATAAAGTTGTTAGCTTGGCTATTATATTTTTTCTATGAAGCGCCCCGTTATGCATACGCTTGAAATACATATTGAGTTCTTCGAAATTTTTACTTGGGCTATTACTTACGTGAACTCCTCCCCCCTTGCTGTTTTTAATTCCGGGGGGGGGGGTCATTTTTTAACTAATTTTTTGATTTTGTAAAAAGGCTTTAGCATTTCACTTTTAAAGGTTTATCTGGTGTTGAGTTATGAATTTTTTAAGAGTGATTTCTGACGTCGTTTTAAATTCTACATTATATATTCTTGACGGTTTTTGGAGTTTTTTTTTTCCGCCCAGTGTAATCGGTCATCTTGAAGTTTTTTTTTTTTTTTTTTTTTTACACCACTCCAGCCCTTAGGCCACTATTGGCGACGCTACAGTTCTTTTTAAACAATACTTAAATATAAATCAATAACTCTATACTGATCACCCCCATCGAGGTGTGACAGCATTGACAGTAGTAATTATAATATTATTACTTTAACTATGTATAACTCTTAATCTAATCTTAATATCTATTTCTACCGTAAACGATCTCGCCGTTACCGATAATCCCACTCTACTCCGCGCACATGGGTCAGATGAGGAGAGCGCAGGACCTGGTCCTTTTTTTTTTTTTTTTTTCCTCCGTTTACTATTTACGAACACGGCGCTTATTACTTACCTTCACTGCATTGTTCAGTATCATTGATACCCCTACCCTACACCATGTGCGTTGTTGAGGTAGGGAGAGTCTGTTTGCACTATTTCTGCAACAGCTCTGGTATGTACTCCATCGTTAGCTATGATTTAATACATCCCGGCACCACTTCCTTCTTAGCCTTCTTTGTGGAACGCCTGGAAGATCCTTGCTGACCACGTTGATATTACCACTGTCTGGCAGCTTTTCAAAGAATTTTCTATACTGCTCAGCATAGTACTCATGAACATAAGGAACATGCAGATCATTATGTAATGTGTCATTAGAAACAAAGTATGGAGCTCCAACTATTCTACGGAGAATCTTCGACTGCAGCTGTTGGATTTTATTGATGTTACTTCTAGCTGCCGATCCGTACACCTCAATACCATACCTCCATATGGGAGCTATAACCGCCAAGTATATGAGACGCCTGCAGGACAGTCTCACAGTCGATCGTGCATCGAAAAATCTTTTTAGTATGGCCATTCTTGTTGCTATCTTATTTCTCACGTGTGTTATGTGAGGCTGCCATGTTAGTCGCTGGTCCATAATTACTCCTAAGTATTTAATACTCTGAACTGGAGGTAAGAAATGATCATTTATCTTCACGGGTGGACAGGTACCCTTGTTTAACGTAAAGGTAATTTGCTGACTTTTATCATGATTTATCTTAATTTTCCATTTATTTGCCCATACAACTATTTTATCTAAGTGTTTCTTGTATGAGCGCTGATGCATAAACTGGATTTTCATGCTTAGCCAATATGCAAGTATCATCAGCAAATGTTCCAAGTACCGTTGAATTCATTACCGGGATATCTGCGGTATATATAGTATACAAAAGCGGTCTTAATATACTTCCCTGCGGAACTGACGCTCGTACTTTAAACCTATCTGACAATGTAGTATTAATTTTAATTCGGAAGATTCTATTTGCTAGATAAGACTGGAGTACTGAGTATACATCATTATTTATGTTCCCTCTGAGTTTGAATAGAAGGCCATCATGCCACACTCTATCGAATGCCTGCTCTACATCCAGGAGAACTGCGTTGCAGTACTGCTTCTTTTCGAATGCCGCCGATATACGATCAACTATTCGATGAATCTGTTGAATTGTTGAGTGTTTTGCCCGGAATCCAAACTGGTGGTTCGGAATTAATTTACTAGTAGTTATTGATGTGAGTATGCGGTCCTTCAATAGCATCTCGAATACTTTCGATAGAACAGACAGCAGACTTATAGGTCTGTAAGAAAAGGGCTTTGCTGGATCTTTGTTTGGTTTTGGTATCATCAGAATAATGGATTCTTTCCATGCTTCCGGATAATACCCAAGTCGTAAAATCGAATTGTATATGTAGGTTAACAATAATATGCTTTTGGGTGGTAACCGTTTTACTATTTCACCCGTTATTTCATCCTTTCCTGGAGTTTTTCTTGGCCGTAGCTGGGCAGTCTTTCTTTGAACTTCCCTTGGAGTTACATGTTTGGTTGGTAACGTAAGTTGAACCGGCGCCTCTAAGTACTGTTGGACTATGGAACTGTTGTAATCGTCCTTTAAGTCTTCGTGTGTCTGAAGGGTATTATAAATATGTTCGGCGAAAGTAGCAGCCCTTTCCTTTTCTGTCTTGGCCCACTCTCCATTTGATTTTCTTATCGGTACTTGTCTTGGCTTTTTCTTTAAGTATGCCTTAGTTGTTGTCCAAACTGATAAATCCTCAGCATTTAATGAAGAGAAAAATTTGATATATTTATTATTATTATATTGAATGATAGTCTGGCGTAGTTGCCTATGAATTAGATTATATTCATATCTTCGTGACGGAACTTTATTATATTGCCATCTTCGTCTCGCTTTTCGTGCGGCTTGTATTAGTCTTCTAATTTCTATGGGTACATTATCAGTATGATTGTAGTGGATTTTGGATTTGTGCTGAGTAGTGGCTAGTTTACAAGCATTATGAATATTATTTGTAAATAGTTCCACTGCGCTATTTAAGTCCTCTTCCTTTTTTAACCATATGTCCAGCGATGTACTATCTTCCATGTAATCTGCAAATTTAGACCAGTTGGTATGTTTGTTAACTAGTGGTTGTTTATAATCTTTGAAGATAGGAGCAACACTGAAACATGCCAGCACTGGTATATGGTCTGAGCTTAACTCCGGAATTGCTTTACAGCTAGTTTTTACCTTATGTATATTTTTAGTGATGAAAAAATCCAAGACGCTAGGTATGCGATTTGTGTGTGCCGGCCAATAGATTGGACTATCCGGTGAAATCACATTTAGATCACCTTGATTTACTATTTTGAAAATTATTCTCCCCCTTGCTTGAAGTTATAGATCGTTTTAAAGAAAATTTTAATTGTAATTTATGTTCCAAATTTGAACTTTATAAGTCAAAAACCGTTTGATTGCATATTTTAATTGAATATTTTTTGTCGTTTCTGAACCATCTTATTAGGATTCCGTACATTATATGTGTACGAGGAATCTTAAAAAGGAAAGGCTAGACATGAATAAGTTCGCTGGATAATTTAAGAAAATACGACACCGAATAAAACGTTGGAAATATGTCTTTTTTAGTAGTTGACAGAAAAAAGTATTCAAAAGTAGTTTAAAATACCATGGCTGAGATCGATTAAAGATTTAAAAAGTTCTAAAGTAAATTGTTCAATAATTCAACTTTGAAAGTTGTAAAATTACTTCAAATTGAATATGTAATCTTTACGCAGATAAATTCGTTAAAGTTTTGGATATTTATTTGCATATACGAAGTACAAAATAAATAAATAAAAAAAAAAAAAAAACTAATAATATCTACAAAACTTTATAAAGTTAAATATTTACAATTTTACACTCACGAGTATTTAAGAGTTTTTAGGTATTTTTACAATTGCAGATTTTTGAGCAAATTAAACTAAATTTTGTTAATTTTGTTATTGTTACCATTATTTGTTGTGCCCAGTGGATATTTCAAACATTATTTTAAAATTGAAGAATGCAATTAATATGTAGATATAAATTATCAAATAATAACTAAAAATTATTATTAAAAAATTTGTAAATATATTTATTTTTAATTATTTAAAAAATAAAGTAAAGTTGGGGATTGTGAAGTTAAGGTTTACAATGTACTAAGTTCAACGTCACTAATGAGAGTTGGGGGCAGTTCTTTTCTCTCAGCCGTCTTTACTTTCCTAGGACTTTCTAGATCCTAATTATTTCGGGCTGAGTAAACCTGAGAACCAAATATATAATTATAATCTTTTAAATGATCAAAATTCGAACAGTAATATAACCCACCTTTTAATATAAGAATTTAATTACCTAATTTTTTCAAAACTTTCCGGTTTTTTGTTAAGCGAGTTCGTATGTATTTTTTTGAAAATTTTTACCTTTTATTTTTTCTTATCTTTTATTTGTTTTTCTTTATTCGATTTGTATTTTCCATATATGGTACCTATTTTTTATATGTGTATTTTTTGTTATCGTTTTTTTCTTATTTTTAATCTTTTCTCGTTATTTATGTATTGAATAATTCTCAGTGTATTTTTTCGACACAGAGGTATACGTTCTAATGTTCGCGTTAAAATTTTTATTTTCCGTGATAATTATTGTTGTTGTGGGCTGTACCCCCGAAAACGTTACTACTAAATACAAGTGCATTATATTTATTTAGTTTGCTATTAGTTAATCTATTTATTTGTAATTATTAAACCTGGGAACGACTTGGATCTAGAACGAGACAAGTCTCGATAACCTATGACATTACTGGTTTGGAAGTCAAGCTCCTTAAAGGCTACCACGCTACAAACTAATAAAATTACAAAAATTAGAGAAGTGTAATTATTGTTCATACCACTATAATTTAAAAATTGTTCAACATTAATTATAATAATTTTGAGTAATTGCTTGCCGTTCTGAGATTTACGAAATAAATATGACTATATTAACGTGTTTTATTATTATTGTTATTATTCGCGTTTTGTAGAGAATTTGTGGATTTTGTTGTAACGATAATAATAATATTATTATTTTGATTACAGTGAATCCAGGAGGATGGGCCCCGACGGCTGCTTTGCGGCTTATATATAAGCGAGAATACCCACGATTCCTACGTAAGTTCACTAGCTATGTATTAAGCAAAACTGCAAATAATTCAATTATGTTTTAGTTCTTTTTTTCCCGTTCGTTGTGCATATCATTGTTAACCGTATCTCATTTTGTATCTATTCTCCATTTTGCGTGTATACGTATTACTCGTATAAAATTAACGTTTTTATATGATCACAACACATACACTAATTTTTTTATTAATTTTTTTTTTTGCCAACTAAAAAAAGTAAAAATAAATAAAAAAAGTCGGAATATCTTAAAATAAAATATGAAATAATTATCATTCTGTTTAATGTTCAAAACTACGAACAAAATTGAAATATTTTCCGGCGTTTATTCAAATTTGTGATGAATTTTTGTTAAATATATATGTATTCTTTGTTATTTTATAATTAATTTTTTTTTTTTTTTGTATTGTTGATTATTTTACAAATACATGTTTTTTAAGATATGTATTATAATTGAAATTGCTCCTTAAATTTTAAGACTATCTGCGCTCAAGGGTACAGTTTGAATTGTGAAATATTATCGTATATGTTCGCTTGAAATCGACGATTCTATTGAAATAAAAAAAAAAAAAGAGAAATGGTGTCTAGACATCCAGTAGAAACGAAGTTCTTTTACTTTTTGGTAGATATACAAGTATAAAATCATTCATAAAGTATACGATAAAAAATGAAACACAATATACAAATCTGCTATATGAATTAAAACAAAAACAATAGATAAATCATCAGAATCGTTGAAATGAGCTGACGTCGCACAAAAAAAAAACGCGTTAATTTTCAAGTTCAATAAAATGTACTTGTGTTTAGAATTGGGCTTATACAGCTGACTGTGTACGATGCTTGCTGCCTGAATCTCGATACTCGCTCGATCGCATGCACGCACACACACACACGCCCATATATAATAGAAAGGGACAGAGTGAAGGTCGCCTGCCGGATGATGTATTAGCGCGATTTTCGTTACCTCGTCGTTTCTGCCAGTTTACTCCTACCGACAAGCTGCGTATAAGAACTTCATTCCAAAAACAAATAAATAAAATAAAGTGATTTCTTTATAAATTAAATACGATGTTTAGGTAATCAGCGTAAATTTCCAATTCAGAGTCTTAAATTCGATGCCCAGTACCCGAAAATAAATTTTTTTGAATATAATAGAATTTTTAATCGACGTTTAGCATTAAAAAAAATGGCAGTCTTGCCACGTTTTCAAAAAATCAAAAATATAATTGCTTTAAATTCATTTTTATGCATATTTTTAAACAACTTATGCTATTCGTATGTAAAGAAAATGATTGCACTTGAATATTCTTTTCTTTTCACAAGAACTAATTTTGAATTCTTATAAATCGATTAAAAAGAAAACAATTTTTTTTTCCATCATCTCGATCTTTATCGTGTATACGATAATTTATAAAAAAAATAAACTTCACTTTTTCCAAGAAATTTTGGAACATATACGTAACAAATATTAAGGGTTTATAGTTTAAAGAAATCAGCTTAAAAGGGGAAAAGATCATTATTTTGATATTTTTATTTAAAGCTAACGAATTTTTCGATCATTGCTGATTTCAAATTCAAAACAGTACGCATTTTGTCATTCTGTTAGTGTGGCGAAAAATCAGCGGACTCTACAAAACGATTATCGGTCGTCCAAATACTCTCATCAGACGAGCATCGATTGGATTAAAATTCGCTAATAATTTCACTGAATTTTTTTTTTTCCTTTATTAAAACTACATATTAAAGGTCAGTCATTACTAGTTAAATTGTGAGCACCAACTACGATATGTTAACTAGACTCTACTCATTTTTTCTTTTCGATACTTTAACGAATTGTTTGTAGTGTAGTTTTATATTGGTATAACAGATATTCCGGTAGTGATCTTAGCCTGTAAGTGTGTATCCAGTTATTGGTAAATCTCTTAATTTCAAAAAACCCTAGTGATTAGGAACAGATCATTGTTTACGATTATACTATATCGTTTGTGTTCGAATAAAAAAGCTCACATCGTACACCTCTTCCTTCCGTACATCGACGACCCATGAATTGCACGGTTTTATTCTAGAAAAAACGTTAATGTAAAAGTAATCATCGATAAAGTAAAAGTTTTCTTCACGGCGTTTGAACCCTAAGTTTTTTTCTTTAACATTAGCATATATTTAATTAACTCTTAGCGTCGTTTATTAATTTATTGTTAAATTTTGGAGAAAAATTTTCATTGGGGATAAAAAGTAAAAATTGAAGCTACCGATAAAAATCTTATGGATACGGTAGTATTTTAAATGAATTAAGTATTTATTTGACGAAGGGAAATCTTTCTACGCACCCAAAATTTCATGGACATGGTGATCTTTTGAGACCGCGTTGTGCTTATCGCGGATATTTTACTATCTACGTATAGTTGGAAATTATGTAAAAACTGGGAGGTCGCGCGACCATCCGCTTACATTATATACGAAGTGTGGTCTAAAGGTTTAGAACGGCTGGAGAACCGTACAATTATTGTAATTTTTTCAGTACCTGATAAATTCAATCGATTGTCCTAGTGCACTTTTGATAGGAAAAAATTGGGATATTTTCGCTATTAATGTTTTTTTTTTTTTTTTTACCACGAAACACATGTATAGTCATCCGAAATAGTTACTCTTTTCTAGTCGTTGCACAGCCATTCTCTGTCTGATTCTTAGTCACAGAGGTCAAGAGACCTTTATAAACCATGTGGAATTCACTTACACCACTTTTAGTAAAGTAAAGAATATGGAATGAATTTTTTACTCCCCCCCCCCCCCGAAATGAATATGTATTTTATGGCTGAGGCTGGCCAAAAATCTATGTGACAATTTTTTTGTACAAAAAAATGCAACGCTATTGATGATTTGACAAATTTAATGAAACTAGCTCATCTTGTGAAATAAGATGAATTGCGTATCGAAAGAAATTACCTCCTAGAATTAAGTTTGATTAAGTCCAAAATTAGAAAAAAGTAAATACCGTTTTGCCTATTATTCTTGGCGAAGATTTGACCAAAAACGAAGGTACTGAATTCCTTATGATCCCACTATTTCATCAACCAGAAATAATACTTGTATTGACAGAATGTATTTACTACTCTTATCATGTTGGAAATCTAAATACGAGAAATTATTTATTTCATACTTTTCGTACGATAAAAGCTTGTACTTGGAATGCCATTGTCTTTCCTGCTGATTGATATGTAATAATTTGTTCGCATTTTTAAACAATACTTATTTTTTTAACTAACAAAAACATGTATTACACATTTGCAGGACTTGCTATAAATCACATCATGTTCTCAGAGCTTATACATTTTCTTCTTTTAAGAAAAAAAAAAAAAAAAAAAAAACAAAACAGAATATAGAACGTAGTTAAAAGTGTGTTTACGTACGCGCCTTATTTTTTTGGCGAAATGAAAAATTAGCTGAGTACTTTATTGTTGTACTGTGTTCAGCATGTTTAGTGTATCGAGTTCATTGTTAGTAAATGTTAGTTTTGATTTTGTTATTAAAAATGAAAACGTGTAATATCTGTAATATTCAGCTTATATCGAGAAGTATCTTTTTACTTTGACAATAAATTATGTAATTTTAGTAAATAATTGACCTACAACGGCACTATGAAATGTTTTACCTATTTATAGCATAAATACTTCTTAAAAGCAAATAATACACAGCTACGATACAACGTTGAATATTGTAATATTTGTCCAATTTTTTAAGAAAAATAATAATCAATCTGATTTTATTCAAATTCTCCAAACTTGCGTTACAAGAATTAAAGTTTTAAAATTGCAATTTTTATTCAAAATACACATGCATCATACACTACACTCTCCGTGAATGTGTATATGTATACATTTGAAATTGAAATCAATAAATCTGATATTTCATTAGCTTTTTTTTAAATATACTTTAAACAAGAAAGTAATAAGGCAGTAAAGAAAGCGTGCTAAATTTTTATATACATATATATATCTATATATACATATATATATATTTATATACACATATAATACTATCAAAAATAGTAATTCCTTAAATAATATATCGGCATAATCACGATCGAACTATAAAAATCAGTAATTCATTAAAATTTTCGTGTATTATTCAGTAAAATAAATTTGCATTATATATTTAACAAAAAACAAGAAGGTTTAGATCATGCAAAAAAGATAAAACTGACGTAATAAATGTAAAAGCATATTTCGAAATATAATTTCTCAAGAGTAACACATATTTCTTGCACTTTTTGTTGAACACTTAAAGCCTTAAAGTGTGAACTTAAAATAATTCTTTATATATCAAATTTAGTTATGATTTTTGTATATTTCAAATACACCAGGAAAGGAATTTCTGCGCCTAAAATACTTTACGGAAGTTATTCTTAAATTTGATGTACAATTAATTGTTTTTTTAAAAAAATAGGATTATAGATATCTGTAAACTAAAAAAAATCTATTTTCGTTTAAATTGTACATTATAGATTACTAGTAAAATTCTCAAAATATTTGATCGTAATGTAGTTTTATATATAAGCGATGAAAAAAATTGGTAATTTATAACCTAATAGTGTCGTAATTTCGAATAAGCTGAAAATATTATTTCTAATAGTGTGCGGTGCTGTATTATTTATTTTAACCTTAAAATGAAACAAGTGTCTCTAGCTTGAAATACGAAACAGCAATATTTATGCCACAGACGTTAATTTTTTAAATTTTCAATCAAAATTTTAAATCATTTAATATTTCCGGTATTAACATGATTTTAAACATAAAAGTTGTATAATTGTTAAAAAATATTATTTGCTGATTCTTTTCATTTTTTAACAAATTAACAATTTTTGAATTAAAATCATAAATATAGTAATTTAATCATAAAATTACATTTATGGTTTATAATATCTGACAAAATATAGAAAATAGGAAAATTTTCCTAAAAAAATTAAAATTGCTATAGTCTGTTCAATGAAAATGTGCCGATGGAAAAAAGTCGATATAATTCGATATTTTTTATACCCCTCTAAATAAGAATGCTGCAATGTTGCCAATAGTAATTATTGTTTTAAGGGGTTATACTCAGGGCTTGAAAGCTGTATAATAATACGGCTTATGTCCTTGATAAATACAGCTTAAGCTTTCGGCTTTTGGCTGTTTGAATTTGAAAAATGGCTTAGGCTTTCGGCTTTTGGCTGTTTAAATTTAAAATACGGCTTAAGCTTTCAGCTTTCGGCTTACGAAATGAATTTCAATACAAGATAATTAAAATCATTTACTAATTACCATGCATCAAACAATTTAGCATTACTATTGAAATTTCAACTTTTTTCTTTACGCACAATATTAAAAGTTTTTAAAAACAATTTCTTACGCGAATAATTATGTCAAAAATGCAAAATCAAGAAATTAAAAAAAAAAAGCTTAAGCCGAATATAAAGCTTAATTTAGCTTTTCTAGAAATACAGCTTAAGCTTTCAGCTTTCGACTGTTTAAATTTTGAATATAGCTTAAGCTTTAGTCTTTTAGCTTATGGAAATTTAAATATGGCTTTTGGATTAAGCTTATGACATCTAAAAATGATTGGCTTTCAGCTTTTAGCTTTTGGCTTTCGGCTGGCTTTCAAGCACTGGTTATACTACTCAGGCATACCATAAAATGGATCAATTTTTAAAAATTTATTTCTCGATTACTAATTAATAAACCAAAATAAGATTTTGGGACTTTATTGTATATGTCTTAAGGTATACAAAAACATTTCTTATTAACATTTAACATACAAAATGGCGTCGTGGCACAAGGTAATTTAAACGAATGTTTTTTCAGTGGAGGAAAATGGCGGGCAGTGTAGCAGTCTCCCTAAGTAACGAAGAGGGTTTTTTGTTTTATTTTTCTTAATCTACATTAGTTTTTCTTCTTTGGAAGTACACAAGATTTTAATTTTTTTTTTAAATTCACGAATTGGTGGACGTTTAATTTTTTTTTTTTTTTGGTAAAAAAACAATCTTAAATTGTTTATTGCAAATGTAATTATTTATCAATCATGAAAATCGTGTATACTTCCATAGATAATCTATCTAAGAAGCTACAGTTAAAATTTCAAATCAATCAGATAAAAATTGAACGAGTTATGATGCCTACCAATTTGAAAAACATAGTTTCTAGAAAAATGGGTTTAAAGTTTTGAAACGTATTTACTATATGAAATATCCAAAATATAGGCTTGCCAATTTTTTTACTTTTACTCTGCTATCCCAGATAACTGCTCTTCCAAGCATGCATTTTACTCTTCAGCCCCCTTTCTGAGCGACGTAAGGTCTTCTTCCCGAGGGCTTCGCTGATGTTTCGATGCTGAGCGGATTGCAACTCCAACTTGACGTCAATCAACTTCAATTGTAAAATGGTACAATGCTATATTAACTTTTAGTTTAAATTTGCTCATAACATCTAGAAGTCCTCGAAAACCGTCTTTGTACATAATTACAGCAATATTAGTTGTAATATTAACCACACTTTCACTGCTAGATATCGTTCGGCATTATTGCCCAAATGACGGTATTCAAACTATCATTTGCATTTTGTTGAATCCTGCAAGGCAACTGAAGAGAAGATCTTCTCTCCTTAGATCTTCATAAATCTTTCGAACAGCGTCAAATATGTCATTGGCATAGCTGATTTAAGAATATACATTTCTATAATGTGCATGATTGCTTTTTGCCAAATGTACCAAGAGTCTGCTCCTATAGGACATTTTGAAACACTGGTTTTGGGAGACACATGAACGTACAGAATTTATTTATTCCATTAATCCCAATACCGATTAATCTGATAGCGAAAGTTAAACGTCTATTTAAATCATTAGCGTGGCCATTAGTGAGAGGGCTAATAGAAGTACTTCAACATTTTTTTCACGTTACAACAAACTTAAATCCATGACCGCGTTTGCATGACTCCAAAAAAATTACACTACTCACGCATTCCTTACACACTAGAATTAACGACAGCATGGTAATAAAAACAGAAATAAAATTCACGAGTCAGTAGCTTGGTGTGTGTAGCATCAATTTCAGTATCATCTTCAGATGTGTGCAGTTTCCATTTTTTTTGTGAGCCTAAAAAAATGTTCAACGTCGCCTTCAAAGATGAGCTGGTTGGACGGCTTTCAGTTGAAAATTCTGCTCCGAATGGAACAAGCTGATGATGATTTATTTCCTTTTTTATCAGAATAAAATTTCTCACTCATTTTTATATAAAAAACTACTTAAAAAACACTAAAATACAACAGATGGGCCGAACTCGAAATAACACGCCGAACTGTCTACTGCATGTGTGAAGCGGCGTCAGTCTAACAGTTATTGTGGCGTTTTATGACCTTTTATGGCTTTGATAAGATTTATTAACGTTATCTGCATAGATTTAGAAGAAATGCAACTAATTTGTATGGGCAAAAACTACCAATAGACCTGTAAATACACTCAAAATGCTGTATATGGCAGAGCGGTCTTTTCAAACGTTTTAGAGCGCTCAGAGGCGTCTCAGAAAATAAGCTAAAAAAATTGTTTATCTGTTCTCTTCTTCAAAAATAATTCTTAAATATCATTTTTGAATAGTTTATGCATCATTTAAGCCAATAGAAAAAAATGGGAAAAAAAAATTTGCTTAGTGATATAACTCCTTAAGTTAAAATTAAATGTTCATTTAAATCGCAGGATATTCATTTTTTGTTGTTTCAGTTCATTTAATTATTATTATTTTTAATAATAAAAATAATTAAAATTAAATTGTGAAAAGAAATGAAAATTTGAATTTGTATAATATTTAACATCTGGCAACAATGCTAAAGTATCGAATTTTATCGACTTTCGGCACATTCTCGTTGAACGGGCTATAATTGCTAGACTTCATTCGCAATGCTAAAATTGATACTTTGCAACGCTTCACGATCGCACTGTTTTTATATATAATACTATATTACAATATTTTAGACCTAATTGTTTAAGTGAAATGGTGGTCTAGTGGTAATGTGTACGGGTCTAATGCTTAAGCGTGTACTAGAGGTCAAAACCAACAGGGTAGTTATCTTTTTATTTTAAAATATTTAAACAAATGTTATGTATTTTATATTAGAAAAATTTTCTTAATGTTATAATAAATTATGTAGAGAGTATTAATAATTGTTTTATTTTTAGACGATGTGAAATATTTTTTATACACTTACTACTAACTTTAACTCAAAATTATTTAAAATAAATACGTGCAAAATAAAAATTGTAAAAATAAAACTAGTTTATTATAATTATGTGAAAAAAAGCGAAGGTTTAAAAAAAGATGTGAATTGGAGGGAAAAGCAAAACTATAATTTCAACCGAAGTAAACATAAATTTAATAATTATTTTCGGGAGAAAATGATTTAAAAAAAATTATTTATGTGAACAATTTCCACAGAGATTAGCCGTCGGAACTCACATAACATTTTATTAAAATCGTTAATGCTTTGCGAGTTTTTATTTACTTATTTATAAAAAGACGCGTCTTCCTTATCATAATTGTACATTAACTTACATTTGTATAATTCTGTTTTTATATTTGCATATCTGAATATATATTTAATGATAATGTTTAAATAGGCACAACTTTTAACTGAATGTAATTGTAAACATTATGTAAAGATCGTTTACCATTAAATTTTTTTAAAGCACCTTAATTACTTCCGAAATCCTGTGTCTCAGTTTGTATTACATTTTTTGATGTACTATACAAAATAAGTTCATAAATAATAGACAACATTTTTTCTACGTTCGAGAGTATACATAATTATGGTTTCTGAGATTGTTGTTAGTTGAATAATTTGTTGTATTGCCGTAAGATTTTTTCTGAACTTTATTTCCCTCTAATTCTTTATTTCATTTATTACCATTATTTCTGTTCATCATTATTATTACAAAATGCTTCTTAAAAAAATTCGTAACCATACGGGTATATTTAAATAATAACTGTAATGTTTTAACTATGCATTTATAAATCGACAACTCTGTTTTTAATATTCAGACCCCTATGATGTTGAAACCATGATTTAAAAGCCATTACATACTGCATATAGAAGATAATTTCTGAAATGTTCATTGTTAGTCGCTTTTATAACTCTATTTTGTAAATACAATCTTTTGTTCAATACATAAAATATTATGTAATATCCGAGCTTTTTCAAATTAAAGTTGAACCATAAAACTTTATTTTTATATCGATTACAATAGAAAGGGAGTAATGTAGTAGAATATATCATACAGTATTCATAGTTGTGCTTTCGGATGCAATTAATATAACTATGTAATACAAATATGGGGTACATCAAACACTTTATAATATATTAGAACACTGAAATTCAAACTTCCATAGTTACAGCAAAACCGGCTAAATGTTAATTGTTAACAGTTTTAGGACATCAAGCGTATAGCTAACATCTGCTAGCGCAATCTACTGGCGTAGATATGGATAGAAGCAAAAAAATTGGTACGATCGTGTCGCGTTGCAAAGTATCAATTTTAGCATTGCGAATGGAGTCTAGCGCTATAAAACTTGAAAACATTAAGCCATTTGTGGCAACGGTATTAATATCTTTCTGATGACGATGGTAGAAATTATAATTTGAAGATGTTATTCCTCACTGTCGCTTATACGTTCTTTTACAGTTTCCTTTATGAAATGAACTCAGTTTACTTATTATTGTAAATGTTTTATTTCAGTATATGTAAACTTCTTAAATGTTATACATATATATATATATATATATATATATATATATATATATATATACACATATATATATTACCAATAAATGAAATGATCATTTATCAAAACAAAAATGCTTTTTTAAACTTCATTTACACCAAATAATTCAAAAATTTATACTTACAAAGGTCATTACTTTTATATTTAAATTAGGATGCATTAAAAAATTCATTATTTAGATATTTGCAGCATATATTAGCAGCTAGTTCTCAAGCAAAATACCATTTCTACAACTGATGACGTTACAATGATCATAGAACATTTTGTGGTTTGCGCATTTATCCACCTGTATAACTTACACAATACAACGTCATGGACTTTTTAATATTCTGTATGATTACTTTAATTTATTAAATTGTTTTTTTTTCTATATGTTTTTCAATAGTTAGTTTCTAATTGTTAATTGCATCAAAATACGGTACTATCTAGAATTATTTCACTTCAATAACCAAAGTAATTGCAAAATGTAATATCTGTTCCTGTACACTATCTTGTAAAAGGTTTTCAACATAAGTATAGTTACAAATGATTTGTACATTATGATTTAATGAAAAATGTAAGAAGGGTCATTTGTTGTCTTATTGTGTCAACACATAACAATATGTTACATTACCCAATACCAGTTTGTATGAATAAGTTTAATTAGACGCTAAAATTGAATTAGGTTTTAATTTGCCTGAATTTGTGATGTAACACGATCATACTAAATTTTTTCTTTGTTCTTGTGAAATATTTGTAGTTAGTTACTTTAACTATTAGGTTTTGTGCAGTCAATTATTTATTATATATATTCATTTTAATGCCTTCAAAGTTAAAATTTAGTTATTTTTCAGCAGGTCTTAAAAAGTAAATAGAAATTTTATCCATCTGACAATGTTGTACGCTTATCTCGCAAATGATGGTCTAGAATAGAGCTCAGTGAACCTGGCCCCCCTCAAATATTTTCTTTTCGATTAATTAATTTTTTCCTTTCTTAATCGATTGTTCGTCGTTTGTTCTTCATTGTTCGACCATTAAAATTATTTGTTCGTTCGTTGTTTATTTATTATTCATTAAACAATTATTTGTCATTAGGTTAGCCCCCCTTACTGAAATGTTTACTTTTTACCTCCTTAATTGATAGATTTTAACGAATTATTGATTGTTCGTTCATTATTAGTAATTGTTGGATCATAAATATTTCACATTTATTAATTATTTAATATTTTTCATTAATTAAAGTGCGGATCCCACCTTTCTTTATTGCGCATGCGCACACGAATACTTTTGTAATACAGCCTTAGTTGTTTTACGTCACCATGAATAACTTGGTACCGCTACCCTCCATGAAAAATATTAAATAATCAGTAAATGTGAAATATTTATGATCTAACAATTGCTAATAATGAACGAACAATCAATAATTCGTTAAAATCCATCAATTCAGGAGGTAAAAAGTAAAAATCTGAGTAAGGGGGGCTAAACTAATGACAAAAAATTGTTTAATAAATAATAAATAAACTACGAACGAACAAATAATTTTAATGGTCGAACAATGAAGAACAAACGACGAACAATCGATTAAGAAAGAAAAAAATTAATTAATCAAAAAAAAAAATATTTGAGGGGGGCCAGGTTCATTGAGCTCTAGAATAGGTAAGTGCTGGGCCAATGAATTCGCGAAGTAAACATGCAGAGTTGTCAAATAGATCAAACTTTTGTTTAGCTTTACAGGCTTTGATTTCCAGTAATTGCTTAAAATTGGAAAAATCGACGATAAAAAAAAATTCTATTTATCACTGTCAAATTTATTGTAATTTGTAAAGTCAGTTAATACAATTTTATCATAATTTGTAATTTATAAATCATATAATATTCAATTACTGCAGTAAAATTAAGAATTCTAGTACTTATTTCGACTACTTCTCACTGCAATGGGCGGTGTGCATTTAAATGTAAAATAATCGATTTTCAGAAAACACATTGCACATTGCACATTTAAATTCTTCGCTGCAATCAGGAGCGGGCCTAAAAGGGTTCTAAGCGTCCGTCTTTTCTAGTCCATTATTTATGAAATAAGCATACAGCATTGTCAAATGGATAAAATTTCTAATTAGCTTTTCAAGTTCTGATTTGAAGCTTCTGATTCAATTTTAACTACCTCGGCTTCAGGCAAATTAATTTTATCGACAATGACGTAATAGATGTATATTTTAACTGTTGTAAATATGTTCAAAAATAATTTCTACGTTTTTTAAAATTTTACTTCTACTCCTGAAATATTTTAGGATTTTAAATTAGAAAATAGGTTATTTTTACATTCAGTATATATCGCCAAGTGTAAAAAAAAATGTATAATATTATATATATATATATATATATATAAGCTGCAAGAATTATTTCGGAATATAACTATATGTGACAGAAATAAGAGAAAATATCACTGACCTGTCAATGTATGGCGCTGTAATTGCGATTGCTTTCTACTGATTTTAGGTAATCCAATTTACGGCGTACGGTTACTATTATTTAAAGCTATAATTAAAAAATCAATAATTTATTAATTCATCAACTTATGACATCATAGATTTCTTTTTGCTTGGCTCTTAATGTCTGTTATTATTGCCTGAATTTTTACGTCACTAATATCGCCGAGGAGAGATTGTTTTGTTTCATAAATATTGATTAATTTTATTTATTATCTTTGCGATTTAAATTTTCTTAAAATATTTGCGTTGTTTTGGGTATTGTTTGATGTTTTGTTTATGTTGCGAATGAGTTGGTATGAATTTTAGCCCGTTTCATTTTAGCAAGAATGTTTAATGTAAGATATGTTTATTAGGTTTATTTATAGATAATTATTGAAAGCAAATGTTTCATGTAAGATGTGAAGTATATAATGTTAAATAGTATCTTTTTTCCTTGTTTTGTGTATTAAAATGTTAAACGGGTAAGTTTGAAGTAACACTTATTAAATCGAATTAATTGGTGATGTATAAAATATATTTTAGGGGATTGTGCAATTTTTATATTTTACATATTTATTAATAGTGATCTTGATACGTGAATGCTATGATTTTGAAATTAATTTTTAATCTTAAGATGACTCTTGTATGAAAATTATCTATTACGATTAATGTAATTTTTGATGTGTTGTTTATATTGCAGTTATCTGGTTGGTAAATACTTGACCATTTTATTATGAACGAAATTTCTTCTCTATCAGGTATGATACGTTTTTATTTAATTGAATTGTATCGTGGTCTAATGAGTGTTGTATTTTATAATGATTTTAAAATTATGCACTATTTTATTTTTCTAGTATAAATTTTCGTTGTATTTGTTTATTGTATTTATATTAATATTTTAGTAAACATTGTGGTTTAGGTAAACCGAAGTTACCACCGAAACCAGTATTACGAAATGTTCTGCGACCAGTTGGAAATACTTCTCAGGCAGACATTTCAATTAAAAGGTTTGTTTCAATTTGTTTATACTTACAGGATTAATTTATTCTATAACTTCTATGTTGATGGCTACTGATAATGAGGGAACGTTTTTTTCTTTAGCTATATGAATGACGCAATCGTTGTTTAATGCGAAGTGGTCATTTTTAAGTTTATGAAAATTCTGTTTTCGCCATTTATTTTAGTGCAATCATATAGGTAGTGCATGTTGTCAGTTTATTTGATTTTGTGTTTGTTTTTAAGGGGCACCAAAATAAACCTGAAATACCTATGAATTCATTTGAAATACGTCGACCCTATGATAGATTTAAAAATCACAAATCTGGATTGCAAATAGTGGTTTTGGTCAGATGAAGAAAAACGAGTTTAATGAAAATAAAAACTAGCGAATTATGTAGGAACATAAAATACTGTGTAGAGAGTGTTGTAAAAAAATTATTCATACAGTAAGCAGTGGGGAATGGTCACTCCTCATTTAAGCATGATTCATAGGTAATGTTAATAATAACGTGTTAGATGGATTTTGAATAGAAATAGGAATGGCGACAAACTTGTGATTTACCAACTACAAATTGTTCACCGAGGAGTACACTGTGGAATTTTTGTCTTTGCCGAAATTGAATAACCTCGAACTAAGCGGATAATTAAATATAAATGACTCTTAAATCCAAATATGTTTTGACTGTAATCGTTAACTTTATTTCTTCTGCATCACCGAGTAATGTAAAATGTTATTGTATTGTGGTTTGAACGTGCAATTGTTTACCGAAAAATATGTAATGCTGTGTTTTCGAGTTTTATACTCGAAATCAGTAAACGAAACATAAATGTTTACATTGAGCACACTACGGTAAATGTACTCGAGGTAGTTGTAGTATATCTTTATAATCGAAAGTTTACTACAACATTCAGAATATTTTTGAATATAGTAGAACCTAAATTCATTTTTTTTTTTGATAGGTAAATACACCGACTAATTTAATAATATGCTCACATAATGAACATTACTCTCATATTATTTATGGCGTCGCACAACTCATTTAAATAAATTATTCATATTGCCCGCTGTTGAATTTTAATAATTCAACGTTAACCTTTGGTTATTTGTGTAACTTTTTGCTATATGTATACTACTCGCACGGAGCACAGTTTTACTCCATAACATTTTTTTTCAAAATTTTCATATTTTGATAGTTAGTTGTAAAAATTATTATTTTTTTTTTTACTTTCAAAATGTATTTTAAATAATGAAAATAAAACTTAAAAAAAAAAAGTTGTAAACCAAATATCTGTAATATATATTTAATTTCGAGCCATACCACTTGATACGTGAAACTGCGGATAATAGGGAACACTGAGACTGTACATACAAACATTTACAGTACTGTATAGATAAACCCAAATTACACAAGTACATTATAGATAATGTTAAAAATTATTACAGTAAATGGTACATATTTACATTATTATGATGATGCGCTCACCATTACGTTCTGTACTCTATTCTTCTTGTTCATGTTATTTAACCTGATAAATATTATCATGATTGCGGAACGACAACAAATGGCAATATTTTTATGATTTCATAGAAGTTATTTAATTTGATTTAAAGCTATTTAATTTTTTGTACGTATGTTCTGTGCAGCACGCTACAGTTTACATTTCAGAAAATGAATTACTACATACAATAAAAAGTTGAAAGTAAAACTTGGAATATTAGTCAGAAACATATTTTTTTGAAAGTGGAATAGGCGTAGAGTTTGAAAAAATCGGTTTTTGTTACATTTGGTGATGCAGACGACGTGAATGGGACAGAATCTATGACATTTTTTGTTTTACTTAAAAAAACATTGTGATGATAGGGCTGGTTTTTTTTGTTTTCTTTTTTTTTTTGGTCGCGTCGTGACAAACTGTGGGTACTGGGGCACCACTGTATTTAAAGTGCTTTTTTTAAAGTATTTAAAGATTTCTACTTATACATTATACACAATTAACATTGCAATGCTATAAAATAATTCAAATACATACTTTAAAAAGACAAATTAAATTACCACAACGTCCGTTTCAGCCGAAATACCGTTTACCATTAATAATGAAGATCTTAAAAAGCAGATTAATGAAGTCTTAAATTATCATACATGTTAGAGTAATATTACACGTTTTTAAACAAAAATAAGTGCTCCACATGAGTAATGAGGGTTTAAAGATATTTTACCATTATTGCAGTTACTGCTTTTGTTGATCTTTCAACACAGTATTTGAGATAAATTTTTTTGTGATTAGATTTTGAAAATTTAGCTAATAGAAAAGATTTACAATTGAATTTATAAAAAGAAGGAAGAAAAATAAAACGACACCATTTATTTTAAAAATGAGAATTGTAAATAAAATATTGTAAAAGAAATTGAAAAGAAAATAAATAATTAAGTGCACATTTAATTATTAGTTAACCACCTTTTTTCCCCATTTCACGCTTGATTTCAAATAGATTATGCGCATTCAAAAATCACATATTCCATTATTTGTTGGAGGTTACAATTATTAGTTGTAAATGATTGTTTAAGTTATTATATTATTATTATGGTAAGTGATCGGATTATTCCGGGCAGTTCATCTTTCCGTGATTTCGGTTTATTCAGTGTACTGCCGTTTGTTGTTCGAAATCACTCTAATTAGAACTGGTCATTTAATTTGAATAGCAATTCAACACACTGGAGTACTAAGAAGAAATATAATTAAAAATTTTAAATTACTCCTACTGGCAAATATTTTTAAATTATTAAAAATTTTGAATTGTATTAATTATCTGTAAGGCACATAATTCGTATATCGATTAAACTAGAAAAGAACGTATCAGATGAACGAAAGAAGCAGAATGATCGCCCGTTGTAAATCTGTATATTTACAAAATTTTATTCAAAATGCATTTAAGTAATTGTTTTAGAATTAGTAAAAGTACATAAATTAATAAGTGTATTTGAGCGTGTATATCATAAAAAACGAGTTCGAGTTGTAAGTATAATTTAATATTTGTTTTATTTCAAATACAAAAACGATATATCATATGGGCTGAATAATATGCAGTGCACCTCATTACTGGAATTCAATTAACTAGGTCCCGGCTATGGAATATAATAACAAGAGACGGTTAACAAATCATGAGTCGTGAAATATTGAGCTCAGTGGTAAAATTATACAATACGGACGTCGAACTGAAATAATCTGCATAGTGATCAGATTTAGTTTGTCACCAAGTAGAAATTTACGAATTTGTTGATTACAAAAACTAAACTATTCGTTCGGGATAATTGTGACTTTTCCTTTTCGTAACCTCTACCTTTATACTACAATAAAAAATCGTAAAAAGCATCGAGTGCAGTAGTGCTGAAAATAATTAGCGAGTAATTTTTATTTTAATACGTACATTGTTGTACACGTGACATTTATGTTAAATTATCAAATGTGCATCAGAAGACCGCCAAAAAATGTTATCATGTCTTTATTCTGAAGTTATGATTTTGTTATTTACAGTGATATTCGAGATTTTTTTTATAGGGCTATACGTATTAATATATATTTCTGCCAAAAAATAAATATATATACATATATATTAATAAGAAGAAAAATATTTCTATATTACATAAATAATGTACGAAATACTAACTTTTTAGAAGTTTGCTACAAATAAAATTTAAAAATTAGATTATCAACGTGTTTCGGAGATCATATTTCAATCGTTAGATACATCGGTAGTATGTAATTCCTTAATTTTTTTTTGTAATAAATTTTTACAAAATTAGTATTTCGTATATTATTTATTTATTTATTTATTTATTTATTTATAATTATCAAAAGTTTATCGGAAAAAATTATTTTTAAAATATTTTTATTTTGCGATAAATTTACATTATGCAAATAATTAATGACAAACGTAAATTTTTCACATACTTTTTAGGATTCCCCGTACACATATAATGTACAAAATCCTAATAAGATGGTTCAGAAACGACAAAAATATCAAAAAAAAAAAAAAAAAGAAAAAACGAACGGTTTGACTTATAAACTTTAAAATTGGATCATTAATCACAATTAAAAATAAAGTCAAACTAATCGATTACCCTGGGCGGCGTAAAAATCCCCAAACCATCAAGAACATATAATATGGAATATAAAACGACATCAGAAATCATCCTTAAAAAATTCACAACTCATCACCAGATAAAACTATAAAAGTGAAATTCAAAATATGAACTTCATAAAATCAAAAATTTACGAATAAAAAATTATATACAACCCCCCTTTGGGCCAAAAAACAGCAAAAAAAAGTATGTTCACGTTAGCCATAGCCCGAGTAAAAAAGTTGAGAAAACCAAAACGTATCTCAAAAGACCGCTTTATAGGAAAACTATAGCCGAGCTTAACAACTTTATATTTAGACCCTCGGGCGCCGAAAGCTCGAAAGTTTTGAAAAAATATTTATTTTCCGGGCATGTAATATATCGATGGAAAGATCGCTATTTGCCGGGGACAAACCTGTATTTAATTTCCTTAACGTAAATTTCAAAGTTGGTGAAAAGTTCAAAAAATCGCGAAAAATTATGTGCCCCTCCGTTTCTGCCGCGAGTATTTTAGTAGCTAAAAATTTTGAACAAGGTTCAAAAAATGTGCATTCACGTATATTTCTTTAGTTTGGAACATCCGGGTTTTCAACTTTAAAATTAGGCCCTCAGAGCGTCGAAAGCTCAAAATTTTTTTCCCTGGCGTGTGATATATTATTGGAAAGAGCGATATTTGTCTGGAACGAACCCGTATTTCATTTTCTTAACGAAACTTTTGATGCTTACGAGAAGTTTAAAAAAGTGCGAAAAATGACGTAAGCTCCAGTTTATGGCGCAGTTATTACACAGTGGCGAATCCGCGATGGGATATAGGAGACATTTCCCCTTCCCGATGAACCAAAGCCCTTATGAAAAAATTTGTTATAACAGAGAAACTTAATTTATGCTATAAAAGATTTGTATAAATTTTGCACCTAGGGATTTTAATAATTAATATTTAATACTATTTTCTAGTAAAACTATTAATGTTCCTTTTTTATTATATTTTAAACGCAACTGTCATCGACCTTTTTAGCCATTTTTATTTATTTTTAATTTTTATTTTGTAATTTTAATTAATAATAGTTCAATGAGAAATATATATATATTTAAACTTGCTCACGGACAAAGAGAATTCGGATCGGATTACTAACAAAAATAAAAATAAAGTCTAATAAAAATACTATTTTACTATGTCTAAACTATCATTTTAGCTAGAATTTTATAATTTCGCTTTATTTTTCACCTAAAAATAAAACTAAGTTTAAATTAAATTGTAATATTTATGTATTTTTAAAACATTTTTAAAATTTCTGTCTGCATCAGAGAAT
Source organism: Icerya purchasi (assembly GCA_039619475.1). Taxonomy (NCBI): domain Eukaryota; kingdom Metazoa; phylum Arthropoda; class Insecta; order Hemiptera; family Monophlebidae; genus Icerya; species Icerya purchasi. The sequence continues at coordinate 518,056,739 of CM077115.1, read as the reverse complement.
TTTCAAGTAATCCGTGAGTAACTTGCTTGTGGAATAAATACGTCCTATGTCTACCTTTAATTATTAGGCAACACTACTGAGTACTTTGGGGTTGTATTCATAATTGATAAGCATTACGGTTTACATGATTTTTTTGCGATTTTCTGCATATTTCTTCTACTCATAATCAGTTTTTGATTAACTTGGTTCTAATAGCGAGTTGTACTGTGTTATGGATGAGGCTAAGATGTTCGCAAATCATACGGGCTCGGGATCCGAGCAATAGAGCTTTTAACACTAATTCCGCCGCTGATCTGTCACATATTTATACATTTATTACATATAGAACACATAAATCAACCCAGAAATTACTACCGGCTAGGTACCAGACAACAACGACTATAGGTGTTTAAAAGAAAATATTAAAGGTTAATTAAAATCATACGTTAATATAAAAAATATAAGGATCGGTCGAAAATATAAATGCTGTATAGAAGCGGAATTATTGCCGATGGAGATCATATAAGAAATAAATTAATATTGATTTCTTAATATGAAATATAATCTTAGGACATTCAGAAAAACATGACATTAATCTAATGACTTAAAGTGAAGGTTATTATAATTCGGATAATAGGTTAGCACACAAAATAAGAAAAATATCTTGTGGTCATTAATTTATTTAACAATTTATTTTCACTGAATGTTATTCTTTTTGAAGGAGCTATACGCATTTGTTTTCCTTGCATAATTATCTTACAGTTCATTATATTATTATTTGACATTTTTATGTTTAAATCGGTTTTTCTTGTATTCTTCCTTCTGATTGCCTCTCCATTTTTCGCTTGTAAAATCTTTCATTTTATAATTGAAGCCCATCTCAGCCGTTGTACGAGGTGTGGCTATTAAGTAACGAGACTGCGCGCGCTGTGTGTGCTCTAGAGGAGTAAGGAGAGAAACAAGTATGGCAGAAAATACCTTGAAGTGTCTACTAACACAGTTCCAAACCACGTTTTCGTAGCTTTAATAGTATTTTTTCTGTTCGAGTGTTGAAGAGTACGTGATTTTTTTTTTGGGGTGTCGGGTACTACAATGTGTGACGAAAAACACGAACTATCAATTTGAAATTTCTCATGAAATTGAAGAAAACTCCAACCGAGTGTTATGCATTACTGAAAGGAGCTTACGGTGAGAATTCTCTGTCACATGCGCGTGTTTTTTTGTTTTTTTTTTGTTTTTTTTGGGGGGGGGGTGTCGACGATTTTCTGAAAGTCGAGAGAGTGTTGAAGATGACCAACGTCCAGGTCGATCTGTCTCGATTTCAACTCCTGCAACCGTTGCTGCCACAATCAATAAAATTGTGCGCACAGATCGTCGTTTGAGCTTCCAGAGGGTCAAACTGTGAATCAAAATTATTATTATTTGTAAGTGTTGGCAACCCTGCGAGAGCGAGTTCGTAAAAGAAGACCGGAGTTGTGGCAGAACAAGTCGTGGATGATCCTGCATCAAGACAACGCACCTGCCCATAACATAACGCGCTGTATGTGAAGCAGCTTTTAGCTGATAAAAACACTCCAGTGCTCTATTCACCAGACTTGGCTCTGTGCGACTTGTTTCCGAAGGTGAAGTCTGCCTTAAAAATAACTCATTTTGAATCAATGCAATAGGTAAAACAAAAACCGGTCCATCCTTTGAACGGCCTTACAGAAAAGGACTTATAGAAAAAATACTACTATAGCTATGAAAACGTGGTTTGTTGGAACTGTGTTAGTTGACACTTCAAGGTCTCCTTTGCCGTACTTGTTTCGCTCCTTACTCCTTTAGGGCACTCATGGCGTGCACAGTCTCGTTATTTAATAGCCACACCTTGTAGTTTTGTAATCCCTCTAATTTATTCTTGTATCGATATTTATATTGCCCATGTATATTGCCGTTTTTAAATTTGGACGGCTCTTATTTGTATGTTCTATTTTTTTTTAAATATGTTTTTGCATGGCGATCCGTATATTGCCCAAATATACATATCTTACTTTTCTCTATGCTTATTAAAATATATCAGCATTTTCCATTTCGTTACAAATTGTTTGCAATGTTATACCGCTATTTTTCCTGATATAAATAGTAACACCTCTGTGTTTTGTTTCCTTTACATTTAGGTTATGCATTTTTCATGTTTATCTAAATTGTACACATTAATTTCATGTTTTAGTATATTAACTTAACCTAATATTAGTATGTTTGGTTTATTCAATTCACTATTTTTTTTTATTTTTTTTTTTTTTTGTTTATAGATCGTACATTTATCAAGGTAATTTGTACATTTCTTAACATTAGTTATTTTATTTAATTTTTTGTATGCCATTATTATATTCATTCATTTATAAACTTCATCGTATAGTATACAATAGGTGAATATATTATACGTTTAAGAGATAATAATAGACGTATAATGAAGAGAGTTTATAAATATTTTGTTCCTGCAGATATTCTTACTCATCGGCTTTCTTTGTTTTTCCTAAGTACCAACTTCTCTCCTTTGAACCATGCACACTGATATTTTAATTCATTCGCTTTTTTCTCATGTTCTGGAATAATTGTAGTGCGAAGATGTTAATTCATTTACATAAATTTTTGTTGTATCATTATTTTGAAGTATGCTATTATTTCTTTTCTTTTTTGCTTCTTTCATTTTTTCTGCCTTCCTTTTTATTAAATTCACAATTATTATTTTCCTCCGTTGTTTATTCTATTTCTATGTACGGTTTGTATGTCGTCTTTTTTTATTTCTGTTTTTCTTTTTATCGCGAGTTTTGTCACTATGTTTACTAGATACTCGTTTTTTTTTCTTTTTTTTTTTTATTCCATAAATATTACGGCTTATTATATTGCTCTCTATTTCGTTTACTCTTTTTTTCTGATCGCTAATTTTTTCACTATTTTCTTTACTTTTCGTTAATAGTAAGTCTATTTTTTCATTTAATTTTCGTATTTTAATGCTTTATAGTTTTGTTTCTTTCATTTTTATCATAATCCCTTGTAAAACCACACTGTTTGTTTTCATCTTCATGGCAGTTGTGGTACCGTAAGAATCTTTGTCCTTTTTTGAATATTTTATTGTTTGCCATCCGAGAGATAATAGTGCAGCCAAAATGGTATGTTTTATTACAAATAGCTTTGCATATTATTGGAGGTAATTCCTCTTCACATTCGTAACATGTTACGTTACCCTTACCTATTTTTAATCACATTGATTTTAATTTAATGTAACATTGATAATAATTTTACCCACCAACTGTGCGTTTGTTATGACGTTGAACAATAAATCGATGCCCAGCTGAATCCTGAACACATGTAAATAACGTCGAATCAAGTACGCAGTATTACGTTAAACGCTAATACTCACTCGGTTGATCTCAAAATGTTTCCCTAAGAATTTAAATAGAATGGAAACAGATTAATGCATACTCTAAATGATCTATATAAAATCGAAGAAAACGAAACATTGCTTAAATCTCATTAGAATAAATATATACCGTCACAAAACTACGCATGGAAGAAGGTAAAATTAAAATATGGTCGCCGTACAGCTGCAATGTGTTACAAAGAAAGTATGCGTCAGTAAATTATATATTCGAAGAAAAATGTGAAAAAGGACAAAATTTATTGTAAGCTGTACATATATCTGAAAAATTTACATAACAAAATTACCGTTATCAGACGCGTTCTATCAAACTTACCATGGAATGGAGACACTTGCCAGAACAATGTTCTAACCGTATCAAGTATTGTGTATTTACGTCTTCATGCCAGGAAAGCAGTTACACATATCCGGTATCTTTTTGTTTTATGCTAATTATTATTACTATAACTACGGCTAGATATTATAACTTCTTAGCTGTAATGAAATCCTTCGTTTTTAACTATTAATCGATCACTCTACAGACATATATTAATTACCCACCTTGATACTTATTTGAATTATTTATAATATTATTAGCTTGTATTAATTATTCTTACTGGTGGCAGTATTGTTATCATTAGAGCTCTATGATCGTAAATTATACAATTATTATAATTTAATTTTTCATCCATCTTTTCAAATCCGTTTTCTCCAAATCCTCTGTCAAATATTTTCTAAAGATCTTCCAATTCACCTTTTATTAAATCACAAGACGATTCATCTACATTAATAGATTTATTACCGATAAAGAAGAGAAAAAAAAAAAAACAACATAAATAATTGTGAATAAAAATATAAAGTCTGTTTATCTTTTGGTCCAAATTGAGACCTGTAATGGCACTATTAACCGACGTTTTCTTGGGTCTCTTTATTCAGTTTCATCTTTCGCAGCAGCAATAAAATGAATCCTAATTTAGCGTTAGGCTTTTAAAATTGAAAATGAAAATATTCATTTTGGACATCTCGTAATAAAATATACGTATGATTTATGGAAAAATAAACCAATTAAGGAGTTTTTTTGATTTTTTTGGACACCCGAGATTTTATTAACGGCCAGGAAAGAAATATAAGCAAATACAGGTAATTTTCATTATAAAAAATATGACTCAAGCCTAGAAATTAATAAATAAATAAAAAAAAACTAAACAAAATAATAAATTAATGATACTGGAGACTTGCCAAGAGACGGTGTGGCCAACAAGTGCGACGTTAAATTTAAACACGACTAGTAGTAGACAGATTAATTTTTAGATGTTTACATCGAAGAGCAAAGTAGCGACAACGAATATTGTCTTATTACAATTAACTAATTTCGAACAACTACCCTGATGACACGGGATTTTACAAAAATCGTCACAGTTCAATATAGTCGACGCGTCAGCGCCCATCCGCTGCAGATAAATTGAAAAAAAGGACGATATCCAAGATAACCAGAGTCAAATAAACACCATTAAAAATTAATTTCAAATTCGGGCATCGTCTATAGATAGCGATACATATACAGAATCTATACATATATACGAAATATAACTTTCTTTTTTTTTCTTGGATGCATCAGCTACGGGGACATTAACTCTTAACGTAAGTGAAATTTTCGGAAGTTTTAATATTCGGCAGCGGGATTCGAGCTAGGTCTTGCCTGAACGAGACACCACTACCTAATCAATTGCACCACAGTAAATGGCTTGAAATATTGCTCGATCGGGTGCGTGTATCTCATAGATCCTATTTTATAAACTATAAGGACAAAATTAAACAAAAAAAAAAAAAAAGTATCTTATTCACAACAGATTATTAAGAAATTTGATTTTTATTTAATGAGAAGGCGTGAAATATATTACTTTACACATTTAAATAGTTGCTATATAATAACAAAAAATATAAAAAGAACTATCTAAAGATAGCCTTTTATTTATGCACTAAAAACTACAAAATAACTTTATTAGTGTGCGACTACCGGATACGTATCTTAATATTAAAATCTGAAACTACAAAATATTCTGAAAAATAAAAGCGGGGGCCGCAGATTAATAATTAAATATTAATATTATAATTAATTATTAATCTGCGGCACCCGCTTTTATTTTTCAGAATATTTTGTAGTTTCAGATTTTAATGTTAACAGAGATGCGTATCTCTGGTAGTGGCATACTAATAAAGTTATTATTTAGTTTCTAGTACATAAATAAAAGGCTATCTTTAAAAAAAAAAAATTATTTTTTTTTATTTTTTAGTCTGGATTCTTTATTATGTATTTCAATAAAAAACAATAAATTTAGAATTGTATTTTATTTTATTTAATATCTTAATTATAGGACATTTACAGAAATTTGTGTTATATTTTATTATTAAATAATGGATCGCATTCTTTCAATTATATTGTCTTTTGTTTTTCATACAATACATACGGGGAATCCTCAGCACATGAAACACAATGTTTGACTAATTTTCCATTAATATATCACACGACCGAAAGAAAAAAAATTTTTTTTTTTGAAACTTCCGAGCTTTCGACGCCCCCGGGGTCCGATTTTAAAGTTGGAAACCCAAATTTTCCAAAGTAAAAAAATACACAAAAATACGCATTTTTTTAACCTTGTTCGAAATTGTTAGCTATAAAGCTGAGCCACGAACGAAGGCTACACGTCGTTTTTTATGCTTTTTTTGAACTTTTAGTAAACTTCCAATGTTTCGTTAAGATAATGAAATATGAGTTTGCTGCCGACAAATGCGCTCTTTCCAACAGTATATCATATGCCCGGGGGAACAAAAAAAAATTCCCAAAAGTTCGAGCTTTCGAAGCCTCGAGGTGCTACCTAAATGTTGCATAATATTGCATTGTCATCTATAACAAGCAATTCTGAAAATTTTAATTCTTCGGGAAGTAGGTGAAAAATCGTTCGCAAGATTCCCCTCAGACAGACAGAAGAACAAACCGAGTTAAATAAAAGGCTATAAAAAGGTAGAAGAATATTTATCAGATGAGTTCAGAGAAGGTTTCTTTATGATAATTTTTAAGAATAAGATATTGTTGCGGTCATATCACTTATCAATTACGCCGACAAAGGAGATTAAGTTTATTTTCCTTTCATTTGTTGAATTGACGCACTATGAGTAAAAAGTTAAAAATGATTTAACTTTCTTGAATCATTTACGTTATTATTGATGAATATATGTGATAACATTTTGCTTTTTGTTCTTTTATACGTATTTAAAATGTTTCTGCGATTTTCATAATTATTTTTAGTAATTAAATAATTGATTGCACCGCTGCCGCATAGCATGGATGATAATTTTTCTAATGCAGTATTTATAAATATCCCCTGTATGGCGGTGGAAAGAAGTGAGTGGTAAAATATGAGTAAAATCTTTCATTATATTACAACCAAGATAACTGTAGTATTTCATTGTGGGAATTGTAACGGAAGGTTTTAAATGCCGTAAAGGGTGATTTCTTGAAATAAGTTGGCTCTTTAAGGTTTTCCAGTATGGTATTTAAAAAGTTCACTGTCTGCTAAAGTAAAGTTTTTTTAAAGTTGCGGGCTCTTTCGCTTCTTTGCTAATTTCAAGTAACGTATATACATCATATGTGGTGTAGTATTGCTGTGTAGTTCATGTTGTTTATCCCATGAGGTTTTATGTTAAATCCGTTTTGTTTACATTTGGGTGATTTATTTTTTTGGAGAAAACTGTATCAATACTAAATTATATATATATTTTTTTCTTTTCTTTCTAGTAAACATTCGCATTTGAAGGAAACATCGCTGAACAACGGGAAATTTGATGACGATTTCGGAGCTGAAAAAGGTTTTTTTTTGTCGTCGACCGAAAAATTTTCCACCGATAGCAATGTTGCCGATAATAGCGTTGTTAAAAAGGCAGTAGATAAACCACCGTTATTACCGAAACCTTATCCAAGAGGTGTTAAAAAATGTAGCGCTAACCACGATAGTATTTTCGAAATTAATAGTATTAACTTAGGTACCATAATCAAAGAAACTAGTCAATCGTCGACATTTACAGGCGACAGTCAGCCGAAGAAACATTTTATTACCGAGTCAATAAATTCGACCAACAGCTACCAGCAGGCTGGCTCTGACGATACGGAGCAATTATTACCTAGTGGCGGCAGTGAAGAGCATACGACGAAGTATCATTTATTAGTCAATCGGGCGGATAGTAATCGATCGAAAATACATCAGTCCACATTCTACGACGGTGCGGATCAAAATAAAACTTACACTTGCCTATTGATCGAACAAACGTCAGATCGATTGCCTTCAACTGTCGAGGATAGCAAGTTAAACGACGATAGCGCTGCCATCATTATCAACTCGTTGTATTCTTCCGGCTCTTACGAGTACATCGATAGTAATTGCAACGGGGTGGATAAGGAAGTACTATTAGAAGTTGAACCGGTTGCACCTCTCAGTTCGGTTGAAGATTTATCATCAATCATTGCCACTGATCATGGTTTAAATTTGTTGACATTGTCGTCGTCGTCTTCGAGCGGAAGTGATAATTCGTTCTTGTCAAAGAACGGCAACAAGTACGATACCTATAGCATGAGAAGTGACCAGCTTCTCCGTTCTTCCTCCGACTGCAGTAATAGTCTGGCCAGCGATCAGCACAGTTTAATAGCGGACAGCGATTTTTCGATAACAGACGACAATACGAGTAAAGTCTCTAGAAGAATAAAAAGTTGGTTTTCATCGTTTGGTAAAGGTGGAATCGCTGCCGGTGCCGCGAATAGTGCTAATAATGGCAACTCTCAGTTACAACGTGATAACAGTATCCGAAGGAAAAAACGTGCGAGCACGTTTTATTTAAACCCGCAGGAAATACCAACCGGAAATTTAATTTCATTTGACGACGTTACCACATCTTCGAATACAATGAATTCTGTTTGGTCGCAGTCTGCTACTGATGCTAACATTGCTGATGATAGTAGTAATGTGTCCAATAGCCTAACGAACACGAATTCGTTTTATTCCGATGATCATAGTCATAATGATAATGACAGTAATAATAATAATAATAATAATAATAATAGTAACAATAATAATAATAATAATAATCATGATGACGGTAATGATAACAAAAGTAATGATAATGACGGTCAATTAAAAGTTAATTCAGTTTCGATAGATAAAGCAAATAGCGAATTGTTTGTAACTGACGATCAACAGATAGAAGAAGATGATGAAGAAGAAAAAGAACTGAATAGGATAAAGATGTCGATTAGCGATAAACGTAAACGGAAGGCTTTTCTAATTGTACGGGAACTAATTTCTTCGGAGAAGGTGTTAATCGATGTACTGAAACTATTGGTGCGAGATTTTAAAGAATTTATTTTTAATTTCGACGCGGCTGCCACCGATAGTCCGGTATTGTCGCAGTCTGACTTTGATCGTATGTCGAATTATTTACCGCAACTTCTAAGTTTTAACGAAGACTTATTGCAAGATCTGCAAGAACGTATTCACAATTGGCTCGCTCATCCGAAAATTGCCGATATTATCGTGCGGAAAGGACCGTTCTTAAAATTATACTCTACTTACATACAAAATTTCGAAAAACACTGTAATCTTTTGGACGAATTCTGCCATAAATATCCGCGTTTCGCGAACGCCTTGAAACAATTCGAAATGTTGGAGCGTTGTAAAAAGTTATCGATTAAACATTACATGCTAAAACCGGTTCAAAGAATACCGCAGTATCGGTTACTGTTGCAGGACTATCTGGATCAGCTTGATGAATCGTCGATAGATTACAATGATACTGTAACAGCTTTGCGCATTGTTTGCGATGTGGCCGATCATGCAAATAGGTGCATCGAACTAGATGTAAGTAAGCGCACACTCAGTTAACATGCTCTTCATTCGTAATAATAATAACAATGTGTCGAATCTTACTGAAAATATTACTCTCTTAAGGAATTAATTACTGTGCTAGGCCCCGGCTGTGTGCTCACTTGAGATTCCTTTCTCGTCGAGAGGATGATACTGATATTTTTATTTTTTCATATTGTTTCTTTTTTATTTAGCAATTTGAAACTCTATTTTAAACGAGGAGGATAACCGTTCAATAACTCGAATGTTACATCAAGAGTTTCGATCAATAATTCACTAAAAATGTACTAGAAGCGAGAATATATTAATAAGGAATGAAAGAAGTGATAACAAATTTTCACGGTGCCGATACGGAACTATATCTTGCCACGAGTAAGCCAAATCGTATAGACGTTTAAACCGGGGAGGGGGGGGGGGGGTGGTTCTTGTAGGCGTGAATCTTTTTAACGGAGACTTTTTAGGGGCGTGCATCGTTCAAGCGGTAGCGAGTGAGGTACTCAGACCTCCTAAACGAGAATTACCCGCGATGATTTTCGAGTATCATCCGCTAAACGTTATCATTTGTGTTAGCGAGAAACGAGGCTTAATATATTTATTTCTACATCATCCATTCACTGCTATCATTAGAAATTCCACGCAAAAAATACCCCCTTTTCTCGTTAACGATTTAGTTTTTCCGCGTATGTGTAGCATACATATATTCTCTGACAAATGCGCGTATTTTACATGATTTTATTAGATTATTAATAACAGTATATTTTGCGCAGGAATACCATTAATGCGATGTTTGTATAAAATAATGGCACAGAAATAAATATATTAAGCCACGTTTCTCACTAACACAAATGATAATATTTAGCGGATGATAAAATCCGCGCCGGTAATTTGTAGAAATTTTTAAGTATAAAAACCCTCCCTGGCTACCGCCTAAACAATTCATGCCCAAACAAGTGTTCGTCAAAACGATAACGCCTAAAAGAGAGAGGGTCTCTCGTTTAAACCACAATATCGTTCTTTTACGCACATCTGAATTCCCCCTGCAGGTTATTTATTTAAAGTGAGCGGTAGTAGGTCGTGTAAACTCTAAAATACGATAAAATTGTCGATTTTATTATATAATAATAACTAAACACCGATTTTCGTTAATAATAGAAATGAAAAAAAATCGAATTCGTTATTTTATTTGAAAGTTCATAATTTATAATTCGTTCATCCGCGAATACTGTTCATTTTTAGAAATCCGTTTCGCATACTGCACACAACAACAATATGTTTGACGTAATGATTGAAAATAGAAAGAAAAACATATACTTAAAAAAAAATGAAAGAAAACGAAATAATAATACTGAAAAACGTACCAAGTAAGCAAGTGCCAAGAACACGGAGCTAAGTAAATTATTTAAATTAAGAAGTGTGCGCCCCTTAACTTTACGGAACAATAAAAAGTTCGCTGTAAATTAGTTCCGTCTACTGGTCCACATTAGATAGGCAATTAAAAAAAAAACTTAGTTGTTTTACAATCTTAAGTATAAATAGTTTGCACGTACTCTCGATTCTACACTAAACCAATGCTAAATATGTTAATAAAATATTCTTTAAGATATAACAGTTGAGCGGTGGGATGGTATATGTGTAATAACTCATTTCTGAACAAAAAACAGGCTAACAACTCTAGGTGATATAATTTACGTTTGTTCTGTATACACCGTCGAACTTTCATATTTCATATTATTATACGAGGGTTGATCAATAAGTACCCGTGTTTGATAACAGATGACACACTGTTGAATGAAACTGACATTACCATTATGTTTACTGTTATCTATTAAAAGATAACATGCTGAATAATTTCAGATTAATTCATACGTTAGTTTTCTTGTGACAGCCAATTATATTGCACGTGTGTTTTGTATTTCTCGATAAAATGGAAAAAGAGCAATATCGATCTGTAATTCGTCTTTTATTTTTGGATGGAAAAACGTGCGAAGAAGTAAAAGTGAATTCGGATTCTGTCTATGGGGACCACCCTTCACCATCTATGACAACCGTGAGATATTGGTTTAACGAGTTTAAGCGTGGTCGTGCACAACTGTTTTTGATGAAGAACGGCCAGAGGACGCCCGTCAGACGTGTGACTGTGGAGGAAACCGTTGAAAAAATCCATGACACGATTCTCGCTGATTGCCGAACGAAAGTGCGCAAAGTATTTGATGCCGCAGGTGTCTCGTACGGAACGGCAATCAAGATTTTAACTGATAAAATAGGTGTGAGAAAAGTGTCGGCCCGATGATTGTTCACAGTGGACAACAAGCAGTTACGACTAACAATTTTGAAGCAGTGTTTGAACCGATTTAAGCGAAATCCACATGATTTTTTACATCGAGTCATCACTGTTGACGAAACCTAGATACATTATTACATGCCAGAGACCAAACGACAGTCTCAAAACAATGGATTTTTCCGGGCGAATCTGCTCCGATGAAGGCAAAGACGGTTCTATTAGCCGGAAAGGTGGTTATAGCCACGATTTTTTGGGATTCCAAAGGAATAGTCCTCATAGACTTTCTGCAGAAAGGAAAAACAGTCACAGGGCAGTACTACAGTGAGTTATTGGGCAGATTTGATAAGAAATTGAAGGAGACACCGTGTTTGGCGAAGAAAAAAAAGTGCTTTATCATCACGATAATGCAGCGGCACATTCATCTTCAGTTGTCGCGGCTAAATTGCACGAACTACACTACGAATTGCTTCCGCACCCACCTTACTCACCCGACCTGGCACCCTGCGACTTTTAAAAACATGGCTCGGAGGAAAAAAATTCAGCTCAAATGAAGAGGTTATCGCCGAGACTGAAGCGTATTTTGGTGAGTTTGAAAAATCGTATTTCTTAAAGGGGTTAAACAAATGGCCCCAACGTTGGGAAAAGTGTATAGACCTACTAAAAGGAGACTACGTTGAAAAATAAAAATAAAAATTGTGAAAAAAATGACGTTTTTATGTCTAACACTGGTACTTATTGATCAGGGCCTCGTATATAGATATATATATATATTTTTTTTTTTTTTTTTTTCGATGATTTTTGAAAGGAATTTAAAGTTATATATTTAACTATTTCACATTTAACGAACTTTTTTTCTAACTCGGTAAGTGAAAATAAGCCTCGATTTGTGTGAAATGATTTCGGGATTTTTCGTTTTATAATCGACCGGCCCAAGGCAGAACTCAACCTAAATAATGATCCGATTTTTATTTTCGTTATTTTAAACTTATCTTTATTCAGTCATTATTTCAACTTTTTATAAAGAGAGAGATGCCTGTGCTCAAAGTGAATTTTTAAATGATTTAATTCCGGTTTTAGAAAATCAAAATACATATTGATACGGATTCGGCACTTTTGGCGCTATCTTTTATTCGACGTTCGAGCTAGAAATCATTCTTCAAATTTCATTAATTTTTTGTTTCTCGAACGTCGATATATTTTACATCGCCGCTTTGTCCTGTCTTCGTTGCTTACCTATATATGGTCGGTACCAAAAATCATCTCTGAAATCGGCGGTGTGATCGTCGAATACACGGTCGCGCTGGGGTAGAGACGTAATAGTGTCTGATTGGTAGTGGTCAGTAGTTAAGACAATGATATACGCAGCAAGAAGCGCTGAATAAGACGTGCCCAGTAATGTGGAGCGGAGAGAATATTATAAATCCGAAAAAGTCAGGCAGGATAATTAACGCGGTAGTATTATTTAGATATTCTAGAAAAATCGACGGTGTTCATATTATTACCGTTATCAGATGTTAATTGTTATAGGTTAAAGATATCCAGTTAAACACATCGTGTAAGAGCTACTACCGGTCTCGTCGTCGTCAAGCGTGCTAACATTATTACCTCTTTTTTCGTGGAACCTTATTGCGCCATGTCGCATGTTTTTTCATTCCGATGCTAAAATTTTTATGTAATTTGTCAGAATTTTTTCACACAAATTTTTTTTTTCTAGTCCATATATATATATATATTCTGTACGCGTCCGTTTTGTTTGTTTGTGATTTTGTTTTGAAAATGTACGCGGTTTTGATAAAACTTTCATTATTGGACACGAGCGGCTAGACGATATTTCTGGTGTGGAGAGACCACCGCCGTTCCGGGGCTGGATCGTAGTCAAATTTGGTTCCTTTTTAGTGATTTTATTTATATTTCCCTTCTTATTTAAATTTCTTACGATACTTTCGGAAAAGCCTAATGCTCTTACGGAAGCTCATCCGATGATTATTGCAACACTGCGAGTGTTGCTGGCGCCCATTTTTATTAATATTATCCACCTTTGTCGGAGAAAACTAATTCACATCAAGCGGCTCTCTAAACAGGGACGCGAGAATACGAATTCACATCAATATTATAAGCAAAGAAATGACCCTTCTCGAAAAATTAAATAAACGACACATAAAAAAAAAAGAAAAACAAACTTAATGATATAATGAAACTTCCTGCAAAATCCGAAAATTTAACGTAACAAATAAGCGAATTGGGGTACAAAAATTTGTGCGGCAGCCGTAGAGAATACAATCAATCTCTTAGATCACTCACATTCGATATTACATTTCTTCTTATCTAACAGACAGCCTTCATTTATTCATTTTAGCTCATCATTGTCATGTTTGGAAAAATTTGGTTGCGCGCTGAAAATAACATGTAGCGTCAGTATACGATGATAAATCTCTTGCAAGTTCTGCTATCATTAATAAAATACTCTACGGAGAAAAAACAGTTAAATACATACGACGGGTGTTTTTTGTTTCTTTTTTTTGGCAACGGCGAATACACAGATAACGATTTAAATGATGGCTTACCACAATTACTTGAAAAAAGTATGCACATTTGTACAAACTGAATGTTGTCCGCATTGTGAAAATAACTAAATTCAGTGCTCGATGTCCGTAACACGAAATCTTTCGAGATTATATTTCCGTTTAAATCAATATTGTACACACCGGGTCGGAGAAAAAAAGAATCCTCAGCGCATGCTTGACTGAACTTTTTTTTGACGTAATGTACATTTTGTCATTTTTGCGGGGTGTAGTAGTACGGCAGTGAACGAAATGAAGCCAGAATTTACTATTAAAACGAAGTCGAGAATTTTTCACCGTAAAATAAATTAATTATTGTCCCGAACAACTTTTTTTATTTGTTTTGAAAAACTCTCTTGTAATAAATAAGAGATAAGAGATCTACCGTTTCTACACGAAGAAGGAATAGTTTCGATTAGTTTTGCAATTACGAATTTGTTATTTAATATTTAATGTCAAAAACGGGGTCGTCTGCTGCTACGTCGGTTTCGGTTATTTCTTTGTCACGTCAAGCTCTTTATATTCATCCATAGCTCGTTTGCAATTAAAAGTGTCGAGAGGAAAGCATTTCGTTAATTTTATCCCGAATTTAGATATCTGAGTAAGTTTACAGAATGATTTTTAAGAATTAATAAAACAGTCCGGACTTAAATGTAAACGTGTTTGAACTTGATTAATTTCTACTTATGAAACTCTACCGAGTTTTGCAAAAATTTTTGTTACAGCCAGCGATTTCGGCTGATTTATTGTCTTAAATACTGTGTGCTGTAACTTATCCATTCGAAATGTGACGGCCGGGCAAACTTTTGAATTTTACAGAGAGCAGTTGAAGGTATAATTTATGAAAAAGGCTAGTAAAATATTTCGTGTGCGATACGAATATAAAAAGGGGAGTGGACGTTG
This sequence comes from Icerya purchasi, assembly GCA_039619475.1. NCBI lineage: Eukaryota > Metazoa > Arthropoda > Insecta > Hemiptera > Monophlebidae > Icerya > Icerya purchasi. The sequence continues at coordinate 518,041,703 of CM077115.1, read as the reverse complement.
TCGTGATTTTGAAACATAGGTAAGGTGTAAAATTATAAATACGGATGTATCGAATGAAGTTTTGAAAAAAATTAGAGTTCCATGTAAAAATACATGACAAAAAATGAGAGAAGAAAATATTTTATAGAGAATTGTTATCGTACAGGAAAATGCTGCTGATAAATATATGTATACATAGGGGTGTTGTAGCAAAGTGATCAGGAGCGTATGATCAGAAGGAGGTTTAAAAAAGATATTTATAGGGTTTAGAGAGGGTGTATTATAAGTGAAATTAGCTCCCCCCCCCTTTTTTTTTTTTGAATTGTAAATCACCGTTGTACAGTTTGTGAAATGTGCAGAATTTCGAATCGTTAATGAATTATTGTACGTAATGGCTTCTGTTTATTTCGTTCATTGTGTAGCACACTATATATGTATACTCGTACTTGTAATGTAAAAAAATGTTAAGTATAATATTATCTGTGCTACGTATGTAAATAAAACTAAAAAAATTAAAATTACATAATATTATTATAATTTCTGTGTAGAGTTTTACTTTAGTTTGATTTACGTATGTAAAAAAATATTTTTGAATGGATTTGCCGAACAGTTCACGAGAAATGAAAGTTAAAAGAATTCAAATATCGTGAACGGTAAAAACTCGTGTTTCTTTTCGAAAATGTCTTCAAAAAGGGATGGAATATTAGGATTGGCTACTGGACAGAACGCGGACTATAATGATCGTATTATAAGTCAGTGTGATGCTAAGATTGTATTAGGATATATATATATAATTACGATCATCATTAATTTAGCGATGAACGCGTTTATTATTTCTGCCGATTTTCTGTTTAAGGTGCATTTAAATCGATTATTGGAACTTCAGTCGCAGCTGGGAAATTACGAAATAATCAGGCCTGGTAGACAATTTATAAAAGCCGGCGAATTATACAAGTTGTCACGGAAAGGCCTGCAATTGCGTTATTTCATTTTGGTAAGTTGAAGATATTTATTTCCGTTAATTGTCGATGCATTTTATAAATGTACCAGCTGAAATATCCAGTGTCGCCTAAATACATTTCAACTATACATAAAATAGTATTAAATATAATAATAAACATAAAAAACAACTACTTAGCAGTGTTAGATTTATTATTCGATTAAAATAATGGCAACAACACAATAATAGCGATTGGAAAACTGATGATTTTTTTATGCGCTTTATATTAACTTCACTGGTAACTTTGTATGTTTTTAATGGAATTTCGGAATCCATTTTTCACCCACTTCCCGATGTCCGAATGGTTTGAAATTTTTACTAATTATCAAAACCCGATGACAATGCAATATTATGCAGCAAAAAAAAAGCATCTACACCCAAAAATAAATTTAAAAAATGTAAATATTTATAAACGGAATAGTTTTTATTTTCCGCGAAAATACGGCAACTTTTGATGAAAGTAACGGGTCCTCAGCTGGTTTCATTATGTTTTCCGCCGCATCGATAATTTTTTTAAATCTTTATTTTATTTGAATGCATTTTTTTTTTTGTAACACTTCATCGATAAAAATCCGTATGGGGAGTCGCAACAATAAATTATATAATAAAACTTTCCTCGACAATCAGTGATGAAACCTGGAACAAAATCGGTTCAGTTGTGCTTTTCCCGCAGTTTCGTCCGCGTATTTTCTAAAATATTCTGATAAAATATTTTTTTTTTTTTTTTTTTTTTGTAACATTATTAACATATTGTATAGTTACAAAAAAAACAACAACAAATTAATACTTCCGATTATGCAGTAATGCACAATACCGTGTGTCTATGTTATAAAGCTGTTTATAATAAAATACCCGGCAGAACTTAAATCCCTTTAACTTGCGATTCATCTATTTTTTTTTAGTGGAATTTTTCCATAAACTTTCTTTGGAGTACATCAGGTACAATCTGACGAAATTCCATTGCAGTCGGATAAGCGGTTATATGTAGATAGATAGATAGGTAGATAGATAATCGGGTGCGTTTACGTTTGAAATTTTATGATTATATGTTTATATATTCAGTGTTGGCAATATTTTTGGTTATAAGATATGAACTATCCGAACCTTCTTTACTAGTCGGGAAGAATTTTATTTTAATCTTGTAGATATTATAATTATTAAAGTTTTGGGAAATCATTGATTCTAAAATTTTGGAATTACCGTTTTATAAAGACATTTATTTTTTTTTTACAAGATCTCTTCCTTTTTAACATCTTTTGATATTCGTAAATTTAATTCTTACTGGACGGCGGCAATATGACGAAGAAAGCCCAGATATAATACTTGCATTCACGATATATTTACTCGTCATGTTGAACATCCATATCCGTGAAATTTTATATTACACTTTTCGTACTATAAACCCTTACTGAGTATTACCGATGGAATCATCGATGTAATCTTTATTATGGATTCAAAAATAAAAATTAGTAGTGTTATCGATTATATTAACAATTATGATCATTGAAATCGTCTTTAATCATGCTTCATTAACCATAAATTTCATTATTAATAAATAAAACGATTAATGTTACATTAAGTACAGTTATATAAAAATCTTCGATGTAAAACGAGAACGCCCTGGCACATTGCTGTTTTTTTGTTGTTTTTTTTTTTTTGGGCTCGTCAACCAGGGGCCTCATTCAGAAACAATAGGAAGAAGAATTAAAATAATTAGATCTTAATTATATCGAAAATAGCTAAAATAAAGGAACCAATGGCAGGAACAACAGACCGAGAAGAAAAGGACAGGACATAGGAAGCACAATAGGGAATGGGAAGCCTTAACTTTAAGAGGAGTAAATAAAGGGAAGAGTGTTCCGCAGAAAAAGCATAACACTCAAAGAAAATGTGATTAGCATCACAGACAACTGCTTTGTTAGGATGTAGAGGACAATAGGAAGAGGAAACCAAAGAGAGACGATAGCGGGAAGAGGGCAATAAAGTGTGATTGAAGTTAGGCGAATAATAGGGACAATAACAGAACGTGGAAGAGAAGGTCGTCGCGATAGCCTAATTGCTAGAGCGCTTGACTTCCGATATGGAGGTCGTGGGTTCGATCCCGAGCGACGAACTTATTACAAGAATTAAATAAAAAATAAATAATCGCTAATAATCACGTGGAAGGCAATGGAAAACCACCACGTACAACATCATACGCCCGCTAGGTCAGTACACAGCAGACATAAATAGGACTGCACTTGTATATGCCGATATAAATCAAACGATTACTAATCAGTTCCGAATGTAGTCTTGCGTGTTGTGTACACCTGCGTAGTGCATATAATAATTGCCTGGTACACAACCTATAATATCGGTACAGCTAAAAGTGTACGAATAGGTTGCGCCAACGCGCTATGTAGCGTACGGCACCTTAAGAAGAAGGAAGAGAACAGAATTCTGAGAACCAAGGATTAACAGGAAGGTTAGGTTGAATTGAGAGGTAGAAGGAACGATCATTGATAAAATAAGAAGGGTACATATCCGACTAAAATTTGAAATTTCTTACTTAAGGACAATAGATTAGTACTAGAGATCTTTTTAAAGTAAAAGCGGGAACAGGCAGCAACCTGAGCTAAAGGATCCGGCATTTCGTTACCCTCGATGCCTCTATGACGAGGAACCCACAGCAGATCAACATGGACAGAGTGATAAAAAAAACGGTTGTGAATGAGAAATCGTATACGAAGAATGATGAAGTCTGAAGAGGGAATGGGAAAAGAGGTAAACTGATTGCCTGAAGGAACTTGTAGAGTCGGACACTTTGCTGTTGAAAGTATAGAAGTGTGAAACACGTTTTTTAAGGGATGTTTAAAATGTCTAATAAATTGTTCACTATTAGAGTATGAGAGGGATTATGCTAAATGTGTAAATTGACGCGCGATCCAGTTGTTGCCCTTATTGAACGAGGAATTTATTATTTTTTTTACCGACTTTCAAAAAGAAGGAGGGATTACACGTTCGCCGTATATGGTATTTTTTTTTAATTTTTATGTTTGTTCGCGCATAACTTACCGATTTTACTGATTCTTTGTCCATTAGAAAGTATACCATTCAGCAGTGGTACCATGCGAGTACTGATGAAAATTTGTGAACATAAACCGAGTATTCGTCAAAAAACGTGGAAAAATGTGGTCCCTTTAGATCATTTTTTTTTCTTATTATTTTTTATTAGTACACCCTGTCAAGAAAGTATCGGGAATTGTCAATTTAAATCTCCCGGGTAATAGCTAGGCAGATAATTTTTTTTTTCCAGGTTGGTACAACAGTTTTGTATTATGATGCCTATTTTTAGCGCGATCTGTCAACCAGTGTGTTTACAGCAGCTGTTAAAATCAGTCGACCTTGAAGTGTTTTGTCGAAGTTTTACAATGAGTGAAAATATTGAACAACGTACTTGTGTTAAATTCTGTGTTTCGAACGAAATTTCTTGTGCCGATACACTGAAAATGTTACAGAAGGCTTTTGGTGAATCTGCTTTATCAAAAACGCGGGTTTACGAGTGGTACAGAGCGTTCAAGGATGGTCGGGAGACGGTCGAAGACATGCCTCGCTCTGGACGGCCTTCAACGAGTGTGACCGATGATAACGTCGATAAAATCAAGGAAATCGTTGCTGAAAATTGCCATGTGAGCTTGAGAGAGATGGCTCATGGATTGGGCATGTCACACGAGAGCGTACGTACGATTGTGCACGAAAAATTGGGTATGCAACGCGTTGCGGCTCGGCTTGTTCCGAAAGACCTGAATTTCTTTCAAAAAAAGTACCGAGAACAGGTAGCTGCAGACATGCTGGATCGAGCCAATTTGGATCCTACCTTCTTGGAAAAGATAATTACTGGTGACGAGACATGGGTGTACGAGTACGACACGCTTACGAACCAGCAATCGTCCGAATGGCGGCCAATTGGCGCGCCAAAGCCGAAAAAACCTCGCCAAAGCCGATCGAAAGTGAAGATCATGTTGATTGTTTTCTTCGATATTCGAGGCGTGGTACACTATGAATATGTGCCAGCCGGACAGACAGTCACCAAAGAGTTTTACTTAAGTGTTTTGAGACGTTTGAGAGAGGCTATCCGTCGTAAACGTAACGATTTGTGGGTCGACAATTCTTGGATTCTCCATCACGATAATGCGCCGTCTCACAAAGCCATAATTGTGAATGAGTTTTTGGCCAAACACTCGGTAAATATCATCGAACAACCGCCGTATTCACCAGATTTAGCACCCTGCGACTTCTTCCTATTCTCAAAACTCAAATTTCCGCTACGGGGAATGCGCTTCGAATCGATTGATGACATCAAGACGAATGCGACGTGAGAGCTAAAGGCCATCCCGGAAACCGCCTATCAGAAGTGCTTTGCCGAGTGGAAAAAGCGTTGGCATATGTGCATCGCTTCGAATGGATGTTATTTTGAAGGTGACAAAATAAATTTGGATGAAAATTAAAAATTGTTCGTTTTATTTAACAATTCCCGATACTTTCTTGACAGGGTGTATATCAGAGGGGATTGACTTAAAATACTATCAGTTTGCCAAAATAGTTTTGAATAAGGAAAACGATTATATATTTTGATGTTTTCAGCATAAAATATGAATAATAATGTGACAAAAAAGTTAATTTTTAGCAAGAAAAAGAATTTAAATATAATGCTAAAAGTTGTGAAATAAAATGTTTTTTTTTTTTAAAAAAAAAAAAAGACACTAACTTCAAGATTTGTTAAAAAAATTTAATAAAAATTCACTAAAAAGTAAAAAAATAATTCGATAAAAAAAATATCTCAGAGTGATACAACCAACGACGAGGTGATATTATCGTAATTCTTATACAACATTAACTTTTTGGAGTCGGCATCAAATTCATATTACAGTAATAATTGGAAACTGCATTAAATATTTATCAAATTGTTCTTAGCTATTGTAAAATGAATTTGATGCCGACTCCAAAAAGTTAATGTATAAGAATTACGATAATATCCTTTAAATCAGTCTGAAATATATTTTTATCGAATTATTTTTTACTTTTTAATGCATTTTTATTAAATTTTTATAATAAATCTAGAAGTTGGTATTTTTTTTTTTTTTTTTAAACATTTCTTTCTTAAATTTATTTGCTTAGCTTTCAAGTGCGGAAACAACTGCTAAAAATTATTATTAATAGATAACGGACGAGATATGAAGTTTTAGATTTTAGTACTGATCAAGACCGACTAGGTAAGTTTACAGAAGAATTTAAATTTAAACAAGGAAAAGTGAAAGGAGGATATCGTATCACCGTATTAAGGATAAAAAATGTAATACGATATTTACTGGCATTTAATATTAACACTTTTATTATTATTATTATCAAATAATAAATAAATATTTTACATATATATACATATATATATATATATATATATATATATATATATATATATATATTAAGAAACACATTCTAAAATAAAAAAGTACAGCTTATTTACCATTTACATGCTCTAATAATTTTCATTGGTAAAAGATATTTATAATTTACGTGTTTCAAAATTTTCAGCTGAATGATTGTCTTCTTTATACCAATTACAACGGTTCGACCAGTAGTTTGAAAGTAAATTATGAATTACCGTTAACCGGAATGAAAATATCTATACCGCAAGTAGAAGATTATCATAATGAATTCAGTATTATTACCATTACCCGAAGTTTTACTATTGTAGCCAAGTAAGTTTTATTTTTTTGTTGATACAGATTAAATTGTAGAGCGCACTATTTATTATAATAACTAATTTCGATCTGGGATTTGGTTGTAGCAGGATACTTGAAAAAATTTATTAATTAACAGTAGATGAGAGCCTAGTTCGAGCAATAAAATTCGAAGCATAAGAGAAAACTGACCATTTTAAGTCATTAAATATAATGACGTCATAACAGTTTTATAGTTCGTTGATTATAATCTGCACATTTTAATTTCGTCTCTGTGACATTACGGATGGCTTACATGCGATAATAAATTTGTTTATAAAATTTAATAATAATTTAAAATGTTTTATTATGATAGATATGTTCAGTTGTATGTACTAATGGCAAAAATATGGTTTACCATTTAAGGAAAAAACAAAAAACGCATGTGATTTCACACTAAGCCAATTTCAGTTGCGTCGGATGGATTTAGACTCAGCCAAATTGTTTAATAGGGGATACCGGTGGACAATTAAAACTGTAGAGAACAATTGAAACACTCTTCGAAATAATACTGCCAGTAATTTTTTTTTCTCGTGTAAACACTGATATGAATTGTTTCAAACATATAGTTTGCAATTACTACTCGTTCATTGACTAAAACCGGCAGTAATCACGTGTAGAATAGTTAAAAGAGTTTAGCGTTGTGTTTGAAAAATTTTGTACTGCGATTATAATACACCGGAAAAAAAAAAAGATAAATATCCGATTTTTAAAATATTTATTATATATTTCAATGTTTTATCTGTTGATAGTGTGCTATTAGTATTTGTAAACATTTTAGTAAATTTAGAGAACATGATGATCTTATTAAATTACCTACCATGGGAACAATTGAAACAGTAAATGAACGTATAAAATTATACGTTATGTGTTCTTCAAGCTCTTTTCCCTTATTTCCCCACATAGTTCGTTTCTGAATTGGTTAATTTTTACAATCGTACGAGAAATTGTTGCTCGTAAATAGTATCGTTTATAAAAGCAATTGACAAAAATGTTGTTATTAAATAGTATAAAAACTGTGAAAAGTTAATTTTAAATGTGAAGCCAGAAAGTTACAACATCATTTAAAATCCTTGAACCAAAACAAACAGACAGAACAAAAATATTAATTATTCCTTTAACCGGTTAGAGGCCGCGCGATCCGTATCAATATTAACCGGGAAAAAAAAAAAAAACCAAAAAAAACATTCGATGAAGAATTTGACTGATTAGTAATATGAATCATCTCCATCTGTTTTTGTACCTAGCGGAACTCTTAAATATGCGCCGCAAGAGTTTATTTATTTGGAATATCGGGCGATAGTGCAGAGTAGACCTCTCTGTTTTAGTTATAGTAGTGGCTTATCACAACTTTTTCCAACGTCTCCGTTCATTTACATTTGCATTTGTGCTTGCTTTCGAACATTTATCTATCACCTTAAATGTTACTTGATATAATTCGAATCATCGTACTTAGTAGTCCCGTTTAAAAATAATAAAAAAAAAAAAAATCTCCAGTTTATTTGTATTTATACTAGTCCTGTTTCGAATTATTTAAGTTCCAGGCTACCATCTTGTATTTTCGCTTCTACAACGATAGCAAAAAAAAGAAAAATATAATAGTGACCGCCGACAAACTGCGTATATTTCTTTCAATTGGCTCTTTATACTTATGGGTGCATTAATGAGTAGTTGAGAAAAACTTTTAAAAACGAACAGTGAATTATAGTTTAGTTCCTGTCCATCGCTATATCACCACGGGCCTGAAAGAAAATATATTTTTCCAAAAATTTAATCTTTCGCCGCTCTGAGAGTCCAATTTTGAAGTTAGAAAACCCGGATGCTCCGAATTAGAGAAATATACGGGAATATGCGTGGTGTTGTTAATTCAATATTTTCCACCATAATACTGGCGCCCTTAAAGGAAGGGGCTACACATCATTTATCGTACGTTTTTGAACTTTTCACTAGCTTCGATGGTTTCGTTAAGAAAATGGAAGTATGGTCTTGTTACCGGTAAATAACGATCTTTCCCTATTTATTATATATCACACGCTCTGAAATAAAATACTTTGTTTCCAAAATTTCGACGCCCTCAGAGTCTTCATATAAAATTGTCAGCTCGACTGTACGTTTTCTCTAAAGCACTTTTTTATGCGTATGTTTGAGATACATTTTGATTTCTTAACATTTTCACTCGGACTATTACTTTCGCAAATGGACATTTTAGCTGTTTTTTTTTGTTTTTTTTTGCGTAAAGGGTGAGGGGTGCAAAATAATTCTTTATCGGTAATTTTTTTATTTTATAAAAGAGCTTCTGCGTTTTGTTTCAAATTTTAAATTACACTTTTAAAGGGTTATATCTGGCGATGTGTTATGAATTTTTTAAGAGTGTTTTTTGAGGTTGCTTTAAATTCCATATTATATATTCTTGACCGTTTTTTGCGTTTTTTACCGCCCAGGGTATATTTTAAAGTTACCAGATTGTCATAAAGAAAAGTTTAATTGTGATTTATTTTTTTGCAGTTTATAAGTATCAAGCTGTTCCGAAGTTATTTTATATCATTTTAGTCTGATATTTCTGTCGCTTCCGAATCGTCTTATTAGGATTCCGTACAATATATATATATATGTGTACGGAATTCTAACAAGAAAACGTGCTAGACAGTATTTAAGTTGGGAAAATTGTATAATAAAATTTATACATAATAGGCAATGTGAGAGAATTTCTTAGGATTGTGGAAAACGGGTTGGATTGAAGGTTGCGCTCAAAATATGTTTTTTTTAAAATTTCAATACAATATAAGTTATAAATGTGACCTGCGTGTGTGTGTGTGTGTGTGTGTGTGTGTGTGTGTGTGTGTGTGTGTGTGTGTGTGTGTGTACGAGAGTGCAGTGTGCAATTGTAATATTAGTTATTTTTATCGCTCAAAAAAAAGAAAATTTTAATATATTAACTTTATATATTCATCATCGCGTTGCTTTATTGTTGTAAAAGCTAATAAATAAATAGCGGTTGAAAAATTGTACAAACGCTGCCTAAATATTGCGTTGTTAGCTTGAGTATGCTTTGTTTTTCTTCTCTTCAAAAACTAACTAATCGTTGACGGCGGAAGATAAGTTCTCGGTGGAACTACAGCTCTCGTGGTGGAAAATTTTTATTGTGCTTTGTTGATTTGTTCTTTTTATTTGCATATTATTGAACCATTGCTCCAGGACGTAATTGTTCACTGTTATTTAAAACATGTCACATGCTTTGAATTTTTCAATCATTTTATCGTCACTTTTTTTGTGCTATTTTAGTCAGTCGAACTTGATATATGCGAAATTTCGGTTATTTCACCTATAAAAGAAAGAAAAAAAACTGTGAATATACAAATAATCTTAGTTTATAATATATAATCTATTTTTTGAAATTTGCTTCATTTTCGTTTTTCTAATTAAATGATTCGTACTCCATGCTGCGGTGGTTTTGAATGCGGAAGCATTGTTAAATAAGCGCATTCTACTTCTTAAGATGGTTTTCATGAATTATTTCTGCGAAGAAAAGAAGAAAAAAGTGCAGAAATGAAGGTTAATGGATTAAAGTAAAATATACAAGTGTAATAAAATAAAACTTGGGAAGGAGATTGGATTATGGCTTAAAGAGAACCTATTGTGTAAGTTGATAATGCTTTGTAAAAAGGTATTGCGGGTAAAATAATCATACCGTTTTAAATTAAAATTAATAAAAGCCTAATCCACTTCTGTATTTTCAATAAATATAAACAAAATAAACATGAACAATGGAAATCGTGTCAATTCACAAAATAATTAAATACGTGTTTCGAGCATCGCATACTAACATAGCAATTATATTATGCGACTGAAAAACGTATTTTTTATTTATTTTTTGAACCAATGCATTTCTGTTTTGCGTGTTATTTTATTTATATTTTAAATAATCGTAAAGAATGGCGCTATGACAGTGACGATGACACAATAATTACGAAAAATCTACACAATAAAAGGAATAGTCGGAAAGAATCCACGTTGGAAAGCAAAACCTCGCACTGGCGTAAATTACTTTTTTTCGGCATTTTTTTTTTTTTTTGATTGTATATGTATAATCTTATTAATCAATTTTATAATTTACAGATCAGCTAACGAACGTGAAAAGTGGGTCAATACGTTACATGAAACCATCAAAGAGCACAATAAAAGACAACTGTCATTTGTAGGTCATCAATTACTGATTGACGGCTTGTTACCACAACCCCTGAATTTGGGTAAAGAGGTGAATATTACCATCCTCTCCTTATTGCATGCTATTTTTGTATTTATCAACTAATTTTTTACTGTCGATCGGCATTTTCGCTCCGTTTGGTGATGGCGGCCAGTGTGTAAGCTGGTCGAAACGTTAAGCGAACAAATTTCTTTTTAAAAATGCAGTTGTTTCCGAAAATTATTTATTATAAAATTGCTATTTATTAATTTTCTAATTAACTTTATCGCGATGTTATTCTAAAGTGACTATTCCTAACTTTCCTTACTGCATTCTTTTATAATTCCGATATGTGTATTCGTTAAAATCTCTAGTACGTCTCGAAAACGAATAATTATCATTACAATTCCATTTTAAAGCTACGATGATGATTTTCCACGTTTCCTGTCGGTTTTGATTGTGAAAACTTGCTAAACGATTTTCCCCCGGTGTTTTCATAAAGATTCAAAGAAGAGATTTTTGAAAGTCTATTGATTTATAATCAAATTAAATTAGAGTAGTTTCATCGGTAACAGTAAATGCAATAACGTAAAAGTTACCTTCCAGACCAAAAACTCGACTAACAAGGAATCAAAATAATACCCGTGTTACATTCATCCTAGAGGGATAAATCTACAAATCGACAATACAGATGATTACCGAGTTCTAATTAAATTAACGAGTACCATAGTCACATAATAAACGGAAAAAAAATTGGTATATGGAAGAGGGAAGTGAGGAAGTGGTTGAAAGAATGGTGCAAAGATTAAGGGGAATTTTGCTGCATCCTCTTTTCCATTTATTTTTATTGCTGCATTTTTTAGACCATCTATTTACCACATTTTCTTTTTCTTTTTTCTTTCCTGTACATTAATGTATGCAATGTCCAATATATAAGCGGCTCGGCTCCTATGTATGGGTGTATTATTGTGTAATTCATATATATATATATAGATATTTTTTATTTTTATTTTTTTGGTTTAATACGTTCGATCTAAGTAGTAAAAATGATTAATTGTAATTTTGTTTACTAGAATAAACGATAATACGAGTGTTCTGCACTCACGCAACGGGCATACTTGCCCGGTGAGACCCACAACTTATTTATTTATAAAAAAAAAAAAAAAAAAAAAAAAAAAAAAAACACGGCATCTTAAAAGTTTACATGCCAAAACTTAAATGAATACACCGATTGTTGGTCGATGTTTTGTCACCAAAATTATTCTCTAGTTATGGAGATGTTTGTTACTTTCATTTGCCTAGTAACCGGATAATTTTAAACTACCTTCCCCTTTCGGTCGAGCGAAAAAAAAGGCATATTTGTTTAACGTAATTAAAATTAGTTAATTTCAAAATTTATTCTCGACTTGTTCATTGTGTTATTAATAAACAGTTTAACTTTCTAAATGTAACTGATTTATTTTTATAAATTTCGTTTAAATATCTTGTGTTCAAACTTTTTTACATCATCATTAGCGAATAATTACTTTTCACCTTTTCACTTTATAGTAAAACTTATAATTAACTTGACCGTACTTTTATCTTTTTTTATCTTTTTTTTTTTTTATCTTTTTTTTGTTTTGTTTCGATTTAGTGATGATTAGCATTGACCGCCGTCCAACACACTCTTTTATTCGTTATTAAAAGTTCATTATTTTCTCTAATTGTTCTCTTTTTCTCTTAGTTGCTAGAGCGCTTGACTTCCGTTACGGAGGTCACGGGTTCGATCTCAGGTGACGACAGAACTTCTTATTACAACGAATTACAATTAAATACTCGGGCTAATAATCAATCACGTGGAAGGCAATGGCAAACATGCATACCATCATATGCGCGCTGGTTAGTACATAAAAGACACACACGGGGGACTGCACTTTTGTAAAACGATGTAAATCAAACGATTACTATAATCAGTGTTCCAAATATAGTCTTCTTGCGTGTGTGTACACATTCGTACTGCATATAACAATTGCTATGGACACTAATACTTATGTCTGTACAGCTGAGATGTACGAATAGGTAGTCGCCGACGTTCAGGAATTAAGTATGACACTATAAGAAGAAGAGATACACACAATAAATTATTACCATGCTTATTTAAATATATTACAGATTTTAATTCTATGGAATTCAATTTTTAATAATAGGTATCACTCACACGAAGACGTTGAAGTGATATATCGAGTTTGTCCTTTCTGTTGTTTAGATGGTGTCGTTTACCCACTGCATCGGTGGTTTCCTTTTATCTTTTTTTCGATACTCGTAAGATTTTTATTTCATCATTTTGAATAATCATTACGATCCTATTCTTTATCATACTTTAGTCTCGTGATCATTCTAATATGTAAGTAACGGGTTTTCAACAAAATGCCGATTATTTCTATAGCTCGTCAAATTACTTGTAATGGCTTTATATATTTTTTTTTGTAAACGTTCATATTTTAGGTGTCGCAGTCGTTACTGGCAACACATATTAATTTATCTCACTTTCGATTTGAGTTTAATTGATATTTTACTTCTTTTTCTTTCTTTGTAGTGGCATGCCGATTTTTTGAGCGTAGGCGACTATTTTTTTTTCCGTCTATTCTAGCTATACAGATATAGGTAGTGTACACTAGGTAGTTGTCGTATGCAAAGCTAGTGTGAACACGCAACACTACATTTAGAATTGATTGTAATCGTTTGTTATCGAGATACAAATACAGTCCTTAAGTGTGTGTCTGCCCATTACACATCAATCAGCGCACATATGGTAGTATACACATGGTGGTTTGCCATTGTCTCTTACACTTGATTATTAGCGGTTAATTTAGTTATTTATTTTGTAATTTCTACCGTCACCTGGGATCGAACTGTGAAGACTTCTGTAACGGAAGTCGAGTGCTCTAGCAACCAAGCTGTCGCCACGACCCTGATATTTTACAGTCACATATTAATGTGCACTTCAGTTTACTAAACACGTTTCCCATAATAATCTTTTCCGTCTTTTGACTTCATCGAACTAGTTTTCCTTTATGGTTTTAGTTTATTGACCTCAAGGTACATGAAATCTGTAACGTTTATAGTTCTGCATTTTCCATTTATGACATGATTTTCTTCGACTCCGTGCATTACTTTCATTTTTTAATTTTTATCTACAAACTAACTTTTGCAGATTTTTTTTTTCTTCAAATCCTTCAAGATTTATTTTAATTCTTCTTGGTTTCTTCCGGTTAATATTATTATCTGTATATTTCAGATTTAAATACCTGTAGCTGTTTACTTTTTTCTTCTCCAAAATTAAGTTTTCTTAAAAAAAAGTATTTTCCATAACGAAAGTAAATAGATTCGACGATAGAATATTATTTTGCTGCACTACTCTTTTTGTCAGTTTGCCGGAGCAGGCTATTCATGTAGTGAATGTAGCAATGGTGTTTTGAGTTATATTCCGGATAATTTCGCTATACCTTGAGTATATCATTATAGGCTGCAGTTTTTCAGGACTTTCTTTACAGCCAAATTTTCCACCGAATTAAAGGTTTTCTCATAGTAGATATTAGAGTATGGTGTATTCGTTCACTTTTTCTATGAGCAACTTTACTGTCAATAAGCGTTCTACAGTGTTAAATTCTTTCCTAAAATTCGTTTGTTCAATTGGCTGATAGTTATCTAGTTTTATTGTTATTCTTAGTAATATTTTTCTGAATGGTCTACGCACGTATTGAAGTCAGATTTGTCGGAATATAATTTTTAAGATTACTTGAAAAGTCGTACTGCAGTGGCGTTCTTCCACTGTTTTCGATTGTGGTATTTTTCCAAAGAATCGGTAAATAATTTTGGCAAGTCCTAAATAAACTTCCTACACTTTCATGTTTTATCATTTTCATGATCATTCCCGTCATGATCATAAGCGCCTTATTGTTCTTCATTTTTAGTGCGTCTTCAATTTCTTCTCTGGTTACTTCATGCAGCTCTCCTGATCCAGTATTTCGTAACTTCCACAGAAGGTTTTATGAATTACACGGGGGTGAGGGGTGGGGGGGGGCTACATTTGGTTTATAAAATTTCACATAAAAATTTTCAGCGTCATTTTTAATAGTTTGTTTTTATCGCATCAGTCGAAATTATGAAAATACATTTTCTTCTCTCTGGGCGTTGATAATGCAGAACATATTTCGCAGAGTCAATAAAACGATATATTTTTATCTTTGTTTTTCTGTTTGTTACAAGATTTTGTACAAAGATTCAAAAGTATTAATACATGTTTCGTATTACGTTAATTTAATATTTTTTAACTTTGTTATAAATTTTTGAAAAAAAAATTTACGATCTCTTGACCTTTTTTTTATTGTTTTTTTAAAATTTTTATACATATGTTTTATAGAATTTTAAATATTATTCTAAATTTGTGCAGATTGAATTTAATTGAAATTATTTTAAATCAGTTTAAACAAAGTGTTTAACAACACTAATGTGGATAATTTTATTTACTTAGGCTCCAGTGTGGATTCCAGATCACAGAGTTACAATGTGTCAGTTGTGTACAGCGGAATTTAAAGTAACTTTCCGTAGACATCATTGCAGAGCTTGTGGGAAGGTACTTACATATTTAATTTTGTAACGCATATTATTTAGTGCATACCGTGAAATTCGGTTATAACGACATTGAAGGGGATTGCCTCATGATGCTCCCACAATTCTTCTAATCTTAATCAATTCAATATTGTTCGCATTTCCATTCCTTCTAATTTTACTTGTCTGTTAAAGATAATTTCTCTACTAGCGATCTTCGCCACTTTTTCCACTCTTTTTTATTCAATTCTATCTCCTAACCATTTCTTATCCGTCGAGATTAGAATGTGCGATCTTCCTTATATGGGTTTGCTCAAATTACAGCAACAACGGGTCTTTATTTTTGTAAACTTCATTTTTTCTGACATTGTATTCCTCTTCAACGATTTCGCACCCACCTTCTCTTTGGGTCTACCCTTTTTGTACTCTAATATCGGTTTTAATTGGAATTGGTCAACCATTGAAGATTCCTCTTGATCACATTCGTATTCTTATTTCTTCACAAAATTTTTCTTTCCCTGCCTGCCTACCTTCTTAAATCCCTTCATTTTCCTCGATGAATTTTTTTCCAAAAACAAGTTAAACTCTGTTTCCTATTTCTAAATTTGATTCTGATCCTGTCCCGCAGGACAACTCTTCTAGATTCAATCATTAGTGCTTTTACGGCATTCTTTCTTTCTTGCATTGCTAAGAGTTCTAAAATAGTTGTCAAATGGGTTCATCTGATGGAATGAGCAATGCAATTGCGGCATTTGATTATAGTCGTGTTACCTTCAGAGTATTCCGTACCACCCGACATAGGAAAATTTCCTTGCTCATAAAAAGGCTAATGCTAAAGCGCGATTCATTTTTAAATCTTCTAAGGAATTATCTTGAAAAATGTTTTCCTCCTTTTCCATAACGTTTCATATAGTCATGTTTGGAAAATGGTCAGAGTTTTCAAATTTCCCTTCTCTAAACCTCTTCCTTCTTTTAACATGCTAGTTTATAACGTACTACCTATCATTGATTTTGCAGCGTTCACTTATATTCTAAATGACAGTGAATTATGTCTTCCCGCTTTTCCAGAATATTTTCTTTCGCGCTTCCTAACTCCTGTTTTTAATGTCAGTGAATTAAAGCATATTCCCCGCGAAATAAACTTCCCAGCTTCACTTCTGGTCTTAGCGGTAATCTTTTCTTTTCCCAGGAATATATCTGATATTTCTTTTACATTTCTTTTTACCATTTTTAATTCTATTTTTTTTCTCGAAGAGAGTTACCCTTCTCTTTTTGAATTTTTTTATTATCGTGTCTAGTATTAAAAAAAAAATTTTGCAGTCCTAGTTCCTGAACATATTGCCGCCGGAAATTATTTGAGAGCATGCTTTATGAGCGTCTTGTTTAGCGGTTTAAATATAAACGTACTTCCTTCTAATATTTCGAAGGTCCGGCTGACTATGTTAATCTTTTTGTCTCTAGTATATGTAACATACGAATATCTTTGATCAATAAGCGGTTAATCTTGGCTAATTTCGCAGATGTTTCCAATGCCTTTGATAATGTGCATCTTCCCAATTTTTGAGATAGAATGTTAGCAATTAGCAGTCCAATAATTGCTTCTGTTACCAATCTTATATTGAATTGAGTAACCTGTTTTATTGCTCCATTGGTATGAGAAATATATTCCGCAGCCATCTACAAAGTTCCTGCCCCAGTCCTAAACATTTCGATGTCTATACTATTTCTGCAGCGTCACTTTCTATGAATTGCTCCTTTTTTTTTATCTTTGTTGATGACATTTTGCTT
Source organism: Icerya purchasi (assembly GCA_039619475.1). NCBI lineage: Eukaryota > Metazoa > Arthropoda > Insecta > Hemiptera > Monophlebidae > Icerya > Icerya purchasi. The sequence continues at coordinate 518,024,404 of CM077115.1, read as the reverse complement.
TTCTCTTCTTCCTCAAAAAAAAATATTCTAACCGTGAATGATGAGATTAGTCGCCTCTTTGCTATGTTGGGCCATTCCCTCGCCCCGTTACTATCTTCTCACTTCCCCTGACAAAATCTTTCTGTACTGTTTTTTCTCTTTGTCCTTATAATTTTACTTTATATATTAATTACAACGTAATTCTTAGGCTACTCCCGATTAGAAAAAACGTGTTCTAATTTTATGTAACGTTTGTAATATTTCAAATTAGATTTTATAACGAAAAAATGCCACAATTTTATGTGACGCCTAATTTTATGTAATGAAAGTTAAATGTTAGGATAAGTTTTTTGTGATTATGTTATTTTTTTTTGTGTCGATGCCGATAAGAATTACGTTGTAAATGTTGATCATTTTATGCAAAGTATAGAAGAGAAAACGACAAAAATGTAAATAAGAGGGGTCAAAGGCCAAAATGCCCGAGTATATATATATATATATATATATATATGTGTGTATATATATATATATATATATGTATATATATATATATTAATTATAACGCAATTCTTAGGCTACTTCCCATTAGACAAATTTCCTAAAAACATGTCCCAAAAAATGTCCGAATTTTATGTAACGTTTGTTGTATTTTATAGGATTTTTGTGATTATGTTATTATATTCATATAGACCGATTTAGAATTACGTTGTAAATTTTGATCATTTTATACAAAGTATAGAAGAGAAAGGGACAGAAATGCAAGCAAGACGGGTCACGGATCACAGCCCCTTGCGAGGCCAAAATGGCCGAGTTATATATATATATATATATGTACTTATCCTTGATATAGGTTGCTTCTATTATCTTGACCTATTCATTAATAGATGTCTGACCTTTTTTGGAATATTAATTTCCTTTTCCCTTCTGCTTTTAAAAGAGTTTTTGAAAATCTTTTCCCCTATAAAATGAAGAGGTTACCCTTATTCCCTATTTCCTCTTCAAATTTGATTACAGTTCCTTTATTTATGGTAATACTTCAAAATCTCTTTGTCTAAACTAGATACAATTCAAAATTCTTGTCTTCATTTTTACCTTAGCGTTCTTGAGTCCTTTTCATTCTTAATATTACTTACTGAATCAAATTCGCCTCCTTTATTTATTCGTAAATCATATTTAGGATATTGTTAACGTCTTCTGACCTTTTTCGATCCTACTACTTTATTAAGAAGAAATGGCGTTTTACTATAAAGAATATTTCCACCTTCGTACATATCTCTTTATATTTTAGTTCCTATTTGTCTTATTTAATTACTTCCTATAATCTTCCTTACTATAATACCATTAATTCCCTATTTTCTTTGCATATATGTATTTTTCCGTGATTTCTCGAGGGATTCTAGTGGAGTTAGAACTTCTATCATTCTCTTGAAACAGATTTCTCTGAATTTTTCAGATTTTCTTCCTTTTACTCAATATTTAGAGCCGAACATTTCTTTCCGTTGCTCTCGTTCTTTTCTAATAAATTATCTTTCTGCTTGTCTATTCAACCTAATCTTCCGTTTTACCCATAGTTCTATATTTTTTCTTTACTCCGACGTTCTGCTGTCGTTTCTATTGTTCGCTTACGCTTTAACTACATTCCTATCACATTTATCGCACTTTCGTTTTTTCTGAACAATTGCCCTCTTCATTCAAATGACCAAGTTTTCTGTGATTTCAATCATATTCTCTTTGAAAGTTTTTCTCTCTGAAGTGAACATTCTATTTTTCATTTTCATACCATAAATTTTGGGTTTCCTATCGTTCGTTGTGCTTCTTTTGTCTCGAAGTTTCCTTCTTATATACACTAAGGTATTATAAGTTTTCTACCTAACTGTCGACAAATATTATTCGTGAATCTTTTATAACTTTTATAACTCATTACAAAAAAAAAAAACAAAAACGAACGTGACTAATTTTTAGACTAAATTCACGAAAGAAATTTAATAGAGTAAGAAATTCGCAACATCTGTAATTCAGTAATAAACTATTCCTTTCGATCTAAAGTCGTTTGTGAAATAAACAGTAGTATTAATATCTAAACTAAAGAAGGACGAAAAAAATCATGATTCCTATTTTAATTAGATGTCGAGGTGTTACAATAAAATGTAATAACTATTCTAGTATGTACTGTTTTGCGTAACTGACTGTACATTTATAAATGTGTAGGTAGTTTGTGGTCCATGTTCGGATAATAAAGCTCCATTGCAGTATATGAATTTTCAAGCTGCTAGAGTATGTGATGAATGTTACCAGTATTTATTGAAAGGTAAATTTTAATTTTCAAGATATTTTTACTATCCTAAATGCTTGATGTTTATTGTTGTCATACAGTCTGTTTGGCTAATATTAGTATTGTAAGTAATGAAAATTATCTCAGTTGGGGCCGGCTGTGTAATGCGATATAATTTATAACTCTAAAAGTAAAATCGTTTATAATCTTATATAATTTATGCAGCTTATGAGACTCTACGCAATCAACATAATAAGCTCAGTATACAAATTTTTATATATAAAAAAACGAATACATACTAACCAGTTTTATTAATTATTATTCATAATACAGTGATTGCATAATATACGATGTAAATATAAAGTTACTAAGATGACGAAACGACATTATTTTAACGATGTTATATTTACTTAACGCATATATTGTGCTATTTTTAAAAATAATAATAATCGAAATTTAATAATAGATACAAATTTGTGTATATTGTCTCTTTATATTTAAGTTGTAGATAGTAAAGTCCATTTTCTGTTATTATTTTATTAAAAATATTATAAAAAACACGTATTACAGAAAATAATATTTTAAAATGTTAAAAAGAGCCGATATGTTTCGGAGTTACATGATTATGGAGTACGTAACTCCAAAACATATCGGCTCTTTTTAACATTTTAAAATATAATTTTCTGTAATACGTGTTTTTTATAATATTTTTAATATATTGTCTCTATTAATCCGTAAAATCTAAGAATCCTAATCGTTTATTTTTCATGTTTCTACTCTTATTCTTAGGCAGCATGGTAGCCTAGCGGTTAAGGTGCTTGGCTACCAAATCAGAGGTGTCATAGGTTATCGAGACTTGCCTCGTCCCGGATCCAAATCGATCCCAAGTTTATACCTAATCTGGGATAATTGGGTACCAGAGAAATCTAGGAAAGTAAAGGCGGATCCCAAGTAGAAAGGAACTGGCCCCAGTATTTTCATCAGACCTATTAGGCTTAGTACATTGTGAACCTTAACTTCCCAATACCCGACGCCCTGTTAAAGGGTATGGGACTTAGTTTACTTTACTCCTATTCTTATGTAAAACATACCGAGTATGTATTTATTGTAATAATTTTGCAAAGTCCTCGATTGTGATCAATTATTGATCTGATTTACGCGACTCAGTCCCTCTACGATTAATTAAGTTACCCTGTTTCTTCGGGTGAGTTTTATTTGCTTGAAGAATTATTATTTTAAAGGAGGAGGCAAGTGCTCAGAAATCGAAATGAAACTAAAGCAACGCGGCGGGAAGTGTCTATCGCGGGAAATGCCTACTCCGCGGTGGCTACTACTCGAAGAACCGCGGCCAGGTGGAGAACAGAGCGTAAGAAATAAATTAAATGATCAACCTTTACTTTAATAAAATGTTACTCCTTGAAATACGTTGACTGTAAAAATGCCGGATTAGAAATATCGCGGGCTGGAAATTATGTGAATTGCTTGCAGTACGAAGACATTATGATTGAAAACTTGCGACAAATCACAAAAATACGGCAAAATTAACGGCGGCCGGCTTCCATGGCGCAGTTGGTTAGCTACTAGTGTTTCCTTCAGGTAGGATCTGGCTTGAAACCTGCTACTACACACTGAAAATATAGGTAAATTGCCCATAGTTGACAAGTCCAAAAAGAAACGATTTAGTTTTTACGCGCGACTGAAAGCTAAGTCGTGTCGAGGACACGCTGTTCGACTAACTTTACTCGTGCGTGTGCAAGCACGCCTGTGTAAAGATCAGCTCACACTCATCACCATTCTTCGTTGCAACTCTGTAAAATTTAGTGCAGTTAGAACTGCAGCACTCTCTCCGACAGCGTGTCAGCAGATCAAAAATAGAACCATCTCTTCCCTGTTTATAAGAAGGAACATTCTTGCTGATTGAAATTTGCTTCAATACTATAATTACCGATTCCCATATTTATTACATAGCAGGTCAAAGATATCAGCACCTACTGGAGATTTATTTCTTCTAAGCTCCTATTATCAGTAAAAATAATTTCGATATCTTTCATAAATATAACCCCATTTTCATTCCTAAAATTCCATCTCTTTATTTCTCTCTAATACGATTTCTATTAATTTGGTAACGATAAATATTGACATTACGTTACTGTTAAAAATTGAAGACACAAATCTATCGATATTCGAACCGTGATTCGAGAATTTTAATAATAATGAGTACCCAGACAGCATTAAAGTATTTACAGATGGTGCTGAGTTCACGAGTCCCCAATAACCTCACCGATTTCTTCGCCTTCATTGTATTTAACATCATGATTTAAAAATTAAAATTTCTTCCGAAGGTATCTTACCGCTGAACTACTGGCTATTGATAAAATAGCCTGAGTGTTTTGACTGCACTAGACCATAACTTTTTAAATTATAAATGTCACCCGTTTATTTGTGACATTACGACTAAATATCTCCAAATTCGTAATAACAATGGCCGTTTTTAAACCTTTGTTGGATCTTCAGCCATCACGGGTTTAGGGTAAATGATTCTGTTGACAACGGTACTAAAATCGCCGTTTCGGATGGAATTGTGTTTCTTTTTATTCCCTCTACAGACTATATCAAAGAATTCGTATGCCTTGAGTTTTTATAAAGTAGACACCGTGATATTGTTCAGTGTGGTTTTCCTCTCTTTCCGCGGTATTTTAAAATCCCTAGGCCTATACATGGTCATCTTATTCTCAAGTATGTTATTGCGATCTGTAGATTCCATTTAGGACACTCCCACATGACATTAAATTTCGCGGATTCCGTTGGGTGTAATAATAATCCTATGAGGTCAATTTTTATTAATGACATTTATAACTTGCTGTTCAGTTGCGGTAGATTCGAACACATTAGAAAAACGTTTCATGTAAAATTAGCGTAGTTGAGTAGACATTAGTGATGTGTTGAGGTTGTTACGTCTTCGAATATGGATCCGGAATTGAATTGCAGGTTCGAAAATTGCATCTCGGATACGTATTCATATCGGAGACTCATATGGATCAGGTGTTTACGTACTCAGTTCACTCAACACTGACATTAATTTGCACTGGTCGTCGACGCCGCCTATACACCACTATTAGGTTAGATTACGTGTGTTAGAAAGAGAGAAGAAAATTGCAAAATTGCTAATTCATAAGTGTAATCATAGAAAAAGTTGTGGCTACAGAAAAAACGGTAAAGTTTCTTTCCAATTCCGATACTATCATTTTTCACTTTTCTAGCTGATCTGCAGATTTCTGCTCCAAGGATTTATTTCGTATGAGAAACGCAAAGAAAGGACAGATGGTCTACTCCTCTATGTTGAAGGTCTATATTTCAGCTTCTGTAGCGAAATTGCGAGTAACAATTCATCTTTCTTTCTGAATGTTTTACCAGTTTTATTAGCTGGCAGAGTCGAACCACCGGAGTTGAATGAGTCCATAATACCTTCCTGTAAGAGAAACAAGATCCGAAAACAGATTTGTATTATTAATGCGCATAATACATTTTTATTATAAACGTTGTCACGAATTCGGCATTTGTATAGGTTAATGAATAGTATGCAAAAATAATATAATTATTTCATTTCAATATGGTATTACAACATACACTTGTTCGATGCAATGCAAAAACTATTCTGATTAATCTCGGAACGTTCAGATCGATGTACAAATTTAATTGTCTTATACTCGTAGAAAATTATTAGTAAAATTAAAAATTTTTGAATACGAGGTTTTTGACTAGTTTTTTTTTTTTTTTTTTTTTTTTTGGTGATCTTTTATTGGAAATATTACTGAAATTCTAATTATAATGATACAAAATTAATTTCTAAATTTCACTCGATAGTTTGATATTATAAATTTTAAATAATGTTACGGGAAAAAAAAGATTGTTCAATCACTTATGAAAGTTTTGTTCTTCTCTTTAGACAAAACTTACGGTACGATGATCAAACTTAACACATCAATAAAAGCGATTTGTCTTCTTTTTAAATAAAAGGACGGGCTCGACAAATAAAACGCGCTAATTTTATAAAAATTTGATATATGCGGTTTAAATATTTCAGCTTCTCATTTCGATATTATTCTCCTTTCTATATGTAATGTACTAATTTTGTTTTTGTTAAAATAACGCTTTCTTTATTTTGACGATTGGTTTTTAAAAAATCCACATTTAAAAAAGTAAAAATTTGTATACAGAGATATGTGTTTTATATAGTTAAAAAATTTCTAAATTTCCTCCTTCTTCGAATGCACATATGTGTTAAATGTTTTACATTGATATCACTTTTAAAGTAGTTTGTGTTACATTTCAAAATATGATGAAATTCTGTTTTTAACGGTATTTTTCTTTGAACTTCGTTCACCGTTTTTTTTATTCATTTCTTATATTTCCTTTTCAGCAATACGTGTAGCATTTTATTCGTTTACAACAATGCAGTTTTAATTTTTTTTTTTTTTTTTTTTTCGTTTTTTAATATGTTCTATACCAGCGATATTTTATGTTATTTTAATTTTTTTTAATTTAATTTTTTAGAGTTTGAAGAATCGTCTGATGCTATTGTAAAGAGTCATTTTGGGTCATTAGATGATGATATGAACGTTTTAGTTTCTAAGAACATCAGAGTTTCTTTCAAAAAGCACGAATCTGATCCTTCCAGAAAATTACGTAAACATATTCCTATGAGACTGAAAGAGGTATTTTATTCATGATCTTAATGATATGTTTTATTTTTTATTAGAAAACTGCGCGCGCCCTTAATATTAAATATTAGGTTGACAATAAAATTTGTAATAAGCATTAGAAATAAAATTATTTTCGGTAAATACCATGTTAATAAACTTATTTGATTGATAAGTTAATATTGATATCATGCATCCTTTCTGTCATTTTATACAATTGAATAGCAGAATTACACCAGTAATTAACACGAGTATATTAAATAATAAATATTGAAAACATCGATATGTTTTTCAGAGCAAAGTTTTATATTCATGGTGTGATAAGGAACAAAAACAAACTATTTCTCTTTTGTTTTTGTTCCTTATCACAGCATGAAAATGGAGCTTTGCTCCGAAATATGTCGGTGTTTTTAATATTTATTATTTAATATACTCGTGTTAATTACTGATGCAATGCTGCTGTTCAACTATATTATTTGATTGATGTTTTAGATAGCTTACATAACCGTCATTAGAATCAACTAAACTGACTGAACTATTATTGAGTTGATTCGGTTGATTGTTGGTGTAAGCTATCCGAAACGTCAATCAACTAATTTTATTAACATAGTGTTTACCGAAAATAATTTTATTTTTAACACTATCTACCTTGGAAGTTTCAGATTTTTAATTTATAATAAGCAGTTACAAAATAGAAAAATTCGAAGAAAAGTTGGGTGATATATCCATCCTTTTTTCATTAATCGATACATATATATATATATATATATATATATATATATATATATATATATATATATATGTACAGAAATTTATTTAATATTTTCATAAATACTTTCGACGGATCGGTTTTGCGTGGCATTAAAGGCGATTTTCATATTGATATGAATTCAGTGCTTTCGCCGCAATTAAAATAATTGCGGCCAAATGCCTATTTTATTTTGATCTGTCGAATATTTCGTCTCAACTGCTGCGATAGATGTTCAACCGAACCTAAAATTTCCGTGGTCTATGATGCCCAATTCGAGGAACGTTTTTATATACATAGAGATAGCGATCGCGGTTACTGCACATTTTTTGGACAAATGTAAATACCCGATTATATCCGCAATGGATGAGCGCTGACTATTGTTATTTATATATCAAGCGACACGGAATTACGAGTACATTATATATGAGATCTTGAATTTTCAGGCAGTTGTTTTCTTTTTGATTGTTTCTTCGCTGTTAGAGTATATATATAATTTTGTTTTTAATGTTTATGTTGCGATCTTTTCTGCCTAGTCGTTACGTACGAATCTCTGTCTGTAAATAGGATTTTTTTTTATCTATTTGGAACGAGTTAAATCAATATTTCTTCTATTAGTATACTTGCTTAAACGGGGGGTTAGTCAACAACTCGTACTTTTGTTTCAAATTCGATATTTTGCAATAATAAAAGTAAAAAGAGCCAAACGATAGTTTTGACGAAAAAAATCATTTGAAACAAAAGACGAATGCATTTTTTAATGTACTTTACTTCAAAAATAAATTACGAAGTTCTGTTTTATTCTTAAAAAAATATGTTGCGGCGGTCAAATAATATCAATGGTAACAAAAAAAAATCCATTCTTCGTTTTGTACAATTCTAGTAATCAAGAAATCGGGAGGATTTGGACCAGGAAAACCGGGAATTTAAAAATTATATTTCAGTGGTCACACCATATAACTGTTTATAATTCGAATTCGTTCGAAATCAAACTGTACAAATTTTAAATTTTAAATAATTTTTAGTACATTAAATTATAAATAATTTAAATTTGTTTTAATTTGTAAATCGATCGAATTAGAAACGAACACACTGATATAAACGAATAGAACAAAATGAAATGAACGGAAGAATTAAATGAGTTGTAGGGGGATTCCTTGGATGATTTACTATTTTTAACATTTACTTATTTTTACACATATGTGTTTTTATTCGCTGAAGAATTTCCCTGTAATATAATATGAAAAAAAAAAAAAACCCTAATGCTCAAATCCGAATGCCAGCTTTTTTTCTTTTGTGGTAACTAGAAGAGCGGGCGGGGGCACTGATTAACACTAAATTTATTTCACTATTTGTTGTTAACTGTATATCAGAATAATGCAATATACGCAGATTCTGAACATATTCCGCGTGAAATATTAAAAACGAATGAAGTAAAAAATTAAATAAATAAAATTAGAATTATGTTATGCACTCATAATTGTAAAAGGTGTTCAACACGAAGAAACACAACTGAAATATATGTACACAGCAGTGTATAATAATTTTTAACAATTATGATTGCCACAAACTAAGTATTTATCTTGATCACAGTCTTATATTTCTTACATTGCTTAATAAGGTGTGTAGTTTCCGAGATGGCTCATAACACATTTAGGTTGACACGTTTTTAAGAAAAACTACGTTTTTTTCAAGTATTTACCTTGTGTAATACAGCTTGATTTTTTGTTTATGTTTTTCAAATTGTAAATGTAGTTTTTTCAGTTAATTCTGATATTATAATAAGTTTCAGTCTTATTTTGAAGTTACTAAAATTGTATTTTTTTTTTTTTTTAAATTAATATTCATCAGTTGAGAAATTTTGTTATACTTTTTTGGTATTCATTTAAATATACTCGTAAGTAATCTTTTCGTAAACCGAAATATTTTGGCACCCTAGATTAGAGATCGTGTTAAGAATTCCTCGAAAGCATATTAAAAATGTTTGTAATATTATAGAAAAAAAACTCAATTGTATGTTTTTTCATTCTACAAGGTTACAGCTAATGACAGTGGGTCTAAAATGAGTGGTTGGTTGTATAAACGATCAAAGCGGACTTGGAAGAAATACTGGTTCGTGCTGAAGGAACAAGTGTTATATATTTACAAAGCTTCTGAAGATGTGAAAGCTCTTGAAACTGTTCCAGTACTGGGTTACACAGTGGAAACATTCAGTTTAGTAAGTACTTCACTTGATTGGAATTGCACACTTTAATTGTTCATTTTTTTTTGTGTATATTAAAAGTACTTTTCCACTTCACACATGTTTTATTTCATGTGCAGTAGTGCTGAAACTGTCACAGTAGGATTTTTCAGCTTGCGCCATATAAGTTTTTATTCGCCAGGAAAATTTGCTTTTTCATACTTCTTCGTCAGTGTTAAAAATTGTTAATGTTGATTTATTTTGTGCTTCACCATATTTTATATATATATAATTTGATTAATGTGTCTCATTTTAGAAAATTACAAATAAACGATAAATCTTTTTTGGGGTAATTATTATTTTGTCTTCCCAAACACACCATAAATAAATTTCATTTACTATTGATTTCCTCTCTTATCATTTTTGTGTTTACTAGATATTGTTAATTTACAAGATTACAGACGTGCACATTGGTGTGCTAGTAGTTTAACATTATCACACATACATACACAGTCTTCATAAAATGTGACCGCCGACTTCCAAAATAACCCATTGCGCCGCAACTGATGATGATTAGGTTATCCGTTTGTATTGTATTATTGTTGTTTGATAACGCATGCTCTGTTTACAACTTTTATTACTTGTAGGTTAGTGACACTTATGAAGATGTTGATTCGAAATGTGTTTTTCAACTTGCTCACGTTAATCAAGAACCAGTTGTCTTTAGAGCTGAAAATGAATCCATTGCAAATAAGTAAGCATTATACGGTACCTGTTAATTCCGTTATTACCAGGGCCTAAAATTTAATGACGTCATCTTTTTTTTACATGCTTATGCACAGTGCTAATCCTAAATTGAGTACCCTACGTACTTGAGAAGGAAATATGTGGGATGCGCGTAAGTATTTTTTTTGCTTTTTAGGCCATTTCTGGAAATGTTTATAGCGCGCATAACTTTTTTTTCTCGAAATTTGTATCAAATTTTTTAAAAAAAAAAGATTAAATTCTTATCAAAATTAAAAAATTAAATGAAATAAGACTTTTAATAATTTATTACTTTAGTTCATTTGTTCCTTCTAAAACTAGTTAGTAATATAGGTCTTTCAAAGTGAATTTCTTTGTTTGAAATAAACTATATTTACATTTGTTTAATGTATATCCGTGTGCATCTACACTGACTTCATAACAATAGATATGAATTTACAAAAAATATCCAACCAATAGAAGTGTAGCTTCATTTAAATATACACCGATTACTAATGGTTGAAGATAAACAGTATTGTTCAATGCACAAAAATATACTACATGATAGCCAGCTACTATGGCATAGCTGATTAGTTAATTATTCAGAGCTAAAATGTGTAAAATGAATTAAAATAAGCTACTTGCAGTTTAAAAACACAAACTCATAATTCAAAATTATAACTGCCTTTGATTAAATCATTTTTACAATACTGCCAGTCAACTTTTTATAGGTGTTAAAATTATATGCAACAACACAACTGATTAATAGAAGTGTCCATAAACTTGGAATTAACAAATTAATAGTTTGGCATTTGCTAGAATGTAATAAAATTGTAAATTTTGTTACATTCTTTTTAACCTTTTAAATTTAGGTGGTGCTTTAGTGGGAATTTATATGTTGATATTATGTATTTTTTTAAAAATATGTATGCCGTTTATATAGTTTTTTTTTTTTTTTTTTGTAGGTGGGTATTGGCACTTCATGAAGCCGTTAATTTAAGTTAATTTGATATGGAAGAAGGCTGATAGTTTAGTAAAATAAAATTAAGATTTTTTATACATTGAGTATGTTTTTGTCCCGTCTAGTAATTATTTTTAAATTTCTTCCAAATTATTACTGTAGTCTTTTTTATTGTATATTTCGTTTGTTTTTAATTACTTAATAATTTTCTCAGAGTCAAATTTTGCTCGCAAAGTGAAAAATTTTGCAAAATAGTTGCAATTTTTTTCTATTTATTTTATGTAGATAATTGTTTAAAGGTTTACAAATACAAAAACATGGAAAACCATGCACATTACATATTAGAATGCAGTTTGTTTTTACGGTCAGGTGTTTTTAATGCTATGATGAGACTAAAAAATATTTCAAAATGGCATGATATTGCATTTTTGAAACCTTGAAATTTAAAAAAATGTCTGGGTGTAAGAAATAATATTCAAGTTTCTAATATTTTTTAATTTAATCGCCATTTATATACTAGTCATGATATTAGTTTATAGAGGTAATAGAACTTGTGTAAAGAAAAAAACAAAAATAAAAAATCATAGGATAATTTCACATATTATTTAGTTTAAGGTAGTTCATTTATCATCTGTTAGTAGTAATTGTCATTAGTGAAATATTTCATTTTTATTGTGCCTTTATCTTTGGTATGTTCCTTTTGTAATTTGAATATTTCAAATTATGGTTATTGACACTACTGTTGTTTTTTGTTTTTGTTATTTTTTTTTTTTTTATAATATCTACATTTTTTTCTCAAGCCATTTTTTTCACTAAAAGGGAACAATAAATTTTATATAAAGTCCAATTTAGTTCTATTTACCCACATTTTCATTTTCTTCTGTTTAGTACTTTAAGTATCTTTTTAAAAAAATCAAATCTATTCATTTTTTTATTTAATTTATATATTCATATAGAGTCTACTACATATTATAATGTGAGGTCTCTAGGTCAAATTTGAAGTAGTAGAAGTAAAAATAGTCATTATCTAGGTTTTTACTGTGCTACCTTTTTTTTTTTTTTTTTTTATACTTATGTACGCAGAAATGGAATTATGAGTTTACCTTACATTTCGAATTTGTTAAAGCAATTACTGTTAGAAATGTGAATTAATGTTTTTTTTAGGTAAAATATTTTTACAGTATGTTAATATAATTATTTTGCCAGTTTATAAGGATAGAATGTAATATGTTACATGTTTATTAATAATTGGTAATTGGATGATACTCACATATGCTAATTTATAGGTAATTAATAGACAAGATTTCAAGTATAAATTTAATTTTTGCTTAATTGTAATTTATGAAATTACAAATTATTTATTAAAATTTCAGTATAAGTTTAAAATGTTTAATAAACCTGTGCGCTTTCCTCCTGCCAATGTAAGAGTGAATAATGAGAAAAAACAAATATGAAGTAGTCTAAAATTGCATCATTACACCAAATAAAAAGAAAGAGGTAAAATATTTATTTCATTGTTCACATCAATATTTAAATATTATGCCCTGCAGAATACATTATGAGGTTACTTCATACTTCCAGTTTCATTTTGCATAGATTACATGTGTATGGTTTTTCATTTTTCATTTTTTTTTTTTTTTTTTTTTCATTTAATTTAAAAAAAAAGTTGTTCCCTGTTTTACGTCATTAATTTATTATATTCTTGTTTTAATTATTTTACAATTTTAAGCATGAAAATTTATGTTTAATTAAGTTATTTTGGAAAATTGATTGTTTTCCATATAGATAATTTTATTTAATGAAATTATTTTGTATTAAATTTTTAGATTTTTGCATTTTTCCTATTTTTTTACTCATTCAAACAACTACACTTTAAAAATATTACAGTAATCACAAAGTATTTTTGTTATGTTCGCGTTTCAATTTATTTATCAATTTTGTTTTTATATGAAATTTTATTTAGCATAAAAAATTATTTATGAAATTATATAAAAATATACAAATTTAATTTAAAGATTCAATTTAATAAATATTTATTATTGAAAGTAATGTATACTTAGAAACTATTGCTAAGTCTAGATCAGTATTTTTTTTAGGAAAAATTATCTTAATCTACAGTGTTGGTAACTGAATAGAAAATTTTTTATCAAAGTTAATATAATGTAAGTAATTACGGTAATCAAATCTTATAAATAATGATATCATCAAGGTGATATTATTACAGAATTCAAAAGTAATGACTTAAGATTACTAAATCTTTAGCAAAGATCTTTCATTTTGCTGCTTTAGTTCATATCAGTGTGTTCATTTCTAAATCCAATCAATATAAAAATTTAAATAATTTAATTTTAAATCATTTATAATTTAAAAGGAAAGATTTGGTCTTAGAATTTTATGTAGATGGAAAGACTGGTTTGGTATGAGTGTATAGTTTACACACAAATGTGACAAGGTTTGGTTAAATCTTTGTGTTTGGTTTGTTCAAAGTATTTGTCAAGCAAAATTATTTCAGAATATTTAAAATTTTAAATTATTAAAATAATTAAATCTTAAAATGTTTTACAGTTTTAATTAGCTTTGTGATTAGTTATCAGAACAGATAACTAATCACAGTCATCCAGAGCCTTATTGTCAATAATCAGGGTTGTTACATGTGCAGATGTCATGGTGTTTAGCTGGTGTAATGGTTTTTCATTGTTTTGTAATACCAAATTTTTTGTTTGCCTTTTCTATTTTTTCACATTTTTTTATTTGTAAAATGGTCAATGGAGGTGTTTTGTGTGATACATTTAAGTGAATTCCTTTTCATTGAATGTGATCTATGCAAGAGAAAATACTTTAGTTTCATTTCTGACTTTTTTTCATACTTCAAGTTAAATTCAGATTTCGCTGCAGTTCTTTTCAATACTATGTTATAGAATTTTTTTTCTTATAATGGATACTCTACTGTCCCAGGTGTATTCATCAATTTATTAAAATTACCACAAAAATGCGTCTGGCTTACTAAGATATGTGCAGTATTTTATAATTTTAACATCATTATCTTTTTTCTATGTGTATTTTTTTAAATTCATTCATTCACTATTAGTTCACTGTTATTTTTAAATTTTGTTTTCATATTCGTTCTCACACAATAATAGTGTTATTTTGATTTTAGTTTGTTAATTGGCAACTGTTAAGTAAAGTTTGAATTCAAATAAATTCAGAATGTGAATTAGTAAATGTAACAAATTTTAATGGTGGCAAAATTAACTGTGCGGGCTAATATGGTTGTTTATAAAACGTCTTTGTTTCATATAAGTGTAGTTTTTAACTGCTGATTATGAAACTTTAAATTTTATAATTTTAATAATGTATAAATAATTTTTTTCTTTTTAATTTCTTAAAGTACTTTATTAAGTAATACAAAATTAATAATAATATATGTTTGAAAATTATTGGAAAAATATTGACTGAAAATTATTTTGAATTTTTTAAAATTTACTTTATTGAATAATTACAAATTAATAAAAAATGAACACAATTTTCTTTCTTCGTGACTGAAGCAGCGAAACAATTTTGTTTCATCTTACAGTGAAAGAAATTAAAAACTTCCATTTTTTAATACATTTTTATTTGAAACAACTTTTGTTTTAACTAATATTTTTTTAAAAGTTTATTTATATTTAAAATGTGTAAAAAAAGGTATTAAAAAATTAATTATCCTTTAGCCCTTGAATTTTTTTAGTTGTAAAATTAAAAATCTTGTAATTGAAATTTATACTTTTAATTTCCTTGAATGTCACCTATTCAGTTATTACATTACTTCATGTTGTTCTACTTCAGAAATCAAGTGTTAATTGGAAAGTTCAACACTATCATTGTAGTTAACAAATTATACATTTATTTTTCATATTTAGCAATATTATTATTACTTTGCAACATTTTTTCATATTGTTCATTATCATTCATGACATAATTTACATTTAATGAAATTCTAGTCTAGAATTTTTTAAATTTTCCCTTAATTCCTAATGGCATAGTAGCCTGTGATGATGAAGGTACTCAACTACTAAACCACGGGTCTGAGTTTTAAGACTTACCTAGTTCTGGATTCAAGTTGCTCTTAGGTTTACCTAGCTCGAAATAAGTTAGTGTCAAAGAAATCTAGGAAAGTAAAGGTATCTAAAAGAAATGAATTGGCTCCCTACTATCATCAGTACCGCTGGGTTTAATATATATTGCGAACCTTAACTTTATAATTCCCAACACTCTGTTAAGGATATGGGATTCACATTTGTTTACTTTTTTTCCTTTTTGTATTGATAATGAACATTCTATATAGACCATTTATAAATCTTGTTTCATTCCTTTTTAAATTACAAAAATTTTGGAATCTATATATTTTTTAAAAATTATTATTTAGTATATAATACTAATAAAGATGTTATAAATATATTTATATATTTGTATAGGAAGTGCACACATTGCAATATTCAATAATTATTTTATTTTATATTAAGTGGATTTTGTTTTTACTGAAAGCAATCCCTTATTCAGAAAATGGTTTTCAAGTGTTGTATTTTAATCTCAATAATATTGATGTATAATTTAGTTCTATATAGAAATTAAAAAACTAGTGATATATAAAAAAAAAAAAAATTGCTAAATAGATGATTTTATATTTAGTAGATTAATGCAAAATAATTTAGATTTGAAAACAATTTTAAGAAAGTTGTGTTTGCAGTGACTTGTTTTAATCATTTTTTTTTTTACTTCACCTTTTAAATATTCAGTAGCATAATTTTGTAACATTTAATATAAAATTGTTCTAATTTTTATAAAAAGTTTTTGTTTTAAAAAAAGAAAAAATTTCTTTATGAAATAAGAAGTATTAATATCATTCAGAATGAACATCAATGAATATTATCTGCATCACATTAAATTTATTGAAGAAGCCTCTGATCAATGTATCTTAGCTGATATTTGTCTTTCATGCTGTGATTTAATCAGTTTTATATTTTTATCAATTTAATGTGGAAGTATGTATATTTCTCATTTATTTATAATTATTATGTAAGTATGGTATATTTATTTATGTATTATTTAATATACATGTTTATTTCAGATATGGTGCTATACATATAATCAAGTACTGTTGTTTTTTATAAAATAAATAAATGAAACAATACATGTTTTCCATTAAAAGTTATATTCTTCCATTTATTTACATTGTTGATTTTCAATTTTGTTTAACATTAGGATTCTTTTGAAATTGTATTATTCCAAATAATGGTTTCTTTCTTCATAGTTTAATAAGACAAACACCAGCTGAAGATTAATGTTTGGATTCTCCAGTGCACATGGACTTCTAAGGTGTGCCCTGTGTAGTATGTGTCTGGTATGTGTACAGTTCAAATGGAGTATTAACAATATGAAGTAACCGCATACCTATTCAATGAGCATTAAATTCACTCCCTATAATTATACACTTTAGTAGTTTCAAAAGTTTAGAACAACTTTATATCAACAAAAACTTTACCTTCAATGGAGGCAGCATCAGATATTCTGGTATTAACAGTCCTATTCTGACCAGATTACTTTCCATTATGACCTGTGTTATCTGACATGCTATGAGACTCTTGGCTACTTGATATGGAGCATACAATAATGACGCCTTACATTAATTACAAGTTGAGGTGCACCCTTGCTAAATGTAAACCACAACAGCACTATTACAATTCATGATATCGCTCCTAAATTGTAGATATATGAGGGACGACCAATAAATAAGTTACACTCGCACATAGTTTCTACTTAAATTAACATACAACCCCTCACTCTGGCTTAAACGAAACCGCTTTTCGTTCTCTATTCCCTCGTGAAAGAATGAAACCGGTATCTCGTTTGGTTTGTTTACAGTGTCTGTTTGAAACGTCAATTATCATTTATTTTCAAACAGTACATTTTTGTTTTAATTTTCTTATTTTCCCATTCATGTCAAAGCCATTGGTATCGGTACATCTACGAAAGCGCATCCCGTTCGCTGATAGTAGCTTATGATAAATTTCAAAATTAATCTAAGTATACTATCCTAGCTACAAAATTACTATTACAATCCCTTTTCCCTTCACACCGCATGCATCCAAAAATTTCAATGGTAGGTATTCAAGATTAATTCAAGTATACTATATCAATACTAAAAAATTCATTTAATTTCTCTCTTCATCTTTATAACCTTCCACACATAACGTATTTTTGACTATTACTACCGCAAAATCGAGCAAATGTCTACTCTCCACTCATACACATGGCATACTTATCAGGTAATAAGATAAATTTTTCAACATTAATCTAAAAATATTATCCGTCCGATATTCAGGCGCATTATAAAATTTATATCCAAAACCCAAAATTAACTTTAACTTTTCTACCTCGTTCACTGACTGTGTGTAATATTTTTTTCCAAGTCCACTAAAGTCCCCAATCACATATCATTGTCCCCACCACCCATTTTCCTACCGATTATGTTTCATTTATTTTTTCCATGTCCGTCTGAACCTCCAAACACACACCACTGATACAGTCCTGTGTAGTTTCCCTGTAGTACGCAGCATTTATGTATTAATTTTTCAGAGTCCGCTGATCTTATCATTCATAATATTTATTTTTATTTTTCCCCGGCCACCAAAGCCCCGTCTGCCGTAGAAACGCAACGCACACACGTGAAAGCGCCGAAGCCTCCGGGTATGTTCAATTTTTAATTATCGATCTTTTAATTACTTTTACTATTATTATTTTTTACCCAGTCAAACCAACTCACTACCCCTTGCGCTATGATTGTAGCACAAAATAAAACATATTAATTATTTTTATCGGTATTATTTTTCAACCATTTCTTCAAGCCCCATCCGCAACGTAAGTTTACCACCTGTTAAAGGCTAGTACATGGCCACATGTTCTCGTGAACACTATGTATTCAATATTATACTACAAATTTTCAAATTTTATCTGGGAATACTTTTCATTTTTCAAAGTTCTGAAAATAATCCCTCTCCTTCTCCCGTGGTCAAAATTGCAGTTCCTTCATAATATTTTTTCCCGCTCTATCCAAGCGTCCGATCGCTGTAGTTCTGTGACTGGTGGTTGGTTAAGACTGTTATTTTAAAATATACACATATACGTCGTAATGCGCGCAACATCCTTCGCACACAGCACTAATATGAAATCATGCCTGCCCCTACGGATCAGATCTAAAAAAATAAACTTAAAAACCTCTTTTAATTAACAAATCCTACTAAAAACGAAATCGTTGAAAGGATACAGCTACATAAAATATGTCATAAAGAAATTAAAATGAATATTTTTTGACATGATGTACATCTACCATTAACAGGTATAATAAATCCATTTTCAAGATGTGTGAATAAATTATACGTCCTTTCAAACACAAACCAACAGTAGTTTAGTGAGTAATTTTTAATTATAAAACAGCGCATTTTGAAATCGGTTAAAAGCGAACTCAATAGCAAATTCATTAAAACGTTTTATAATTGTATACATTATATTTCAGGTGAACAGTTCCAATACAGAAGTAGATGATTCTGACGGAAAATCGAACAAAATCGAAGTCACTACCGAATTAAGTATGATAAATTACATTTTGATACGTCTGTTTTGAATAATAATTTTTGTTAATAGCTGTTATGATGTTCGAAAACGCTTTGCAATTTTCTACGAAAACTAAATAAAATTTCTTTTACATATTTTTTATCAGAACTTTAGGCAATGTCTTTTACATTTACACAAGTATTAGCTCTAAATCAAGTTAGAATAGTGTGAGTAACTTAAATTAAATCATGTTTTCGATGTGAATTACTGATCTTAGAAAATGAATTTCAGACAATAATCTAATTTTTTTTGTTATCCAGTTATAAAATTTATATACTCGTAAAAATAGCAATTTGGATGCTTTTTTTTTTGTAGATAACATTCTAGGATTACATGTGGTTAATAAAACCTTACAGGGATTAAAATTAGGGTGTACTCGAATTACTCCACGCATAAGCACCTTCAAAATTTAATAATTACATTGCTCTTATTTACGGATTCCAAAATTTGAAAATACAGTTACAGTATTAATTCCAGTGATGTGGAACAATAATACCAATAAAGTTGAATCACTGAAACAATAATTTACTTTGAATAAATATAATGAATTTATTTTAGTACTTATCTAACGCTTTCATATTAGACATTTTACTTATTTGAAGTGAAAAAAAATAAATGTGTTTCAAATCTGAAATAACTGTATTATTTTCAATTAAAATGTATATATTTTTTTGTATTTATACTATTTTATATGGAAAATGTTTAAAAATGAAAAAACCAAGGTCTTAATGATCTTATAATAGTAAAATTAAGTACAAATATTTTTTGCAACTACAACTTATTATACGTGCTGTCATGGGCGCCGGGAGGAGGGTGCAAGGAGGTACACTTGCACCCTCCTGTCGGGAAGGAAGATACACAGAAAAGATTAAGAATTTTTTTTTATTAAGTAACCATTTGAATAAAAACTTAAGGCGTCTGGATTGCTGTCCAAATTTGCCTACCACCTTGCCGATAAATTCGATGTCCTCCTCTGGTCTTTTTCTGTGAACACTGAGCATGCACAGGCCAAGCCTTCCGTCTCCCACCGTTTACCGATTCCATGTCTATGAAATTTAAAGATGACACGATAATTAAGTTTTCACCATATGAAGAACGTATTAAAAAACTATCGGATAAATTAGATTATCGAGCGAGCTTTCATCATTAACTGCGCAAGTTTCAAAACATGAAGATTGGATTAAGAGATGCAATTGAAATACTCTAGCCTTTGATAAACGAGTTAAATGCGAAAGTGACGACCGTATTGTACGAAAAGCAAAATTCCATGGAAATAACTGATGGTAGCGCGAAGAAACGGAAAAACGGATAAAGTTAATATTAACTTGTTGAAATATATGTATTATTATTATTATCATATATGAAAATTCTATAGCGCACTATATATTTTTATGCGTAAGAAATCAAACAATAAAAAAATATGAAAAGAGAAAAAAGGCATCTGGCTTTTCTAATGCAGTGTGCAATGTGTCCTAAAATCCGGTTTCAGATGGAGAGATTGGTCGCTTTTACCGTGATTGGCGACCAATGACAAAGATGTTGATTTTTATTTGCGTGTGTGCGGGTGCGTAATGTTTGTCTGCCAAATAATGGTAAATAGTGGGTCTTATGCAGGCAAATGCTGATTCAAAAACGAGACGTATACCTGAAGAGGTTGTCGATTCCTGGAAAATGAAGATTGATGTTTGCAGCAACAATGCTGCAGTGTAGCCCAACGGAGGGTGAAAATATTCGTCCCTTCATTTAATAATTAACTATACGGAGAAGTGTGTAATATTATAAATAATTATGACAGCTGCAAAAAATTTTTATTGCTGGAGATTTTTCCCTATCGGAAGGTTAAAATTTTATAGAGATTTAAAAGCGTGATCGAAACAAAAATAATCACGCATGGAAAAATATATGTTTATAATTATATGTACATATTTCATTGCGCCATTAGAGCATGCGCGAAAATTTTAATACAATAAAATAATTTTCAGGATGTAACTATAAATTATATATCGAAGAATTATACTAGTGTAGGTGTACGACCTAGAATATTTGTATCAATAGCGCGAGAAGTCGAGAAGTCTATACGTATACGTTTGTAATTTAATTATTCAATTTACTGATTAAAATGATGTTTAGCAGTATACACTTAATAATAAAAATAATTTATCGAACTGAACTTTAATTACATTTTAAAAGACTTCCACATTGAATTACTATTACAATTATTAAAAATATTACCGATAAAAATAATTCAATAAATATGGCGGGGCACGAAGAAATATATGATTATAATATGCCTCTGAAAGGTAGATAAATGGAGAAAGTGTATTAAGGTTAGTTTCGGACTACAAATATAATTTATTAGTTAATTTTTATACAGTTCTGAATATCTTATAGATTCATACAACAGTTCAGGGGTTGGAAAAATCTTTCCCCCAAGTGGGTGGTCGATTTAGTAGGTCGTAGCGTTGGGAGTTACACTTATGTGAACTTTGGATCCGCTGAAGGGAATGTTGGGTTATAATTTAATTATATACAAATAAATATTAAAATATAGGTTACTTTATAGCTCTGGAACAAAAATTGTGGTTGGGCGCTCTTTTCCAGGGGACAGGGTGTTCGGATTATTGGAGTGTAATAGTCTAAGGGTTTGGAGGTTGGACTGGATCATGTTCAGATTATTGGGACTACGGGGAATGGGGCAGAGGAACTAGGGAAACTTGGGTTAATTTTGAACACTAACACAAGAATTAGGGTTAGTTTCCCCTGATAAAATACTTGGGTTAGTTTTCGGCCTCTGGACATAGTTTTGGGGTTACAATTAACGCAACTGCGGGGGAAACCGGTAGATTCAGGGGAAAATTGAAGAAAAGTCGAGGGAAACTTGGGTTAATTTTGAGTTATGGAACAGGAATTGGGGTTACTTTTGGAGTTTGGCTTAGCGGGAGTCGCCAACTTGAACATTTATCAGCTACTGATATAAGTGTATATAATAGAGCCTTTATTTGAGTTACACTGCAAAAAAACACCCCAAAAAATATATATACATAATCATATAAAAAAAGTTGTACTGTAAATTAGCATTTATTATCAGGTTAAACAATTGTAAATAGTCAAATCAGAGGTCGTTAATAATGTTGTACAAATCTCTCATACGCTCTATAGATTGGATTATTGTAGTTTCTTATATGGCAGCGCTTCCAAATCCGTTCTCTACAAATTAGATCGTCCCCAAAACAGTTGCCTTCGGCTTTGTCTCGGAGCTCTGAGGTCATCTCCTATCCCAGCCATTCTATCTGAATCCAATATCTGTCCTCTGTTCATCCGAAGATCTTATTTGGGTTATCGCTTTCTCATCAAACGTTTTTCCACTTCCTCATCAAATATCAGTACCTCTAATTCTTTTATCCTTCGTCACTGGCATTTTTCCTGCAATAAAATTTCTATACTATCTCATATATCGTTTCGCTTTTCTAAATTTTCCTCTTTTGTCATTAATCATCACAAGCTTCCATTTTTTTCTTAGGTCTATTCCAAATTGTTAAAGCCACCAAATATCATCTTCATGCCATGCTTCCTTAAATCCTTTCCCTCTCATATCGTCAGTATGGAATTTAATAATACAATAAATTCTCTATTCCGTGATCACTGTTTAATTTTTACTGACGGATCGAAAAGCCCGAACAGAGTTGGGGCGGCATTCTTGTGCCCTCAGTTCTTTCATTCTCGGTCCTTTAGACTTCCGTCTTTTTGTTCTGTCTTTACTGCAGAATCTGTTGCCATTCTACAAGCCATTATTTATATTTCCTCTTCTGCAAGTTCTTCCAAATTCCTTATTGTTTCTGATTCTTTAAGTGTTCTTCTAGCGCTATCTCCACCTTCCCTTTCTCCTTCCACTGATGCTATTATCCTTTCTATTCGTTCTATTCTCCATGATCTATCCTCATCGACGTCTACTCAGATTGAATTTTTTTGGATTCCGGGACATTCAGGCATTGATGGAAATGTAGCCGTCGACCTCCTTGCTAAAGCTGCTGTTTCCAATGGAAATTTTATTAGTAGGGTTCCAGCACACAACATTCTTCTTCCAACTAAATAAATCCTGCCATCTTAGACTTTGGCATTCTGTTTATGTTTCTCTGTTCCCCAATCCTAATTCCTTTTATCTCTTGATTAATCCTGTTCCTCCTCCTCGTCCTTGGTTCTATGAGTTCCCCAGTTTGCGTCGGTCCATAATTACTAAATTATCTCGCCTCCGTTTCTCGCATAGTCTCCTTCCTTCTTCACTAAATCGCTTTTCTTTGGCTGCATCTCCTTTTTGCCCATTGGATCCTGAAGGTTCCTAATATGTTTGTGATGCGAATCACGTGCTCTTCGAGTGCTCCGGTTTATCTCGCGAGCGTGAGTTACTCTATTATCATCTTTTAAAGCTTGGTCTTCCTGCTCCTTTCAACGCCTCTTATGTTCTTTCTCTACCTATTCTCTCTGTTGTTCCTGTCCTAGGGGTGTTCCTTGATTCCATTGTCGACAGAATAAAAATATAATTTCTATTCTATTCCATGTATCTATTCCTTTTTGTTGGGCTAATGCTCTTTGGTAGCAAACCCAAGGGGGGTAAAAAAAAAAAAAAATCAGAGGTCACAGGTTCAAGACTTGTCTTGTTCCGGACCTAAGGCGATCACATGTTTACGTAGCCTGAAAGATTCTGTTTGGTTTTTTTTATTTAATTTTTTATTTTTACGTAACTCCATATCATTCATAGGCAACACTGAAACTACAACAGAGAGAGAATAGTGCAAATGAAAAATTAAAAATAGATAGTTGAAGATTTATATCTCTTTATTTTTTAAAAACAACAATGTCTAAATGATAGCCGTTGAGCCGTTTTTCGAAATTTCTGTATACTTTTTCAAAGGTAGCGGGTGTGATAGTGGCGATTTCGTGTCAAATATTTTTTTGTAATTGTTCCAACGTGGGAAGCTTTTATATTGTTATGACTCGACTTTTCCAGTTGCTGTTTCGGGAAGCCAGTTGATCGAGCGAAATAATAAAAAAATAAAAAAATATATCCGAAAACTATTTTTTGCGGGCGCCAGTAGCAATATACGGCTTGCTACTATCGGAAAGCTTTGCCTAGCAGAGCTTTAGGCTTTTGAGGAAAGAAAAAAAATAAGTAAAAAAAAATATGCAAACTCGCGATATCCGCCGCTCGATGGCGGTATTTCTCCCGGTGGAGATATCACGGGGTAACCACGTGTCCAATAACGAAGCTTTTTTTTTTTTTTTAATGAAACGCGTGTATTCAAACAAAGTTTACAAAAAAACACAAATGAAACAAATTCCGAACATTACAATTGAACAAAAAAACGAAATTCTGGTCAAAATTACGGATGACTATAAGCGGAACAAATAGATACACGTGACCACGTGATTTTACAATCAAATTCTACGATCGAGCATTGTGGACTCGCGAAAGAACCGACTCGCGTGTGTAACCGAATTAATCTCACCGACTCTCGTTAACAACTCAATTGAAACTGATTATCGATTTACCGTTTCTCTAGCACGAACGAAGATTTTTCGGTACACGATGGGCTATTCCAAACGATATAGTCGAATCGCTGAAAATTACCCCGTACCTTATCAATTAATACGCACGCCGATTTTTCTAGAACGTTCTTATATTAATATGTATTTTAAATCGGCTGCTACCCTGTCTTTCCGGGATTTCACCAATTCTCTCGCGACTCTCGTAGCTACACGCTCCGTACTTATACGTTTCGACGGTAAACGCGACCGCGATTTCCCCCGCGCAACCAGTTCACCCTCGCAACACAGCCGACAGAACGGCTGCGTTCGGGATAACCAGGCTTCTCGGTCGAAATATCTTCTCCGATCGCAATTCACCGTCATCTCTGCTGCCCGAGAAAAATCCGAAATTTAAAATGAATTAAAATCGAAATAATAATTTCTACCTCGGACAGCATTATCAGAAATCGTATAAAACGTAATTAAACCACTACAACTGCCGAATCCGTCTCAATATAGACCTTATATTTCAAGTAACATCACAAAAAGTACTAGCGGCCATGGAAATCCAGTGTTGTGAGGAATGACACGAGCACCAAATGTTTTTTGCAGTAAATCAAGAGTAACATTGAAAGTGTGACATGTGGCATCATCTTGCTGAAACCAGGTATGGCTCAGTCGTTTTCTTCGAGAAACTTTGTAACATCTCGGTGTTCACTATATTCGTGAAGAAATAGGAGCTAATAATTCCCCACTCACTCATGGACATTTTCCAGAGTTCAGACTATCCGTGATCGCCCACATGGTTTTTTTTCACCACGGAGCCGATCTTCTTGAAGCGTTTTATCCATAACTTTACTATGTTTTGAGGAGACACCGGATCTTTAGAATGTAAATTAAATTTAGCACGAAAGTCGCGCTTATCCGCGATATACGACTAGGTTAGCAATAACTACTTAAACATAAATAAATATTTCTCGTGTTCCAACTTCTCCATTTTAGCGAACTACTAAGCGTAAAATAAATCTTCAAACCTTTATTTTTTGATGCCGGTCTGCACAACTCTCTCCCAACTGTAGTTTTAGTGTTACCACAATAATAAATGTGCCAGGTTTTTAAGCTCAACCCTATATAATACTCTCTTTGCAAAGGGATACGTCATTTTTCACACTTTTCTTAAT
Source organism: Icerya purchasi (assembly GCA_039619475.1). NCBI lineage: Eukaryota > Metazoa > Arthropoda > Insecta > Hemiptera > Monophlebidae > Icerya > Icerya purchasi. The sequence continues at coordinate 517,998,464 of CM077115.1, read as the reverse complement.
TTTTCGTCAACTTTGAAAGTATAGTTAGGAAAATGAAATACGGTTTCGTTTTTGATCCATCGATATATCACAGGCCAAAAAAAAAAAATTATGTTCAAAAATTCTGAGCTTTCGGCGCCCCAAGGGTCTGAATATAAAGTTGTGAGCTCGGATATAGTGTTCACATAAAGCAGTTCTTTATGTATATGTTTTAGATATGTTTTGGTTCCTTAATTTTTTTACAGGGGCTGTTACTTGAATATCCTTGTTTTTTGTATTTTTAACCGTGAGAGGGGTTGGTTAAATAGCATTTAACCGTAACTTTTTGGTTTCATAAAAAAGCTTCTGTATTTTGTTTGATGTTCTGAAGTTCACTTTTAAAGGGTTATCTGGTGTTCAGTTATTACTCCATCCTATATATTCTTGAAGGTTTTTTGGTTTCTTTCCCGCCCAAGTTAATCGGTTATCTGAAAATGGTTACTTCACACATATCAGTAAGACCAAAAATGAATTAGTGTCACTGATCTCGAATTACTGGTACTTTGAAATTAATAGTATCCATTAATTTAATTGAGGATGCGATATTTTAATCATGAAGAAGCAAATGACAATCAAGATAGCACTTTATTGTTAACATAACATACATTATAAATTTAATCAACGTAATTTACATTGTAATTTCTGTTTATAGATTTATATGAAGACAATGTTAAATTAAAAGGGAAGATAGAAGAGTTACGGGCAGACAAAATAAGTGTTTTTATAAAATTTACGAACCTGGCCATCGTTTTTTGTTTTTTTTTTAGACCTCCTGTTATAATGTAACAAAAAATATGCTGGCCATTGATAATTTTAATTCTTGTAATTTTTAATTACAAGAAAAGTATAAATTTACTTCATTATTTCCATTCTCTGATACAGGTTAAGATGAAATGCTGCCAATTTTGTATTTTGAATTTCAGCTTTATAGGTTTATCAGGTGATTAGTTATGATCGTTTAAGTGATTCTTGAGGTCGTTTTATACACCATATAATATATTCTTATGATTTTTAATTGATATTTTTGTCGTTTCTGAACCATCTTATTAGGATTCCGTACATTATATGGGTACCAAATCCTAAAAATAAACAAAGTTCAGCCGGTATCGAAAAAGACTTCACATTACCGTTTGAGAGTTGTTTTCTTTCTTTCTTTTTTTTTTTTTTTTTTGTGAAAGCAACATCCTGTACCGTGTTTAACTGCTGTGGCTATTACAGTACGAAAATGCGCAGTTTGTTTTTATAGGTATCTGCTTATTCCGCTAGTTCTGATAAATTGTGTTACAGATAAAATTGCATCGGGGTAATTCTTAAGCATGTTGATGACTGTTTTGTTATTAATTGAAGGGGACCAGTAAGGTGATAGTGCTGGACAGTCGTACAGTATGTGAGAAGTTGAGGGAGTAACATCTTGGCCACAATAAGGACAATTCATAGGAGGTGAGGTTCTTTGCAAAATAAAATTATGCGACATGACCGTGTGGCTTGTGCGCAAGCGGCTAAGTGCACAGAAATCTCTGCGGGAAATGCTTTTTTCTGGCCACCATGGTTCGGTTGAAGGTTTAATTAACCTTGAGAAAGTCTGACACGAGGACCAACCGGTTTTCCATGAGGACGTGAGATTATTATTATGTTTGATAGATAAGGTGGAGGAGGGCTGTTATATTGCTGCTCGGGCGGATGTATCGACGCGTTCATTTCCAGGAATCCCAGCATGGCTGGGCGCCCACAGAAAGGATACGGAGCACTGTCTCTTAATAAGTTTGTATGCTATCTGCTGGGTTCGAATTGCTACAGGATGTTTGATGAGGGGATTAGAGATTGTCAATAAAGCCTCGGATGAATCAGATACCAGTAGGGCTTTCTGTGATGTAGACTCTGTAGATAGAAAATATTCCAAACAGAAAAATATTGCATATATTTCAGCATCCAGTACCGAGCAATTGTCATTCAGTCGAATACTTCGAATCACGTCGCAGACTTCAAAGGAACAGGCGGTTGGAGATGAAGTAGCCTCTGGGGTAGCATTGGCAGCATCTGTGTAGAAAATGAGGTGGTCGGGGTATTTTTGTTTTGTTGCTGCTGTCAACTGAACGATATTTGGGTGCAGGGGTTTATTATACTTCATCAGGGAAAAATTAACATCAATGTTTAAGGGGGTCCACGGCGGAATCACGGTGTTAGGAGCTAGGTTAGAGAAAGGGATTACACTCACATTGTGCTGCGATAGGAGGGCCAGGATTTCTGAGAGAGGGTCATTAGAGAACTCTGGAGTGTTGGGGAGGAAATTTGTGTCAATAGGACACGCACATTTACTGGAGAAAAGAGCAAGGGTCTCACGGTGGTAATAAAAGGTTTGGAAATACTTTAGCGGGGGAGTGCCTAACAAGGCACACAAACTTACAGATGGGGAATTTCTATGTGCTCCAAGTATCGTGCGGAGCGTCGTGCGGTGTATTGAATCAATGAATTTAAGTAAAGAAGGACTGGCTGACGAATACACCTGGAACCCATAGTTTACTCTGGAAATGACTAAGGATTTGTATATGGAGAGGAGAGTTTTCGGAGGTATATTATACTTTGTGTTTGATACATATTTAAGAATAGATAGGAATTTATGACATTTAACTTTAAGAGTGGATATGTGAGAGCTCCAAGTTAGCTTATGATCAAACAGTAGACCAAGGAAGGTAGCAGTAGGGTGGACATGAAGTGAAGAATTTTCTAGATTAATACGCATGCTGGAAGAGTTTTGACGTCCCCTATAAAAATCAACACAGATAGATATATAGATGGAGAAAACACAAGATCGTTATTGTCACACCAGGATTGTAATTTTAAAATAGTTTTTTGTCGGAATTTTTGAGTATTTTCTGGAAAACTGAAGACAGGGAAATGTTCAAGTCGTCAAAGTAGAGTCGGGCGTTTACAGGCGGAGCAATACAATCATTTATCACTGTATTTATTATTTAAACTCATTGTTAATCATATAGTTATGACAAAAATAAATGTTAACTCTTATCAACAATTATATATATAATTTTTAAATCCCCGAGGCGTTTCGAAGCAAACACTTCATGTTCACGGGAGTAATTATAACCTCGTTGTAATTCTTCCAGCGTAATAAGACAGTTATACGGTCCTTTATTGTCAAAGTGTAAATCGAGTCTTACGGAGGCGAGATTTCTTTTGTGATTAAGCGCTTCTGATAAGAAATTCAAGTTGCTGGATTGAAAAGCTATAAATTTCGCGAACCATGAAGCTATTTCGTTTAAATCTGTGCTGATATAGTTGTCCAATTTGATACTAGTGGGAATTGGTGACAAATTTTTCCTATCAAGCACTCGAATTTTTTTCAGGACTGTAGTGGTAGAGGTGAAACAGTTTATAGTTTGTACGAATTTCTGCCATGAAGTTCGTTTGACCTGTTTTAAAGAGAGTATCGTGCTTTAGCGCGAAGTTTTTGATAATTAACATGATTTTCCAGAGATGGAGCAGCTTTTAATTTTTTCAGTGCTTTCCTTCTATTACGTACAGCGGCGGAGCAATCTGAGGTCCACCATGGGACAGCGTTTTTACATAAATGTGGAATTTGGGGAGTCTATTCGATATAAATAAATCATTCATCTTTGTGTCAGCATATATTTATTTAAATGTTTCTATTCCCGAAACACTGAATACTATAAAAATTCAAGATATTAAAAATGCGTTCGCCCAAAAAAAAAAAAAAATGCGTTTTTTATCTTAAAAAAAATTCAGTTAATTTTTATATAAAAAAAAAAAGATATATATGAGTTCATTAATTAAATTACATATTTTTTCTCTATAATACTTTCTCTTTCTATTCCAATAAACTAAATTCCACATGGCTACGATAAATCTAATTTATTGTATTAAAAAAAGCGAATAGGTCCTTTGACGTACGTATTGAATAATAAATAAACATTCGACAAAACGATTAATAACAATTCTCTATCCTAATATTGATACTCATACAATCGGTGTAAATTTTTTTATGTAAAAACGTTTTACGATCTGAAATATTCTTAATTTTAACAATATTTCATTTCGTATTTTTATCGAAAGTTACTACATTTCATTTAGAACTGTATAGAAATCATTTAATATAAAAGCGAGTTTTAATCGATTGCTGATTTTATAAATATATTTGTATCAAAATTAGCTTGAAAACCACTGTAACGATAATACCGGCACTGCTGCCCTGGATGATGCACATAAATAATGTTTTTATTTTTATTAAAAAATTGATCATTTTTTTTGGAAACCCACAATATTTAATTTATATATATATATATATTTATTAATTTTTTTTGTAGAAAAAGAAATAATGTTGTTAATAAAAAATTACAAATATTAAGATGTATTTATAAAATTCCTTATTTGACGTTTAATTTTTGTAGCGTTCAGTTTGGTAGGGTAATAAAGTTAATTTTTTAAAGAGAACATTTTAATATATTAGTTTTTTTGCACGTGTACGATAATGAATTTTTTCATCACATTCTCTTCGAAGGGGGGCCTCTCATTCAAAATTATCCCCTCAGGCCCTGTAAATCCTAAATTCGCTCCTGGTTTGAATGTGTTAAATGTAAAGGCGGCATTACACCGGGTGCGCAAGCGCGAGCGAGCAAGAGCAAAAGCCTGACCTTGACGTTTTCTGGCGAATGATCGCGCGGTGTAATCGATTTTAGAGAGCAAGAACGGCCGAATGCTTGCGCTCTCTGATGATCGCTCCGAGGGCGGTACTTCAAAGAAAATTTGTTGTTCTTGCTCGTTCGGTTAGATGGGTTTTTATTCGCTGTTTTGCTCGTTGTGTTCATATTTGAATTAACTTTGCTTACATATTTGAAGATAGTCGTGTATGTAATGTGTATAATTATTTGGTTTTAATTTTTCCTATACAACATTTTTTTTTTTAATTATTAAAAAGAAAAATATTTCAGTTGCAAAATAAAATTTATTTATTTTTTACAGCGGAATTGAAACTAAACTCATGAATGTAAACATAGAATGAAAACATTTCACATTTTTTGGCAATAAAACTGCGTTTCCAATAAGTTAATAAAATAGTTTATCTCGTCATATTTTTATGTAAAATGTATTTTAATTCTTCTTTTGTATATACAGTATTTGCATTTGCAACAAGGTTTAAACTATGAAAGTCTCGTAGTGGTGAGAGGAGGGAATAAACTCACATGCGCAAGAAAAAAATATTCTTAAAATATCTTTCTTTTTTTTTTTTTTTTTTTTTTTTTCCTTACCATGAGCCGTGTATAACTGCATAGGTCATTACGGCATACGGTAATTACCAAAGTTTAAATAACTGGAGCGATTTGGTTTGTTCTAATGTATGCCAAGGTTTGGACGATCATTGCAGGAGTATTGGCGAGGATCTTTTGTAGAGAAAAATTAAGGTTGTATGATGAACGGGATGTTGTAAATTTAGTACACGCGGAAAGGATATGCTGAACTGAGGGATAACACGGTTGAGAGCAGAAAGGGCAGGTTCTGGGAGGCGAAGTCCTGTGAAACACGTAGTCGTGAGATAAGGATATGTGCCCAATTCTTAAGCGATTAATTATTATAAAGTCGCGCCGGGACATATTCTCCGGTGGCCACCAAGGCTCCGTTGATGTTTTTATTGTGCTTAAAAAGGTGTTTTGGGAGGCCCAGTGTGACCTCCATTCCTGCTTAGACTTATGTTGGAGTAGTCTTTTTATCGATGCTGGTTGGGCGGCATCTGGGCTCACCGGACAGTAAGTTGCTGCCCGTGCAGCCACGTCCACCCTTTCATTGCCAGGCACCCCAGTATGACCAGGAACCCATAAGTATGACACCTTGCAATTTTCTTTCGTGAGATCAACCATGATCTGTTGGATTTGACAAACCAGTGGGTCTTTTGGTTGCGAGTTGGGTATAGAATAGAGAGATGCTAATGAATCTGTAATTATGAGGACTTTCTGTGGGCGGGGGTTAGCTAGGTAGATATGCTGTAGGCAATACAAGATACCGTATAACTCAGCGTCGAGTATTGTGCACCAATCACCTAGTCGAAATGATTGGACCGAGCCAAACGCTTCAAAAGAACACGCTGCTGCCGCCTGGAGTGATGCTGTATCCGCCTTTGCACCATCAGTATACGCTGGTATATAGTCGATATACCTATCGATAGTTTGCGTTGTTTTTTCGAGTGTATCTTGTAAGCTGTTTGTTTGAGCATAGGTAAGTAGGGATATATTTATGTCTACTTCTAGGTGGTCCCATGGTGCTATAAGATTAGTTGGGTGCATTATAGGAAATTTTATGTTACTTTGGCGTAAGAATGCGAGGACTCCTGGTAATGGATCATTTGGGAAACACAAGGGAGGAGGATGGTTGGAAGGAGAGTGAAACTGGTTGCGTATATGATGAGTAAGGGCATCAAGTTGTGAATAGTAACTCCTGTAGAAGAAAAGAGGTGGGACACCAGACAAGGCACATATGCTAAGAGAAGGAGAAGTCCTGTGGACACCAAAAATTGTTCTGAGGGCAGTATGATGGATAGGATCTAAGGAATTTAGGACGGTTTGTTTGGCAGATGAGTACACCTGGCACCCATAGTTGATTCGGGATAAGATTAATGCTTTGTACATACTAAGAAGTAATTTCGGAGGGATATTGTATTTTTTATTGGATAAGTACTTTAAAATAGCCATGGACTTCAAACATCCTGTTCTCAAGTTAGCCACATGGGAACGCCATGATAATTTTGGGTCAAATAGAAGACCAAGGAATTTGACATTTGGTTTAAAAGGAATTGGTGAGTTATAAAGATTTAAGGATATGCCTGGGGTAATTTGACGCCCTCTAAAGAAATCTAGGCACACAGTTTTGGAGGAGGAGAAGGTCATGCCATTGTCATCGGACCAGGACTGTATTTTAAGGATCGTTTGTTGGAGTATGTTTTGGGCGTTAAGTGGAAGATTAGACGATAAGGATATGTTTAGGTCGTCGATGAACAGCCGGGCTGAAACGGGCGGTTTAATGCAGTCTGTTATATCATTTATGTAGAATATGAACAAGGTTGCGCTTAAGGCAGAGCCTTGTGGGATTCCATTCTCTGATGGAAAGATTTGTGATATCGACGAACCGATTCTCACATTAAATGTCCGGTTATACAAAAAACTTTGTATGTAATTTCCTATATTACCGGTTATACCGACAGACATTAGCTTCTTTAATAATCCATGTCGCCATACTCGATCGAAAGCTTTTTCAAGATCGAAAAAAATGGCATATAAGTGTTGTTGATTTTGGAAGCTTGTTAATATTTGCCTTTGGAGGCTTAGTAAATGATCGACTGCAGACCTTGCTGTACGCCCTCCGGCTTGGACCAAGGAAAGGATATTATTTTTCTCTAGGATAAAGAGAAGGCGTCTGTTTACCATTTTTTCTAGCACTTTGGAAATTACACTTAAGAGGGATATAGGTCTATAATTCGCTGGAAGTGTGGGACTTTTATTTGGTTTTAGGATAGGAATTATTGTGGCTAACTTCCAACAGTCTGGGATACTATCTGTTGTCCATATTTGATTATAAATGTGGAGTAAAAAGGTTTTTGCACTTATCGGAAGATACTTTAGCATAAATGGATGTATAGAATCGGGTCCGGGTGCACTATTGGGACAGTGGTATTTTAATTGGAAGTTAAGTTCTGACATTGTAAAGTTGCAATTATATGGATTTACAGAAATTGAATTAAAATTTATTGGTGTCCGTTCTTGTATGGATTTTTTACTTAAAAAGGCGGAGGAATAGGAACAGGAAGAGAACTCTGTATAGTAATGCTGAGCAAAAGAGTTAGCAATATCTTGCGGGTTGGATATTACTGTGCCGTTGCTGATGAGTGATGCAGGGATGGGATTAGAATTAACACCGTTTATACTTTTTATTTTTGCCCATACATTGTGGTTAGAAGAGGATTCGGAAATGGATGTTATAAAGGTACACCAGGATTCTTGCTTCTTTTTACGTATCAATATACGAGCAGAAGCTCGAAATTTTTTGAATGTGATGAGATCTTGCAAAGATTTTGTTGATTTGTATTTTCTTAATGCTCTTTTACGTTGGCGGATAGCGACTGCTATTTCATTGCACCACCATGGGACCCTTCGGGGACGGCAGCGAGATAAAGATTTAGGAATTGAAGCGTCAGCCGCCATAAATATAGCATTAGTAAGTGTGGTTATATTAGCTGTTATGTTTGATGAGGGTTGACTTGAAATAATAATTTTTTCAGTATAAGACTTCCAGTCCGCTTTGTGGAATTTATAACGAATCTTTTGAGGAGAGTATTGCATAGGCGGGGAAGAAATGGACTGGATAATGATTGGGAAGTGGTCACTTGAACAAGTGTCTTGGAGCACAGAGGAACATAGTTTTGGGGAAATGGATGGAGAAACAATTGCTAGATCTATGGTTGAAAATGTATTGTATGAAGCGCTGAGGTAAGTGTAGTCTGGTGGTGGAAGGATTACTAGGTCATTGTATAATATCAGTTTATTGATTATGGAGCCATGGCTGTTTGTTGATGGTGCACCCCACAGTGGGGAGTGAGCGTTGAAGTCTCCAAGTAGAATTACTGGAGCCGGAAACTGGACTAAGAGATTCTGTAGTTCCTTTAGGTCAATAGGGACATTTGGGGGAAGGTAGCAGTTACATATTGTTATAGGAGAAGAGGAAATGTGTTGCAGGTGTACGGACACTGCTACCGACTGTAGTGATGTGTTAACGTTGATGCGGTTTACTGGGACTGTCATATTAATAAGGGTTGCTACGCCTCCACTTGCTCTACGACCTCCTTCGCTATCGTGACGGAAAATAACATAGTCTTTCATTGAGGGGTTGTTTGACTGTTTTAAGTGGGTCTCTTGTAGACACATCACTAATGGAAGGTGGTACGAAATTAGCTGTCGCAATTCAGCAAGTTGGTTGTAATAACCTCTGCAGTTCCACTGCATGATAGCTCTTTTGCTTGCCATTGTTATAGCTTAGTCGTATAAATTTTTTATCTGGGTGGTAACATGGACTTTTAGACTGAGTTTGGTTCACTCTGTTCGTCGGTTGAATAGTCTTCTAGGGAAGTCGACAGCCTATTAATAATACGCGTGCACCTATTTTTTATGCTTTTCCCATTTAGATATGGCTTTATTGTCATAATTGTATGTATCAGCCCCTCTTTATCCTCTGTGTAATCAGATGCAAAGTTAATGTAATCAGTATTATTGATGATATTGTTGATAAAGTTCTTAAACTCCTCATATCCCATGGTTAATGATGGTTGATTTTCTGTAATGAATGGTTTTGCACGTTCTAATATGCTTTCAAGGTCATTATGTAATTGCTTTTTTTGATTCACTTTAGTTCGGGTATTATGCTCCGTGTCGACTTGGTCTGTCTTACTCACATTACACTTAGGCTTACTACTCGTCTGAAGTTTTTCCATATGTTTTGTCTTAGGTTGGGATGCCTGTTCTGGTTGGTCTGTACTTAGACTTTGGTCTTCATCTTTTTTAATATGATTGTTTTCTTCTTTAATGTCATTTGATAACTGTTCGGCTTCTTGGCTAAGGGAGATCAGATTTATTTTCTTCGTCGCAGGTTTTATGCTTAACGGGTGATCGTAATTATTTTCCAGTTCGTCAGGTGTAGTCGGGTGGGGGCGTTTTATGGTACACGATGGCTGTTCAGTCTCTATTTCATCATTCGATGCACACGTTAAGAGAGTAGGAGCGGGAATCTTTATTGTAGTTTCTTTTTGTTTAGCAGTCTGTTCATTTGTGAGATCAGTCGGTCGATTTTCGATAGTTACTTGTTTTGACTTCTTCGATTTTCCATTGCAATTTTTACATATATGGTTCTCCAGTTGTAAGTATAAACGGTGTTCTCGATCACCATGTCTCATGTCCACGTATTCAGGAATAATTTCACAGTTTACTTGCTCTATGTAGACTTGACGTCGGAAACTAATTATATGTCCAAATTCGGCATTGGATGGGTTTAACCGGAGTATTGAGATCGGTGAGAGCAGTTTCAATTGTAGTATTGTGTTTAAGTACGAAATTATTACATTATTAGGGATGGTTGCGGACACATTCGACAAAATTAATTTGTTGGATGGATTACGCAATCTCTTCGCTTGAATTACTTGAGAGCCTACGTTTATTTCTCCGCCATTAGCGAAAAAATTATCCGTAATGCTCTGTGTTTTTAAGAATATTATTAATCTGTTTTGGGAAATTCGTCCTGCTGCAGTGATATTGAGGGCCCCTCCAACTTGATTTTTTAAAGACTCTAAATAATCATAGATCGTCAGGGGTGAGATATAGGGGAACATAAGCCCTTGCTGGTCGCTTGGGTAGTTTGTCAGATCGTTTAACGGAGATATTTTATTTTTAGCGGTAGATTTTGCTTTCTCCGCAAAAGACGTTTTTATATTCGATTCGTTTAAATGAGAGTTGTGTTCGTACGGAAGTTGATTAGAGTTTAGATTTTGTTCAATATTAAACGGACTTGTTTCATTGATATTATTCGTTATATTTTTATTATCAGGCGATGTTAATTGTTTGTTATCTTCTGCGAGTGAGTGTGTTGTTGTGTTGGTATTTTGGTTATTACTTGAAACGATCTTACCGGCAGCTTCTGTAGGCGAACCGCGCTGGGAAGAGGGTTGTATCTTTGTCGTAGTTGTTGGCTGTTTACTTGTCGGATGTATTAGTTTCGCACTCGTACCTGCGGTTGTAGTTGGCGGTACTGCTTTGCTGGCTGCGTTGTGGTTGCCCCGCCGCAGCGGCGGGGGTCCGGACTGAGACATTGTTGAACTTATCGCACTAGCACTATCGCGGTATTTAGACGATCAGCGCAATAATTGAAACAGCCGCGGGAAATTAATCACGAAATAAAATCGGTTATCAGAGATAAATCTCGCAACAATAGAACGCGAAAACAAAACTCGTCGCAATAAAACAAATCTAAATTGAATTTCGTGGAAGTTTGTTATATAACTGTATTTCGTTTTGGTTTGATTTTTATGATTTCAAATTATTACATTTATATTTTTGTCTGATAAATAATCGAGATGTATATGTAAAAAAAAGAAATTCGTAATATGATGTGATTTTTTTTTTTGCTGGTTACTAGTTAACTACTTTTTTTCAACATACTGAATATTTTGAATAAATTACTAAACTAGTTTATACAATCATATTCATATGTCATAGTGGCCACTCAACTAGGAAAACTGAATTCGCCATGATTTTTTGTACCATGAGAAAAAAATGGGAATTTCCTTGTAAAACCAAGAAAATAATGAAAATAGCCAAACCATAGTTTTGATAAAAAAATCTTTTTGAGCGAAAAATTTTTGTAATGTACATGCTCGGTAATAAATTACAAAGTTCTTTTTTATTGATGTAAAGTATGCTGCGGTGGTCAAACATCAATCAATAGTATCCAAAAAATACCATTTTTTTTTACAATTCTTTTCTTATTTTTTGATTAAAAGACTCTCTACAACGACAGGTCTATTTTCATCATGAGCAATATTTATATTTATTGTTAGTACACTTTAATTAAAATTTTAACGAAACGCATAAAAAGAAATTTTTATTATGCATCTTAGTTTATCGGGAGAATTAAACCCTTTCAGTAAAACGTTTGAAGGGGCTGGAGCTATGTAAACCCCTTGAAGTTAACATGTATGATTATAAATGTAGATATTAGACGTCAAATTTTGTCAGAACTATTTAAATAGAGGAAAGGTAAATCAACCTGTTATAAACTTTATTATTAACTTTTGTAGTAATAAAGTAAGCAAATATTGCTCGAATTAGGGGTCATTATAACTGTAAAATATATAATGTGAATAGAACCACTTCAAAAAGTTGAAAAATTTACTTCGCAATTTTCTTTTGTTTCTACCGATATTTCATTTGACTTCGTTTCAATTTGTTGGGCTTATTATACAAGCAGAAGATCGTTTGTGTAAGCTCTTGTATCATTCTGATAACCAGGAAATGGGAGGATTTGCATCGGCAATTTAAAAATTATATTGCAGTGGCCACCACGCAAGTGAAATTAATTTCTTGGTGTATATAAATGAATAAATTATTTACCCACCTTAATTTCATTTCGTAATGACTCGATTAGTGCATCACATACTTCAGGCATTATTCCCGATATTGCCGACTGCGATACTTTGAACAAATATTGTAGGCTAGTGTACGAATCTCCCGTTGCTAAGAATCGCAATGTTATAGCCAGCCGCTCACGGGATGAAATCGCTGTCCTATAATTGGTGTCCTCTTTCATTATTTTCAACTCAATTAGATTATGTAGGGTTTCAAAATCCTTCGACGACATTCTGCAAAAGTTATTAAATTTTCCAGAATCTTCAGCTTCCAAATCTGTTAGCAAATTATTGCCACCATGTAAATTACGATTGTTGAATACGGTTAAACTCCACCATCTTCTTTGTCTCCTTCTTCTTCTCATTTGTAATAATTTATACGATAAAATAAACAAAGCACACATAATTTCTTCATTGTCACACGTATTTCTACAATTGAACTCTCAAACAACAGTGACAACAACACAGGATTATTATTGTTTATAGCAAGTACCCCGATCAACAGCGAACATAAAAATAATTGCTAGGTGTGATGAGAAGGCTGATCATATGCTTGCGAAGAACAGAGAACACTGGAGAGCATACATATTCAAGGCCATATTTTTGTTCTTGCGCGCCCGGTGTAATGCCGCCTTAACATGACTCAGAAAGATCACATAACCTTAAATAATGTTATATTTCGGTTTATAGCAGGATGTAAAGCGATAAAAATATTACAATTTTTATAACACCGTCATTGGAAATATAAACGAAATATGTAAAATATAATTCTAAGCATTCAGAATGTACTGCAACATAAAAGTAGAGCAAATAAGAATTGTAACAAATCAGATTTTTCGCTGATATTTGAACGTGTTATATTAAAAAACTCCTTATTAAAATAATATCATCATAAAGAGCGGCAAGAAATAAAATGTCATTTAAGTTCTCTAATTTTAACATAACCTATTATAAATGTAAAAAACAGAGCGAAAAAGTTGATTTTTAGCCAAAATCGGGGTAGCCACTAGTACTTTTTTTTTTTTTTTTTGAAAAAGTAGTAACACCATCGTAAAGAGCAGGAAGAAAACATCAAAATCATTCATTTAAAAAGCGGCACCTCAAATTAAGGGAGTAAAAAAATGTTTTAAAACTTAAATAATTTTTTAGGGGCCAATTTTGAGGTTATGAAATTTGAAAAATATTATAGTTATTTCTTGCATGGAAACCGTCCACTGTAAATTTTTTCAGAATTTTCGGATCGAAAGTTGCTTCAGAAAAAAATAAATTTAAAAGAAAATGTTTTTTTACTTTACTACGCATGCACAGGAGGTAGGGAGCTGAAAATTTATCTGTAGGAGTTTTTTTTAACCCTTATCGAATGGTGCAAATTTTACTATAGTAATCTGGCTATAGCCTTTGTTTGAAAAAAATAAATCACAGAGAAAATATAACAGAGAGAAATAAGTAAATGAAAAATATGTGATCTGAACAATTGAAATAAAAAAATAAAATTGTGATGTAAAATAAATAAGCCTAATTGGAAATATTGGAGAATGTGCGAATGAAAACGATGTATAATCAAATTCAATCTCATCAAATCAATTCTAACTATTTTTCATATCCTGTTCCTCTTTATTAGAGTTCTATTTCTCTTTTTTTTCATTAATTAAAATGTTAATATACGTTCACACTTTCATTTTTACCAAGTACTTTGAAAATGCCGGTGAATAAATCATTCGCCTTCTATTTGAATGATATTTATGCAAATGTATACTCTGCCTACAGATTGTAGTTAACTATAGGGATTTACATTAAATAAAGTAACATAATATATAGCCGAAAATATAAACATGTTATTTCATGTTTAAATTTCAATTTAATAGCTCAAGTGTTTTTAAAATAAGAAAAAGTCAAAAAAGAGATTCAGAATTCAGTTTCATAAATTGTATATGTAAATGTATATGAATATAGAAATAAGTACACAACCATAGTATCCTTTTATTTAAATGTGCATAATAAAATAAATATGTAGCATCAATAATTAAATATATAAAATATACCATACCCGAAAAATCAGGTTAATAAATTTGTATGAAAAAAATAAATCATGGAGAGAATAAAGTGACTGAAAAATACATGATCCGAATGATTGAAATGAGCAAATAAAATTAAAATGGAGGTGAAAAAATCAAATTGTGATGTAAAATTAATAAGCCTATTTTAATTTGGAGAATGTATGAAATGAAAAAGAAATCGTGAAGTGAACGAAATTTAAAAATTCAATAAAAAAATCGAAATCTAAAATGAAATGCTTTATAAAATAAATGTTTCAAAAACAAAAAAAAACAAAAAATAGTTGATTAGAAATTTGATATAAAAACGATATATTAAATTGATTTTCATTGGACTTCAAATATATGATATTTGTTTTACACATAAGTAAATAAAATAATTTCTTGTACTTACTGAATAGTAAAAAATATTCGGAAAATGTAAAATTGGTGTATAGGCATTTCTTGTAAATGACTGAGCTTCTGCCGATGTGATAGCTATAGATATCATAAAGTAAAATAAAAAAATAGAAGAAATAAATACGTATACATATTGCTTAAATAATAATGTTGTAAAAAGTATAATTTATTTTTCCACAGACGGGCATGAAAAAATCTGTTCTTCCTTTCTTTCTCTTTGTAAATATCTAGTAGTATCCATTACTGTTTTCATAAAAATATTATATTAAAACCTTTTTTAAAAATAAAAATGTATGCTGTATGAAAGTAAATGTGAAAAAACTAAATTTCATCGACATATGTTAAAAAAATAAAATACGAAGTACTTTTTATTAAATCTTTCCTTCACTGATAAAAAACAAAAATATATATTTGAGACATGTATGCTGTGAGAAAAAGAAGTGAAAAACTATTATTTCCTTTCTGTGTATTATTGATTGCCATCGGGTACATAGAAAATTAGTAATGTATTAAAATTGTTACTGTACATACTTTGTAAAATTTGGTAATGTTTACTTGAGCTTATATTTTAAGGGGATAATTAGATTTGGACCGAAAAGTTTATTACTGAATACAAATAATATTGCATAAAATGTAAAATATAGCAAATTAAATAAATAATGTATGATAGTACTTACTGCAGTAAATGTAAAAGATGGATGAAGCAATAATCAGACCACGTGGTTGAAATTTGAAATTGTAATGAAATAAGGACAACTGCTTTGGAAAAGACAAAATGCACAGTGCAGATCACAATTTCAAATGCCATGCAGTTCAACATTTTCCAGCACTCTACCCATTAAAATCACAAACAATGTCATAAAAAATGTTTGTTTTTTCTAGCAGCTCAATGATGATGATCGGTTTCTTATAAAAACTGTTGTGCACTTTCTCTCTCTCTCACCCATATATATGCTCTGTCACTCATCTCATCACTGATTGTAGACTGTCACCGTGTATTTGATTTACACACGTTTATACAATTATAGAGCGTCCTGCATATATAGCCATAATACATTTTTCTGAAATTCCAAAAGCAAATCATAGATAGCGCCCCTTAAAAATTCTTAGAATTTCACGTTCCCGGGGAAACTTAGGGATAAAAAAAATATACAAACCATCTTCTATAGAAATGTAACATTGTGTAAAAATTTCAAGTCAATCAATCCACTACTTTTTAAGTTTTTCCGCCTTTTCATTTTCATATATGTATATATAGATTTTTGTTGTTTCTGAACCATGTCATTAGGATTCCATACATTATATGTATACAGAATCCTAAAAAATAATGAAGTTTAGCCGGTGTCCAAATAGACTTCACATTACCATCTGAGAGTTAATATTATACATACATCTATGTGTGTTTAGTATTTATAGTGAATTGTATATTTTTTTAGTACACATTTCTCCCTTAAATCTTTTGTGACAATTCTGACTTTTGATTTTTACCTTTTATCTCTGATAAAATTCTAAAAATAATATTAGTTTTGTTATGTAGTTATTCTTATTTCCTTTTCTATATACAAGGTGTTCCTTTGAATTTTCTTCCGCAAGTGTCACATTCTTTATCATATTTATATTCCATTTTTTGTGCTTTATTCAATTCTTTGCTAAATATTCTCATGCAATATGTGAAACTTCTAATTTTTCATACAATTTTTTTCCTGCATCAAAACCCAGATATTCCAATAAATTCTAATTTCTTCATTAGCATATTTAATATAAGAAATAAAACTGATTGGTAAATTTCATTTTAGTTAACTGTGTAAGGGAGAGCGCCCATCTAAGCAATACGATTCCGATACGACAGCGATTTTAAATCGTAAGCGATAGCAACACGATTCCGATATGACGTAACGCCCACTGAAGCAACACGATTTATCCGCTGGAGAAGCAACTTAATTTATGATGTGGTGTGATAGTGCAAAAAATGTCATATTTTTCTTCGTTTTCCTGTTCTTTTTTTAGCGAAGAAGCAATGTATCGTTAGTAAATCTTAACAATTTAAATCAAAAAAGAAAACAACGTTATTGAGTACATCCATTTTTTCAAAAGAGTAACAAAATAAATGCTTTAATGTTTATAAAAAACTGAATATATACTCGGAAAAGTTCTAAAGTTTTTATAGAATGAATAAGGAAACGTTTAATTGGTTAGTAGAGAAAATTGGCCAAAAATTGTAAAAAAAAACACCCATTTTAGAACATTTATACACCGCAGAAACGTATTTTAATCACATTACGGGAAATACATTTGTTCATTATGTATATCTAAATGTTTAGAAACATTTTCTATACCATATACATATATATTGCTGTTAATTTATATTACATAAAAAAATAAGAAAATGTAAATATTAATATTTATTTCATAAATATGAATTGTTTTTAAAAATATTCTGAAATAAATTTAAAACACCGATTTTAAATTGTTATTTTTGCCGATTATTCATATTACGCATAAAAATTCAGAATGTAAACAAACAATTGCTTGCTCAAGCAACTAAAAATAAAACATGTAGCACTCGAGCAACGGCGATACAATAGTTGCTTATCGGTTGCTTGTCGCATCGCGTCAGTGGGCGCTAACTCATATAATAACGTGGGTTATATTCTTCTGAACTACATTTAGTTGCTGTCGTATCGGAATCGTATCGCTTCGGTGGGCGCTCTCCCTAAGATTTACGTTTTTCACTTCTTTCTTTGCTTTACTTTGGTTTGCAGCATCAGATTTCGAAGAAACTTAATTTTTTATTAAGTTATTCTATCTTTCTATTAAATTCTTTAAATTTGTTTAGCTTCTTTATAAAACTTTTAGAATCATCATATGTAGCAAATGGATCCTTCATTGAATAGTTATAATTATTAAATTTAACAATATTATAACATTTACTAGGTAGAGTTATTTTAAAAGGTTTATTTAATCCGTCTTCTTAATACATAGTCAATAACATTTTCATATATTTCATTAAAGTCACATTTGGGAAGAATTGTCTATTTTTCAGTTTGTGAATACATTGATTCTGTGTGAATAATTTCTATATGTCTAACTCTGTTATAGAAACAAGAAAATGAACGAGACTACAAACAAATGGTAATTAACTGCAACTTGTATTTTATTGTTTCACTAATTATTTACTGTAATAATTTGATTTATCATACTTTTCATAAGAAAAGCTAGTTAGACAATTTTTACAAAGATATTCCTTCTTACAATTTTTTACAACTTGTTTTCAAATAAATTTCTATGAATCTTTAAAAAGACGACAATGAGGATTTTCTTCATTATCCTTTAGTTATATCTGAGAATAGATTTTATGACTGTTATTATGATGATATATGCACATGAATTCATCATTCTTCTTCAATTAAATGAAGTTTATTAATCCTACTTATAAATTTATTAATACTAATAATTTTTTATATAAAATCAATTCCTCATAATTTTTTGTCAAAAATATATGTATCTTTTATATTCAGACACTCTTTGTTGATCTTTATCTATTGGAAAAAATAAATCATAAGTAACATACATTATTTAAATTTTTAACATTTTAATAGTTTTTTTCCTTGCTAAAATATCTGGATGGTCAAGGTAAAAGGATCATACCTATTTACATTAATTCTAGAACTATCAATTAATCTTAAAACCCACTAGAATAACCTCTAAATTATCAGATATATTTTCAAGTCAATAACATTTTCATATATTTCATTGAAGTTGCATTCAAGAAGAACTGTTTAGTTTTCAGCTTGTAAATGCATTGATTCTGTCTCAATAATTTCCATATGTTCCACTACTCCAGAACAATAGCGAAGAATTAATATGCACAAACGCGATAAATAAGACTTCATTTGAACACTTGTTAATTTGTTCGTTCTACTCTGTTACAGGATCGTCTTTTAAAGGTCAGTTGCGAAGCATATGAAGAAAGTGGCGCATTGAAGCATGAACTGGTAGGTAATTGTGATTCATATTTTATTATTTCACTAACTGATTAATTATTAAAATAATTCGATTCATTATTGTAAACTCATTTGTTTTTGTAGATGTTAGTTTTACTTAGTAAAGTAGCAAAAATGCGAAACAAATTTTAAAAAAACTTTACTCACGTCATAATTTGTAATTAATTTTAATTGATATGTACATCTAGTGTTTTATTGTTTCCACAACAATTTACTGGTATAGTATTAAATCGCGATTTGTTGATTCTTTAATGAATACGTTTTTAAATATTTTTGGAATTGTACAAATCTTTTTGAAGTTACCAAACAAATTGTTGTCAAATCTGGGTGTTACTAGCTGTTAAAATAGGGTTTGAAATATTTCGGTGTGTTATTAATTTTCTATGTAATATGAATGCACAAGTCAATTCCTAGTAAATTAAACAATGAAATGATAACCAATAATAAATATAAAATGAACCAAAACGTTTATTTAATGCCAAAATTATGTTAAATAAACTTAATACTTCAGTGTAAATAATATTACCTTTAGCATATTTTATTTTTATTATTTTTATTTTTACAAAGTTTTAGAGGTGGTTTTTATTAAAAATTAATTTAATATGCTTTTGAAACATTTTTAATTGAAATTTGTCAACAATTTCTATAGAATAAGTAATACATTACCATAAAAACACAGTTTTAACAGATGTAAAGTAAACTGTAAAAATATGTGTTACCTTACATTCTTAAAAACAAAAATCTATAAAACATAATTCAAACCTAATATTACTGTATTCTAAAGTGTTAATGTGTACATTACTTACTGTATTTATATATTATTATTTTATTATTAAGTTTGACAGTCCTAGGACTGGTTTAACTCCATGGTAAGCCTTTTCCAACCCCTCCGATTCTCCGCAGTTCTTTTCATTTTCCAGTATCGGTCTGTGCCTGCGTCCTTCACCAACCCGCTGATAAATGTGTTCCTCGGTCTACCACGTCTTCTGTTTCCCTGAATTTGTCCTTCTATTACATCACGAAGGAGACCGCCGTGTCTGAGTACATGTCCCATCCAGTTTAATCGTCGTTTCTGTATCGAATGGACCAATGTCCTTTCTTCATCTACTCTCTGTAGTACTTCTGCGTTTGTGGTTTTTTCAGTCCAGCTTATTCTTTGTAATTTCCTCCAACACCATATCTCGAAAGCCTGCAACTTTAAGATATTCCTTTTATTCAGGGTCCACGTTTCCGCGAAGTACAGCGCTACTGGCCATACGCAAGTTTTAACGATGCGCTTACGTATTTTCAGTGGCATTGACTTTTTCCGTAGTATATTTTGTTTTTCCCGCCACGCGAGCTTAGCTAGTCTGATTCCTGAGTTTATTTCCATATCACAGTATAAGTCCTCTGTTATTACTTGACCAAGATATTTAAATGCTTGCACCTGCTGGATTTTCTGACCCTCTATGTCTAGTTGAAAACGTTCAGGTTGTTTGCCAATCATCATTGTCTTTGTTTTGTTGACGTTTATTTCTAATCCAAACCGTTTTCCTGTATCATTTAAGGTCTGCACCATTCTCTGCAACATTTTCGGAGAGTCAGCAATTATAACCTGATCATCGGCAAATTTTATCGTTTGAAGTTTTTCCCCTGCTATGCAAATTCCATATTTGGTTTTTGCTAAACTTAATTTAATCACAAGCTCCGCATATACATTAAAAAGGAACGGAGATAGCAAACATCCTTGCCGTACTCCTTTATTTATTTTTGCCGGCTTAGATATATCTCCATCTACTCGGATAACAGCCGTTTGTTGTGCGTATAAGTTATATATCAGGTTTAATATTCGTTCAGGACATTTTATTTGCTCAAGGAGTGGGAAGAGCCTATGCCAATTGACCCGATCGAAGGCTTTAGTGTAATCGATGAAGCACACGTACATCTTCCGATTTATATTTATCAATCTCTCCCCAATATTCCTTAGCGTCCCTATTGCATCTCTAGTTGATACGTTCTTACGGAATCCAAATTGCGATTTGTCTAAAAATTGCTCTATATACTTTTCCATCCGCCTTTTTATTATTTGCAGCAGTATTTTCGATGCATGCAGGATAATACTTATCATTCTATATTCTGTGCATCTAACCGCGGCTGGTTTCTTTGGAATCGGGACAATAACTGATGTACAATCATGTACCTTTTTGATAGATGTTTGTAACTAATCTAAAAAGCGCGTCGTGAGTTTTCTTTCCACATAGTTTTATCATTTCGGCTGCTATGTTATCAGTACCGGGTGCTTTATTGTTTTTTAACATTTTAATTGCCGCATCAAATTCGTCCCTTAAAATATTATCACCCGACCATTGGTCTAGCTGCGCGTTTGAACTTGGTTTCCAATTTAATACATCATCATGATATAATTCTTCCACATAGGCCTGCCAGGTTGCTCTTTTTTCTACGCAGTCTATCGCTTCCTTATTATTTTGGCCTTTTAATGCTGTTATTTTTAGTCCTTTATACCTTCTGCACATACTCTTTATTCTCTTATAAACTAGTTCAGGTTTTCCTTGAGTTTCTAATCTTTCAAGTTCTTGGCACTTTAAATCCCACCATTCTTGTTTTCTTTTCCTACAAGCTCTGTCTATATCATTTTTTAAAGATCGGTATTTCGTTTTTCCTTCTTTACTATTGTTATATTTCCGTTTTTCATCGACCAATTGTAATATTTCTTCTGTGATCCATGGTTTATGTATCGCTCTTTTCGCTTCACCAAGGATCTTTTCTGCGCTATTTATTGTTGTTGATTTAATACTCCTCCATATTTGGTCTATGCTTGTATTATCATACAGTTCTTGTGTCTGGTTGTCTGTTTCAATTTGATACTGAGTTTTTATCTGTTCGTCCTTTAATTTGTCCAGATTCCACTTTGTTATTGTTTTATTCCTGATTATCTTTTTAAACTTGAGGTCTGTTTTCATAATCACCATAGAATGGTCCGTGTCAGCGTCCGCACCTGGGTATGCCATCGATTTTTTTACTTGGCTTTTATATCTTTGCTTTACCAGTATGAAATCAATCTGATATCTTTGCTTGTCGCCTGGCGACTTCCAAGTGTACCTTCTTCTTCGATGTGTTTTGTACCATGTGTTGGTGATAATGTACTTGTTTTGTTTACAAAAATCAAGGAGATAATTACCGCTATTATTTCGAACTCCAAGACCATATTTGCCGGTTATTCCTTTTTCTGCATCTTCTCCGACTATTGCGTTCCAATCTCCCATTATGATTATATTATCTTTTGCTTTTGTCTTTTCTAATAATTCCTCCAATTTCTCATATGCTTCTTCTATCTTTCTTTCATCACTGTTAGATGTTGGCATGTAGACCTGTATAACTATTAGGTCTACCGGATATGCGGCAAAACGCGTCAGAATAAATCTATTTTCTACCACTCTAACATCTAACAATGACTTTGCTGTTGACTTATTTAAAATCAGTGCTACGCCTCCTTGTCCTTTCAAGCTACCGCCATGTATTATTCTATACTCGCCAGAGATAATGTCTCCTTCATTGGTCCATCGTGTTTCCGTTAATCCAATCATATCTATGTTGTTTCTTTCCATTTCTCTTTTAATTACTTCCAATTTTCCCGTTTTAAGCATGGTTCGTATATTCCATGTTGCTATTTTCAAACAGGGGTTTCGTCTGATGACGACCGAAGAAGCCCTGCATCTTCTTAAGCCGGGCACAGCACCAGGAAAATACTCGCTGCTACTGAGGTTGCCGGTACGAGTAATTGTGTTTGTGCTTGCCATGGTTACTAGGGAAGGATAATGTGGTGGTTTCCCCTTGCCTTCCACATGATTTTCTGTTAGGGTTTACTCCCTTAGTCGAAAGGACCCGGTTTTAAGGCGCCGGATACTCGCCTACTCGTTCTAGGTTGATAAATCAACCCGATTGAGGCACTTAATCACGAACGAGCTGCTGATAGTCTGCTGTTTTCAATGCAGTATGAAGCTTAACGGTATTTATTGGTAGGAACATCTTCGACAAGTGAACCCTCCTCCGTTTTCCTATCAGCTGTGTTTTGTGAGTTCCGATTTAGCTTTCTTAATCAACGCCGAGCTCGCTGAATAGGAAATTTCCACCCTGCACGACGTGGACGTACGGAACTCACGCGGTCGTTGTTTCGTTTCCCCGTCGGTGTGACTGGCACCATATGATGGTCGAGTGAATACTTACTAGAGAAGGTGACTCTAGCTACAACAACCTGTGCCCCGCATATATATATATATATATATATAAAAGAATAAATAAATAAAAAAATAAAGAAATAAAAATAAATAGACCAGATTGTCCAATGAGGAATGCGAGTGTAAGTGTGTGTGTGTATGTGTATATGAGTCAATGGTTGGCCAGGGATGAAGGAGCAAGAAGGGATGGCACATTACGAAATGATGTAATGCAGGCTAGAGGCGAGCGCTGGAAGAACGGCCGCTGAACGAAGAGTTGGTCAAATTTTTAGTCGGATTTTGAGACTAGTAAAGATAAAATCGCGTTGCTATGTTGGAAAATGTGACTTGGATTTTTAATGATCGAAAAAAGTAAAAGATGAATAGCTCGCGAGCCAATGCCGGTGGAGCCTAATATTGTGTTAGACTTTCCCTGTAATATTTCTGATCGAATAAGTCCGAAAGCGTTCATTTATATACTTGTTTTTTTTTTGAAAAACTTTCAACATTAAAAAGTAGCAAACAGTTGCAGATCGAAGGTCACATGGCAGGTCAACGGCCGTAATAGGACCCACGTACGTCGTACCATCTGCCTCAGCTCCAGGCTTCGAAATAATTAGAATAATTTGTATAGATTTATTACTGATTTTATGTTGTAACTTGATTTATTTGTTTAAGGGTGTTTATTCTTTTGTACGGTTGACCGTCCATGAAAGATTTGTGTACAGGTTCATAATAAATGTAGATCATGTTCCATTTTCATAATTGTACATGATCAATCAAATTATTGATAATTATATTAATTTATTAATAATAATTATGATTAAATCACCATATTTTACTTCGATGGAAATAAACTCTGCAGAGGCATTCATGATGCTATAAAGTACCATTTCAAAGTAATGAAAAATTAAATAAAAGCGCCAATATATATCAAAATAAAAAAAATTGAAACATAATTATAATTCCTAAAATATGGGAATAAAATGATAACTTGAAAAAATAAGGAATTTAAAAAGATATTCATATTCAAATATTTTATCAATATAATATGATTTACATCTGTCTATTGATATATATTTATGAGGCATAGTAAAATGTTCTTTAAACATAGTTACAGCATGTAAAAAAAAAAAAAGACATATTCAACATATTCAAGTAAATCAAAAAATGAAAAATTAAGTCTTTAATTTATTTATAATTTTATTTATTCATTAACATTTATAACACAAAAAAAATAAAATTTAAATGCTTGCATTAATTTTAAGAAACAATTATTTACAAATGAATATTTTTTTTTTTTACAAATGATAATTATTCAAATCATTTGACAGATTATCAAAATATATCAAATCAAATATATTGCAAAAATATATACAAAGTTAGTTATAAATATTTATGTTATTTTTAAATCGCAAATGCGCTCGAAAGCGCGAGTAGCGAAAGTGGTTTTGTGTGTACATGAACTACATCAATGTGCCTAATACTGTTAAAGTGTAAGCATCATTTTTGTAGTTCATGTTTACAAATTAAGGCAACTTCAAAGTCAAAAAAATAAACAAAAAAATTATGAAATTAATAAAAATCGATCGAAAATGCGGCCAACTATCCCCTAAACACCAATTACCATCATTCCCGACAGATAGCGCCACAGTAAAGAAATTATTCCAGTATACGTAATTTAGATCGCGGTCGGGAATTCTGTCGTTCGTCGGGTTTCGGCGAGCTCCTTTAATAGTACTGTATATATAAAAATCAATTGCGCATCTATAAAATTTCATAACTTTTAAATGGATCGACCGATTTAGCTGTCTTTTTGTTTTTTGTTGTGTTCGTAATTGTCAGGACAAGGAAAGAAAATTTTAGAAAAATTCATTGAAGAAGTCGAAACATTAAAAGAATTTGGCAAAAATGGCGTCACGATGTGACGCTCAGTTAATCAGTTCTGCTGTCACATGATTTCATAACAACAACAAATTCCGCACTGAATATTGATATTTTTTTGCGAAAAAGAATTAAATTGAAAACGATAGTTCAGTGTGTTATCGGTGGTGTTCATATCATTAGTGCATTTAAAACCGTAAAATTCATCAATTAAAATTTAAATAAAATGATTACTATGGTAAATGATAGACTCTAAATGACATTTTATTAATTTCTGGTGTAAGTGAAATAAATAATTTATGGTCCGTTACTTTTCTTTTTGCGTTCCTGAACACATCAAAACTCCATGACATGATCTACACAAACAAGTCGCACTTCTAGCCTAATTACTGTACTCATTGCAGAGAGTTTAAAAAAAAGGTACGTCTTCTATTATTTTTTACAGAGAAATAAAAAATCCTACAACGGAATGTTTAATATTTGTTACGGGGAATGTTATTCACACCCAAATTCGAAATCCTTACGCAACTACACTAATGCGGTGTTGCGCTACAATTGATGAAAACGGATCCGGTAGTAATGGATATAATCAAAAAACGAAAAACAAATTTTTTTGCACATTTTATGAGAAGACCAACATTTCACCTCCTCTAAACAATAATGATAAAAGCGGTAAAATGAAAAAGGGGGCGAAGAAGAAGGATTTTTTGACTCCAAAATATTAAGACATGAACTGGAGTTACAAAAGTAGGAGAATTATTGCGGGTCGGAAAAGTCGAGACAAATTTCGTCAAATGGTGGAGTCCATGAGAAGTTTGTTAAGCTACATCCGAATCGGGTTGCATGAAGAAGAAGACGTAATGTATCTTTCCTTATACCGTCATCGTAAACAAACCGTTTTCTCTTATATTAGGGACCAGGATATTTCATTTTTCTATTTTTAATGCCTTCGAATAGTTTTCATTGTTCCCTTGTTCTTGCTATCACTGGCGCATATATTACATATTCGGTCTATAATATTTAAGGTAGTCTCCGGATAACCGAAGCTATTCTTCTTTCGTAATCTGCACTCATGGTCCACGTTTGTTTTTTTGCCGCCCGTCCATTACTCGCGTATTATCCGTTCGTAATCGTGGTTTAATTTTTTTTCGGTATTTTCGCAACATTTGGATATGTTCTCATAAAATATTCAAAAGAGAAAAAAAAGGCGAATCGCGTAATTTAATTTCTGAGGGCCCTATGATTTTGTGAGCCGAGCAACTGCTCAGTGCGGCGGGTACTAACAATTAAATAACCTGACGCGTGATTCGGTTAGACAATGATGCTTCGTTCAATGGTTCGAATGCTGCTGCAGTTAACGAAAAAGGGTAAACAAAAACGATAGTGCGCGTTAGATTAATACCCCGATAGCTGATGAGGCCAAAAATAAATAAATAAATAAGTAAAAACAAAGATAAAATTCGTTTGTTGCGATAATTATTATTTTCGAGAGAGGAATTATCTCTAACTAACGATGATCAGTTTATCATATTTAATTTAAAGTTGTAGCGTACCACACTTAGAAAAAAAAAACAAAACAGAAAGAAAACCTCCACCATATACCGGAAAAGAAAACAGGTATAGAGGTATGAGTAAAAGGTCGTTCTAACATTTTTGAATTGTAGCGGACCACATTTACCGTCGTTAAATGGTCGTAACAATAAACTAAATATATAATAAAAAGATGTTGATTGTTTAGCGAGTACGGTGCAAGCCGGTCTGCATTTCTCTTAAACACGCTACAGCCTAAATCGGGAAAGAGATAAGAAAATAATAAACGACCTAACTTCACAAGTACCGCGAGAACTATCAAGAATAATGAGACATTCACGTCTCGGCAATCAGATCACGAAAGAAATTTGAAGAGCACGAAAAGATTACCCTAGCAATGAGAAATTTGTAACAACTGACAAGCCCTTGATCCGAAAAATTAGTGACCGGCAGGAAATCGAAAGATCGACTGCGAACATTACAATAGTGTTTTTCGCATTCCGAGTTATTCAGATCTCTTCCTATTTTCATTTCGGTAAATGTGCTTCATCTGCCCATTTGTTACTCGCATATTATCCGTGTGTATTCGTTTTTAATGTGTGTTCCGTATTTTCGCAACTTTCGGTAATATTGTATAAAAATATTCGTATTTGAGCAGCGAGTGACAATTTTATATTTCAGTCGTTATTGCGATTTATTATTTATCTTAGCAAGAAAAAAAAATTTTAAAATTTTGTAAAAGAGCTATATATAAAAAGACGCTTATCACCTCGACTGCTAAATGCCCGCTGCGTTTCAGATCTAAATTAACAGTGGGACGTACAAGCGAATATAGAAAACAACAAAGTATCGTTTCAGGTTTATCCGTAGAAACTCAAAAAACTATCTCGTAAAGCTTCGAGAAAAAAAAATGTACAGCCCGTTCTATAGTAGCTAGAGAGTTTATTTTTTCAATCGGACGTATTTTCTTCGTGAGATCACAAGAAAATTATAAAACCCTCAAAATTTTAAAACCAAACGGTCCGAATTTAAAAATATATAAAAATCGAATTAAAAAAAAAATGTTTAAAAAATTCTACAGCCAGTTCTGTATGAATTATTTATTTAATTTTTAACTCACGCACTAAGGCTTCTATAATACGGGGAAAATATAAAATTTGAAAAATTTTGATATTTAGGAACCGAATTTTGAAAAAATACACCCTTAAAGCGGAAAGTCTGGAAACTAAAAAGTAGTCCACAGCTCTTTCCATAGTGGTTGGGAGGTCGCCATTTTTTTAAATTAGTGTATTTCAGTCACTAGAATATAAGACAAATACGAGGCCTCCAAAAATTTTTAATTTAAGGGCCTAAATTTTGAAAAATAATTTAAGCGTACAAATTCTGAAATGTTTAGAGTGATGGTCAATTGACTTAATATATCATGACTTAGATTCTGATAAAAAAAAAAAAAAAACAAATTTCATCATTGCATTTAAAAAAGTAAATAATGCTAATATCTTATTTTAAAAAGAAGCCAATTTAACATATTCCTGTCACATATATTACCCTGCTAGCGGTTTCAGGGTTTCAGATATTTTAATCTGAATTTTACTTTTTTGATTGTTGTAAACGTGTACTTCTTTTTTTTAAAAAAAAAAAAAAAAAAAAATATGCAAACGCTGCAGTTGTTATGAAAATTTACTAAGTGAAATAATTTAATGTGCGAAGGAACGGGCCGCGAAACGCAAAAGGGAATAAAGGCAAACTCAACAATTTCACTTAAAACACAATGAAATTAGATTTTTTATCGAAATAATACAAAATTTCATTTGTAAAAACAGTTTAAAAAAAATAAAAAAAACAAAACGTTAGAACTTTATATAGAGAAAAGTATTTTGGTTAGATAAATATAGCGAAATAAATAATTGTTGTATATACATATATATATATATATGTAATGTGGATAGTACAAGTAAAAAGAGATTTGGAACAGATGGGGATCAGCGAAAGTGAAATTGAAGACAGAAACAAGTTCAGTCGGAAGGTTTAGACTTTTCAAGGATTCCGGAAGGACACAGTGAAGAAAACAGGGCGAAAGCGGACAGAAGAAATGAAAAAAGCGCACTCGGAAAGAATGAAAGAATATTGGGCAAACAAACGAAAGAAAATGGGGAGGAACGATATGTAACTGGCGTTATTCGTGTAATATTTCCGTGGTCCTCAGATGGCCAAAGTCGAAAAAAAAAAAAAAAAAAAAATGTAATGTTCTTTTTGTTCTCCATTTGTAAATATGTGAGGAATGCCCGTAGTAAGAAATAAAAAATTAAAAATGTTGTAAAAAGGCTATATATAAAAAGACGCCTATCACATCGACTGCTAAATGTCCGTTACCTTTCAGGCCTAAAATAACAGCAGAACGTGTAAGCGAATATAGAAAACAACAAAATAATATTTAATACTATATTTAAAAAAGATATGTATACATTTTGTTTTGTTTTCTTTTGTTTAATCGTTTAGATTATTCGTAAGTTGAAAAAAAAAAAAAAACTATAAAAAGGTTATATTTAAAAAGATAGAATCGAAAAAATGGACTGCTGTCCCGGTCTACCGCATCTGTTGCTATCATCCAACTGTTCAGTGCAGCTGTGTAGGCCCTCATTTTACGATTTCATTTAATTTATTTAAAACATTTTTAAGTTTCACGAGAATTAAACGGCGCAGGATAATGAAAAATTGCACTTATTTTTTGGATTTTGCTTTGGGCAACCGTAGAAAATTAAAATATTGAAAAAACGTTGCCTCAATCCGCTAATAGCAGACAAGCCAACGTTCAGGCAGGACAACGTCTGCCGGGTCCGCTAGTTTTTCATAAAAAAGTTACTAACTTTCTTTGCATACTGTTCTGTACTCACTTGCTTTCTGCACGTCATTCTAAATTGTTTTAAAAATTCCAAAACTCACATTTTCAAAAATATTGACAAATCTTTACTAATACTTAGACGGATTTAGTACCTGTAGTACAATCCTTTGATGACATTCAAATTAGAAAAATTTCTCTGTTATTTTATTAATTTGTGATCTATTGAACACTGTTTTAATTTGTTGCTGTCGCTTTTTGTAGGTATCAGGGAATGCTTATTGGCTAAAACCAAATTCTTGTGTTCAGTCGGCCTGACAAATGTGTTGAAGTTGAGACTGTGTGTACGTGTGCGTCTTGTTAGTATTGGCAGATAGGAGAGGTAACTACATGAGTCTGTAGTGAGTGTGCTTTGTTCAAAAGCTATGCTGAGCAACATCGAGTCGATGAAGGATTGAATAAATCCGACTAAAGTCAGACAGGGTGGCTAGTGCGGTACTGTTCGAAGATGTTTTAGAAACATCAATGTGTGAATAATAATTCTGTCAATGATAATTGTTAGTATGTTAATTTATTTTAAACGTTACATCACCGTCTGGTGTGTAATTTTGAAATGCACAACGTTTTCATTCGTTTTATCAATTTTTTGTATTTGTCCATGTATGTTATGCAATTCTAGTGTTGATTACATTGATATTGCCCTGTAGTATGCAATCGTATATTAGTTTTGTAAAAATATATGATAGTATCTCGGGAATACACGTTTTGTTTGTCGATGTTACTATTTGTTTGGACGTGTGGCTTGGGTCTACCATGAAACCTCCGTGCCGGGAGAGGTGTTTCCGCGGCACAGAAAGAATTTTAGATCGTGCTTTTCTTTGTTTTTATATGAAATGAGTGTACTAGATGCAATAACCGGCTTTTTTTTTGGTCTTCCGTTGTGTTCATGGTGTTCTTTGGCAGCGAGTTGCTAGAAGTGTGGTTAAGTTTCAGTGGCACCCATTTAATATGCATGTTGACAAAAACATTTGTAAATTTTAGAAGAAGAAATTTACACTGAGCAGCTTTTCAAAATCAGGCAGTCAGAAGTCATATCAAATGTTTCCAGAATAGTGAACGGTTAAATTCATATTAAGTAACACCTAGAAATAGAGACCACAAGATTCATATCAATATAGAAAAAGGTTTTGATGAGTACACAAGTATATCACATAAAAATTAAAGGGCGGCATGAAAATATTATTTATAATCCGGTGAGGCTCAATGAAAATAAAATTGGAAAACCTTGATATATATCAATCTGTAAATAATAGCTTGGTATTGTTTCATCAATCACACTTTTAAATCAAACTGTATTTAGTTTCCTTTGATATGCTGTTTAATTTGTTTATTTATTTATTTATTTATTGTATTTACAAGTCGCTTTTGGACTACAAGGTCATTAGCGACTACGGTTTTACAGAGAATTATAATACTTTATGTTGAATATTGGAAAATGCGCGAAGCAACAAAATAATCAAAAAAGTCAGCTAAAGGCTGAGGAAGTTAGATAAGTTGGAATACTGAGATGTCTTTGAAAAAGGCTACGATTTTTTTACACTTCTCGGCGTCCGAAAACATCTCTGGAAGGCCGTTGGTAATACCCACTTGTTGTCTGGCCTGCTGGTAGTGATTACACTCGATCAAAAGATGCCTCACCGATATAGGCATGTTGCAGCGTTGACACAGGTTGGGCGGTTTTTTAGGTATGAGGAACGAACGAGTCAAATTTGTGTGTCCAATGCGGATACGAGTTAGGACACACTGCTCGTGCCTACTGAGAGTTGGCATGATTTCGTAGGTATTTAACCATAATACTATATTACTGGCTCATCAAAGCTAATGTCCACTTCTTATATGGATTATTGTAAACATTTATGATTTAGAACATCAAATAATGATCAGACTTTGGCTATTTTATCACTTTTCGGCAACTTATCATTATTTACTATGTGAAGATATCGTTATATTACTTCATAGCGATTTTAAAATGTCGATTTCAAAACTAAAACAATGAGTATCTTTATTATATTCTCAATATATTCTACATTTTGACAAAGGTGCACCCATTCAAAATAAGTATCCCGACAACACAGTACATTTTATCAGTGAAAAATATAAAATCCATGTTACTCTTTGTGACACGTATGGCACTGCATGTTTAACAGCAGTTTCATCAACATCGAAGTTAAAAACAGATTGTAACACTGAAACAGATATCATGTTTTAACAAATACAGCGAAGAGCACATGGTTCCTCAATGATCTTTTATGGAACTTTTTTTTTTCTTTTAATTTCAACCAAATGGCGAGGCTATCTAATAAATTTTCTTAATGAATCGCAAGTCAAAGGTGCATCCATTGATGCTTCCCCCTCAAAAAAGATTATGAAATTCAGTTTCTTATTTTAGTTTAAGTCGTGATGTAGATGACGCATCGGTATGTAAAAGCGCGATGTCAGCTGATATGGGTGGTTTTGTAACAGTAACAGGTGCTGTGTACGAGCCTCCGGATAATTTCTTCCACTGTGTCTATTTTTAGATCCCGATGGACGACTTCATTTGACACGTACCACGGCATTCGATAAATTAAGGACAGTTGCACTGTGTAAGTCCATACTGGTCGTAATACAGTTTTATATATTAGCAAACGATTTTTTAATGACAATTTA
The DNA here is from genome assembly GCA_039619475.1 of Icerya purchasi. Classification (NCBI taxonomy): domain Eukaryota; kingdom Metazoa; phylum Arthropoda; class Insecta; order Hemiptera; family Monophlebidae; genus Icerya; species Icerya purchasi. The sequence continues at coordinate 517,966,629 of CM077115.1, read as the reverse complement.
GAGTGATACCCTATTGACCAGTAAAGTTGTTTCGTTCTGATATTGAGTTCTCTGTGAGTCCTTCATGTTAGTCTTTGATCTAAATAGACTCCTAGGTATCTCACTTTGTTTTTCTTTGGATATTTTTTATTATCAATAAGTGTACTCGTTTGTTGTGTGATCTTTTGTTGTAGAATGAAATATGTGTAGACTTCTCTGGATTTATAGCTAGTTTCCACATCTGCGCGCCCACTGGTAAATCTGGTCTACAATGTTTTTTGTTTGTTTTATTTTTTTTTCATTTTTGCTCGTCAACCAGGGACCTCACCCAAAAACAATAGGAAGAATAGTTAACTAATTCGTCCTTATAATCGTTCCTCAGTCAACCTATCCGTGCACCATCTTTCTATTTCTTTAGTTACTTTCGTCTCCTACCTTAGCATTGTTCTTAACAGTAACTTGGTCTTTCACGATCACATCAATTATTTTTATACGTCGGCTCTCATGAGGATTAATTGGTTGAAAGCTCCCTCCTCCTGTAATTGGGGTGGGGATCCTTTCTGACGCTATATAAGGCCACTATCCTTTCTAAATTGGGTATTGCTATGTCGACAACAAGTTAGGAGAATATCAGGTTCCTATGATATCTGCTATTTTTGATCTAGTAACAGGTGTTATTTAAAAACAAAATATAGAGTAACCGCACATCGCTAATGAATAATAATTATAACTGAATTATAATTGTTGATATTATATAAGTTTATATATCTGAAATATATTAATAAAATTTTTATATTGTCTAATCACAATTCCTTAAATTTAAAAATGTAATATCTAAGGTACTTATTTGTAATTGATCTTGCTCATTCTAAAGAGTTAAGTTAGAAAGTTAAAATATTGTTTTGAAAAATGTACAGATTTCATGGTAATTTTATCGTAATGTGAAATTTCACTTCGTTTCCAATAAATTGTTAACCCCTTTCGCTAAGTATCAATTTAGAATTGCATGCTAAGTACTGCTTTTATAAATCCGAGTAAAATCTAGAAAAAACGATACTTCAACATATATCTGAGATAATGTTTATATGATTAATCATGAAGAATTCATTCCCAATTCTAAATTAACTCCTAACTGTTATATTTTCATTAAACGGACACTGTTAATAATGGCTATATGTGTTGCTGGCAATATTTTTGACAGTAAAAATTAATATTTGATAAAAATATAAAGTGTTTTTAAATAATACATTTTACACAAAATAAATATATAAATGGGACAATAGAGAGAGGTATATAAATATAAGAAACATGTTCGACCTCCGCCTTTACATTTTCCTATATGCTACTCTTTTAGTCCCCCCCCCCCCTCTCAGTGACAAATCCTAGGTGCGCCAATGGTAATAAATTTATGTATGGTACATTGAAAGATTATCAAAGCAAACAAAATGATTGTACATGTCTCAGTTTTCCTATCATTAATATTTTTTGAAACATTCTGGACACTGTAATTAGGAAAGCACATAATTTTCTTAATTATCATTTCAGCTTCACAGCCAACTTTTTTTATATGCTGTATCCGAAATCTCTTTTTCCTTACTGAATGATCATTCTGAAAAATGTTTTAAAACATAAGTAACAAACTTGTATTTTATTATTTAACTAATGTTTGTTTATAATTTAAAAATAAAAAATTTACTAATTCAAAGGTTTTTTGTGATTTTCTCTTACTACATACATTGCGGCCCATGAGTATATTGCATTAATGTTGTGGTAATGACTCCAAACCTAAGAATATTCTTATTGCTCCATGCTAATTTATCGACTATATATTTAAATTTACAGAAATTGTTAATAAAATCTCATTTTCATTATATGATACAGAAAATACTATTTCTAGAATACAACATATTTTATTTTTTTGCGAAGTCGTAATAAAAAATGTAAAACCTTTTGATAATAAGAAGTTATTAAAAATTTGAAAATTACGTTCTCCTTCAGTAAAGAATAAATACGAATTTATATTTTCAATAAAGTTGTTTAGAATACCCTTCTAAATTCGATTATTGCTCGTTCCTTTACGCTAGTGCTCCTAAATATCTTCTCCTTAAACTTGATAAAATCCATAATATGTGTCTCCGCCTTTGTATCGGTACCTTGAACTCCTCTCCTATTGCAGCCATTTTGGCAGAAACTGGTTCCTGTCCTTTATTCATTCGAAGACTTTATCTAGGTGAACGATTTCTGATTAAACGTCTTCATATTTCCAATTCCGACTTGCTTAATTTCTACTGGTTCATATTCAACAACTGGCGTTTGTCTCCTCGTAAAACCCCAATCCTTTCCTTGATTTCTTCACGACTCAGGGCCTTCTCTCCTTTCGTTCTATCCTACACCAAATGCCCTTATTTTACCTATAATTTCCTAGATTTCATTTACTCGCCCAGTTTACTTTTTCTTCCATCGTATGTCAAGTCTCTTCTCCCTCTCCCGCTGCTCATAACGAATTTAACTATGTTTTATCCTCGCTCTTCCCTTCTTATACCTTAATTTTCACAGACGGCTTAAACTCGGTTTTAGGGGTTGGAGCGGCTTTTACTTTGCCGGATTTCGGCTATTCTCAGTCGTTCAAACTCCCTTCGTTCTCCTCCATATTCCTAGCCGAATCTATTGCGATCTTACAGGCAATCCTTTTTATAGCCTCCTCTAACAATATATCCAAGGTTCTCTTATCTTCTGATTCAAAAGGCGTTTTACAAGCCATTGCTACTCCCTTTCCTAAACCATTCGCTGATCCTATCGTGCTTCACATACGTTCCCTAATTTCATATCTATTTCATTCCCGTTCTGTTCGTATTGATCTATTATAGATTATACTAGTTATTGGGGAATTTCGGGCAACGAGTTAGTCGACTCGTTGGCACGCTCGGCTGCTTTAAACGGTCGCTTTATGCGGCATTTCCCAGCTTAAAGTCTTCTTCCTCTTTCCTCTCGAGGCCACCGCGACTGTTGGTCTGATCTCTATCCTTCTTCTTTTTCCAATCCTGCTTCCTTTTACTTATCCATACAACCCACCCCTCCTCTTTTTCCGTGGTTTCTTAATTTCCCCAACATGAGGCGGTCAACTATCTCATCTATAATTATATTTCGGTTTAATCATAGCTTGCTTCTTGCTTCGCTCTTTCCTTTCTCCATTACTCAGTCTCCTTTTTTTATCCGTTTGATCCGTCAGAAGCAAACTTCGTTTGTGACGTTATTCACATTTTACTTGAATGTCCTTCCATTTCTTCAGAACGCGCGATACTGTATTCCGGTCTTTTGCGTCTTGGCCTCCCTACGACCTACAACGCTCACAGCATCCTTTCTTTTCCGTCTCCCTTGGTTATTCCTTTGTTAGCTTCTTTCGTATGTTCCATTTGTAATATTTTTCCTTTACAATTATTAATACTACCATACCGTTGAATTGAGTAACGTCCTTAGCTGACATACTCAAAAAAAAAAACAAAAAAAAAACGATGGCTACCTATGCGTAGGATTAAATGTTAGGATACCACAGTAAGTAGGATGATCAGGGATAAAAAATAAATAAATAATGCATATTATAATCAATCTAGCAAAGAAGACTAAGGTTAGTTTCAGAGATTAAATAATATACTTGGGTTAATTTCTAAATGGTTTGGATATCCAGAATGTCCGGGGCGTGGGTTGGAGCCCCTTTCGACTGGACGTGTGTTTGGATTAGCAGGTCGTACTGGTTGAGGTTTATACTTAGGTGTATTGGGAATCCCATGACTGCAAATTGGGTTATAATTTAATTATAAACGAGTAAAAATTAAAATATAGGTTACTTTAAGGCTATAGCACAAGAATTGGGGTTGGGCTCCTAGGCCATTGGATGTTCAGATTACCGGAGCGTAATATTCTAAGGGTTAAGGGTTGGCCTAGATCGTAGTTGGATTATCAGGACTACAGGAAACGGGACAGGGGAACCATGGAAACTTGGGGTAATTTTGAGCACCTGGACGCAAATTGGGGTCAGTTTGGCGTCCCTGATAAAGTACATGGTGTAGTTTTCGACCTCTGGACATAGTTTTGAGGTTCGGATTAGCGGAATGGTCCAGGGAAATCGGTGAAACTCGGGGAAACCGGAGAAACTTGGGTTAATTTTGGAGTACTGAACGTGAATTGCGGTTAATTTTAGGCTCCAAAACAAGAATTGAGGTATCTTTTGGCGTCTGGATTAGCGGGACTTCCAGTCACCAATTTTCTACACTACTCATGCGCGATACACGCGGGCTTGTAACCGTTTCAAAACTTCGATATAGAATGTTGCATCGACTGTCTGGCCTTCAGGAACGTATTTATGATGAAAAACGCCGTTGATGTCAAAAAATGCAATCAGTAATGACTTGACTCTTGATTTTTTCATGCGAGCTATTTTTGGACGCTCCCCCCTCTTCACCATCTACTGCATGCTCTGTCTCTTGGTCTCAGGGTCATATTTGAACACCCAAGACTCGTCCACCGTGATAATGGTCGACATCTAGGTTTTCTTCAGCGTCAATTTCATCAATCATATCCTGACAGATGGATCTTAGGGGCTCGCTTCCCTCAGCAGTGAGCAATATTGGAATCATCTTGGTGCACAGTTTGCTCATTCCTAGATCGTCATTTAAAATCTGCCGAATGGTCTCGCGGTTGATGTTTAACACTTCTTCTAACATTCGACAACTCACTCGACGGTCTTGGAGCACGCGCAAGCACACACGTTCAAAATTTGCTGCCGCTTTTGCAGTAGAAGGACTGCCGCAACGCGGATCGTCCTCGATTGATTCACGGCCGTCTTTAAACCACTTAGTCTACTTGAAAACAGTCGGCTGTTTCATAGCATCTTCCATAAACACTTCTTGTAACTGTACGAGGATTTCCGACGGTTTTACTTCGCGTTTGACCAAAAATTTGATCACGTTACGTTGTTCAGTATTTATATCGCACATTTCAGTCCGACGATTTCTCTCCTCCGAATTGCTAACTATAGCAAAAAAAATTCAATTTGAAAATTGGAAATCTTTGTATGGTCCTTCGTTTACAAATTCACGGTCCTCATATTTGTCTATTCAATCGTTTCCACCCTCACACCCTTGGTTCCTAGATTTCTCACACCTTCGTTGTTTTATTATATCCTCTTTTTGTCGCCTTTCCTTTGGTCACAGCTGTCTCCCTGCTTCTCCTTATCGGTTTTCTATTACTTCCCTTCCCCTCTGTCCTTTATGCATAGATAACACACTCGATTGTGACGCTGATCACATTTCCTTTGAGTGTGCATCTTTGTCTTCCGAAACATTGGTACTATAATCACATCTACTATCCCTTAATATCCCCTTGCCATACTGTGCATCCTTTATTCTCGCCTTTCCCTTTACTGTCTGTTGCTCCTGCTATTGCTAAATTCTTATCTTTAATCCGCGACCGTATAAACATTTAAGTAAATCCCTTATCCTTTTATTATCTTAATATTTTGGTTCCCCGCCGCCTTCACCGGGTGCTTTGTGGGTCTCTTTGTTCGGATGGTGGTCATAGTGGTACTGGGTCAAGGTGGTGCGTATCTTCCTGTGTCAATATGAATGCTACGCTATTTGGCGATCATGCTGGCCTCTTCTGATGTAGAGTCACTTTACTTTTTAACCTTAATATATCGTAAACTCGTCGTCCGCAAATGCCATTTGAATAATAGATAATCAATCATTTCACTTTTCCGGACGGGAATTGCGAGCACTGCTTTGCAGTCGCAACCGTAAGCGAATAGCGATGTCTTGTTTCTTGCCTCATCGGGCATTGTGGGCACTGCATTGCAGTTTCGGCCATATCATTTGGATCTTTTTGTGAGCGCTGCTCAACAATTGTAGACATGGATAAAAATACTTTTCTTTTTATGCTGGTTTCATCGCGCATTTAGTTTAAATAATATATTACAATCAGGTATAACGGCTAACAAGACATGAGAGCTTTCCTTTCCTTTAAGGGGTATCCTTTATATTTTTTCGTCTACACATTTATTTCCCTTCGGACTTCTAATTGCACGGGTTCTAGTACCGATCTTTTTTTTTTTTTTGATTCCCTTGCTATCTCTCCATAGTAGTTGTGGCTGTCTCCTTCCTCCCCGAATAACTTTCTTAGTGTCCTCAGTTTCCTATTTCCTTCTTGATGGTTAATTGTCAGTAGCTGACAAGCCCGATAAAAAAGTAAAGAAAAAAAAAAAAGCATTCGAAATTTAATTTAGAATTTATGCTCTATAAGATTTAAGAAAAAATTTATATTAGATCAGTTCGCAGAATCGTTTTTAACTCTACAAAATATTTACTTCCTTTAAATTTACTAATCGTTTGATTAAACAACTAAAATATATCACACGACTTACAAAATATTTAAATGTTATAAAAACATTAAAAAAATTAAAATACATTAAATAAACAAAAAGTTACTTGCATCTTTCTATAGATAGGTTGTACTTTACTCAGTGAAAATTATAACTTAAAATGGAACATCCAATGCCAAACACTGAAATGTAAAATGATAAATTCAACCATAAATTCAACCAACTACAGAAAGCGACAGTTCTAAAATTAACTAAACGCATACCATTTATAAATTTTCTCAATAAATGCACCTTTTTGAGTTATTTCTGGTCTATCGGATATATAGGGGATAATTAAATATGTCAACTCTTATTCATTTTTTTATGATTCACATCTAATGTAATGAATATTTTCAGGAAAGATTGAAGAACAAATATTTTAAAGCAACAATATTTGAGGCGATCAGACAATGGATCGAATTTGTGGAGCAAGAAATCACTGCTGTGGGAGATATGAACGAGAACATAATTACAGAGCAAAATTTGACTACTGAAGAGCTTGAAAAATTATATAGAAAATACGGGATCCAAGGAACCAAAATGAGCAACTCAGTTAGACTAAAAGTAAACGAAAAATACAGGCTGTGGATGGCCTTTTTACAATATTCGCCACATCCACACATAAAGGATCTTATACATGAATTAGAAGGTAAAAACAAAACAGAAAAATTTGAAAATCAAATACGATTTTGCGCGAGAATAGCAGCAATTTATACTTCAAATGATACACATACACATCCTGCAATAGACTTCACACTAGAAGATATTTTTAAAACGCTAAAAAAAATGGGATATGACAGTTTAGCAGAATCTCTTAAAATTTTCGTCGATATAATTGAAAAGCCGATTTTCAAGAAAGAAAAAGAGAATAATGAAAATAAAGAATAATAATTATATGTTTTTTTGTTGTTTTTGTGTTATATAATTATGGTTATATTATGTATTAGTTCAACAAGTCATTTTTAATCTACTGAAGGACAACCGCGGGGTTGCATACTTATGGATTTCCGATCATATTAGAGTGCCTGACAATGAAAGGGTAGACATGGTTTCGCAGGCAACAATTTAGTGCACTGAGGGCCCAGATGTCACTTAACCATCATCAATAAAGAGACTGTTCCAGCATAAGTCTAAACAGGAACGGAAATTGCACTGGACTTCTCAGCAGAACTTTTTGAGATCCATAAAATCGTTAACAGAGCTGTGATGACCACCAGAGGATATATCTCGGCGCAGCTTTACATTAATTAACCGTTTGAGAATCGGAAACATTTTTCTGTTCCGCAATTACGTTTTCCACAAGACTTCGCCTCTCACAATTTTCCCTTTCTGTTTCCAACCATGTTGTCCTTCAGTTCACCACATTCTTCTAACTTGTACTAAATTTGTAACATCCCGCTTATCCCTTGACCTAAATTTTCCTTTACAAAAGATCCTCCCCAATATCCCTACAACAGTTCCCCAAACTTTGGCATATATTAAATTAAATCAAATCGTCATTTTATCATTAGTAACTGCTATATACTGCAATGACCTATGTAGTTACACGCGGCCCTTGGAGATATAAAAAAAGAAAAAAAAACCATTATTTTTATAATGATCATCAAAAAAAATTTTAAAATCAAGAAATTATAAGTGTGTTCCTGCGACCTTTGTAATTGCATCGTTGTTAGAAATATTCGTCAGTAATACAAACATTAACTAATACAACGGTTTGTTTTCCAGCACTGATCAAGGAAAGGTACAATCTCTACCTGGAGCATCCAATCGCTCCATATTGAACCATTTATCATTTATACCAAAACTAAAGCTGTTATCTTTAATGACCAAATTGCATATAATTAAAACTGTTTGACCCTGATTTTAACCACATTATAATCTGATACAGGTTAATTTATATCGATCAGATCAGCTGTCACAGCACAGCTAACTTCTTCCTCATCAGTTTTGGTAGTAAAGACTGTATAATCATTTTTCAAAGCGAAGATAATGTCTATACCAATTTTGAAAACAGAATGCTTCTGGGAAACGAGTTGATAGAAATTGAAATTTTCGAAGATAAGGATTGTTTGAGAATAGAAATATTGCACCAAAAATCAAGAACAACTAACGCACTCCATCCAGTTGAGACCACACAAAAGAAAGCAAAAATTTATGTAAGATTTTGGTACGTTTTGTTTTTTTGCCATTTTCTTATTTTTCCGGGGATTTTGTTCCAGAAGGCGGTTTTGCGATTTTTCTCCGAGAAAAAAAAAAATTATTCTTTTTTTATAACATATATATCTAAGTATTTGCTCTGAATCTCGGTTTTTGCGACATTTTTCCCGATCTGAAAAAGCTTGTTACCAATTCGAACATTTCCAAGACTTACAACGATCATGACCTTTTGCGTTTACGTGGAGCGTGTACGGGTGTGCATAAAAGTACGGAATTGCGAATGCAATAGGTATACAATTAACATATGTTTTATACTATTTGAGGCTAATTCTTTTATTTTGAACTACGTCACTCTTTTATATAAATTTGCATGTTAATTATGTAAGACGATAGAAATATGATTGCGCGTTGACGCCTATGAGTTAAAATCTTTTTTAATCTTTGAAATGTATTTTTTTTTATATATTACTAGCTTAACCCAGCCACGCTTTGCTGTGGCTCTGATTGATATTAATGATTGGGGAAGCGAAATAACAGTATTGCAGTAACCACAGATTCACTGAAAAAACACCCCATTCAATTTAATACCATACTTTTTGTTGCTATGGCTATGCTGTGGAACGCAATTAAATGAAATCAAATGAAATCAAATAAACTTTATTATTATTATTATTATTACACGTTTTGATTACAATATGCAACTTCGCCGAGATGTAGACATTTTAATTCAGAAGTTACAAACAAATATTGGAGTTATAATATATGCGAAAAGAACAAATGGAAAACAAAATGAAATTAGATAGCCGAACCGAAAGGAACAATAATATCGAAATTATATATATACAAAATAACAAAGTGAAATTAAATAATCGTACGAAAGTAATCGATAAAATAACAAAAAAAAATAAAAATCGCTGTTATGTATGTACGTATAATACTTCTATTGTAGGTACTACAAAAATAATGTACATGCATACAAAAGCAATCCTATTCATAAGAAAAACCTGCAGGCCGTGCTAATAATATAGGCATAATTACATTTGTAGAAATCGTAAAGGGAAAAACATAAACAAAGAATACTGAAAAGGAAAGAAAAAAAAATGTTTCCCTGAAAATTTTTGAACGACTTGCAAAATAATCAGGTTTCATTTCGTTGAGCATTGGCATTGCTATCCAGTGATTTTAGGCAAACGCTTTTAGAAATACCTCGCTCAACACCAACTGATGAATTGCACGCTTGCGTAAAATATTCAACTTCTGGGAGCGTACTAAAAAAAATTAATTTAACAACGAATATGAGAGTTCAACTACAAAACGATCCAACAGCTGCCATATTTTCAAGACAATTGCTCGAAGTTGGTAACAGTACTATTGCTACAAATCCAGAAACAGGAAAAATCACCTTCCCATCTAATTTCTGCAATATTATAAATTCAAAAGAAGAATTAGTAGAAAGGGTATTCCAAAGCATCCAAACAAATTATCACAATCACACATGGTTAAAGCCATTCTAGGGGCTATAAATGTCGAAATGCACAATATGAACAACATCATTCTAAACAAAATCGCAGGTGAAGCACTAATATACAAATCTATTGACTCTGTGATCGACTAAAGTGAAGTAGTAAATTTTGCAATAGAATTTCACTTAAATTTCCGATACGCCTTGTGTTCGCTATGACCATTAATGAAGCGCAAGCACTATCTTTAAAAGTGTGCAGTTTGAATTTAGAGAACGATGGCTTCCCTCATGGGCAATATGTTGCATGCCCTGATGGAGGTAAATCATTTGGTCTTTATGTTCATGTAGAAAACGGACAAACAACTTTCCTTCCTTTTATTTCCTTTTTGCTATTTTTCCCCTACACTTTCTATTCGCTGTAGCTTAGATTGATATTAATGATTGTGGAAGTAAATAACAGTACTGTAGTAAACATAAATTCACTGAGAAAACACGTAATTTACATACTTTATGTTGCTATGGCTATGCTGTGGAATGGAATCAAATAAATAATCGTATTATTGTTATTGTTATTACAAGTTTTGACTACAATGCGCAATGTTGCGCGAGATGTAGACATTTTAATTCTGAAGTTACAAACAACTATTGGAGTTATAATATATACAAGAAGAATAAATTGAAAACGAAAATGTTTTTTTACAAAAAATAAATACCGATACTTGAAGGTTTATTATAAAAATTTAAAAATGCACTAAAAAGTAAAAAATAATTACTCCCGATAAAAAATATATATCAGACTGATATAACACTTAAGTGGTGATATTACGATAATTCTTATACAACATTGATGGTATTTTAAGTCAATCGCATCCGCATTAAAAAAAAAAAAAAACGAAAAAAAAATCGAAGCTAAATCTAAACCGACGGTGAAACCAATCATGAATGAAAAGTATCCAGAAAACTTCAGTTTCCCGCATTATTAATGGTAACTCAAAAAGTACGGGTCAGATCTTGATCAAATCTAAATGGGACCACTTGAGAAGCACCAACTTGCAAATAAAAGAAGAATCATTAATATCGGTTCACCTAAAAAGTAGTTCTGAGCTAACACGCATAGAAAAAAAATACAGTCGAATTGATAACCTGATCCTTTTTTTGAAGTCGGTTAAAAATGAAATTAAATAGCCGCACAGAAGGGAATAATAATATCGAAATTATATACAAAATAACAAAGTGAAATTAAATAATCGTGCGAAAGTAATCGATAAAGTAACAAAATAAAAAATAAAAATTGCTGTTATGTATATACAAATAATACTTCTATTGTAGGTACTACAAAAATCATGTGCATGCACATGAAAACAATCCTATTCTTAAGAAAAACCTTGCGGCCGAGCAACTAATATAGATATAATTACATTCATAGAAAAGGGAAAAATTTAAAAAAAAAGAATAGTGCAGTGGAAATAAAAGGATAGAAAGGTAAAACGTCTTGCAGAAAATTGTTTTTATTGCAAAGCTAATGAATGCACTACATGTTCTGTTTGTCTGTTTTCTGCATAAACATATAGATCAGATGGTTTGCCTACTCTAGAGCATGCAACACATAATTGCCCTTTATTAAATTTTTCCTCCACTGATAGAAAAACAAAAATATCTATTCAAGACACGTATGCTGTGAGAAAAAGAAGTAAAAACCGATTATTTTATTTCTGTATAGTATTGATTGCCATCGTGTGTATAAAAAATTAGTAATCTATTAAAAAAATTGTTACTGTACATGCTTTGTAAAATTTGGTAGTATGTTTACTTGAGCATATATTATAGCCGAAAATATAATCATGTAATTTATTTTTTAAATTGTAATGCGATTGCTCGAGTGTCTTTAAAATAAGTAAAAGCCAAAAAAGAAATTATAATAAAATTAATTTTAGATTAATTTTACATACGCAAATATGGTGCCAGATGCACACTCAAAGTTCCGTTATCGTGCGGTTAGTGCCTTCTCTTTATTACTTGCTATCTTCATTCCTTTCCTTTTCTTTCTTTTTTTTTAAATTTTTTATAGCCCCGAGGTCAGATTCTCGGCGACGTCCTGTAAGGTCTGCAATTACATGTTTATCAAGATTTTTTTTATCATCGTTATTCCTTTATTTTTTTATATCGGGTACGATCCAGTTTCGGGTCGATGTTATAAGTATTAACATTTTTTTATTATATCTTTATGCTATTTTATTTAGAATATTATTCGTTTTATCATCAGTTTGAGTTATCAGTCGGAGTATTGCTATGATGTATCAAACTGTTTTTTGTTTCGTTTCCGTTCAATATACATATATATTTTATTTTAATTTTTTATTTTTGTTCATTCTGTTTCGATCAATCTAGATTCAATTTAAATACATTTTTGTTTTTGAATTCCGATCATGTTACAGCTGAAACTATGTGATTGTGATTGAGTGTACATAGGGCCACGGTAGGATTACAAACAAGATTTTAAAATTTTTTTATTTTTATTTTATTTTTTTTATATAACAAATCCCGCAACTTTCGGTGCCCTGGTCATGCAAAATTCGAATTGTCTGTCTTATAATTAGATTTGTGTTTCCGTTCCTTTTCTTCCTATTCCCCTATCCTGTTGGGTGGCATACTCCCTAGAAGGTATGCAAGGCAGCATCGGCGCCTGTTGAAGGTCAGAGACCGGTACCATGCCTGGTTTACTGATGGCACAGCTAGTGGTTGGTACATATAGATTAATCATAGGCCCCCATTAAGATCTGAAAATAAATAATATTTCCAGTAGCAACTACTGAAACTCCCGTTGTAGAATTGTTTATTAATTTATCTGCAATTTTAATATATCTGTTTTTGTAGTGCTAATACGTTATATGGTTTGTTTTTTGTTTTTTTTTGTTTTCTACTCGTTTGACGTTACATAGTTACACTAAATTGGGTATACCAAAATATTTGAAAAAAACTAAAAGATATTATTGTAAAATATTACTTATAAGGTAAGGCGTTTTTGCGTAATTAATATATTTATAATTAGATAATAATTTAATAATAAGTCTAGGTTACAAAGCTGCTTCCTACCACTTCACCTTCCTTACTAAAATCGTCTTTTTTTTCTTTTTTTTTTTTTGGGGGAATATTAACCAAGGGCACTGACCCATCATCCAGGAATTACGAATAAAAGTTAGATTTTAATATATAGGGAAATAGAAGAAATAAACTCTGCTAAAGCTCGAACAACATCCGGTGAAGGAAAGGAAAGTATGTAGGAAGCACAAAAAGGAGTAGGCAGTTTAAGATGTAAGAGCTTAGTGTACAGAAGGGAACGCTCCTGCACCAGAAGAGAACATTCAAAGAGAATATGATCCGCATCACAAACGCAGTCCTGATCCAAGGGATGAAAAACACAAAAAATGGAAAAGAAACAATAGAAAAACGAAAAAGAGACGAAGGAAAACAATTATGGATGAAATGAAGACGCGTTATGGAGGAAATGATGAAGCGACTGAGACCAGGAAAATCGGAAAACCAAGATCCTAATAAAGGAAGAGAGCGTGCTGGTTTCTAAAAGGAATGAGGATTAGAAAAGGAGGTAATGTAGACACATCCGACACCATGATTTGAGGTGTGCTTGCTTAGATGGCAGAAGGATATTGTTAGAAGTAAATTTATTGATAAATTTCCGTTAGGGGAAGCAGAGCGAGCAAACGAATCAACTAGGTTGTGGCCCACTATGCCGCTACGACTGAGACTCCAAAGAAGATCGATTTGAATGGAACGAATTAAGAAAAGGTTAGCAATTAAGGAACGAATAGAAAGGATAATGTAGTCGCTTGAAAGGGATGGAAAAGGGGAGGATATGGCTTGCAAGACACTCATCCAGTCGGAACTGATAAGGTACTTGTTATTGTAGGAAAAAAGTGCAATGAAAAGAATTGCACGAAGTATTGCATACGATTCTGCAGTAAAAACATAACAGACAGAAGGAAGCTTATAAAGTTCGTAGTGCGGAAGGGAAGAAACACGGAAGGAGGCCCCGACGCCCTGGCCGCTCTTGGGATCAGCCGTAAAAAGGACAGAAGAAAAAAGAAATAAGGACCTCAAAGCCTCGCTGAACTCGTTTGAGGCGATTAGAAAGAAGCCTTTAGTGTGAGAAGGAAAGAAAAATAATTTAGCAGGATGTAAAAAATCTAAAAAACGAAATGTAAAGAACGGGAGTTTATGGTATAGATAAATTGGTGTATAGGGAGAAAGGCGCCGAGAAATATGAGAAAGAACAGGAATCTTCAGGGAGGAAAACCGCCAATTAGCCAAAATGTAAAAATAAGCAGAAACTAATTTAGAGGACTTAATAGGAAGACGTTTTATGAGGAAGCGATCCCCGAGCAGGGATCGGCGAATGTGTAGAGGATGAATGTTGGCTTCTGAAAGTACTGCAAGAATGGGAGAGGATTTCAGAACACCAAGGAAAAGACGAAAACATGAATTCTCGACTTTATCGAGTTTGGAAAGAAGATGTTTAGGAGCATTGCCGTAAATAAAGGAACAATAATCAAGCTTAGAACGATTAATAGATTTATAGAGAATAAGAAGGACATTGGGGTCGCCGCCTCATTTGAGTGGAGAAAGAGCCTTTAATAAATCAGTTCTCTTAAGACAGGAAGTATATAAGTAAGAAATATACTCACGAAAGGATAATCGGCTGTCTAGAAAAAAGTCAAGATAGCAAAAAGACCTAACCAGTGGAATAGAGATAAGTTGTTTAAAGAGATATATTAATCAAGGAAGTATTGTATGGAAGAAAGGAGAGGTAATAGAATTTGAGGAGTAATAAACGAGAATATCGTCCGCGAAAAGGAGTGTGAAGGATGAAACGGGAAGAGAAGCTAATTCAAGCTAGTAGATATTAAAAAGAGTAGGACTTAAACATGAACACACATCTAGAGTCAGAAAAAGAAGGAGTAGAAACATGAATGGTTCTCCCTTGAAAGATTCGAATTATTACAGAGGGAAGTTGAATAGGAATGCCAATTGAAATCATCTTATTTTGAAGGGTTGAAAGATGAACATTATTGAAAGCAGAGACTACATCGACAAAGGCAGCGACTGTATATTTAACTTTCGATAAGAGTTTTATATATATCAGAAAGAAAGAGACTAATATAGTCAGAAGGACCAACACCAGAGCGAAAACCGAACATATTGTTGGAGACGATATTATTATGCTCCAGCCACCAAACGAGGCGTTGATTAAGCATACACTCGAAACGTTTTCTTAAGCAAGGAGCTAAAGAAATTGGTCTAAAAGAATTTAGGATTTTCTTAGGAATAGGGATAATTATAAATGAGTTCCAAATAGGAGATGTAAGTCCAGAAGGAAGAAAAGAATTGGAAATTTTGAGTGACAAATTACATAAAGACCGTTTAACCTTCAAAATATTCTCCATTTAGGTGCAAAACAGCGGTTTTACTGTAAAATACCTCATTTCCGACTAAAATCACATTAATTTTGTTATAGTCGCCATCTTAGGGAAAATCCCAACATTCTAGTTAATTTAGTGGCATACATGTGATTGTGATGTAACAATGCTAATGATGAGGCCATATACGTATCCACGTTCATCTTCTAATGTAACGATGCACTATCTTTCCCCAAACGTTAACATCCACAACATACTTGATACGGTCGTTGTAATACATACATGCTCAGTTCCGGTTTGTAATTATAAAAATCGAAATGATTGCATGGATCCGGATGTTGACGAGCCCATTGCACGTTTCAGTGTGAACATTTAATGAATAATACGAACGGCATACAACAACTAATTTTTGTTCAAGCATATTATAACTGCCTTGCAATGCGCGCAATGCCCAAGATAATTACCAAGCACTACTCTCTGCGCTTGATGGGACACACTCTACCTCTTACCCATGTTTATTATTCCCAACCAAACACCATCATCTCACTAGCACCATTATAGTATAAGCAATACAGCAGAAAGTTCTACCTCCTACAACCAGACACAAACCTGTATCAATTTTATTATAGTCGCTATCTTATGCATAAAATGCGTAGTCTTAGGGAAAATCCCGCATTTTTTACTACGAACGCAACATTTTAGTTATTTTGATGACATACATGCAATGTAACACCGCTTTGTACTCACCTTCATCTTCTAATGAACGGTTCACTATCTATACTCAAACATTACCTTATTGGTTCGTTGTAATACATACATGCTCAGTGCAGATTACAATTATAAAAATAGTAATGATTGTAGGGATCCACATGTTGATGAGCCCATTGCACCTCTCAGTGTAAACATTTAATGAATAACTTGAAGGACATACAACAAATAATTTTTGCTCAAACATATTATAACTGCATTGCAATTTGCACAATGCTAGAGTTAATTACCAAGCAGCACTCGCCCCGCTTGATAGGTGATACACTCTGCTTCTTACCCGAGTTTACTATTCTGCAGACACAATCATACTCCCACGAAATTTATAACATACATTACATTCTTTCTTAATTATAACAAACTAGATAAACAGTTGCTTATAAGGTAAAACAACAGTTCAGAGGGTCACAATAATGAAAAATATTATTGAATGATGGTGAAATTGGACGAAAACTGTGTAAAAGGTGATACAACATAAGAATAATATGAAGAATAGTGAAAATTACTGAAAAACTGCATAGGAGGCGTTCAATCATACGAAATGTATCGAAATAGCGTAAATTTGTGAAAAATTGTGTAAAAAAAAGCATTGTGAAACATAAGAAACTTGCATGAAACTGTAATTAATGACAAATTTTTAGCAAACCAAGGATTCCTTCAGTGCGTTGAGAGAGGAACTATTAGACTCCAGAGTAACGAGATTTATTGTTATCACTGAGACGGTAACTAATATCACATCATTAAACGGGTAAAAAAAATGTTACAAACTGACGTCAAAGATAGTGAAAAATTGTGTGAAAGGCACTAAAACACAAGAAAATGACGGGAAATAGCATAAATTAGTGAAAAAATAGCGTAAAAAGAGGTAAAACTTAAGAACATGCTAAGAAATAGTGGAAAATTGGTTAAAATTAATAAGAAATGAAGAAAATGGTGTAATAGTGTTAAAGCATGAGAATATGATAAGGAGGAAAACGTTTACCACATTACTATGCAGCGGCGATTGAAGCTCTGGCGATGGATGGTGAAGTAGTGATTGGTAAACGGTTGTAGGAGTTCTTTGCTTCAACCAGCATAAAAGGAATGGTTACAGAGACATTTAAAGATTTCCTTAGTGTGTGGTGTAGCTCTGTGAATGTGCTGGGCAAACATGCAGTATACGTCTCAGACCCTACAAATACTCTTATTAAACGTCAACACGATAGTCTGTTGAAGATATTGAACGGAACCTCCATTATTGTGCGACCGAAGACAGAGTTTGACTGGATGTATTACACCATGTGCTCAAAGATACGACTGGTAACCCCAATAATCAAATGGAGACTATGATTGCCGAGTAACAATTTTCAACGGCCGCGTCAATTGCTAAGCTGGAGATGTGCACAGAAGAAGTAGAGGGCCCGAAAGGAAAAATAGGGACGGTTATCACTGACGACTATCGACATAGTAAAGATTTGGAAGAAGAAAAAAAAAATCCCCATACAAAGATTGTGAAAAATTGAGGAAAGTTGTACGAAAGGTGCTAAAAACACTTGAAAATGGTGAGAAATAGCAAAAATTTACTAAAACAGTGTAAAAGTACTAAAATGTAAGAAAACGAGGAGAACTGGTGGAAAATTGGGTATAATTAGTTAAATTGAGGAAAATTGTGTTTAAAGCATAAGAATATGATAAGAAGAGAAACATTATTCCTGCATGACAGTGCATGCGACTGAGGCTTATGTGATGAACAACGAAGTAGTGATTGGGAAACAGTTGCATGAGTCGATTGCTCTCATCAGCTTAAAAGGACCAGGCTTATGGAACTGCATATTATAACCAACACTCTTACATCTTGCATACTATTCAAGAGACTATTATTCCCAACTTATAGAAAAAGATCATCATCATCATCATTTCCATCTCCTATTCAGGAATCTCATAAAGTCAGTCCTGATTTAATTAAAGTAATTTACGATTATCTAACAAACAGAACTGCAGTGATCAAAACCGAAAGTTTTACTATCGAACGCAGTATATCATGCGGAGTGCCTCAGGGTTCGGTCCTCGGACCAACACTCTGGAACGTATTATACTCATATATATTCATAAACAGATGGAAATCTTTCGTTCGCGCTATTATAATTACGATGCAGAATTTATCAGCTTTGCTGACGATTTATGCTCCGTCGTTAAACTAAAAAACGCAACGGAAGCTGATAACGTGTTAGAGTTATCTGTGAAACCCTGGAAAAGCTTTTTTTCATCACTGTGGTCTCGAATTTTCAATTGAAAAGACAAAAATGATGGTTACTGGTAACAAGAAAACCACGGAGGTGATTAACAAACTTAGTATACTTAACTCTTGTTATATGAGAAACCTATTCCAATTGTAAAAAATTTTAAATACCTCGGAGTAATAATAATAGATCATAGATTTAAATTTAATAAACATGTAAACTACATAACAGATAAGGCGAACAAAATCTTTTATATGCTATTAAAAATTCAGCCTAACTTAGGTGGTGTTAACTATAACAACAGAGTGATAATGTATCATGGTGTGTTATTCGTGCGATCTTTAATTACTGCTCAAGTATTTATATGATTAAATAACTCTGTTTCTGATATGAATAAAATTTTAAAAATTCAGAGGAAGCTTCTTCTGAGTGTAGGCTCGTTATATAGAACGGTGTCGATTGCTGCGGCTCCCGTTGTCACTGGAATCCTTCCGGCTGACTTGAGCATGCACCATGCTGCCTTATTAGCAGAATACAAAATGTTCCGAATATCACTTACCACTTCTTATAGATCGCTACAACTTTTTAACAACAATTTTAACGTAAACTTACAATATGATAATTTTCCAAACATTAATAATTTTAATAAATACATGAAAGTAATTATTTTAAATATTTGGCAAGAAAGGTGGAATAATCAAAATAATGGCAGACTAACGTACAAATTTTTATATGATATAAATACGTCAGATTTAGGCTAAAGAAATTACTAAGAATTAATACTATTTTATAAGTCAAGCGTTGACGGGACATGGCAGTTTCGGTACTTACTTGGAACGATTTAAAATTACACCTTCTGACATTTGTCATTTCTGTCGTCAACTTGGTGTTCCGGATGATACAGTCAGTCATTTTCTATTTGAATGTCTCTTCACCAAGCAAGAACGTTTGAAATATAATTTAAATGGTTACTGTATCGATAATCGAATTATTATAAATAATGTTAACGGATTAAACGTATCGAACTGTTGTGCATTCGTAAATTATTGTAATCTCGCTTTGAGGAAACGCATTACTATACATAAATGTATCTAATGTTAAGTCGATTATATATTACGAATACCGTGACTAAGCCAATAGGCATCGCGGTCGTATATGAAAAAAAAAAAAAAAAAAAAACGACAGAAATTCGCCTGTTGTAAAAAAGGTCGGGGGTATATTATAAGCAGCACAATAATGTTGCGGACGAAAGGAGGGGCGGGGGACATCTAAGGCTGCAGAGCAGCGATTGCTGTTCTTGAAAATGTCGAATGGCCGATGGTCCTGATGTTAAATGTGTGCGTACAGGTGTGTGCAAGTCTAAAAAATATTCTTCTGTCGAATAATGGCAAATAGCGTGCGACCCACAAGTGTCCTTGAAGGTACACTACCCGTGCAGACAAAGGTTGGTGTAACGATGAGATGTATACCGGCAGAGGTTCCCGATTGCTAGAAAAGAAAGATTAGCGCGTTTGCAACAACAATATCACGAAGCGGCCGAGCATGCGGATGAGTTATTATTAAAAAGATTATATTTATAGCGATATGATTAATATTAAAAATAATTACGATACCGATAAAAATTATTTAGTAATCGGAAATTTCCTCTATCGAAAGGTTATAATTATTTTTACAATGTAAAGTATGTATGATGGAGTGATTTTGTAGGAATAAATAATACCAGTAAAAGACAATTAAAGATCGGTAATAAAAATTAAATATATGATAACGCATTGTGTGTGTGTGCGTGTGTGTGTGTGGGACTGATGTGATACGCTCCCGCGGCTAATACAGAAAAAATGTACAGGATTAATAAGGGCAACTATCGATGAGTGTGCTAGTAGGACGTGTACGAAAGTCTGGGAGGAGATGAAAAATAAATAAAACATATTATAATTTGCTTTGGGAACGTGTGTGCATGGAAACGGATGTCGTGCAAATAAAAAGTACGTACGAATGGGAAAAATGTTCAAAAAGGCTTATGGAAAAGTAACCTTACAATAATATGCAATAACTGATGGTAAATTGGGTGTTGGAGAGAGCGTCTACACTTCTGCCAGGGTTGATGGTTTAGCGGATTTTGGAAAATATATTACGAAAGATTATTAATTTTAGTTTGGATGGGCGGGGAACGAGAAAGGAATTTTTGGGAACGCTAAAAAAAATATTAAAAAAATGATGAACACTCGGAAGAAATGATCGGAAGCGTAAAAAATCTACTTAAACTAATTCTATAATACTTGGATTTGGAATAAATTATTGTGGTCCAGTAGGGAAACTAGCAACAGCAGATATGTGCTGGGGGAACATGTGGTGGGCATTCATTGTGATCATGATATAGGTGGATTTATTTTTAGAACTGGAGAAAAAAATTACAAAAATTACGAACAGTCGGAAGAAATGATCGGAAGTGTAAAAAAATATACTTAGACTGACATGAAAAATGATTATGAACGATAGGAAAAATAGTGGCTAAAGTGTGCGCGGGAACGTTCGGTACGCTTTTTTGTCAGCTATCGCAGCGACGTATGCATGCATGGGAATGGATGGCGCGCTTTGGTACATGCTATTGCGGCGGTGTAAGCATGCGAGGGAATTAATTGATTGTGTGCTTTGGCGGCGGACGCGGAAAAAAAAATTACCGCTTAATAGGAAACGCCGGGGTCGGCGAAGTCGTTGATCGGGGGGGGGGGGCGTCAGATGGTCATAGTAAAAGTAAATAGAATGCAATATATTCGATATGAAAAGTACGGCAGCGGCATGCGCAAGATTGGATGCTGGAAAATCATAGTGAGACTATTTAATGCAATTAATGCACAGCATGGATTTTTAATATATACAATCAGTGTGTGGGTCTCCTATAGTACTAAAATGCGAGTATAGATGGCGTTAAACTTTTTAAAGAAGAAAGAAATCGATTTTTTGGTAAAAATCAGAGAAATTTCGTATAATTTTTGCATGACCGTATAAAAAGTAAAGTGAGTTTCATATCCTTAGGAAGGTTGCGGGCGATGTGTGTATGTTTACGGATATCATATTTCCAATTCCCTAAACCCATTAGCATTAACGGTGGCAGGGGAATCAGTTCTTTCCCTCCGACAGCATTAATTTTCCAAAGATTTCTCCAATACTCAATTTTTTATTTCGGGCTGAATAACGACTAAATCCTTGATTCGAAGGTTCCACTGGCAACAAACTCTTTATTATGGGGCCCTTGTTCCAGGAAGACACGCTTACAATAATTCTTATTCTTTTCAAAATGGCGTTGAGTTTCTAATTTGTAAGATGACTACATTACCAGAAAATGATAAGACTATTGAGTGAACATATTAGTCTTTTACGAAAAATTCTGTAGCTGTATCGAAACAACAGAAAAATTCTCACGGAGAAACTCATGTGGAAACG
The DNA here is from genome assembly GCA_039619475.1 of Icerya purchasi. Lineage (NCBI taxonomy): Eukaryota > Metazoa > Arthropoda > Insecta > Hemiptera > Monophlebidae > Icerya > Icerya purchasi. The sequence goes on along the minus strand of CM077115.1, from coordinate 517,944,759 downwards.
ACCACCTCAGTGTATTCCGAAAAACTTATTAAATAAACGAATAAAATTTATGAAATAAAGACGGAGTATAAGAATAATAAAACTTTTTTCAGCGCAGCTAGAGCCACATACAGAGTGTAATAAAAAATAGCGAAATAAATTCTTTTTGATGCAAATTTGTTTAGTTTAAACTGAGATTAAAACACGGCTATTCCAATGACTAGATCAGACAAAATTTCATCTGTGCACGTACTGTGGAATTTTAAAATGTGGTGTAAAACGACAGCATCGATGTACACGATGAACGTGAGATGAAAGTTGACTGACAGCGGAAGAACAATTGTTACGACGACTAACAGTTTAACACTAAAAGCTCTACGCACGGAATTTACAAATCTTCCTTCAGCTCAACGCTACTCGGCAATGTAGCGGACTAAGTGCACACATCATGGATATACACCCTAAAACACTACTGCTAGTTATTACTGTAAAGACACTTGCACATTTTTATCTCCGACACGGGACAGATAAAGTTTTGCCAGCGATTACTGCACAGTATAAAATAATGCTTGATGATGGTGATGATGGATGATGACTGCGCTTTTACCTGTGTCCTGTACTGCTGCAAGGCCGGAAGACCGGCTTAGAAGTACTAGAGCTGACTGAATAAGCCGGTTTCGTACAGGTATCCCAGTACACATTTAACTTTACCTGGGCTCAATGTTTCTTTAAAGCTTGGCGAAAAAGATGAAACTCTTGATTCATTGGTTGTATAGTTCGCACAGTAAAGCAGGAAGTTTATCTATTCATCGTTGCAAGAATAGTGTGGGGCATCCTTCCACGACTTGTGATAGAAATGTAAATGTCCCAAGTTTAGTCTGCGTAAGATGATTTCTTCTTTACCGAGTCAGCGAGCACAATGTTGCATCAGTTCTAATTCTATATAATTTGTTAGATGATGGTATCTGCCGCCACTATAAATTCCACTTGAATGTTCTCACATAAATATTCACTTGCAAACCGGTACTTGCGGAGTTTGATGCATTATAGACGCTTGTTTAACTAATAAATCTGCCAGTTCATTACCTTTGATACCAGAATAACTTGAAATCTATCTTAAAGTTGTAATTAAGCTTCAAGAGAAGTACCATGACCCTTTTAGTAACAAGATGCTGCCTATTGTTTGTGCCGCTACTTAGACGCAGTACAGCTGCATGCGAATTTTTAAAGATGACTGCTTCTCCGAGATATTATTTGCATATTCGAATACATACTGAACGGCCAGTGTAATTGCATATAATTCCGCGGGTAGGACTAAGAAATTATGTCGGCAACGAGTAACGAATAAGCGTTTCTTCCGCAGATGTAACCGCGCATCCTACTCCAAGAGATAATAATTTAGAGGCATCAGTGAAGATACGCCCATCAAACTGTTCAAAAGTATATTCGCTATATCCTTATGATTTTTAGCAGGAAGTGCAAACCTATGCAAATCAGTTCCCACGATGGTAAAGCAATCGCGTATAATTCTGATATATATCGGATATGTATCCTCTGCAATACCATTCAGAACTGGTTTTATGCAAATTGAAAAGGTATGATTTGTATTATTCTTTAAGATATTTATAGCCTGACGCCTAGTTACAGGAAAATTTGGAATTGCTACAAGGTGCACTTAAAACTTTACTGCAATTTGAATATGATGAAATTTAAGTAATTTCACCTAAATCATGTAATAGACTGGCCACTGAAGTTGTCCTAAATGCTGCAGAACAAATTCTTAAAGCTGTACTATTGACTGCTCCTAAGAATTGCAGCATAAAGATAATGGTCGAGACATTGATAATTAAATGTGATTTTAGCCGAATAATAGTTTCTTGCATGAGCATTATTGAAAAATAACGCCAAAATGCTGAATTTGGATTAATATATGGAAGTTCTTTTTCTTTTTTCTTTTTTTTTTGAATACAAAGTATTCTATATTTGTTTAAAAGGAAGCTATTGTAAGTTGTCGAATGTGTTAAGACTTTTTTTCTCTTAATAATCTGTATCCTTAGGTCTGGATCCATAAAATCGCTTCATATGCAGCAATCGTACAAATTTTTACTTTGTAACACTTTTTTTTCCCTGACACGCCGGCCAAAGGTAGCCGTGCTGACATACAAACCAAATAAAAAATGGATGACCCCTATATTAAATACTGTCTCTTCTCCAGGGGAAACATCAATTAACAAAAATACAGTTTAGTTCACATCTTAACCGACCATAGGTATAAGAAATAATATAAGCAAATAAAAAGAGAAAGTTAACGACAATAAAAACGTTTCTTCTTCGAAATACGAGCAGTAAACTTACACTATTAGTCATTACATATTTCACAAATAAACGTTATCTTAAAATAATAAAAGTTAGATAAATAAACTTCAGTGTTGATGTTTACATTACATCTGATGAAACAAGATTAATGTTTGTTTTAAATTTATGTTTGTTAGCCAAGTCCTCTTCCTCAATAATGGATCCTATGTAGTGCAAAATATTTAAAAAAAGTTTTTGGCTTAATTCAAGTCTGAATATCTAAAAATCAGAAAAATCTAGGGGCGTGACTTTTTGATGACATCTTTAAAATATTTTTAAACAATGTTTTAACGACACATATTTGAACAGTACATAATATGTGGTTAAATTGTTATATTTTTTGATTTTAAATAATTTTATTCAAAATATTTTGCTAAGAGTTTGATTAAAAAATCATTTAAAATTATGGTTCTATGTAATCAAAATTAATCAACAATAGTTTATTCATTTATAATTATGTTTATAATTTTTTTTTATATATTTAATTAATTATGAATTTATATAATAAATCAACATATAATAAATTTTTTGCTTTTTAAAATTATGTTTCATTATTGAAGTTAGATAATTAAAATATAGAAAAAGTAATGAGATCATAACATATATTTTGGAAAATGTTTAATTTTTATTTGCAGGCAGTTGTTATTAAATAAAGTCATTTTTAAGCACCTTCTTTTAGTTATCAAAAAAACACTGAAATCTTTTCAAAGCGAAAAAAAAAACCATACTTCTAAAATTATACATTATAAAAGTTTTTAATCGCTTAATAGAAATAATTTATGCGGGTTCTGAGAAAATTATTTCATTAAGTATAAACAATTTCAACTATGTGATGAAACGACTTTGAATATAAGGAGCTGAATTTTATAAAATTATTGGTACATTAAACGGAAAAAGTATAAAATTACGAGAAATGTGATGTACTTAAAAACACTGTAAACCCGGGCTTGAAAACCGAATAATAATACAGCTTTAACTTAATACGGCTCACGCAGGGCTTGAAAGCTGAATAATAATACGGCTTAAACTTAATACGGCTTATGTCTTTGAAAAATACAGCTTAAGCTTTCGGCTTTTGGCTGTTTGAATTTGAAATATGGCTTAGGCTTTCGGCTTTTGACTGTTTAAATTTAAAATACGGCTTAAGCTTTCAGCTTTCGGCTTACGAAATTAATTTCAATAAAAGTTAATTAAAATTATTTACTAATTACTATGCATCAAACTATTAAGTATTACTATTGAAACTTCAACTTTTTTCTTTATGCACAAAAATAAGTTTTTAAAAACAATTTCTTATGCGAATAATTATGTCAAAAATGCAAAATCAAGAAATTAAAAAAAAAAGCTTAAGCCGAATATAAAGCTTAATTTAGCTTTTTTAAAAATACAGCTTAAGCTTTCGTCTTTCGGCTGTTTAAATTTTGAATATAACTTGAGCTTTAGGCTTTTAGCTTATAGAAATTTAAATATGGCTTTTGGATTAAGCTTATGACATCTAAAAATGATTGGCTTTCAGCTTTTAGCTTTTGGCTTTCGGCTGGCTTTCAAGCCCTTGGCTCACGTCATTGAAAAATACAGCAGAAGCTTTCAGCTTCCGGCTAACAAAATGATTTTCAATAGAATTTAATTTAAATCATTTACTACTTACTATGCATCAAACTATTATTAAGCATTACTATAGAAACTTCAGCTTTTTTCTTTACGCACAACAATAAAAGTTTTTAAATTTTACATTAATTAAAAATTTCGATAAATGTAAGAATTGAAAAAGCGACAAATTAACTAAATGAATAGGAAATTTCTAATAAGACTAGAGAAAAATGCCTAAAAAACTTTAAAACTAAAACATTATTTTATTAAATTTAATTATTAAAAAACTATCATGCATTCCGACAAACGACATCTACATATTGCGATTAATTAGATATCGATAGTATGTGAAATTAGCAGCGGTGGCGTCATTTTCACGTTAGCCTCATGTTTTCGAACACTTATTACGTCTTTTTATTTGTGTATATGGTTTTTCCATTACCAATGGTTTTTATGACCTTTGAATTGATCGATTAATTTATTTATTCGTATTAAAAAGTTGTAAATTTTAAAATTTGAATATCTAAAACTGATATTTGCATCGGGAAGCTTTACATTTGTCGCAGAAAACCGAACCAAAGTAAGAATACGAAGTCATATCAGTTATGTATTCATATTGTTGTTGTTTCCTTATTTTACTTACGTGTTTATGTTTTGGTAATGAATTTTCATTATGTAAAGGATTGCTACGAAAACCAAAGTGTATATTTTATTGATTTTATTACGTAATGTTGAAAAATTTCATTCTGTACTCCATAATGCACCGACGAATTTTGTAGCAGAATTGCTTCTAGTGAAAAATTTCACTGGCGTAAATCGTTTGAGGCATTTAAAATAACTTCGTACAATTCTGTGTTTGATCCAAAAGTACTGAATACGAATAGCACGATTAAACCTGAGAAATATTTCATCGTGTTCAAAAGAGTGTATATGTTCACAATACGATTCAATAAGTTTTAAAAAAATGTGAGTAAAACGAGTATGGTAAATCAAATTGAAGAACTCTAACATATCAATATTTAAAGGACACATTATTTCTATTATGTTAAATAAAAATCACTCACATTACACTTTTTTTTTTTCAAATAATGTTTAATCATTACATATTCCGATGCTTTTCAAAGCTAATAACTCTATGAGCTGTAACAGTTGGTTTTGAAAATGTAATAATGAAATATTATTTTTAAAAAGTATTAATTCGCGTAAATTTTATTTGTTTATTCTAAAATATATGTGTAGATAATTTGTAACAAATTATGTTTAACAATAGTTCATCACGTTTACATATTTTTTATTATGCATAATATATTATACATATACATATATATATATATATATATATATATATATATATATATATATATATATATATATATATATATATATATATATATATATATATGAAGAGTAGTTAAGGGTTGTAAGCGGCAGTGACGATTTTACACCTTTTGCCACACCCTAGTTTCAATCGATACGTCGGGCGTAACGCAAAGGCGGTAGCTGTACAGTCTGCCGATTTCGTACAGTATTAGCTTTAACATTCTAGCTAGCTTACCCACGCCCTGTTATTCGCTTCGCTGATTCAATTCTGCATAGTTTATTCGTACATTTTTCGAACTAAGTGTACATCGTATTAAAGGTTTTTCTTCTGCATATTTCGTAGAAAGTATTTTATTATTTTATATTTGAATGCTAGAATGCACTTTCCGTCGTTTAACAAGTTGGCCTGTTTCACGGTAAATGAAAATTTACTTTAATTTTTTTCGATAACAGTAATTTTCGGATATTTTCGTGCGTGATTGATATGCTTTTTGTTGTTTGCTTTTGTTAATATTTTCACACGTAAAAAAAAAAAAGAAAAGAATTATTTATTTTTTTGATTCGCGGTTGTAAATATTTTTAAACGCCAAAATTATTTATTAATATTGTGTAGACGCTCTTAGTCTACACTTTATATCAAAAATCGATCATTTGCTAATAAACTAACTCAAAAAAAACCAGTGTATATGCAGTGTTTTAGGAAAATGTTTGAAAATTGTACTTAATAGGTAAGGTTTAGAATAATGTAAATAAATTTAGGATTTTCTCCGGTGATTACGGGCGCATAGTTACGCTTCTGGCTTATTTCTCTCGGCTAAACCGTTGTGAAGTGGTTAAACTGTTTATTCGTACGTCGTATTTTACGGGTCGGCCATTCGCAGATTAGACGCAATTTGTGTTTACATTTTGAATTATATTATTATTCGTTTTTTTTCTCCCAAGATATAAGAAAATATTGATATCAAATGTCTAAACAACTCAGTATTAGATATAAACTTTCGATATCAAATTTGGTTATCACGGTTGCTGGTGTGATATTGGAAATCGACAAAACTCTATATTTATTTTCGAATAAAAAAAGAGTTTAGCGATGCTTCCTACACACTGTAATCGTTTTACTTTTTTTTATCGAAGTAGTACGGGACCAGTTAAAATATCGTTTTCAGATATTCCACGAAGCCGCATGTTGGTTTTGTGTTTACCATATTGCTGCAACCGAATAACGTAAACTATAGGATTGACTTTTGGTTTCCTATTAATAAGGTGAAAATAATTCTAATACAAACCGATTTATTTCATTTTTATTTATTTTTGTACATTCGGAGCAAAAAAAAGGCTTCGTAATAAAAGTCTCGAAAAACGCTTTTATTATCTTCACTTCGTTCCATGATATAGAGATTTGCGCTTGTTTGAGAAAAATATTTACGGAAAGTTTTTTTTAAAAAAAAAAATTAAAAATTTATCTTAATAAGAAGAAAATAAGAGTTATGTTAAAAATTACCATACGATATTATTTTAAATCGGATTTATTCTTCTGAAAAACAACAATTTCTTCTTTGATATTTACCGCGCGCGTATTTTCATACACGTACTTGTTACACGACACCATGATATTTGTAATATTGCAGATGCGAGTACCGGTTGAACCAATGGAATACACCGACATGCTGGAAATCTACAAAGGAAAACGGGTCCTGGTGAAAATGAAACAAGATAAATATAAATATGAAGGCGTCTTAATTTCAGAACAAAAATACTGCAACATTCATTTGGAAGATGTGAAAAAAATTTCTCGAAAAAAGGTTATCGACGAACTGGACGAAGTGATTATATCGCCTAGTAATACTGTTTACATCTCGCCGGTAATGAAATCGACAGTCGCCGGGAATGCGATGAAAAAGTCTTTTATGAAATAAGTCAGCCTGTCTCCTCGATAGAAAAATGTAAATTCGTTATTATTATAATAATATATATATATGTATGTGTATATATGTGTGTGTATATATATATATATATATATATATATATTCAAATCAAATTATAGTCAAATAAAATGTAATTTCCTCCTCTTCCTGTGCTGCCTGTATAGAAGCATTTTTCGTTTCGTTTTGTTTTGTTTTGTTTCTTCTCTTTTAGTTAATTTAGATAATTTTCGTAAACTTTTATTATTCGGATATTTACTTCATGTTTTTATTATTACTTATTTAATTATTATTATTTTTCATTTGTTTCTTTCACTTTTTTTAAGGTACCAAGAAAATATTTACTATATATGACCTTTCTTTTTTCTTTCTTTCCCCCCCTCTCACACCGTATTTTCTTTTTATGCATTTAAAGAAATAGAAACAGTACGAAAATTTGATTTCCCGTTTTATTACTTTATTACAGTTATTATTATTATTATTATTATTATTATTATTATTATTATTATTCGTTACTATTATTATTATTATTATTATTACTTTTATTAATTTACTATTATTAATTATTATTACTATTATCGAGTAATTTATTAATTAATTAGTAATATTGTATTATTAAGTAATTATTTTTAATTACCGGCCCGTTATTGTATTTGTGAGAATATCTTTTATATTTTGAATTTCGTAAAGATAACGGAATAATAAAAAAAAGAAAAAAGAAAAAGAAGGAACGATGCAAAATACAGTTTTATTTTACTTTCGATTTGGTTATTATGCTTTTTTGTGTGCGTATGCGTATGCGTATGCACATGTGTATGTATTTTTTACGCCGCGCGTGTATTTAATTTAATTATTACTGTATTCGAACTTGCAAAGTCAATTTTTTGTACGCCCTTATTCTTCGTTGTCCTACTAAGCTTTTGCAGGCCTCCTCTGAAGTCTGATAACAACGCAGTGTGTGTTACACAGAGTGAGAATTTCAAAAACTTGCCGAATACGACGAATCGCCGTTTATTTAGAGAACCCTATGCCATTTTCAAAAATGTTAAGAAAAGTCTAGATCTGCGGATGTACGGAACTTTAGAAATTATGCTATCGGATGCTAAAATTAATGATAAGTTTCTCTGAAGAATGAAAAGTATAAAATTAAAGCATGTCACTTAAAAAAATTAAAAATGCCTTAACACTCGGAAAGAGGAAGTAATTTTTTTCGAGCCTTTCTTACAAAAACCTACTAACGTATGAAGGCATTGGTGATTATATATTTGTTTACCTTTTTTTTGGTGCATCTTTATGAAAGTGTTAATTCTATTAATTTTTTTTATTAATACATTTACCGGAGTTTACCGAAAAAAATACGTGAATCATTTTACAGAATACTTTTGTGCATGGATGTTCAGGGTTATACAAAAAGAAATATATATATATATATATATATATATATACAGTAGAAACCGTTTAACACGAAACTGAAGGGACCGAAATATTTCTTCGTGTTAACCGAAACATGCAAAAAAAAAAAACGAAAATAAAAAATTAAAAACTCACCAATATTTTTAATGTCGGTAAAATGTATCAATTCGATTTTCCGCTAACATTAGCACTTGTAGGTAGTACATATATACACTTCAAATAATTACATTATAAAAAAAACATAAAAAATTATTTTTTTTTGGGAAACTTGTCGACCGAAATTAAGTAGTATTGCATTCCCAGGGGTAAATAATAGTAACCATTGTTAATTTTACTTATCTGTTAAGGGATGCGACTGGAAAAGCAGGTATATTTGTCCTCCTGAGAAGCAAAGTCTTTTCGTGTTAAGCGATTTTTGTTTCGTGTTGTTTCGTGATAAAAGAAAAAAAATGTATGTAATTATATGGCATTTTGTCGGGACCGTAGTGTTGTTTCGTATTAAGCGATTTTTCAGGTTAACCGGTTTCGTGTTAAACAATTTCCACTGTGTGTATATATATATATATATATATATATATAAACTTCAAGACTTTCGCAGTGATTATTCATGGATTGAAATAAATTTACGGGAACAAGTGCGTTTAGAAAATAAAATGTATTTAATTCAAGAATACAACGCTTAACATTTTGTTCGGCTTTTATACTGACCATCATCAGAGTAGTTCGCTTCTGATGATGGTCAGTATAAGCTGACCGAAACGTTAAGATTGTATTCTTGAGTTAAATACATTTCATTTTCTAAACGCACTTGTCCCCGTAAATTTATTTCATCGAGAAATATGTATATATATATTATATTTGTTTTATATCATTTCGTTGAACAGTAGAGTAGATTAATCGATGGGGTAATTCCTTTTTTTACAGAATGAATACGTAATTAAATTTTTTTAGTTGCCTGTTAAATAACGGTAAAAAATTAACCGTATTCTCTTTTTTATACTTGCGCTTTGTTACGTTGGTGTGAAGTTTTTACTCCTAATTCTTCTTCCCGTTGCACTCTTCCAAACAATTCTATTATGCTTGTGTGAACATTGTTCTCTATCGAATAATTTGATTTCCTCGCTTAATAAGACTGAATAATTTCAAACTATAAATAAACGATGGTAAGTGAAATTGAAGAATTTAAAAGGCCTCCACTAAGATTAGCGAATAATATTGACAACTTCAAATTTTTCGTTCTATTTAATTTTCAGTCTACGTGGTTTTGTTTCATATATTTGAACGTAGTATTAGAAAAGTGTTCGTTAAAATTAATATCTATTTTGAATTTTTTTGAGAAAAAACGAATTAAGACGTTACTTGACGTTAACAGAGTCTCAAGTGAAACTTTCTCGTGAATTGATGAAATTAAAGACTTTCATGAAAAGGAATGTAGTCAGTTCGAGTAGTGTCATCAAGACTTTTCACCACAATAATTACGTCGACGACGTTGTTTTTTAAAGTAAACTTTTTTTAATTGTGATATATCCGCTGATTTTAAAAAGAATTCGAAATTTTTTAACAGCTTGTTCGCAGGTCAGTTGAATTACTAGGGGAAGGAAAATACACTGTTATTTCAGGAAATTGCAGAATTATTTTACGAATTAAATGGTATAATATCGCGTTACGGTGAAAATAATGATTTTTACTAAACAGCTTTCACAAATATTCACAGTAGCAGCATTACTAAAAAGTGTACAGTAATATATCCGGTTTTGAACTATAAACATTTTAAATATGTATCGCGTCCGATTACGAATGATTATTAAATTAACTATTAAAGGAATAATCGAAATAAAAACAAAAAAGAAAACGTCTTCAGTATCATTCGTTATTATATTAATGATTTGGCGATGCGATTACGATAGAGAATGTAGATTTAACTTTAAGGAGATACTGAAAGAATGCAATACTCTGCCAGTGACTCTGAGGGGGCTTTTGGTGGAAACTTCTTTGGGCGTGGATCGTTTAGGCGGTAGCCAGCGAGGAGAGCGTTTTTACTCAGACCTTTTAAGGAATTACCTGCGGTGATTTTCAGGTATGATTGTCATTTGTGTTAGTAAGAAACACGGATTACCAAATTTATTTCTATATCAGCCATTCATTGCTATCCGAAATTCCACGCAAAACATACCGCTCCTCATTAATGTTTAAGTTTTTTCGCGCAATATGTGTATAATCACAAAACATATTTTACATCATTTTATAGATTATTCATTTTAAATATTTTAATTTTTTTTTTACGACACAACTTCGGTGTGAAATACAAGTAAACTTTTGCGACATATACGTAAAAGTTCTGTTAGCAGTAGCAATACGAAAGGGCGAAGATGATTAATATTAATAATTGGTTAAATGCATTATCGGATGTTTTCCTTTTTTTTTTTTTTTTTTTTAATGTCATATTTAAAAACTTGTAAACTATCAACTCTTCGTTATTTAAAGTGTAATAGAAATGGATTGAATTCGATTCTATTATATTTCTTTTTTTATTCGTATCTAGCAAACTTATTTGAGAGGGGATACGTTACTCGAAAGTCAACGGCGCCTTCTATATTAATATAAAATTAAAAGAATGTGTTTTTTTTTTGTTTTTGTTTTTTTTTTGATGACTATTTAGTTTGAATTTGCCGATTTTTTTATCGGTACTCACACACGATACCGCCGCTGGATGGTACACTTTCGAATGAACAAAGGATCATTAAAATCGCGGTCCACGTGGGTAGAAATTATGCGCGAACAAACATAAAACAAGTTCAGTCAAGCATGATGTTTCGTGCGCTGAGGATTACGTATGTTAAGTTAAAGATAACTCTACTCTATAGTTTACATTTACATAATACGAAATTCAAAACAGAGAAATCAAATTTTGAGACTTAATTTTTCATGTTTTTTTGAACTTTTCGCCAACTATGTAAATTTGGTTAAAGAAATTAAATACTATTTTTTCCCCCCCATAAAAAGAGGTCTCGCATGCCCGGAAGAAAAATATTTTTTTCGAAACTTTCGAGCTTTCGGCGTCCCGAGGTCTAATTCTAATGCTGGAAAAAACTCCGGATGTTCCAAACGAGAAATATACGGTAATGTGCATGTTTTTAATCGTGTTCAAAATTTTTAATTACAATACACGCGCCGCAAGGAAGACTACAGGTTCCTTTTCTTTTTTTTTTTGGTCTTTTCGCCAATTTCGAAAGTTTCGTTAAGGAAATGAAAAACAAGTTTGTTCTCGACAAATAGAGCGATCTTTTTAACGATACATGCCCGGCGGAAAAAAATATTCAAAACTTTCGAACTTTTCGCGCCACGGAGGGTGTAAGCAAAAAAAAAAACTCGGTTCTTTGTGTAAAAGTTTCGAGATACGTTTTGGTTTTCTCGACTTTTTTACTCGAGCTATTGTTTTTTGTGAATATAATTTTTTTGCTGTTTTTGGACCCAAAGGGATTTTTTAATCGTAATTTTTTGCTTTTACGAAAGAGCTTCCGCATTTTATTTTATGTTTTGAATTTCCCTTTTAAAGGTTTCTATCTGGTGGTGAGTTAGAAATTTTTCAAAGGTGATGTTTGAGATCGTTTTACATTCCACATCATATATTCTTGACAGTTTTTGGGAGTTTTTTTTGGCTGCCCAGGGTAATCGGTTATCTTACAAGTTATAGATACGGTTTTAAAGAGAGAATTTTAATTACAATTTATAATCCAATCTTGAAGTTTATAAGTCAATATTCCGTTCGTGAGTTATTGTTATTTGATATTTTTGTCGTTTCTGAACCGTCTTTTAAAGATTCCCCGTGCATCATGAGCGTACGGAATCTGAAAAAACATACCTGGCGAACGTTAACCTCGTTTTTGGAGGTCGGTAAAAAAGGGAAAAACTAATAATCTAATAGCGTGTATTTTGTGAATAAATGTGTATATGTGGACCTTAAAAAGTGCAAGCATAAAAAAAACCTAGAGGCGTTCGAAATGTGGGTCTTCAGAAGAATTGTGAAAATATCGTGGATTGACCGCATATCAAATAAAAAGGTTCTTGAAAGAATGGTGCAAAACAGAGAGCCAGTAACTATCATCAAAAAGAAAAAGAAACTAGCGTACTCAGGACACACATTATGAGGCACGATAGATATGAACTGGTGCAGTTAGACTTATACAAGGCAAAATGGAAGGCCGTAGACGGAAAGGACGCAAAAGACTGTCATGGACAAAGAATCTAGAAGAATGGACAGGCTGGTCGGCTACTAAATTACTTCATTCGGCTAGGAACAGATCCGGTCTTTCACAAATTGTGGCCAACCTTCCTTAACGGACATGGCACACTAGAAGAAGAAGAAGAAGATGCTATAAACACAGAAAAACTAAATAAACGATATATGCCCAAGAAAAGCCTTCGCCAGAAAGATCACACCTAAAAGAGGGTGGTACCCCTTGACAGTAAGCCAAATTGTGTTTCGCATGTTCCTATGTATGTGGATTATTATATAAATTCTTCAAGAGCAACCGAATACAGATATATAAACTACAACCGATATTAATACTAATTTAAAAGATTAAATTAGCCACAGGTCGAATGCCAAACAAAAAAATAAGAAATGACTTTTCTGCCGAACGAATTTCTTATGTGAAGAAACATACTGACTTTTGAACTGCAATCATTTAATCATTATAGCCAGAGTAAGTCTAAAGTTTTTTTGTTTTTTTTTGGAATTGCTACGATACGTCAGTTATAGTTGATTTTATGGTAAATATCGTTTCTTAATATTGATCTATGTTTTTCACAAGTGTAAGTAGAACTCGTTTTATTGTTGCTTGTTTTATTTGTTGCAATAAGGTTTTCGTAATTAAAGTATGATTCTTGTTTGTAACATTCATCTGCTTTATGTTATGCAAACATGGTTCATGTTGATTTCGTTTTCATCTTCTGTGCAGATGAAACAATTGGAAAATGTTATATTTTTCCTTGGTCCCCCCGTATTTAAAGAGTCAGATATCTACTAAAACAATACGACTCTTTGCTCATTGGAGCGAAGAATATGAAACGTGTAATAAATATGTTTTATGTAAAAGTTTATTACCGTACATTTCAGTGTAACACTTCCCCCTCCCCTCTTTTGCAGTGAGAGAAATGGTCAAAAAAGGTAAACACGGAAAAGTGGCTAAGCGAGAGGAGGGGACGTTTGTAAAAAACATCACGCATTTTTTTATTCAAAATTTTTAAACTTTAAATATTTAGTTACGTTTCATGTTATTCAAATTACTTTGAATTACGTTACTGTTTATTTCTTATTAGTATTTCCCGTACACATATAATGTATGGACCCCCGTGATAAGATAGTTGAGAAACTACAAAAAATCAAATAAAAATCAATAATTCACGAACGGTTTGACTTATCAATTCCGACATTGGATCATAAATTGCAACTAAAATTCTCTTTAAAACCATATCTGTAACTTAGAGTTAACAGATTACTCTGGGGGGGAGGGGGGCAAAAGACCCGAAAAAATCGTCAAGAATATATAATGTGGAATTTAAAACGACCTCAAAAATCACCTTTAAAAAATTCATTAAAATACCAGTGAAAGTCGGAATATAAAACAAAATGCGGAAGTCCTTTCATAAAATAGAAAAAATTACAGTTGAAAAATTATTTACCACTCACCGTCCATTACGGACCACCCCGTTGGGCCAAAAACAGCAAAAAAAAAAAAAAAAAAGTTCATGTAAGTAATAGCCGGAGTAAAAACGTTGAAGAAACCAAAACGTATCTCAAACATATGCATAAAGGACCGCTTTGTAGGAAAAATATAGCCAAGTTTGAAACTTTATATTTAAGTCCTTGAGATGCCAAAAGCTCGAAAGTTTTGGAAAAAGTATTCTTTTTTCTTCCCGTACACGTGCGGATATATCGATGGAAAAATCGCCATTTGTCAGGAATGAAACGGTATTTCACATTTCCTTAACGAAATCTTCGATGTTGGCGAAAAGTTCAGAAAAGCGCGAAAAATGGTGTGTAGGTCCCTCCCCCCGCTTTGTGCCGCAAATAATAATATAGTTAAAAATTTTGGACTAGTTTAAAAATATGCGCAACCCCGTATATTTCTCTAGTTTGGAGTATCCGGGTTTCTCCAGCGTTGAAATTATTGGACCCTCAGGGTGCTGGAAGCTCGAGAGTTTTGAACAATTTTTTTTTTTTTTTCGAGCATGTGTTATATCTATGGGAAGATTGTGTGCTATTTTTCGGGAACGAAACTGTATTTTATTTTCTTAACGCAATTTTCGAAAGTGGCGACAATTTCAAAAAAGCGCGAAAAACCACTTTTTTTTGTTTTGAATTTAGTGTTACGTAAATGTAATTTATAGTTATGGGACAGCTAACTCTTTTTTAACCTTCGCAATGTCATTCCTTTTCTTTTCAGGATGCATATGTTTGGCATTTATCAACGTTGATTGTCATTGTTTCTCCATCTTTGGTATAGCGTTCACACGTGTTGATGGGTAATTGTCCGTTGCTAACAAGCCCAAGGAAAAACCCAAACAAGAAAATGTTAACATACGGAATCCCCTCGGCGCGCATGAAACATCAAGCATAACTGAACTTATTTTCATTATATTATTATTATTTATTAGTTTAACTTAGAAATTACTGAAAAGTAGAGAAATCATTAGAAATTATGAATTTTTATATAATAAAAATAAAATTACTTTTAGTATTTGAAAATAAAGTTTGAGAACACGCGAAAACTTAATTAAACATAATATAAAGGCAAATTGCATTTGTCACACTTCCGTATAATTAAAAATATACTGAATACACATCACAAACAACGATTATAAAAAAACAAAATCGCTAATTAAATTACAACCTAAAATTTTCTTCCTCCGTGAACTCACTGCAATAGGCAATGGGCCTACTAAATCACGTTCTTCTATTTGACGATTTTCCATTGTGAGTGTATTGCCATGTGATAATAAAAATCAATGTTGATTACACATTTATATACTGCTATTATTATCATATTGTTGATAATGTTATTATTTTTGCTACTTTTATTGATCTGGTGAACGAGGGTAGAATACAGAGATAAAAGTTACGTAGAACGAAAGTCTCATTAAACCGCAAATTTCCAGAACACAGATGTAGCAGAGTTTTTTTTTTTTTTTCTTTTCTAATGCTCTGCCGAGCTTTATTTCGTGGAAAGCCGTATTTGTATTAAATATATGGTACAAGAACGATGTGTGAAAAGAATTCGGTAACTTTTGTTTAATAATTATTCTTTTTGTTACTTCCGGCTGCGAATCAATTTAATTTAAATGTATGTAATTACAGCGATTGGGATTTTGACAGTAAAATCTGCATCACTTTATTTTACAAACACTTTTTACCCTTTTAATTTTGCTGCGTAAAGTTCCGAAGTGTACGCTGTGTCAATGATGGAATTGGTTAGGGCGCAACGAAGAACTGTGATTGCGGCATTTCTGGGAACGAGTTGGTGGTGACACGGTCAGCAACAATTAATGGTCACTTTTATTTTCCACTCAGAAATTTTATTGGCTCTGTCATCGTTTCCGGTCGTGATTCCTGGGCCGATTTTCGTTCTTTCCCCCCTTCTTTTTCCCGTGTTTCAACCTCTTTCCTACCGTTAGTCATTCTTCTATTTCCTTCAAAGTTCACTCAGTCACAGTTTGCTTCTAGCTTCTCTTTTTCATTGCTCTCTCGTTCTCAGCCGTCTTTCCATCGACCCTACTCATTACTCAATTATACTCGTGATGCGAATCCCCTCTTATTTAAATATCCTCTATTTCTTCAAAACGGTGCGACCCTCTTCTTTTGAATCTTGGCCTCTTTACTTCTTACAGCGTTCACGCACTCTCTTCTCCCATTGTAATTCCTTTGTTAACCTGTTTTATTTCCTAAATTAGGAATGTTAAAGAAAGGATGTACTACAAGGAATATGTCTATTAGCCTAGAAAAGTAGATGACATTAGTTAAGATGCCATTGGCGAGAGGTAAGATCTCTTTTTTCAGTGTTAACAGATGAGAATACAAATCGTTTTTGCTATAGCGATCATTAAGTAGTGACGCGTTAAAGGAAACTGCCATAATTAAACGAACAAAGCGAAACAAAGTATGGCAGTGATGAGAGAAATGTCAACAATTATTGAATAGTCTACAGCACTAAGGAATTGTATTGTCGTTCGTTCGTGTTTGCTAATCGAATAAAGGGAATCAATAATAAAGTATATTCAGAAAAGAACAGAAAGTAGTTGTCAATTTCAGTTCAAAAATGTGTATAGTTTATTACACCGTTGCATTCGGTATAAACAACTAGGTTACTAATTGCACATCGATAGTTGGAAAATAATAAAAAAACATCGATTTTTGGCTTTTAGCGAAGTCTTATCATTTTCTGTCGACTGTATTTTACCGGCCAAGGTGCGCGCACCAGTTTATTAATTAAAAAATTATCTTTTGAAAATTTCAATTATTTTATACGCATAAAAACGCTCACACTTCGACATCCATATATAGAACCGGTGCGGGGGGGATGAAAAATTATCCAATTATTAAGTAATTAATATTTTTTAATTTAATTCGAAAAAGAGAAAACCACCGTAATTTTAATCCGTTGTTTAATTTGACGACGAGTTCGTGTTTTCTTGAAAATAGTGAAATCATTATAACCATTTATGTATCCTTCACATATTTTGCCATACCGAAATATTTCTACATAGTTCCAATGGCAATAATAGATCTATATGAAAAACATGAAATTAAAAGGATGATCAATGGCAGACACAAAATCCACAACATGAAAATATGTAAATGCACAATTCCTACTAAATTTAAGACGACGATTCACTCTCTAGCTGATGTAGGTAAACTTAGGGCTGTACGTGTGCTTTTTATATAATCTGCGGTGTTGCGTAACGAGACTCGATATTATTAACTTTCTTATTCAAAAAAGAAAGAAGGTTAACTCTGACTATTCATATAGTCAGTAGAGCGGAACCGTATCAATTGAATACATATCTGTGGGTGCCTAATCACTCCGGTATCCCGGATAATAACTTGCGAGACTAGGTAGCGTGTACCGAATACCGTTTGATGCCCCACCTGTGTCGGCATATGTAAGAGCTCTCCTTCAACCTTAAGAAAGGTTGAATAGAGCGGCCGGGGTGACATAAACAGTAGTCAACCTTTTTGAAAAATCTATAATCTTTAATTAACCATCACAGTCTCTGATTTACCTTTCGCACGCAATGTTTGCTTTAAATCGCTCTTCGGGATGGGTGACACAATAAATAGACTTTCATATAATTACAATTTGAGAGAATATCCCCTTCCAGCTACATGACCGTTTTATTATGATTGCTGCCATAAATCTTACGCGCTACAGTGGCCGCGCCACCATTGACATTTATTGTTTTCTAAAATAACCTGGAGTTCTTTGCCTATTTTTTTTTTTTTCTTTTCTTTTTAGCTGAACAGTCTGTTAGAAAAATTTAAGATAATTTTCATACGCTAGTTTATGCGATGTAAACTGAGCACAGTTGCAGTAAATGGACAATACGAGGAAAAATTAAAAAAAAAAAAAAAAAGCCATAATTATATTCGGTTTTTAAGTTTTTATATAATAATTGTTTTGTTATACCTATTTTTCTCTTTCCTCCCGCACATCGTTATATATTGTCGTGATCCGCACATATACGCGCACACCTATACAGCCCTTCAGCCAAAATAAGATAATATGTAATAGCGACTGGTCTGAATAATGGTCGTCTGGATTTTATCATCGGCTGAAAGGTATTCTTTTACGGCTACGGAGGCATTTAATAATTACACAATTAACTCTGTTCGCTTACGTAATATGGTTAGTAAGAAGATTATTCTTGAGTGTTTATGAATTTTTTTTTTTTTTTTGTTTTCGGGTTACATGTCGATTTAACCAAAAACATTTTCAGTCTTATTTTATTAGTAATTTTACCAAAAGAAGATATTGTGTCGCATATTAAATACTACCAAATTCAATAAGTATCGACAACAGTATTGTAGAGACATTTGTGGATGATGCGAAGAAACTGGAAACCGGTTTGAAATCTGAGACGAAAGGAATAAAACGATTAGAACTTATTGAAAAATCACGAGAGGTAACTGCATATTTTTTTTACCGATTATATTTTTACTCGTTGTTTATTTATAATATTATAATTATTTGTTGTTTATTCAAATTATGAATTTAAGATGAATAAAAAAAAAAAATATTTCTACCTTCACTCTATGTTTTGCGTATTGCATTTATGAATATGTGTATATCTATATAGGTACAAAGTATTAAATAAATGATTTTGTTCGGGTTTCCGGCAATCTGTTGCGTGACACTAAATTAGCTAATTTAAAAGAACCATAACAATGTATACGTTCGCTTTGCTTGGATCGCCGTCACTCGCTTCGTTCCCCAAAATTGAAATTCGAAATACAATTATTTCACGAACAATATTATTTATTAATAATTATTTCTGGATATTTACTTTTTGGAAGTATTAATGCGTGGCAGCATTTCGTCCGAAATTAACTAAGCAACTAGTAGGGGCCAGTTATCGAAATCTGAAAATGTTGATTAACAAAATATCGAAGACTGCAATAAACATATAAAGCTGGTATTTTATCGTTTGATTCTAAATTTACTAAAAAATTATGTAAAACAAGAACAACTAAATCACCACCTTCAGAGAGGAAAAAGAATGTCTTACGATTATCACTGTTGTTGATTTGTAGGTTTAATCATCCTCATAATTTTGTTGTATGATCGATGGTTTTTCTTTTTTTTTTTTGCTTGATCACGTCAACAGTGGAACTTACTCAACGCAAAGAATTCTACATTATATACGGGGAAAAGATTAGAAATTGAGAAGATAAAGAAGTACAACAAAGGAACTATATTGAGAGAGGGAAATGCAAGAATGGAGTGAACACTATAAGAAATAGAATGAGGCCAAGGCGCAGAAGATTAGAATACAGACTAAGTAGATTATAGCCTATGTAGGCAGTAAAAGTCTAAATAATTAAATAATTAAATAATTAAATAAAAAAAACAAAAACGAAACAGACCTTAATCTTCTTCTAATTTATATTTAACAATAAGGAGGACGCACGTTGTTATTCTACAAAGTGCCCATTTTTTTCGTGCCAGCTTAATATATGTACTTAGTGAACACTCTCTTTTCACTGACATTCGTATATTTCCTCTTTGCACCTTTTACTCCTTTATTATCAAATAATCTCAACTTGCCCCTAAAGAATCTGCTTTTCGTATATGCCTTTTTTTTCTTCTTTTTTTTTTTCTTTTTTTTTTTTAATCAGCGGTAGTAATTGCCTTTCTATATCTTACACTTAACGATGATAAATTCCATTTTAGTTCGGCGTCATTTGCATATAGCCACATCTTGAAGTCACCGGTGTGATTTTACCCTTCGCCCGTTCTTACAAAACTGCAATATTTCTAGAAAGTGTATTTAATGAAATATAAAAAATATTAAACCGGAAGTATTTCAAATTTTTTTCTATTTTTCCGACGTACCTACACGTATTCTCATTCAGTTAAGCGTTTAATTTTTGTATTTTCGACTGTAATTGAATTTTTCTTTCGTGAAACGATAATAATCTTAATTCTGAAATTTTCTATGTAGAAATGAATAGGTTAATTCTTAAACTGTATGCAAAATTATATATTTGCCGATAAAACCGATATTTCTTATTTTTTTTTACAAAGAGAAAATAGTTGAAGAATTTTTCGAATTTGAAAAACTCGAATCTATTCAAAGAGCAGGGTGTTAGGATTAGAATTAGATAAGTGTATGTCGAGCAACAGGTTGTGCTGGTATAACGGATTTCTGGGATAGTGTTGATCGGAGCAAAATATAGTAAAGCATATATAAAAATCCCAATTCATTATGCAAGCTGTCAATATTAAATTTTACTCGTGATGATGTTACCGAAATTTCGAAGTACTCTATAGCCGCACTAAAATATGTAATCCGACCGGATTTATGATTTGTGAGAAGAACGTAGGTTCCAAAACGTTCCAAAAAAAAAAAAAAAAAAAACCCACTAAAACAAGTTGATGGTACAAGAGCATGAAAGCATTTTCAACTTTTTTAAAAGCAACTTTATAGAAATTTTAGAGCGTTTGGAAAAACTTTCACAGAAAGGAAACATCGCTATTGAAGAATAGCTGCATTTCAACTCCACTCATACCGCAGATAGCCCACATTTCGTTATTCTTCAAACTTCTCGTTATCTTGAAATTGGCGTTTATGAATTTAGATTCTCACCAGGGATGCTAAATAGATCAATCTTTATTCAAGCCGTCAGGGATGCCAACCATAAGATTCTATTGAACTCGTGGATTTTAAATTATACTTTTAATTATTTGATTTATTCATAATAAATAGCTTTTATCGGGTACGAAACTGTGTTTAAAAAGAAATTTAATTCGCTTAACGTTTCGACCAGCTTACACAGACACACACCACTGGCCATCATCAGAAGCAACACAGTTGTTTCCGAAAATCATTTATTATGAGTATTCACTGTGATGAAAGTTTTACATATTTATTTGATTTATTGTTATTATTATTAATTATTCTGAACGAGATCCATTTTTAAAGTATATTTTGATGAACCTACACTTAAAAACACAATTAATTAAAGGATATGGGGACACGGTAATAAAAGAAAACGATTAATTAAAATAGTGTAAATTGTACCGAACACTGCTGCGACTGTGGAGGTTTTACGGTGTGGTTCTTGATGCTGTTGAGAAGTTCCGTCCTGGATACCGCCAACGAGTGTGGAGAGGACACGCGGTATTCGAAAATTAATATTTATAGAAATTTAACCTTTATTAATTGCGATAGTGAGTTTCGCGGCGATCAGGCTCTAAAAAACCTTGTCGGATCGTACTTCTCCGGTTGCGAGAAATGATTTCGTTCCGTTCACCAAATTAACAATCGGTACTCTTCTACGGACCAAACTGGAGGCTAACCAAAGACTATAATTTCCAGACTGGAGATTAACAAAAGACTGACCCGTATTTTTTGAAAATGATTGTTACAATTCCGCACTTCTTCCGGACTATGTTTCCTCCTTCGCGACTGATGTGCCAATCTCAGTGCCTTTAATGAACAATCATCGTGCGCATGCCTTAACGGCGACATCGACCTCTGCAATAATACCCAGTCAGCAACTAGTTCCCATTCGCGCACACTAGCACTCTCTTATTTGTTATCATTTCCCTTATATTAATTTTTCTCTTATTTTAGTTTGGCATTACCGCTGTAATGTGCGTAATCTCTAATCGCGTTCTGTTTTACTAGAATCTGCAGATAAATTTCTTAAATTGAACACACCTTTCCCCCCGGCGCATGCATCGTATCAAGGAACTTCTCGGTATGACGAGAAATTTACCGCCATATTAGGTGCGATACTAGTGCCCGGGGGAAATACCGATGGAACATTCATCGGTAACACGACAGCGGGATGATGTAGTGAATATCGCAGCAATGAATAACTAAAGTATTGGGAAAGTTTGGGGGAAACATCTGACAGTGGAGATTGACATAGGCATAATAGCGTGATAAAGTGAAAGTAACAGCTAATCGTTTAATAATGACTTGATAATCAAACAATAATAAATCACTGTAAACACGCACAACTCCTGCAGTTAACACTGTTCGTTCCCTATTTTTGTAAAATATCTGAAAATACTAAACTGCTACCTAACTTTTTTAGACACTGTTTTGAATTACCTTTTTTCTTTTTTTTACGTGCAATTTCTCAATAATACGCCATCGAAAGATTTTTTCATATTAATAAAACGTATTTTGGAAATATTCACTTTCAACGGGCCAAAAAAAAATACAAATGGTCGGGGATTTTCTAACGTGGCTCCGAGATGACTTTCTTCGTATCGCATATGTTATAAGACCAGTCTGTCAATATTTTTACCGCGAAAATGAGTTCAGCGACCCAATAAACCCTCTAGTATACATACTTAGTTCAGTTTGTCACAGTATATGACTCAAAAACTACAAAATTAACCACAAAAAAAAAAACCAAAAATCATTTTTTGACATATTTTAGGAAATTATTATTATATATTAAACACGACTTTAACCCCAAAAATGAGTTTAGCGGCCAAAAAAATCTTCTAGTATACATACTTAGTTTAGCTTGTCACGGTATATGGCTCTCAATTAAATTAACACCAAAAAGACAAGTTTAACGGCCTGAAGGAATCCAGACATTTAATTTTTGATGTATTTCACGTAATTTTTTTTTACTGAGCTGTGTGATACTAACCTCAAAAATCTTTTATTGACAGGCCCGAAATAAATGTTTACATAAAGCTACTCATTCTCTATCTTAGTTTGCACAATATATATATATATATATAGAATTAAAAGTAACCTTAAAATCATATATAGCGAAAAAAACTTCCTCCAGGAGGGTTATTTGGTGATTTTTGATACCGAGCAATTTTTAATTTTAAATCGGACAAAATTAGTTGGACAAAACTTTTTTTATTTAGAATACGTTAGTAAAATTTTATTTAACTAATTTTGTTCAATTCAGAGATAAAATAATAATCTTGTTCTCGAAAATTGCAGGATAACTCTCGAAATACTACAATTTATTCGGTTTAGTCGCAATTCCTTACGGCAATGCTTAAAATTTCTGTCAGAATCGTGTTCAGCAATTCCAAATATCCCAACTTTCTCTCTAGAACGAGATATTGTTCAGATAGATATGTTTTATTAAAATTCTACACTATCGTTGGATGCTTTTTTATTTATATTTCTTTATTTTTTGATATTGCAAAAATAAAAAAATATTATTTTATATTTAATTTTAAAGCACGATCGATTGAGTTTCATAAATTAATACGCAGATATGTATGTTTTTAAAAATAATTACTATTATAAATGATATACGAATGTTGTATCAATGTGTTACTGCTTCGTGCTCCAATAAGGTGGCTAGCCTGTCCTTCCCGGGTGGTGATCTCTATTGTTCCCTTTAAATATTGAAATATAGAGAAACTCGGAATATAGGGGCGTTAAATAAATTATACAAAATGTTATCAATAAACGAGTAGAGGTTAATTTCAACCAATAATTATTTGCTTAAGATCAGAAATACAACTGTGTGACTTCTGATTTAAGACTGAGTTCCCGAACCGAGTGAGTGCGTTTCTTATAATGTGTTGATGCTCTATGCCTCGAGATGATTTAATAAAAAATCACACTTCTCCTATTGCTAAAGGGAATTATCTAATATTAAAGACGATCAATTAGCGTTAATATGCGATAGTTCTCATTTACGTCACCAGAAAAATAGTAATAATGAATACCAAAAGAAATCATAATGTGGTCAAAAAAAAAAGAAGAAAAAAGTACCACACTATGTGTAAACCTTTTACCATCCGTGCAACCGATGGTTATGTGTAGTCAATATACTTGATCAGATAATCTTAATGATACTGAAATTTTAAAATCAGTATTATCCAAAGAAGAAGGTGTGTAGATAGTTTTATATTCGATCGAGCATTTCAGGATGTAAAGATTTTTGGTTAGAAGAGCAAGAATACTTTGTTTTAATGCCGGCTCTGAATGAAAAACGTTTGCAATTAACAGTCAAAGAATCATATGACTCTCGGCTTGTGACAAAAGTCCCCGATGGCCGGTCGAAATTGTTCACGGAATAATTGGACAAAAATGTGATCTTCTAAAAAAAGGTAGATAATAAACTTCTTCCTGGAGCCAAAGAATATTGGCAAATTGCAAAATATCAAATAACATCATAGCGTTAAATTTTAGGCGAGTTTGAAATTTTCAATTGATTTTTTAGGTTATGGTTTTGCCTCGAGAGGCTCCATAAGTGACTTGGTTATGTGCGCCTCGTAATTTTCTTCAACTTCGACTTAAGTTTTTCAAAATCCATTCATAATTCCCGAAGATACGGTTAAAAAACTGCAAAAAAACTGCAAAAAAACAAAGGTTTTTTTAAGATTAAAGGTTGAAATTTGACCTTCAAGATTCAAAACTTTTAGGATCGCAAGGCAAATATGTATGTAGGGGCCAAATTTCAGCCAAATCACCGGGAGGGGCCGATTCTACATACTTATTCAGCTATACTCTTTATTAATCATGTCGCGTATATAATGTTAAAGATGTATGCGACTAAATTGTAAGCATAGAAAACTAAGTTTCGATCCTAATTCTTTGAGAATTAATCACCGTCTGTATCCATCCTTTTAGTAAGCAATATCAAGGATGTCAAAAGCCGAGATTGTTTTATTAAAAATTATAACTGCTACTTTCACTGTTATACGGAAATTCGGGGATTAGTCGGTTTTAATTTTACACCGCCGTTGAATGCGTAATTACAATTATTAAAAAGCTATTTGCAAAAATTTTATACGGTTAGTTTGTTTCTAGCAGAGAAAAACAGCGTATAAAAAAATAAATGGAATAAAATAAAATAAAATAAAAAAATAGCGACATGAACGTTTCGGATGTGGTTAAGTTTTTACTTCAACTAAGCGTCAGGTGGTAAATGTTCTTTCAAAGGAACCCTAAAAGTAAACAACGTTGTTCCATATTTTATAACAGGTACTGCAATGCACCAATATTGAGTTTCATTTAGAGCTGCTCTTCTGTTTTTCCTATTATTTCCTTCTGCCAAGATCTGACTGCACGGATTCTCAAAAAACATTTCCACCGATGGCGGACCGTTTTTTTTTTTGTTTTTTTTTTTTACCAGTGCCCGTAACGTTGGAATAAAAATCAAAAAAAATCAAAAACATTATTCAAAAAAAAAACGGGAGCTCCGTCCGAAATGTAGAGATACCATTAAAAACTGACAGAATGAAGAAACTAAGAATAATGGTCAGGGAGGGAACGGATAAAATGTAGAAGACGCAATAATGCTTAGAAAGCCTAAAAAATAACCTGATCAGAGCATATAGAATTGTACAACTTGGTAATTAGAATGAAAATTACAGTTTCGAGAAAGCATTAGAACGTGAAGAAAGTGACATAATTTAGGCGTAAACGAATAATCGAGAGGGGACAGACTACCCGATACGCATCGTAACATTAAAATCTGAAACTACAACATATTCTGAAAAATAAAAGTGGAGAGCGCAGATTAATAATTAAATATTAATATTATAATACATCCTAAGCCAAAACTACAATCACTATTTAATGTTGTTCCATTATTATGCATCACAATACCACACACACACACCGAATATTTTTGCAACTGCGGCCCCCGCTTTTATTTTTCAGAATAGTGTTTTCTAGTTTCAGATTTTAATATTAAGACATGCGTAATATCTGGTAGTCGCACACTTAATTTAGTTATTTTGTACTTCTTTTTAGTGTATAAATAAAGACTGTTTTTAAAAAGTTTTTTTCAAATTTTTTTTATCAGAGATTAGGAAATAAAATTTCGAATGATTTAAAAAAAATGTTCTCTTGTAAAGAATTTTCTTGTAAGTCTCACGAATCGAAGGTGATGAGCAGGCTGATGCGCTTGCCCGATCTGCTAAACGTAATGGTCGTTTCCTCACTAAATTCCCTGCTACTAACATAAATTTCCGCTCCAACAACTGTCACTCTAATCTATGGCGATCTATCTATCCTTCCCCTTTCGCAAATCCTCTGCCTTTTTTATCTGTCGATTCAGCACTGCCTGCCGTTTCGACCACGGGGACTTTCCACATCTCCGTCGTACTTTCATTTCTGTCATCTGTCCCGCCTTCGCTTTAATCATAACTTCCTTCTTTTCGTTTTCGCTTTTCTCTTATTTCCTCTCGATTTTATCCACTCGGATGATTGCAGTTTAATACGCCAATCGTACTTTTTTTTCGAATATCTCTTTCCGCCAAAGCGCTTGTGCTTTTACTTTCAGCTCTTTAGAGACTTTCTCTTTTACTAACTACTATAACGCATTCTTCGTTCCTTCGCTCCCTGTATCTTCCGTAGTCGTTCGCTTGTCTTCGTTCTTGCCTCAATTTGTAATCGTATTAAAATCCAGTTCCTTTCACCACTAACGATTTCTCAAACTAAAATGCTGGATCAATGTTTTTGGTAAGTAAGCCAAAAAAAAGAAAAAAGAATAAAAAAAAGAAGACAATTTAAAAAACAACGATCAGAGAAATATGGAAAACGTTTGCAATGTTTATTGAAATTTGCTCTGCACCCGCATTCTCATGCACGACGCTCTGCCAATCGTACCTTTTTATTCCATCATTTAACATACTTTCGTTTAAATAGCTGCAGTTTATTAAAGTGGCATTCCTTACTACTAATCTTAAACGAGCAATTAACCGGGCAGTGGTCTGAGATTTTTGTCTTTATAATACCCGGGTTGCATATAATAATTGCCTAGTACACTATGCCTGTATCTGTACAGCAGAGATGTACGAATAGGTAGTACCCACCGACCATTAGGCATTAGGTTGAGAGAGAATACCTGCTATCACTTCATCGGCTGTATATTTTATAATAATATTATCAATACGATTACAGGATTTTGTAAGTCTATTTCCTCTTACTTCCTCCCCCGTGTTGTTCCCTTAATTAATCTAAAATCTCCTGTGTTTTACTATAATACTCGAGGAATTCGCTATCGTAGCATTCCTTAACTCAAGACTGATATTAAAATCGCCACCTATTATATATTCCGCTTCCCGGCCCAACCTTTTGAGAACTTCATCGACTCCTTTTGTGAAGTTCCCGATTCTTTTTCACTGAGTAAGCGATATATAGCTAACAGAGTAATTGTCATAATTGTTATTAAATAAGCTAATTTCTACCGCTGTATTATCGTAAAGCCTCGCTTTCAGTAAATAGTAATTTAGAATTCCATTCCTTTGCAACAAATACTAATATACCGCCATTGTAGTTTCTTGGCTTCCCTAGGGGGCGTATTTATCATATCCATCGGTCTCGTACAGTTTTAACTCTTCGTCGTTTAACTTCAGTGAACGCAATAGCCGTGAACGGTTGATTATGAATGTGTGCCAAAAATTCATCCCAGTTACGTCTCAGGCTTCCAATATTTAAGTGCATTATGTTGAAAATATTGTTATTAATTTCTCCTACTCTGCTCCGAGTCTTCGCAATCCCTGCTGTCCATTCTTCCATGCGTTCATAGGTGCCACAACTAATTTTTTATGGGAGATTTGCATTAACGATGTCATACGATTTTTTATTTGTTTTCTTCACTGTTTAATTGTCAAATACCTATAATTTGTGATTTTTAACCTACATCTTAACTATGTCGTGAAGCGCACTGATCTCGCCTACTTAAGTTGCTAGTAATACAATACTGCATACTTATTATCTAAAACCGGAGTAATGCTGTAGTAACGGAAGGGGAAAATAATGATTATATCTAAATACCACCACCTAAAGAATCCCCTTAACCTAAGAGTACGCTCCCGGCCTAGCCTTTACACATGCAGAATGTGTACACTTGCTCCGAACTTTCATATCCGTTACATACTAACTTATTTCCCGTCACCTCATCTATAAGAACACATATTAGAGAACCTTCTACCTTCCATTCGAGTACTTTTAAACCACCTCAGACACACACAGCACTGCACAGTAAATATCGTAGCCGACAGTACTAGCATCACATACAGGCAACATCTCACTATACTCCGGTTCTCGTGAAGCACTACTGTACGCCCTTTCTTATTCTGATTACTCAACTCCACCTTTAACTCTGCACACAAATCCTGCCCGGCCGGAAACGTAAAACATAAAGCGTACGTACGTACACACCCATTCCTACACACACATAATTCCTTTATAGTACTAAATGTACCGCAACAAACACTATTCCTAGTTTTTATCACGTCTAGCCTTATCATTACCGTAATGGATCTATCAACATAACCGCAACTAATACCACCGCTGCGATTATATTTATATAAATATATCAATTTATTGTTAGCCGTACCTAATTTCTGACTAATTGAAATTATAGCAGTTTATTTAAGTCTTCTTCTGTCCGTCCGACTTCATGTGTGCGCTTCAAGACTTTGCTTCAAATATTCCTGCTCACTGCTGCGACTTTATCACACTTCGCATACGTTCCCTTATCCATAATCTTCTTGCAAATCGTTTCATCCGTATCGATCTGATCTCTGGGTCCCTAATCACAAGAGAACAAAAAAGGTAACGAATTGGCAGACTTCTTGGCTCGGTTTGCTGCATTCTGTCGCCTCTTTCTTGCTAAAATTCCTGTCTCCAACCTGCTTCCTCTACGTAAACTTTTCCATTTTGAATTTCTTCTCCAATAAACGGTCCCATTACCTGTCCATCCAGCTGAATCTTCCTACTCACCCTTGGTTATACGATTTCTCGTCACTTCGTCATTCCGCTCTTATGTCCGTTCTTCGTTTGCGCCTTAACTACGAGTGCAATCTTCTACGTTCGTCACGCTTTCCTTTTCTTTTGACTCCCTCCTCAAACTGTCCTCTTCATCCTCCTTGCGAGGCTATTTGTGATCTTAATTGTTTCTGTTTTGAATGTCCATCCTTCTCGGCGGAACGTACTGCCCTTTATTCTAATTTACTATCTCCCGAACTTCTGAGTTTTTATTGCGTCTCTTCTATCCGGTCATTTCCTTCGTTGTTCATTGTTTCAGTTCATTATTCATTCTGTCAATCTCTGACCTTATCCGTGTTTAACTAACCATTCCTTCTTTAATATTGTTTCTGAACAGAGGTCCTTTGTCGACGTGCTCAAAAAAAAAAAAAAAAGGAAAAGAAAAAATGCGTGCTTCTTTACACTAAAGAAAATTATGCTTGCAAGCGTTGCGATAATTTCACGTTCAATCGTGAAATTTTACGAGTTTTAATTAAAGTTAAGCGCTAAATACTTTATCAAAGTTTGAAGACTAAAATCTGAATTAGAGGGAACATTTTCGAAAAATAAAAATACCGCTTTTCCGTTTAATACATATTTTTTTGATTAACTTTGAGAAATTTTTAGATGACAAGAAACACCTGAATTTGAAGGTCAAAGGACACACAGCAGAGCAAGATAGTGAAAAGTGCCCCCAAACCAATCGTTATAAAAATTATACCATCGCGTCAGGCATCGGAAAATACTATCATTGTGAAAGTTTCAGCCCGCTACCCTTTAAGGGGCACTCACTAGGGGCAAAAATCTAAAATCGAGTTTTTTGACGATATTTTGAGAACCAGTTGGCCGATATTATTCATGTTGGGCTCAAATTGAAGATATTTCAAACCCCTACAATTAAAAGATATTTTCAGACCTATTCATCAACAGAACCTAATCTAAAAATCCATTTGAAAATTTCAAACAACTATAAAAAAAAATCTAAAACAAACACCTCGCTGGAAAAATTAAATATGCTAAACTACCATCGTGAATTTTTTCAAATTTTTTAAAGCGATGAACGTACCTTAAAAATAATAAAAGTCAAATTTAAAGAACTGATAAAAAATTTTCTTTAGCCTCAAATTTATACAAAATTCCATATTAAGTACTTCCCAGTATTTTGAACGCAAAAAATATGAAACGAAACATTTAAATCTCACTTTTCTGCTGGTTTTTAATTTTTATGGCTCACAAAACACTAAAATGATCCATATTCCTCTTGATGTTCAACTACAATGACTTATAAATACGCTCCAATATATTAAAAATAAAAAAATTTAAGAGAAACTACTCAACTGAATTCATTCGAATTTTTAAAAACTGCGAACGCCCCTTTAAAACTAAAAAAGAAACGTTGTTTTTGCATTTTTGGCCATATTTGGCTGGTGCAAAAAAAAAAATTTTTGGCCTCAGTTTTATACAGAATAGCATAATAAGGTACCTTCCGGTATTTTGGACACAAAGAATATGGGGGAGAAAAAAATGAATTTAATTTTTCTGCTCGTTATTTAGTTTAGTTGGTTTTTTGGTTTTACGTCTCGCAAGATACTGAAATAATTCATATTTGTGCTTTCGTTAAAGGGAAAAGAGTATCTGCCCTCAACTGCGGAAGCCACTCTTGTCGGTTAACAATGGTCTGTTGGATTTCATGAAGCCATGTTCGGTGCAGTAGGCCAAAAATGGAAATTGCTTCACAACCAGTTTAATAATAAGCTGCTTGAAGATGCTGTACTATAAAATCATTTGTTTCCAGCACAATGAATTTTGTTCACGATTTATTTCCCGTGTAGGCACCAATGAAGTTTTATCTCAACTAATGAATCTGGATATTACAGAAAATTCTCTATATTTAAAGGTGGCGATGGGGAAGTGGAGTCGCCGAAAAGTTCTTTTTCAAAAATTGACATCTGCGGACGTCATGGATTTTCCAGAGTTGACAGAAAACCATTTGGAATTATTTTTTACTGGCACTCATTAATTATAGTTAGTAATTTCGTATTTAGCTGAAATGAACGATTCCGAAGAAATCAATCTTCAGTATCGGAAGGAATCACCAGAAATTATCAAAATTCAAGTACGATCTCGCCACACGAGTAGTAAGACGTATAACTGCTACATACAGAATATATCGAATAGTACTGAACATAGTGGTCCCATATTATTGTGAGTGTGCTAATGGTATGCGAACCGTTGGCTGTTGTGAACATGTCGCTGCAGTAACATATTACTTACCATATGCGCGATATCTATCAAAGTTAATAAAACCTGCTGAACGAACATCTTACAAAACTTTTCGATCCTGTACATCATATACCAGTTATACAAGATGACAGCGATGAAGATGATCAACATTAAGATTATTAGCTGACATATTAATTATTTTTGTCTTCATTATGTTTAAAATATACGACAATAATGGCAAGATAAAAAAAAAAAACAATACAAATTCTATCGCTTATTATTGATTTACTTTATTTTTTACATCATTGTAAGAATCATTTCATCATCTGAGTCGTATCGCTCGATTTCGAGCATCGTGTGACTGCCTCTTTGTACACTAGCAGTACATTATAGGCAGCGTTCATGGCAATTGTTTATATGCAGTACAAATGTATACGCACGCAAAACCACACCCGAAACGGATTGGTAATCGTTTGATTTACATCGTTTTACAAGTGCGATCCTATTTATGTCTGCATGTGTACTAAACTAGCGCGCTTATGATGGTATGCATGTTTTCCATTGCCTTCCGCGTGATTATTAGCGAGTATTTATTTATTTATTTAATTCTTGTAATAAGTTCGTCGTCGCTCGGGATCGAAACCGTGACCTCAAATTTGACCGAAAATGCAAAAAAAACAAAACAGTTTTTATTATTTTTAAGGTGCGTTCACCGCTTTAAAAAATTTGAAAAAATTCACGATGGTAGTTTAGCATATTTAATTTTTCCAGCGAGGTGTTTGTTTTAGATTTTTTTTTATAGTTGTTTGAAATTTTCAAATGGATTTTTAGATTAGGTTCTGTTGATGAATAGGTCTGAAAATATCTTTTAATTGTAGGGGTTTGAAATATCTTCAATTTGAGCCCAACATGAATAATATCGGCCAACTGGTTCTCAAAATATCGTTAAAAAACTCGATTTTAGATTTTTGCCCCTAGTGAGTGCCCCTTAAAGGGTAGCGGGCTGAAACTTTCACAATGATAGTATTTTCCGATGCCTGACGCGATGGTATAATTTTTATAACGATTGGTTTGGGGGCACTTTTCACTATCTTGCTCTGCTGTGTGTCCTTTGACCTTTAAATTCAGGTGTTTCTTGTCATCTAAAAATTTCTCAAAATTAATCAAAAAAATATGTATTAAACAGAAAAACGGTATTTTTATTTTTCGAAAATTTTCCCTCTAATTCAGATTCAGCTGGATCGGGTTGCCTTTTTTTTTTTTTTTTTTTTTTTATTATTTTCCAATTCGTACTTAAACTACGGAGAAAATTTAGTGTGAAGGATATTGAAATAATTTACTATTAAGGGAGTAGTGTTCACGTTCAATTAGGTTTATGGTACTCTATCATCAGATTCGTTTCACAATATTACATTAATAGGAGAGAAAATTTTTATTCTTATATTACCTTAATAAATGTGTACGTTTTTCGGCTTGTTTTTATCGCAGTTTTGTTAAATACATTAATCAGCCTCTCGTCTACTGGTTAAGAAACATTATTTCTCATAATTTAATATCATTGACTACTACTGTATCCATTTAGAACGTATTTAATGTTACCTACAAAATTATATTTCACGCAATTTTCTGTTTCTAATATTTTTTAAACCTATACAGAAATAACCCGTAATAAATAGAATGTTAAAATGATTATAGTGTAATAGATGTCATTCATTTTCAAATCTCCGTAATATGGTCGCGAAGAAAAAAGTTTGTAAGCTAATTTTTTCGCAGCTGGTAATTTGGGCATGGATGTATCTTCTAGCCAGGCCCGTGCCCAGAATTTTGGAAGGGGAGGGGGTTGAAAATTTTCTTTGCATATTTATTTTATAATACATTTTTCACTAATATCCTCATACTATTAATAATTTCCATCATTTTGATTTATATATTAATAATTTACATAAATGAATTACCACCCCGTATATGAACATTAATAAAAATTACACACGTTATTAATTATACTCGTAATAAAAAATTTTTTGCATAAAATATTAATGAAGTACCTAAAAATATACAGCATATTTTTTCTTTTAAAAGTAGGTAAAAACACCCTAAAAAATCATCAATATTTATTTTAAATTTATGATTTTTTTCAGATTTTTTTGTATTTATAATAACTATTTCAGTTCTCATGGGGGTGTTAACCCCTCCCCCCCCCCGTGGACACGGCCTTGCTTCCCACCGAGGGTCGTTTCACAAAATACGACCGTCATTCGAAAGTGTTACCTCGATGACATCTAATCAACTGTTTGTTTTTTTACTAAAACGAGAAACGCATCTGCTTTAAAACACATTTCCAAGTCACAATGTACTTCTGCACAAAAGTTGTTACGCCCTGGTTTTACTTTTAATTACGTATCGAATTTACTCGAACTTTTGAAGGGTTTTACAAATCGGAAAATCTCCATCGCAATATGCCATTTTCAGCCCACTTACATGCCTAAGCTTCACGGATTTCAGTTCTTCCCCAGCCAACTTTGCTACATCATCGCTTCATCTGGTTCCTCTTTTTATCCATCGATCATCATTGCCAGATACCTTTTGACCATCCATTGACTTTACTTCGCGGTATGCGGTGAGCTAATCTCGATTTTATTCTGGCCATTCGTTTCGGCGCACCAAGTAATTCCGTTTATTATCCTATTCTTATATTTCCTGTCCAACCGTGTTTTATATTTAACATAATCCTTTGATGTGTTGTTTGAGTTTTCCTCACTCGTTTTACATCTGCTCATTTGGATGGCCCCATGTTTACACGTACGGGGACTGGCAGTTGTGTATACACTTATTTTTAAGTTAACTGAAATTTTTCTATTCCGGAGAACATGGGGCTCAATTTTTCAAATGCAACCCATGGTACTGAATATTTTTTGTCGTAATTTTTTGACTTAAATGTATGTGTAATTTTCCACCTGTTCTATAAATCCTCGGTATTTATTGTTATCTATTTCCTTCGGTATTTAACCCTGTATTATTAGAATGCATAAGTTCAGTATCATCGACCAGAGAGCTCCTCCGTACTTGTGCCAAAGAAAGTAATCGGCAAATAATCAAAAAGGCGATGCCTAGATAAATAGTTTCGGTCAAAGCCGTGTCCACGGGGGGGTTTTTAGGGGTTAACCCCCCCCCATGAGAACTGAAATAGTTATTATGAATACACAAAAATCTGAAAAAAATCACAAATTTAAAATAAATATTGATGATTTTTTAGGATGTTCTTACCTACCTTTAAAAGATAAAAGAAAAAATATGCTCCATATTTTTAGGTACTTCATTAATATTTTATGCAAAAAATTTTTTATTACGAGTATAATTAATAACATATATGTAATTTTTATGAATGTTCGTATACGGGGTGGTAATTCATTTATGTAAATTATTAATATGTAAATCAAAATGATAGAAATTATTAATAGTACGAATATTAGTGAAAAATGTATTGTTATTCATAAAATAAATATGCGAAGAAAATTCCCCCCCCCCCTTTCCAAAATTTTGGGCACGGGCCTGGTTTCGGTGATGTGGTATCGCCTCGTTAACCCTTCTTTTTAATGAAACTTTTCTAGCTTTGTTCCATAAAGCGCACTGCAACTAAACTATAATAAACGTTGTTAATAATATTTTGATGTATTCTTCATGTGTTCCATTTATTTTTACCGGATTTAGTACTGCCCAAATCTCTGTCGAATCAAATGTTTTCTCATGGCGTCCAGAAGGCCATGCACATTATTTGATGTTGTATTCCTTGCATCTCTATATCGGCAATTTTATCGTTAATTTGAATTCTGAAGACAGCTGTTCTGCTGGCCCGTCGAAACAATTTCTTTCGTCAGTCCTATTACGCGAATGCTAACAGCCTATATATTTGTAAAGCAAACCGATCGGCCTGTAATTACTTATGTTTTGCCTGTTTCCCTTTTTAAATGTTTCAGTACTACAAGTCCTCTTTCATCCATGCCATTGGAATTATACATTTTTCTAAAGGTCGATTGAATAATTCATGAATTACGTTTATTAGTATATTTTATGCTTCTTTAATCATCTCGAGCACGATGGTGCTCCGATATTTTATTTTCCTTTACCGCTCCAAATGCTTTTTTAATTTTTTCCGACAGTTATTTCTCGGGAATATTTCCAATGTTTTTGTCGTATTTTGTAAATATAGCTCCGCTCAATTTGACAGCAGTTTCGCCTACTGTGCATATTCGTACAATAATAATCTTCCGCTTTTTATATTATATTCGTCCTCCCATTACACTGTACCAGAAAAACATTTCTTATTAAATAATAGCGTAATTTATTCATAAGAAAGAAAAACAAACTCATCACCGAAGGTAATTTTTACATCTGAACTTAAAAATTCATATTTTCAGGGGGTTTTTTTTCTTTTTTTTTTTTAGTAAAAATTATTATTTTTTGTTTACTTATCTTTTTTTCTTCTTAATTGAATTATATTTTTTAATCCCTCGAAGAATTAAAAGTATTTTGAAGTACTCATTATAGGGATTTTTATTATTGAAGTTAATGACTTTCTACTATTCAGCAATAGAATGAGACGAGAGGTTTAAAATTATTAATTTTACTTTCTATCTACATTAGCCGTGTGTAGTGAATAATGTTTTTTTTTTCACATTTCAATAATACGCGTACTTAGCACAGTATTAATACTAGTAGTAATTTTAAAAAATTTTGCTGTTTGCGTTGTTTTGCAAGTACCCTTAAAATTTGCCCTCGATTATTCTGACCTATAAAACACTAGCGTTCTTTGTTCAGTCTAGCGTAAGTAGGTCAAGAGTCTGTAGGTAAACGGTTGCTTTCGTTTCTCTAGTTAAGCAGATTAAATGCTCTGCCTTCTTCCAGTTCAGCTTACTCGCCTTATAATACCCCCCCCCCCCCTCGTCACTTCTAGCAATATCGTAAATGCATTATGGATATGCGCATTTACTAACGTTTTTAAACATTTTCACATCGATAATATTTAGCGCCCGATTAAAAGGTCGTCACGTGAGAAACATTTCTTTCTCTTTCTGAAACGCTCTGCTTCTTTATCTTCTTCATTTTTTCTTTCACAAATCATCATCATCAGCAGCGGCCATCACCCTAGATAGGGTATCGCGATTAACATTTAATCTGCCAATGATTTTTTTGATTTTACCCCATTCGACCCTGTGACTGCCATATACACATTCTGCGAATGGCAATCCGGTCACTTCCTGGACAACATCCGTCCATTTTATAGGTGATTCAGTTATTATTGATTGAAATTATCTTTGCGTAATTATTAATTTCTTTGTAGATTGTTAAGAGTTTCTGCTGAACTACGAAAAACCGTTACTACTATTGCGAATAATACCAAAATGTAATAATCGTGTTCTTTTCATCTATCTTTACAAATGTGTTTGAGTGATTTTATTTTTTTTTTAAATTTCAAACACGATAGCCAGAATATTATTTTCAATAATAATTTCAAACAAATTAACTAATATAACAGAGTTTTATAACTTTTTTTTATTTATTTTTTTTTTTATTTATTTTAATAATAATCGAAAAAAATGAAAAACTTTGATATGTCATTTTTGTTAAATAAATTAATAATCTGTCGTTCCATATCTAAAACCAATTACACTAAACTTCGATATTATTTATTTAAAAAAAAAAAAAAACTATAAATTACGCAAAACACAATTAATAAATTAATAATACCGACCAATTTCAGTTATATAGAACTATAATCGTGGCATTAAAGAAGTCAACAACTAGCGGGCATCAGTTTTTCCTGAACTTTTCTAATAATTCTTTATCTCCCAAATAGTAGTGGAAATATTCCAATAAATTTTGCCCTTTACCTACCCGCTCTGCTAAAAGGTTTATTCCCTATAGGGATCCTTATTAATTGTCGACCTTTCTCGAATTCTGATAGTTAATAGTTGGTCTAGTTTCCGCGAGACATGCGAAATTGTCCAATTGTCTCTACCAAGTATGCCTCGGTATAATAATATTACTTCTATCCCGGGGCTAACTTAATTGTCACTACTATCTGCAGACTTCGTTCAGGTCGTACTCGAGTGCGGCTTAATTTTTTCGATGAAAACTATTTTCATTGAAATAGTAGCGATCATGTAAGCACAGCGTATCGCGAGGATATCGACCACTTGTTATTCAGTTGTGAGGCCCTATCTACGGATAGAGTTCTCCTTTTTGATCAGCTGATGTTCTGTGGTTTATATCCTTCATTTTTCAATTACTTGTTTGTGGTGATCATACGTTCTTTATCCTTTTTTCATTTATCAAAAGAAATGGAATTGCAATTTAAAAATCAATCAATGTCCCGATTAATGATTTTTTTTTGTATTTTGTCTACTCCGGGCGGAGTGATTACTCCGTTTCTCTTGGCGTTATTATTGATTATCGAGTTTGTTTCATCGAGCATTGTGGGCACTGCTCTGCAGTTGCGGCCATATTGCAGGACAAAGTTACTTCCTTTATACTGACTATCTGCTAGAATATGGTAGTGTTTAAATAGTTAGATAAAAACAAGAAAATTTTTTCTTGCTTTTTTTTTTTTTTTTTATTTTATTTTGTTTCCGTCAATTCAGTATAATTTGAACGTTAGCCTGCTGGCCAAATAAATATTGTTCAGGCCAACAAAAAATACGGAGTCCCGCAATCAATGGACTCATGTGGCTTCTCATCTCACTTGGAATATATTTCCATAGTTCAAAATAAAAGACCAAACTTTTTTACACCAATAGAGTTCTAAAGATTGTGTTCAAGAATTGAGAGGGACGGCCATTACGGGTCAAAAGGCCACCAAGAAGTTTAAATTACTATCGAACTGCTCAGTCTTCATCGCTGAAATCTATGCGATAGTAAAGTCCTTGTGCTTTCTTCGAATCTCCCCCCCCCCCCCAGTGGTAACATTTTAATTTCCTTAAGTTGTAGTTCTCCATTAATCAAAGATCTCATCTTATTCAACTTTCTGAAAAATTTATATTGTTTAAGAATAACCGTAATAGTTCCACTAGTAAAGTAGGAGCGATCAAGAGAAAGAAACTAACCTATAAAAGAGGTTTATTAATATACCTTAACTTCATAGTATCTAACGCCATGAAATTCGCTTAAACAACAGTATAAATAATTGAACAAAATGTATGAAGATAATTATTTTTTCCGAAATTTTGAACTATTAAAAAATAAAATCCAATCTAGTAGAGGACTATATTTTTTTTCAGAGTGGAGTGGTGATTAATTTAAAGATTGTTTGATCCGTAAATTAAATTTTTTGCAAGATGATGATTGGAATTTTATGAATACAAGGTATGTTCGTAATACAGAATTTTAAATTACGCTAGTTTTTGAAATATAAAGAGAGTTAATTGTTATTTAGAAGAAAAAATAAAAAAAAAAGTACTGAAACAGGAGTTTTGTAACCCATGACTTGACGGCTCTTTGTCAATTTTTTTCCCTTTCCTATTATATTCACTAATCTAACTTT
The DNA here is from genome assembly GCA_039619475.1 of Icerya purchasi. Lineage (NCBI taxonomy): Eukaryota > Metazoa > Arthropoda > Insecta > Hemiptera > Monophlebidae > Icerya > Icerya purchasi. The sequence goes on along the minus strand of CM077115.1, from coordinate 517,905,936 downwards.
CGCGCAGCAGTATCGTAAACTTTAGTAAAAATAATTTTATCCTCGAACGGAAGAATATTAGAATTTGGTAGATATTAAACCTCTAGTTTTTGTAAATTAAACAAATAAACAGCCCTACCCAAGGTTATTGAGAATAGGGAAAACGAAAAAAAAAACGAAAAAAAAACTAAAAAAAACTAAAAAAAACTCTAGTTTTTATACCCCATGTAATTCATACAGGGCACATAAGAATTAAAGTTCGTTATTAAAGTCTATTAAATACACAGAAGGCACAAAAGTCAACCAACTTCTAAACAACGCTCTTCAATGCTTGACAAACAAGTTGTATTTTCATTTCGGAATACTTTCTCTTCATTCCTTTGTGGCGGTTAATTAAACATTTAAAATGCTCGATTAAGAATTATTTGAAAAGATGTATTTCTCGATTTCTCGATTTCTTTAAGATATAACTCCGGTTATTACAATGATTAGACGCTTCGAATTCTGCAACTTGTTTAATACGGAATTAAGTGAAACCAAAAAAATTAACATTAATTTATTATTATGGAAATTCTAATACAAAAAAAAAAAGAAAAAGTAAATGAATAAAACTCGGTAAATTTATGAAAGCGTGCCAGATGTGGTTCCACAGAAGAATGCTGCGCATCCCATGGACACGTGGAAGTTAAGCAACAGAAAAGTATTGCAATTGGCCAAGACTGAACGAAATGTAGTCGAAACAATACAGAAACGTGAGATAAAATATTTCGCACACGTTATACAAGGAAAGAAATACAACGTGTATTAAAACTGATTATACAAGGACAAATTGAAGGTCGAAGAGGTCCAGAGAGAAGGAAGATGTGTCATGGTTAAGTAACGTACATCAATGGACTGGGATAAAATCAGTGGAAGATCTAAAGAGGGGGCTGCAGAAGGGCGAAAAATTTGAAAATTTGAAATACCAAGGATCGTCTACGTGCAGTCATGCGTAAGACACAAGAAGAAGGTATAGAAAATAAAATAAAGATGAAAGTTAGATGAAACGTGAGTAAATGTTGATATGTACGATTAATATAAGCAGATTTTGGGGAGGGAAATTTACATAATTACGTGATATCTTACATGATAGAGGGTAGATTTAAGAAATACCCCTTGTGTTTCATAAAGAAAATCAAATAGCGACTTCTCTTTAGAAATTTAAAACTGTTTTAAAAATACATAATTATTACAATTTTTAATTTAACTTTTATTTCTAGGGGTGAAAAATAAAACGAAATTATAAAATTCTACCTTAAATATGGTAGTTTAGAATTTGAATAGTAAATTACTAGAAATAATAGAACGATATAGTGTATTTTTATTAGACAGTAATTCATTTTTATTTTTGTTAGTAATCCGATTTCTTTGTCCCCGTAAGCAAGTTTAAATATATATATATATATATTCTTTATTAAGCTATTTTCTATTTACATTACAAAATAAAAATTAAAAATAATTAAAAAAGGCGAAAGATCGATGACAGTTGTATTTAAAATAAAATAAAGACGTGTAACATTAATAGTTTTACTGAAAAGCAGTATTAAATATTAGTTATAATTAAATCCATAGGTAACTATTGTTGTAACTAATTTTTTCATCGTGTTTTTCTGGTTCTTTGGTGGGCTGTTCTCTTTCCCCCCTGGATCCGCCACTGATATAAGTTATAACAACGTCTATTTCAATCTAATTGAAGTCAGCTCGTTTTCTTAATTATCAGTCGTAACGTTATGTAAAAGGTTTTTCGGTTTAGACGTTATTTTATTTTTGTTTATTTTTCATTAGTAATTTCATGTAAAACAATTAAAATCATTTTTAAGACTACAACTTGTTTACAAATTTAATAATCATTTTGACACTGCCAGGCTAAAATTGTAAAGCGATATAGATTTTTGGTTAGGTCTTCTTTTTTTTAACGAATTTTATGTAAAACAATTATAATGTTTTCACTGGAGTTATTTTTAATTTTAATACTGAATAAACGCTTAATAAAATGATATATTCAGTAGCGCGTTTCGTAAGGCTTCGAGATCAAAGGGTAATTTCGAGTTCGTAATACGATCTTGAAGCCATACCAAATGAATCCGAATTATATAACTAAATATATATTATTTTAATAAGTGTTTGACATTAGTATTGAAATAACTGAATTTTATTTGAAACTTTAAATTGTTTGCAATGTAATAATCATTCGAAATACGGCAGAGTTAAAATTTCGAAGTAGTAGGTTCTAAGTTTGGTTTTTAGCAGTCTCGCGCGAAACAATTCGACGTTATTCGATATTTACACGAATAATGCGATAAAAAAAAAGAATGGTCGAAGCGAGGGAAAATAATGGAAAAAAAAGCGGCACAATCGCGTTCTATCGCAAATGGCAACAGATAGGTTGCCAGGTTGCCGATTCTAGAAATGCCGCATAAACCACAAGCCACGGGGAAACGTGGATATTAAGGAAAAGACGCATTTTAAACAGAAAATAAGTCGAATAAAGAACACTTTCGACCGAAATAAATGTGATAAAAGTTAATGAACCAACTGAGAAAGCAAAGAAAGTATTCAGACACATGTTGCGAGGCATAATAATTTTATAAGAAACGGGATTAAGATATTGTAGGTTGGCGAAAACCAAAAGGAAATTAGTGCGAACAGTATTGAAGTGGTAATTGGCGGACAAAATCAATTAATATCTGGAACAAACGTGCTGCGGGGCTCATTTAAGTGGCGATAATTAACACTGCGATAATTGAACAGGAAGCGGCCTTAAGAAGATTGCAATTAGTTAGCAAACTGTGTAGCACTACCAATTGTGTTCGAATTTCATTTCGATATCGATTTGTGCATTCCTTTATGCTTAAGCGCAGGGCCAGATCTAGGGGAGGCTAGGGTAAACTGTAACCCCGAGCACCACCCTTCAGGGGCTCCGCGCTCTCAAACGGAAAAAAAATTAATTTTCCACGTGCAAAATTGAACTTTTCTTCCCCAAAATACTCAATACTGTAAAAATGCAAAAACGTTAATATTTGTATTTTTTATCTTAAAAAAAATTCAGTTAATTTTTATACAAAAAAAAAAAAATCTACAAGTTTATTAATAAAATTATATACCCATGGGCATAGCTAGAGGGGGCAAGGGTGGGCAGTTCCCACCCTAGAAAACTCGTTGCCTTCCCTCCTCCAGAAGAATCGTCTAAATGTCACATGAAGAAAAATTTGAAAAGTGTAAAAGTACAATGTACTTCGAAATTGATACCACGTGATTATCACAATAATTTCCTATACGCATGCAGGCCATCCGGCACGCAACCCAAGGACTACTGGAAATTTATAACCAGGCTATAGACAACATAACTGCCAACATTTAAAATTGCGGTTTGAAAACCTACCATTAGCAAAGGCAATAGACGCATTTCTTAAATTATATATGGAGAGAAAGCAGATGATTTTATTGATAATTACCAGTCAATTTTAAAAATTTATCCTGCAGCACTAAATGCGTAAGCTACAATAATGAAACTCCAGTTAAAAAATTGTGGAATAAACGCAGAAAGTTTAAAAAATTATATTAAAAAAGAATTTTGCCCTAACTTGTACAAACTGCCCGGTGCAACGTTAGCGCTTCCGGTGAGCTCAACCAGTTGCGAAAGAAGTTTCTCTGCAATGAGGCGAATAAAAACCTAGTTAAGAACAACTATGCTCCAAAATAGATTTTCACATATGTCTTTCCTGCATCATGTAGAGAATGAAATAGTCAAAAACAGCACAACTTCTGAGGCATCCTTGAATCGGTCCATCGAAACACATAGAAAATTGAAACTTATATAAGAAATGTATAAATCAGTAAAGTATATTATAATAAACTGCATCTTATTTTGAGGTATTTTGATTCTTTGGTACGGATTTGCATAGTATTTAAAATTTAAATGATCATTTTAAATAAGCTGTTATTTATTTCTGTTATATATGTATTTAAGTTATTACTGTTATATCAACTTTTCGAAATAATAATACGATTATATGTGCGCACACACATATACATATATATATGTATATATATATATATATATATTCAGCTGGTCAGCTGCACCCATGTTATACCTTTTCTCTATAAAATTTTTCCTTTTTCCCCAATAAACTAAATGCTACATAAAATGAATATTTATAGAAATTGTCCACAATAAATCAAATTTATTGTGTTAAAAAAATTGAATGAGTCCTTATTACACGTAGGTATTGGATAATAAATAGTCATTCGATAAATTAATTTAATAACAATTCTCTATTCCAATATTGATACGCAGTCTTGGATTTACACCACGGACTTAAATGGGCTATAGCCCACAGCGGCAAAATTCGAGGGGCGGCAAATTTGCATGAGATTGAAAATTTTGTATTTTGAAAAATATTTAAAACTTCCAAAATTGTATTATTTCATATCTACGGCATCAGTTCTTAGAATAATATAATATTTCGTATGAGAAATCTAACTTGTAACACACGGAATTTCTTAATAATTTGTATTATTTTTACTTAATTTATAAATTATTCCAAGGGCAGCAGAAATTACTAAGCCAACAGCGGCATTTGACTATAATCCGGCCCTGTTGATACGCATACAATTGTTGTAAAACGTTTTTACGTAAAAACGTTTTACGATCTGAAATATTGTTAATTTTAACAATATTCTATTTTTTATGAAGTTAATACTTTTTATTTAGAACTGTATAAAAATCATTTAAATGCTGATTTTATAAATATATTTTTACTTCAAAAATTTCATAAATCATAGTGTGTTTCGTTTACTTTTTTCTGATCACATAAACAATTATGAAATTTTAAACATGTATATTTAATTTATATAAAAAAAACAAAACATGAAATAAATATTTTTTTTTAGAAAAAGAAAACATAATGTTATTAATGAAAACATACAAAAATTAACATATGTGACAGTCGCTGAGAAAAGGTACGTAGTTTCAGAAAACAAGTTTTCGAGAAAAACGCGTTTAAATTAAGGTAATTTTAAACATGCAATTACGATTTACAACAGGAAAAAATTTGTTTTCACCTGTTTGACCTATTTCCTAATAAAGAGCATGCTTTCAAGTGTCCGAAACCGTTGTTAAGTCAAACCCGCATTTTTGACACACTATGTACCTTTTCTCAGCGACCTTCACATATGTATATATATATATATATATATATATATATAATTCCTTATTTAGCATTCAATTTATGTAGTATTTAGTTTGTTAGAGTAAGAAAGTTGATTTTGGAAAGAGAGCATAATTTCAATTTTATTAGTAATTCATGCGTACGCAATGTGGTTTTTTTTTTATGCTTGTTATGTTTTCACCATTTTTTTTTCGAAGGGAAGGCCCCTTATTTCATGTTGCCCCGTAAATCCTTAATCTGCCTCTGCTTAAGCATGTGTTTAACTGAGTTAAATCTGTTTTTTAATTCGTGCTGTTTTAAATTGACGGCGATTGCCAATTTTGTGGAAATTTATGAATTTTGAACCAGTACTGATGTGTCGCATAATCAAAATTTTTCCGCACATATAACGAAAATGCAAAAAACAATGGTTATTGAGAGATAGCGCCTACAGATGCGACGATTTAGTTGGTTCAAGAAGAAATCCGGATTTTCGAAATAGCTTCCGATTCAACTAAATCTGACGTATGGTTCCGGTCTACGTTGGTTTACTCTACCGAATGATGGTCTCCATCTCACATCTAAACGCTGAATTATTTTTGAACGGCAGCGCTGGCGCATTTTCTTCCGGCTGCGTACTATGCAGACGCATATCGTTGACCCTTGCGCGAAACAGACAAGACCCGTTAACTGAGTATGTCTAATGCGTAGAGAAAAGCCACGCCCTGAACCGCTTTATCTTTCTCAGCACCCTCACAATCGATAAGCACTTCCGTCTCATTACCTGTGAGGAGCTGCTTGGATTGTTTTTTTAGCGATTTCCGCAACGGTCCTTGTAATTTGCGCTGACTGCCGCGGTAAATGTTGTTACGGAAAACCATTTCAAAAAGACGGAACAATATTCCGAATCAATAGGCGTCTATTTTTTTTTTCTCCAAAAAACAAAAAAAATAGGGTCTTACTTTTTGGACATCAGACAGAGAAATTTTCGGTAATTACGGTTTCCATAGCAACAGCTCTACCTAGCCCCGACTGCGCGCGGAGAATTGCGCCGATAATTTTTCTTTCATAACTCTCCACGATACTGCTTTGTACAGACTAGCACGCTTTTACACTATTAATGAAGTCAAACTCTTTTATCACCCATAAAAACTGATGTACAACTTTAGACGGATCGTTTTCTCCCCTCTTGAATTTTTCCTCTTTCCATGATTAAAAGTACTCTACATTTAAGATGATAATTGTTTCATCTTTTCTTGCTGTTGAACAACTGAGATTGATGTCTATTTGCAGCGAGCAGCTGATAACTTATGTTCTACCATACGTTTATTTATGTGTATTTTACTCTACGTTTTTCTAAATCGCTAGCTTTAACACATGTATGCATAAAACTCGACCCTTTCGACCTGGTCATGAAACATTCACTGGACATACGTAGTTCTTAAGGGGTAATATCACCTTGTGCTCACAAAATTTCGGGTGATTTTCTGAGACTTACCACGAACGATAGAAAAGAGATAGAGATATGAGATTTTGCGCATATGAAAGCAGTAGTCGTTAACTATAAAAAACATGGTTTACTTTAACTTGTACAATACAAAATGGCGGGACAGTAGCGCACGCAAAAAACAAAAAAAAAAAACGGTCAGTCTATACGGGCGTACCACTACAGGTCACAATTTTTAATCCGTAACAAAAAACCAAAAAGTTTCTTAAAATATAGCTCAAAATGAAGTGAACAACGTAGGATTTTTTCGAAAAATTAATTTAAAAAAATGATGGCGGTGATTTGATTTTTTTTTTTTCATTTTTTTCGAAAAAATCGGTCAAAAATCGCTTATAAAATCTGTAAAAATCAATTTATCAGAAAAATCGTACGATGTTCATTAGAAAATCTTATTTTAAAGTTGCAATTAAAATTTTAAGTCAAACGGATAAAAATTGAGGGAGCTATTGGTACGCCCAGTTATTAAAAAATACAGTTTCTAGATGTTGCTGTTTGAAGTGTTTTGAGTAGTGGAATTTTGTTGAAATTTTCGTTTTACCTCTAATCTGCTATGCCTGCTCCATATAATTGGCCTTCTAATTTGAGGTTTTCCTTCTCCTCGCCCTACTACCTTGTCGAAATTACGTCCCTACGGACAGTTTTAGCCTCTTCGGTAAGTGATCGTTCGGAAAGGAAAATGCGCGGCGCATCGGCTTCGGTACAGAAATTATAGCAATTTAATCCGATTGTCAAGTGTTCAATGGATTCATAACTTGCATTAATTCGATTGTAAAGCCATCGTTGAATTATAAAACAGCACAATATAAACAGCTGTATCGAGAACAGATTTGCCACTGGAGGAGTTTTTTGGCGCCATAGACCACCCAAGTGAATTCAAGCTTTCATTAGAGTTCTGCGTGAATCCACCTAAACAACGGGTGAGGAGACTGTCGCTGCTTAACTCTTCGTAACTCGAACATTGTCAAAAGATAGCACTGCAAGTACCGAATCCGTCTCAACACTAACAATTTTACCAGAATACTGATATACACGTGGAGAAGCTAAACACTATAACTGTTGTACGTTCTAACGGAATTTCTACAAACAGCTGATTTTTCAGCTTCAAAATTGGGGGTGAAGAGGCATCTATTAATCAAAATTGAAAGCTGGAAGTTGAGAAGTGTCGGTATAATTCATATAAAGAAGAATAAAGACCTCAAACGCATGCTTCCGCGCACTCTTCAAAAACCGCTAATTTTGCTTCACGACTGTGTTCGGGAAAACGACTTTTTGACCCATTTACAAGTTTCCCCCTCATAAACAACTTTTTACATCATTCTTGGATACTTTAGGGAGTGTTTAAGCCAATAAAAAAAAAAAAAACGTAAAAAAAAATCACAAGGTGATATTATCCCTTAAGGAAAAGTCGGTTTTAACTATGACATTCCCACAAAACGAAATAAATATCTTATAAGTACAATAAAAATAAAAAAAAGATAACAGATTGAACAGACACGATTTACGGAAGATATGCAAAAACGTTGCAGAATTTTCATAATTTAATAAGAAATCTTTCAACATCCTGTTTGTTAATATAAATTATAGTAATTTGTAACAAATACAAATATAACAAACAAATTTAAGAATAAAATGAATGCTTAGAAACGTTTTCGGGTATAACCCATCATAAGCAAAGAACACAACTCACTATGTGTGATCAGAAACAAATTCTAAAGGTGTGTGATTTAGAATTTGTTTCTGATCACACATAGTGAGTTGTGTTCTTTGCTTATGATTGGTTATACCCGAAAACATTTCTAAATAAGCATTTATTTTATTTTTAAATCTGTTTGTTATATTTGTATTTGTTATAAATTACTATATTTTCATAATTCTCCTGGCGTAAAATATTATTTAATACATTTTATACACACCACCGTGTCGACCGAGGAGTATCTTAATTATTCGAGCCGATCATATAGGATTTCGTAGATAATGAGTTCGGTGAAGAGTCGAAAAGACACGCCATTAATACACGGCCAATTTTGCAATACTACCGATGTGGTTGGCGTGGATGACCAGGCACACCTGTAATTGCGAGCTCGCCTTGGTTCGGCTCCGAATCTGGCAGATAAGAGTAATAAAATGATGGGGAAGAAAACTGAGCAAAACAATAAAGAACTAGAGAAAATGAGTGAAAAGCTGGACTCTTTCACCAACCGGATGGAACTGCCTACTAAGAAAGATAAATAACGAGAAGAGAAATATTAGTAACACGACTGCAATAATAAAGTTAATAGAAGTCGCAAAGATAATGGTGGGTTCGCATTCGATTGTGGGTGCCCTATTCAATTTTTATTTTCAAAATTTTACTTGTTAGGGGCTACATGTTTTTTATCCAATATAGGATGAAGTTAGAAAATTTTACGATTTCATCTATTCTCGATTTTTTTTTTTTTTTTGGGCGTCGAAAATTCAACCCATCGACAGTGTAATATAATTAATTAACTAATTAACGCTACAGAGTGTAATATTGCATTGAACTATATAATTAAATAATAACTTGTATATTGCAACACTTCCGGTGGCCAGGGGAGAATTAACACTACATGGCAGAGGGATCTGGAAATTTATTATCGAGTTATACAAAATAATTCTTTGCGCCGTGTTTGCAAATTGCATTCGAAGATGAGGTGATCAGCGTCCGCCACTTTGTCCGAGTCTAGTGGAAGTTCGGCAATAAGAAGAAGAGATTAAACCCATGTTGTACAAAGAAGCGGAGAGACGGTTTACCCCCAGCCGGAAGCAACATAAGGTAACAATGTACAATCTGGTACTCATCGAAACAGTCGTAATGTGGTTGAACCAAGGAACGTTAGGAATATTAGGTTGAATTCTTTTGTACTGTTGCGCGCAAAATGAATTTGCCTATGTAGCCTCCCAATATTCCGTATGAGCATATCTAATGAGCTCGAATAGGTCTCTGTTTGGAAAGTATGGATCTAAACAACTATTCATTCATGTATCTTTGGTAGCCATGTCTGCCATTTCGTTACCATAGATATCCGCATGTCCTGGTATCCAAACAAAGTTAACTACTACGTTAGATTCAGAAAGGGACACTACTAGGCTTCTAATTTTGGTAGAGGTATGGATGGGATTTTGTGTTGAACGATAGGAGTTTCAAAGTTGATAAACAACTCATAGAATCAGACATGATAATGATATTTTCAGAGAAGATATGTGAATTTAAAAAGGACAGAGCCTTGAAAATCGCAACACATTCGGCACTAAATACAAAGGTAAAACGAGGAAGAGAGAATTTTTTAGTTAAGACATGGTATAAAAAAAGCAGCAACCGCAGAATTCGAAGATTTAGAACCATCAGTAAAAACCGGTTGGAAATTCGGCCATTGGTCTGAAATTATTGCATTGAATACTCTGCTAGCGTTGTGCCTATTAACGAACTGAAAAGAATCCAAATCTACCTGTAACTTAAAGCAGTTATGTGAGTATAGGTATTTAAAGATCAATGAAGGATACGACGGTATAGTAATAAAATAATATCTCTGAAGCCTAACCGCACTTAAAGATAATAGAGACATTTTAGAGGTTTTAAATCTCCAATTGTTTTTAAAATCCAAATAGGATTTAAGTAAATTGAAGCTGGCTGGAGGACAGTATTTCATGAGAAACCTGTCTGCTAGGTCCGATGATCTAACAGAGAGAGGAGGGATATTGGTTTCATTGGTTGCAGAGGAATTATGAAAGAAGTAACAACCATAGTCTAAAATATTGCGATAGTATGCTTTGTATAACTTACTCATTGTGCAAGGATCGCTACCCCAATTGACATTACAGGGGGTCTTGAGTAGGGGTAACCGTTTTAGAAGTTTGTTATACATGTAATCTATATGCTGGTTCCAGTTTAATTTAGAATCGAGAATTAAACCTAACTACTTATGTGCCGACAAAATGGGAACAGTAGCACCATCAATGGAAATAACACTGTGAGTTGGGTTAATTGAGCGATATGAGAACACTACTGCTGAACACTTTGAAGGAGCAATCGACAAACCAAGATCATTTAGGATATTGCAAACCCGTATAATATCGCGATTAAGCAAAGTTGAAGCTTCAGATAGGTTTCTACTGCGACTGCAAAGAACAATGTCATCTGCATAAGACAATAGAAAACCGTTATTCGTCAATTCTAAATTAAGGATTTTTAAGATATACAAGTTAAATAGCAGCGGGCTTAACACTGATCCCTGACATAAACCAGTATAGACAGTTCTGTCCACTGGCCCTTGTGTGGGGTGTTGGAAACACAACGTTTTCTCCGAAAACAAACTGTGTATTAGGTTTGCAAAGTTCTTAGATATGCCTAATTCCACTTGTATCTTAGATAAGATGTCCAATCGAACCACGCGATTAGATATATTCCTTCTTGATGTAAGACTGATAAATGTTAGCTAGCAGGTTGGCTACACAGTCCAAACTGCTTATTCCGTGACGGAAGCCAAATAAGTTGTTTGGGAAGATGTTGTTGTGTTCAGTCCACCAGGAAAGTCTATTATTCAAGATCCGTTCAAACGTTTTGCGAATACATAACGCAAGGGTAATGGGTCCATATGAAAAGAACAGGTGCGGTGGTTTACTGGGTTTCAAAAGAGCAGAGATCTTAAATTTCTTCCATTCCCGCGGAATGTGATTAGTGGTTAGAATATAATTAAAAATATTTAGTAGTATCTTAACAGCAGGCTCCGGTAGGTTATTCAATATATGATAGGTTACGCCGTCCATGCCAGGACACGAGATTTTATTAAAGGATAATGCCATTTTCAGTTCTTGAATATCAATAGTTCTAGAGAGAAAGTGACTATTGCTATCAGATAGTATCATCAAACTTGGAATTTGAGTAATTTCCGGCAAATTCGGTACATACGATGGTGCGATGTTGTTTATAAATTCATCACAGCATTCCGGTGAAGTAGTGTTATGTGAACTGTCCCCTTCAAATCTTTTTTTACTTTTTTAAATTTTTGACCAAACTAACGAAATAGGCGTATTTCGATTGATATTGCAAACAAAACTTTTCCAACACTGCGCTTTGCACTGCAACAAGTACCTACGAGTAAGAGCCTCCTGCTTCTTAAATTCCAGATAGTCTGACATGCTCCTACTTCGACGAAAAACTCGAAACAGTATATTTTTTTTCCTGACCATATCAGCACAGATTCTATTCCACCAGGGCGGTAGACAGCCTCTCTATTTGCAGTGCACTGCAATTAGTAATACAGAACATTAACAAACTTATCGTATAAGAAAGTATTGTCAGGGTTAGCTTCTAAGAGCTGATTACTTAGGACGCGCAATCTCGATTCATCTGAGAATGAAGCTCTGACGGGAATTTATGGCGACACTGTGTATATGTAAATACGAAATATTAAATTTATTCATCGAGTGCTGATCTACGCAAAACGGCAATCTTTTTGTAGTACCATGAGGGAAGTATATTTAAATAATTCATATTTTTAAGATATTTGTTTTTATATTTCACTTTTACTCGTTCATTCTACTAATTTCATTTTATAATTTTGTGACGAAAGTATAAAGTAAAGTAAAGCAAGCCGCATACCCTTAGCAAGGCACCGGGAATTGTGAAGTTAAATTTCGCAGTGTACTAAGCCCAATGGATCTGATGAAAATACTGGAGCTAGTTCCTTTGTCTGTAAATTTAACCCTCTTTCGTTTCTTCCTGTGTTATACGGTGTCATTATTTGGTTTATTTAAGTTCATTTTAAGCAGAAAGTGCTGGGAAAACGAAAGTGATGCTCTGTTCATGTGGCAAAGCAGGATAAAAACTGCAGCGGCGACTCCAAATAGACTTGCACTTGGAGTCGTTAGCGTCAATTTACACAAAAGCGAGTTAAACCTTTATAATAAACTCTGGGCGAAAAATGTGTACATAGAGTTGAACAGACGTTAAAACGTGAACCAGTTTAACATAAACGAATCGACTCTGAATTCTAAAAAATGGCAGTTAGAGCTAGATTATATACGGGAGTCCCTAAAGGTAATCTGTTGGCATTTTTAGTATAATTCAATTAAAATTTCCAGTCGACGATGCATATAGAAATTATATTTAAATGCTCTTAGACTAAGTATATTATACGTATAGGACTTCCATTTGACACTGGTATACATAAGTCGTCAATAACTTTAGCGATTACGATAGTTTTTATAACAAGAATATCCACAATATAAAGTAAATACAATAATATATATATGTATATATTTTTATCATTCGCCATTATACATTTTAATTTATATAATGAGGCGCTTTGTCCACTCGGTTGAAGACTTACTTCGCATCCAAAAAGACTGCGTTTTAATATTAATGCTTTTCTAAAGTGAATGAAATACTATCACTATGGAGTTGATAGATAGTAGAATAATCGGCACAGTTCAGAATTCATTGTGAGTAAAAGGAAACCCTTATTTACCAACTTTTGGATTTTATTCAATGCATATGTATATGTATATATATATATAATCTAATATCTTTAAACAAGCAATTCTTGTATACATATATATATATATATATATTAATTACAACGTAATTCTTAGGCTACCCTCTCATTAAAAAAAATGTCAAAATTTTATGTAACGAAAAAATGTCTTAGCTTTATGTAATGAAAGTTAAATGTTAGGATAGGATTTTTGTGATTATGTTATTTTTTTGGGGTTGATGCCAGTAAGAATTACGTTGTAAATTTTGATCATTTTATACAAAATATAGAAGAGAAAGAGACAGAAATGAAAGCAAGAGGGGTCAAGGGGCACAGCCCCTTGCGAGGCCAAAATGGCCGAGTTATATATATATATGTATATATGTATGTATATAAATTTATTTTGCGTATCTCGGAAACGGCTTTAACGATTTGGATGAAATTTGCACACTAGGGGTATTTTGGGCCAATAAATCGATCTGTCAAGGTCTAATCCATGGTAAAATTCAATTTCGCAGGTTTTAAATGAATTGTAGTGTTTTCAGTATGATACGAATCAGGACTGGTGGCGCGATCTTTCGACGACGATCTAATAGAATTTGTTCTTTCTGTAGTATTATTTTTTAATTTTCGAACGTCGTCGATTATCAGCTCTAGTAATGTAAACGAGCAACAAATACTGATAGTGCAAAGCAATAAAACATATGATCGGTAAAACAGGCGAGCGCGTAATTCCAGATACCTGGAAACGGCATGGGCGAGAAACGTATAGGCAAAAAAAGGGCATCGGTCTTGCTTTCAGCCGATCTGGCGGTTCGAAAATCATGCGCTACGCATGCAGTAAAAAAATATATATAATAAAAAAAAACAAAACACAAACGAATCGAAAATATCGTAACAAACAGTTCATTTTTTTTTTTTTTTTGTATTACTTTTATATTTAAATAAGAAAAAAAAACTGCTTTTCAATAGTTACTAAACAAAAAAAGAAAAAAGCGGTTAATAAACAACGGAAGACTCTATGCCTAATTATATACAAATGTTAAATGTTTAGCGTATTTATATATTTCTTTGTGACAGTGAATTACTGAGAATATGTTGTGCACAATTACAAAAACCCCCCTTATGTGCAGTATACCCTTATTACATTTTGCAGTGATTTAGTCGGAAATTTTTTCCAATTGGTTGGAAAACAGCTGATCAACACAGGTAAAATTACAAGACGCTTTTTATTTGTTTTTATAACGGATAAACCGATAGATAAAGCTGACGACGACCCTACATATCTAAAATATAATTTTTCTAATAAAAATCGCATATAAATATACTCATAAAAATCAACATGTGCAGTCATTGAAAACATTTTCCAACCCCCCGGAAAGCGAATTCGAACGACCTCTACATTTTTGTTGCGTTCAGCAATGAAAAGCGAACTATGGAAAGAGGCTTTAATTCATAAATGTGAACTTATAAAATTAGTTTTAAAATATTTTATGTTTTGTAAATATGTATAAGATTAAAATAAAGTTAAGAAATTACAAAAAAAATACCGAGCAAAGCTCGGTTGCCGAGGTACTATACATAAAATAAGAACAACAACACTGAGAAGTGATCCAGAGACTATGAGTAACAATTAATATGTGAATAAAGCTCAGATTTTAATATGATTGGAAATAGAAAAAAATTCCGCCTGTCACAAAATCAAATACGATTAGTTTTTATAAGTAAAAATACAACATACATAAAAAAGAAATTATATAAATTTTTTAACACTCCATGTGTAATGATAAAATTTTTTTATAAAAATTTTCATTTTCATTTGTACAATTACTTTTATTCTCTGTAAATATAAATGCGGGAATGACTATTGCTTTTATGAAAAATTACAAAAGAACTCTATTCAAACGTAAAATTATTCGTATTTTAAACCAGGGTTAACAAACGTACCTAAATGTTATGGAAAAATAAAGTATTTCCTTTTGGTTAGTGCAAGTTTTTAAAATTTTATAGATCGTAATATACTACTATTAGCCTCATTAATAGTACTAAATTCATTTGTAGGCTTTTTTTTTCATTTAATTTATTGTACTTTGGAAGGTGCTAATCAGTTCATGTGCAGTACGAGGAAATATGACATAGTAAACTTATAAATTCTACATTATTCTACAATAAAATTAAATAAATAATAATATATATTAGGATCCGTCGAAGAAAGTAACGAACGTAAAATATAAGGAGGCCGTTGACCTAACGAAATAAGTCCATAAAATAAACGTGATTGTTCCGTCCTGTACAAGGAACAGTTGAAAAAAAGGTGATCTACATCCAGAGTCACATCGGTATCATGCGAGTGTGAACAGATACTAATTTCTGCCAAGCCAATTCTGTGCAAATGTGCGGATAGGGCACAGAGGTTTAAACGAAGCTGAGTCAACGTTGTAATCATGTGCCGAGATATCGGAGTGCTAAAATTCTTTGGGAAATAGGCTTCAATTTATATATATATATATATATATATATGCATAATTTAATTTACATCTCATTTTCTATTACCCGACATATTCTCGTCAACTTTATCTTCATTATGTTTAATACATTTCTTAGAATGTTTTTATTACTTAAATTCTAATTAAATGTAACATTTCGATTATGTTATTTTACATTGAAGCAACAATGAACCGTGTTTTATTTCTTTACTTTTAAATGTGAATAGTTTAACTTTTGAACAGATTTATTTGTAATCCTCTGTATAAATAATAATCATCCTTGCATTTGTATTTAAAAATAACAAAAAAAAAATATCCAACTAAACATAAAAATTTTTATAGAAAAAATTATTTCAGTAGAGTATATTTATATTATTCGCTTAACATTGTTTTTTAAGTCAATCTTTTTCTATAAAATATTATTTTATCTATCTCAATTCAATTTTTGTTCAGAAATTAGCAATACTTAATGACAGAGCGCAATCGTTTTTTTCTCTGTAATGGGGCATCAGCATCCTCCTCCTCCATATTAATTACAAATTTCTTCAAAAGTAAGAAGAAACTGAATGGTAAGACAAACAAACAGACACCCGTTCCCTGTCTGGAATCTCTTACAAACACAGGGCAGGTATAGGAGACATAGGACAAAGCAATACATTCATAGAACAAGCAATGGTAAACACTGTCATCTATCTGCAGAAGCAAGACAGATATGGGTATATATCAGATACACGACAGGTACAAAACAGACACATTGCAGATACATTTATCTTGTTCTGTTACATATCTGTAAACACAGGACAAACACAGACACGAGGAAGATAATAGCAGACACTAACCCTATGTTCGCCATCTGTCTATAGACATAGAACAGATAAAAACAAACTCAGGACAGCACAAGACAAACCAGGATGGAATGAGTAAATTATACAAAACCACAGAAGACTTAAAATAAAATAGCCAGATTATCTACACCATCATCATCTTAGTCAGCTATTTATACAGTATTTCATGTTAAAGCCTCTACTTGAAATCTTCAGATTAAATGGTCTAATAATTTATTTGTTTACTATTTTTTCCGGCTCTGTACAATTCATTCACTACCATTTTTTACGATAATATTCTATTCCGCTGAATAATTAATGTTGCGCGCTGAATTTAAAATATATGTGTAATATTGTTCAAAAATCAATTAATTTTTCTTTCAAGTGATTAATGTTTTGCAGATTGGCGTTCTTTAGCGAACTGCAACAGCTACTGTTACTTGCTGCTTTTCCATTCCACATTTCTTCTGAAGCATATTCCATTTCTCTTTCAAAATTATTAGGACTGAGTATTTCGAAATTGGAACTTTATTATAGCTTATGTAGCATTATATCAATTTTTCTAGTATGTAACCATACTATACTGCATGATTTGTCTGCCATCTGTAATTGTTTCCTTTCCATCTCTTAATGCTACTACTTGTTCTTTTCTTATTATTCGTTTTCTTTTTACTTTTTTATAACTTTCCAGATTTTTAATTATTATTTCTACAAGTTTTTCGTGATAGTTTTCAATATCGCTTTTAATTTTTCCCCCCGATGTTATTAAAAACACTTTTTTTATAAAACCTTTTGATTTCGTTTGTATAGATCAACTTTTGTTCCCTTAAACATAAATACAATAATGATAATCATTTTTGCAAAGAATAATGAAAAAAATTTAAGTGAAATTATTCACATTTTGAACTAAAGAAATCAAATGTATTTGTATTACAGAAAAACTTAAATTAAATTTTAAAATAGCATAACCGAAATTGATCAATTTAGTTAGAATTTAAATATTATAAAAATTCTAAAAAATCTACCAAAGATAATGAAGTTTTTTAGTTGATGAGAATATATTTGCATTGCAATAGAAAATAACGTGTAAATTACATTATGTGTTTATAAACTGAAGCCTACAAATAAATTCAATACTATTAATTAGGTTATTATCAATATATTGAATTAAAATATGCTGTGTAATAGTAAATTATTAAACATTATTTAAGTATGGGAAAAGCTGATCAGACATTTTGTGCAAAGATTACTAATTTTAACGATGATACAATTATGCAAAAATAACAGATACAAATAAATATTTTGTTACCATGAATTTTGAAAATTTAAATTGTTTTTAATAAGTTGTAGAAGATATATTGTTTTTCTTTAAAATTTTATACGAGTTGACAAAAATGAAGCAAATGTAAGAACTCCCAAGAATTTCTGGATTTTGTTCAAATTCCACATAAATCATTTAATTAAAAGTAACATTTTATTTTTGATGTTCGATTATATTCCTAATATACATTAACCCAGAAATCTTAATTAAGATTTAATAACTTACACTAACTGAAGGGAAATACTTCGGTTTTTTAGTTTAAAATATAAATAATTTTACATTTGAATAGGATTTTAGGCAATCATTTATAAAAACAATAGCCATACTTGCATTTATATTTAAAGGAAATAAAATATTAAATTAATTATGCAAAAATTGAAATTAAAATTTTTGTAAAAAAGTTTTTAACAAAGTGTTGTTTAATATCGTTTTTTCCGTCTATTTTTTCATAACATTTAATCTACACGCAATATTGTTGCCGAATTTTTGTCCAATAATTGACATTTTCTACCAATAGATGGCGATCCGTTTCTATTCTAGGATAGTTTATTTACCTACCCTTGGTAAAATTGTGCATTATTGTATATTATTCACTTATTGTTGGTTACCATTTGTAGTTCATTATATGTATAATGGGAAATAAAAACTAGAAGGTGTATGATTACGATTATGATTAAATAAAACTGTATATCTTATTTCAAACGTATTATTGTTCATTTAACATAAAAGAGATGAAACAACAAATGATCAATGATAACCGATTGGCGCGAGAGGTACCTGTGTAGCTTTTTAAACTGAAATGGTTATTTAGAGCTTCCTATTGTTCTTTATTTTCTGTTTAGTTGGTTTAGTGTCGATAATATTTTTTTTTTGATTCGCAAATATTATGCCGAAAAGATTCAATCCGTTTAGTGTTAAAGTAGATAATAAAAAGAAACGTTTTGTAATGCCAAAGAAATTTTCTAGGTTAGTTTATTATTATATTTGTAATTTTGAAAATATACGAAAAAATAAATCTTACATAATAATTAAAGTAGTATGTATAGAAATTTTTACCGTTTCTTACTTTGCCACGGCATGTTGGTATTTTTGTTAAATTGCTTTTCTTTTAAATAAATTGCGATTAAATTAATTACTGGTTTTCTATAAATCTGTAGATTAAAATTATCACGATATTCTTGTAGTAATTTCAAAATTGAAATCAAGAGAAAAATCTTTTTTACTAATATTGTTAGTAAATGTTTAATGCATATTTCAGTTAATTGAGTGTTAGAATTTTAAGTTTTGTACATTTTATTACGATTTTTGTTGTTTCCGTCGGTTAGTACTGCGTAAAGTTTAACAATCGTATGTAAAATTTAACGATTATTGTACAAAAGTGAAAAATTGTCGTTATTTACTATGATTATTGAAAAGGAACTTTTTTTATTAGTTTCAAATAGTTGATAGCAGTTTAAATATCTTTCTAATGATGTTTCAGAGCTAATCACTCGGTAGAATACTTAATTATTATTATTGATCTTTAGATTTATAAAAAATTTGTTAATTTTAGTGAGTTTTATTATTGCTATATTATTTAAACGTAACGTATGTGTTTTTTTTTTTTTTGCAAAAACATTTATTACATAAATCGAATTTCTCTAACCTTACAGTATAAGTAAATCTTAATAACTTAATTTCATTACTGTGACGAGGTTACTAATGTGTATTAAACGAAGTTGCTAAGTTGTAATAAAACATATGAATTCTTTCACGTTGCTATAAATTTATGTTTTTAATAACTTTTAACTAATATTTACAATGTGGGATATAAAAAAAAAATCAAGTGGTAAATTTTCAACTCAAAGACTGTACAACATGATACAAAAGTAGGTATATTTCACCACATACAAGATAATATTAGTATTTTAAAAACCGCATTTAATTCAAAGAATGATTCTAGAAGTGAAATGTAACAAATTAATTATATAAAATGCCGAGTCAGATAAGACTAAATTAAACAGAACGGAAAATTAACCCTGGCAACGTCATAAGATACAAAGTGTAAAAAAGAAACTATAGTAAACTAATTTAAGGTTTGCTATTGAATTGCGCACAATAATTATTGCGATTAATACGTTTTTTCAGAAACGACAAATAAAAAATACTTCATTTTAACAGTTATTTTTTAATTTCCAAGTGTAATATGAAATTTAAAATGCTTAAAATTGGAATTATGTTGGAATCGTTAATGACTATATTTGTTTTCACCAAAATCTAAAACAAAAACAAAAATAAAAATAAATCTCAAAATTACACACTTATTTAAAAATGAAAAAATCATAATTCTTGAAGGATGTACAGTAGAACTCCGGGTTTTCTGAAATAAAGGGGGGACGGCCGTTTCGGATAATCGATTTTTTTGCTTAACCTCTAAACATTAAAAAGTAGCCTACTAAAATAAATACATATGTAAGAGAAATGGATTACAAACTATTTCTGTAGGTTACAGTTATGCTTTTTTAAATTTTAAAATGATATTTACAACATTGTTGTAATTAAAATTATTATACATGTATATAGAGTACTTGTGTACAATGTACATAATGTACTGTATTTATGAAAAAAGTTTTTTGCATCCCTGACACCATTTTCGAGCAGCGATATCCTTCCATCTTTTTATTAACAGGACGTCAGCAGACGTTGACTTGGTGTACTGCTCAACAAATCTGAGTACAACTTAAAATACATAACAACAACTTACATCCTGTACTGACTGACAACACACTGTATGTAAGCATGCAATGCTTGACTTACATACCTCTAAGGCATTGAAACCACTGTCAACTGTCATTTTATTTTCTGTAGTGTTATTAGCTGGCTGCAAAACTGCCTCTACAATATCTTAGTCTGTGAGTTCTTCGGAATCATCTGTGACAATCCATCTGTCCATGTCACTTTCATATCTTCGTATCCAGAGATTGAGGAACCATCTCTGACAAATTTTTAAAACTTTCCATTCTCTTCTAGCCCATCATAAAATTTTCTCCAGCACCTTTGAAGTATTTCATTTTGAATCTTGTCACACACTTGCACACACTAATAAATCACATGTTTCATGTTCACTAATTTCAGAGCTTCATTCATTTCTTTATTCTGTGTTTTACAATTTTGTAGGATGGTTCTCAGTAACATCCCTCGGTAGTGTCGTTTAAACATTTCTATGACACCCTGATCCAGAGGCTGATTTAGGCTAGTAACGTTTGAGGAAAGGAAGCAAACCACAATATCGCCATTTTTTAATTCACAAAGATGTGTAGGCGCATTGTCAATCAATAAAACCGCTTTTCCAGGCAGTCCTTTTTCAGCTAAAAACTTCTCAACTTTCGCCACAAAATAATCAAAAAAAAAAAAACATTCGGAAAATAGCTCAGAAGACATCCAAGCACCTTTTTGTGCTCTATAAAAAAATGGTAAAGCATTTAGTGCAATATCCTTTAAGGCTCTCGGGTTTTTTTTTTGATTTGCTGACGCATGTTGGTGGCAGTCTACAAGTCCCAGAGACATTTCAAGCTAAAAGAACTGTTATGTGTTCTTTATTCATTTTATGACCTGGGGCAGAATACATATAGCATGAGAGAGGGACACAAGAAGTCGTTCACCACCATGATGAGTCATGTGCCCGTTTCTCGTTGTTTTAACTTTGAAAACATGGTACACGTCATAGTTAGAAACGTTTTGGTTAACCTGGGTTTCGGTTAACCCGAGCTTGGATAACCAGGGTTCTACTGTATTCATTTTTTTATAGAAAAAGATAAATTTTATTACAATGTATTTCAATACTAAAGTACGTAAATATTTTAAATATAAAAATAAAAAATAATTTTTTGTTAAAACCTTTTTTTTTTTTGAAAATATTTCATTTATCACGATTGGTGACAAATTTTTTCAATCGGCCCCTCGTCTGTAAAAGCAATTCCGGCAATCTCTTGGAAAATTCCCAATTTTTAGAACAACCCTATCAACGGTTCACAGTTATGCCCAAAAGTTTCCATAATACTTTATATAAAACTATGCTTAAAAAGTTTTGAAGGTAACTTGACACTACTGCGGCGTGGTTGGTTAGGCAGTGGGGTTTCGTTTGTGAAGAACCGGGTTGGATCACACTGCCACACATTAAAACATCCAAAAATTTCACTTACACTAGGTTAATATCCGCAGTTGACGCGCCTGAAATACATAACACACCTGTTAAATTGTATTTGGATTAGTTCACTCAGTACGTTCAGCGTACGTTTTTCTTGTGTGTTGTACTATTGATTCTAAAAGAACGTGTAAAAAAAAAAAAAAACGAATTATGATTAAATTCTTAATAAAAGCCAGAACTTTTAAAAGTTATAGAAATGTAGATGATCCGATGAAATTTAGTTTAATTGGTTAAAATGAACAAGAATTAAGTAATACAGACTTGTGAAAATTCCGTTCTTAATAAGAGGCTCATAACTATGGGGAACTTATGTACCAAATTTCACATTTTTATGTATTCTGACGTGTGATTTTTAGTTTTGTACAATGTAAGGTGTAACCATTCGTCTTCTCATCTTAGCCCTTATATTTCATTGTCTTAGTTATTTTTCGTCCCATATAATTTCCCATAATAATCTCCCTTAATTTTCCTTTAATTATTTTGATCCCTCACGCCCTTCCAAAGTATATTTTCTTTCTAATTCCTCCAGGTTTCTACCCCAAGCGGTTATTAAACAGAAGGAATTTTACAGTACTATCAGTTTCCTTTTACCTTCTCATTTATTGGTCTTTACTGATGGCACTAGAGGGCCTGATGGTATCGGGACTTCCTTTATTCTCCCTGATTTTAATTTTTCCGAATACATTCATCTTCTGTTTTTCTGTTTTCCATTTTCACAAATAAATTAATGACTATCCTACTTGCGATTATTTATATTTTCTCTAATCGCAACTTCTCCCACTATCTGATAATTTCCGACTCCATGAGTGCTCTTTAAGTTTACCTCTTCTGACTTCATCATTCTTTGTGTGCGATCTCTCATTTATAATCTTTCCTTTCATTACTCTATTCACGTTAATCTGCTGTGGGTTCCTGGTCATAGATGTATCAAAGGTAAGGAAATGGCGGATGCTCTAATTCAGGTTGCTGCTCGTTCCCGCTGTTACTTTAAAAAAAACAAAACAAAGCAAGTACCAATCTATTATCCTTAATTAAGAAATTTCATTTAAAATTTTTGTGGGATTTGTGTATCCCTCTTTCTTCACCGATAAAATCGTTCCTTCTACCTCTCAATTAAACCTAGCCTTCCTCCTAATCCTCGGTTCTCAGAATTTTCTTCTCTTTCACGTTCTATTATTGCCCCTATTTTTATTGCCCTCTTCCCGCTGTCGTCTCTCCTTGGTTTCTCTTCATTCTAATGAAACAGTCGTCTATGATGCTAATCATATTTGGTTTCAATTGTTCTGCTCTTTCTGCGGAACGTTCTTCTCTTTATTTACTCTTCCTAAAATTAAGGTTTCCTGGTCCTTATGGTGTTTCCTATATCCTGTCTTTTCGCTCTCAGTCTGTTGTTCTTACCATCGGTTTCTTTATTTCAGCTATTTCTGATCGAATTAAGTTTTAATTAGTTGACTCTTCTTTCTATCGTTTCTGGGCGGGGGTCCCTAGAAAAAAACATTCTTCGCCCATAAAATTTAGAAGATTTAACAAAATTTCGCATACTTTTAATAGATCATCTAAGTGATTTTTGTACAAATTGTAATTTAGGAAACATATTTGTTCTGAAAATATATTTTATGCGTGTTTTTAGTGATATTCTTTAATGCCTTTTCTCTCTTTAAAGTTCAAATTTGACACGGATATGTCTTCTGGCCGGGGTTGTTTCTATAATTTGTACGTCATATAAAAGTATTACCCTTATTTATATTTACCATAGGAAACATCTTATTCAATTTGTGATCAATAGTTTGAATTCAGGTTTTTAATAAAACGAAACATGAAGTCGTATCACACTTCACACGCTTTCCGAAAGGCATATATCCGTGTCACAATGTCTGTACAAAAAGGATGGAAATACTGGATTCATTTTTCCTAAAAAGGTTTTTTATTCTATCTTCGGCTTATGAACGTTCATTTGGAATTTCAGTTACACTGTTAATGGTTTTGGTTGTAGCGTGATTTTTGATTTTTTTAAAAATCGATTAACTGATTTTTATCCCTTTTTTCACCGTTAGAAAATTTAAATTTTGAATTTCATTCCATAAACACATTACTCGTTAAACTATATGTAAACTTTCGGCTTCCTAGACTTAATAGTTTCAACGATATGCTAATAAGTATTAATTTACCAAATATTTACTGATTTTCTTTTATATAAGTATATAAGATTACAAACAAATTAGCAAGTTTTCCTGATAATTTGTACAATTAGTAAACTGATACCATTGTGATTATTTCTATTTCGGTACATTATTATGTAGGATTTAAAGTACCATTAAAAACTTAATATTTCCCCATGTTATTTTTTTTTTCTTTGTCGAGGTGTTAGCTACACGGTGATTTTTTCAAAAAAACTTAAAACAGTCAGCAGTTTTTGTTTTATTCCATTTTTAGAATGCAGCCTGCGATTTTTGAGAAGAATCTTAAAACTTACAATATTAATTGTTTAAAATTAACATACTTTTCTATCGATTATGAATATAGTACACTATAAATTTCTAGTTTAAAAGAAACTATTTTAAAATATTCTAACGCAAGCGATGCTCTACATCTTTATCCCCCTCTTCGCTGTGCATGAGCAACGTATGCGTTGGAATGGCCCTTTAAAATTTAATTAAAGGTTATTAGAATGTAGCAGCAATGTTATATTTCTCCTTTTATTCAAATACATATTTTTTCGTTTTTACACTTCTGATATTGCATTCTATTAATTTAATATTTTTAACGCATATGATTCATAATAAAAAAATTATTTGTGGGACCTAGAATTTTTAGATCTGTTACTGGTGAACATGAATTTAAATTTTAAATTTATTGAGCCACTTTCTTTATTTTAAATATGTTTAATAGAGTTTATAAATATTACGAGTTTCAAATAAATGAATATCAATACACGTCAGTACTTAATAACGTAAAATTAACAATAAAAGTATTTTCGTTGAAAATTTAAAGAAGCAGAAATGATTTATCGGAATTTAGGAGTTGTAAAAAATACGAGTGCAAATTTCGAATCAATAAATGTTGTTGTTTTCGTGCAATTCATACTACATCGTTCGACCTAATAAACCTGCAGAGAAGATACACACAATGAATGATTGAAATAATTCTTGGTGGTCCATTTTTTATCGATGGTATTTTTTTAAACGATTCATTTTTTAAACAGTTCTCATATATTTACTATTTAAATATATAAGTTTAATGAAGAAAATCGCGCATAAGTTATAAATATTTAAACGATTAAAATTATTTTTAATAAATAATTACTCATAAAACTTTACCAAAAATCAAATTTTTACAGTAACATTTTGTTTGAAATTTCCAATGTATGTTTAAAAATTAGCGTCTTCCTAACAGTTTATAACATTTTTTTTATTTCTTATTCCTTTTTATTCGTGTATTTTTTCTAACATTATGTTTAAAAATTTCCCTTTTAGCGTATCGTAAGTATTATTAACAGCGGTGTTGTTATTTTAAAAAAGACGAAAACACTTAAAATTATGAAATATCGAATTAAAATGTTCAAAATACCAAATACTTATTTAAATATATATATATATATGTACATCTGTGTGTGTGTATATATATATATATATATATATATTATCGCTTTAGTTTGCAGTTTTCTAGTAATTAACTGTAGCTTGAATAAATTAAATTATTTTAATTCATAGATTTTTGAAGAGTTTGCCAGATCCTGTTATAGAAGACGAAATCAGTGAAGAAGATTGTGAAGAGTAAGTACACTGATGTAATTAAATAATTTATTTAAACTAAAAGAAAAGTGTACCGAAATTTTAAAAATTATACGATTATAAACAAAAAATTTGTTTCGTTTGGTTATCCGGTACAGTGATATTTCGAAGAAATTTCTTTCACTCAAATTACAAATTGAAGCATTGCTTATCAACATTTCTAACGCACGAAAAAAAGAAGACAAAAACAGATTACAATTGCCCTAGATGGCAAAATGTGTATTAAAAGATGGTAGTTTAATTTAATTCATTAACAGACCTGATCTGGTATTCCCCACAGGGTAGAGTCTTAGAACCTACTTTATATTCATATTGTATACAGCTGACATTCTAACAACAGCCGAGACGATGACTGCTACCGTTGCAGATAACACAGCCATCTTTTCAGTTGGCGACTCACCAGAATTGGCTACGACTAACTTACAATATGCAGTAGAAGAGATTAGCAAATGGATATATAATTGAAAAATTAAGATTAATCAAGAAAAATTGGTACACGTTATGTTTACGCTTCGTAAATTTAGAGCCTGTCCTATATACCTTGATCGCCTTCTTATTCCGAGATCGGACTTCGTTACATACTTCGGTATGCATTTAGATTCAAGACTGAACTGGAAGAGGCACGTCAAGATGAAAAAAGAACAAATAAATTAAGACAGATTTATTGGTTGATTGAGTGTTACTCCAAGCTCAGTCTGTCTAATAAACGTATGATTTATTGTCAAATCATCAAATCGATATAGATTCAACATTGAGGCTGTGCAGAGAAATCCAATCGGTTGATTATTCTGCGTGCTCAAAACACATTAGAGATTTCTGGTACCGTGGCAACGAAAAAGTACATTAGGATTTAATGATTCCATGGATCGTTGAAGTTATACGCTATAATGCAGAAGCGCATGAATATTTCACAGCCACCCAAATCTAGAGATCTTAGAACTGCTACTTCCTGATGATGACTTAAGGTGCTTTAAGCACGTAAAGCCTTATGAGCTGGTCAACTAATTTATTCTATATGTGTATATTATTATTATTATTATTATTATTGCGTTGAACGGTTATGTTTTATTTGCTTCGTATTCCACACATTGAACAAACGTTTTAGTTAAAGCGTTAATAGTTGATATTATAATATTCTAAAAGTATTTTTTTGGGTAGAAAACATATTCAGCGTTTCGTAAGAAATTCTATTTGAATAACTTCAAATTGTAAAGTAGGTTCCGCATTCATATTTCTGGCACATTTAAGATAGAACAGATTTTATTCTCTGAGAATGCCTGTCTGTGCGAAATCTAATAAGAGCATGGCGGCTGGCGGTGATTATGCAGCATGTTCAATCTGTTTTGCACAACTACACTTCGGTTGTAGTAGTCTATCCGCTGAAACATGGCGACAGATGGGCAACCTGAAAAGAACGGAATGTCAATGCGTCCTATGCCGAATTGACAAGAAGAAGAAATCCGCTGAGATGACCATTATATTAGTCCGTCTAAGTTACAGAGTATAATTTAAGCGATCCGGCAGCAGTAATGTTGAGGGCAAGAATTGTCGCTTTACGAGAAATGATGATAACGTCGTTTAACCAGTTGCGTAGCTCACTTGCTGATAATGACGTTAAGTTAACACTAACGCGGTCAAATTAATAAATTCGCTCGGTGACGAAAATATTGCTCTCCGAAACTAAAATGTCGATTTGCGGGCTCGTATTTCAAATTTAACTAGATGTAATAATAGTATCGTCCTCAGTAACGTCCCGGAAACGACATCTTCCGGATGATACCGCGTTAGCCGCCCTGCCTAACTTTTACCGGATTTGGTAAATCCTCTGTCGGCTCGATGCTGCTCGGCATAGCTCTTGCGCGTGTAGTTACCTCCGCTACTGGTGCACACAGTCTCGCGTAAGGGAATCTTGGTTTTAGCCGATATAAGCACTCCCGATATCTACAACTTGCGATAGCGCCAAATAAAACGCTACTCGATAGGGCACGAATAAATGATTTTATCAGAGAGAATATTTTAATATTTTTATAATTTCCAACACCGCTAAAAGATCGCGCTGCAGGTACCGAATCCGTCATAATTTTTTATACATTACAATGACGATTTGTGTTTAAATTTTTCCAAAACAATCGTTTACTCAAATTTCTCTTCTATTTTAAGAAGGAATGGTAAAACAAAAAGACAAAATAAAAACAATATATAACGGGAATAAATAAATTATTAGGGGACAACGAAATTAAACCGGAACAGTAAGGGGTTAACAATTGGACAAACATATCTCAGCCACCCCAGATATGCGAGTGACATAGTGCTTCTTAGCGAAGATATAGATGAACTAAAAGAAATGGTACATGAATTTAATGAAAGAAGCAAGGAAACAGGTCTGAAAAGCAACATGGCGAAAACTGTCTTACTACGAAATGAGTTCCCACAAAATAATAATATTACGATAGACCAGATGACAGTGCAGAAGTGCCCTCATTTAATTATTAAGGACAGATTATAAAAGGTGACAACAGATTACAAGAGGAAATAACAAGAAGAATACAAATTGCTGCCCTAGCATGTGGTAAATTGAGGAACAACTTACAAAATAAAAAGATTCCTATAAGTCTTAAAAGAAAACATTTAATCAGTGTGCACTGCCAACGATAACTTATGTATGCGAAACATGCAACACCACAACAGCAATGGAAGAAAGACCAAGAGTGGCGCAGGGGAAGTTTGAAATAAAAATAATTGGCATAACAAGTAAAATAAATGTATCAGGGAAAGTACAGGAATAAAAGATGTAGTAGAAAGGATAAAAGAATCAAAATGGAAATGGGCTAGTCATCTCGCAGGACATCCAGAACTTCTTGCAAATACGGGGACAGTGTAGGTGCCAAATGGAATACATAAAATAGGCAAACCGATAAATAAATTTCAAATATAGTGCCATGTCAAAGCTATGCTAATTCTGTAATTATCATATTATTTTTATTTATTTATTTTTTTTTTACTTTTTTATTGAGCTTGTATTTTTAATTAAATCCATTCTTTTATAATTTTCATGCGCTATAGGGTTTTTTATTTTTTATTTTTGAAATTAACCGTTCTACCATAAATTTAGACTAAATCACAATAAGTTATTCATTCAATTGATTTCGTAAAACACTATTTTAAATCTTCATGCCATTGCAGAAAATCAAACCGATCTGTGAGATCACTTCCAACTTTAAACGGGAAAAAATGTTTGCAACTCGCGTACGCGTCACGCACTCAATTTAGACAAAATCCCATCGATAAAAAATGATTTTATTTCCGGTTATGATGTTTCATGGAAGTGCACATATGTAGTTCTGTTTTGTTTCATATGTCACTAACATATCTGATGTTTTTTTTTTTTATTTGTTTTAGTATTCTTTTTAACGTATGTTTAATGAAGTTAAGATTACATAAATACACAAGTATTTTAACAACCTAACACACTTAGAATCATCGCTATTGTGTTCTAATTTATGGACTTTATTTAATACATTTCAAAGATTGTGGTCTTTGAAAAAAAAAAACAGAGACTACCAAAAGTTTTGACTGGGTAATTACGATCGTTTTAACTCTAAATAATTCGAAACGGAATATTCAAAGATGCAGAAAAAGAAATCCGTTTTAATTAAAAATGAGCATTACTTTTATAATTTGTGCCTGATAAAAAAAAAATATATATTTTTACAATTACTACACGGTTTATGTAAAAAAATAAATACATCCGTATAATTTTGCAACTTGATTTTTGGATTAGAAAAACATTATTTCAAACTTTTAATTGTGTAAAAACATTTTATTTGTGTATTGTTTCAGCGAGGAGTCATCTTTTTTTATACAACGAACTGATACTCCGCCTAGATCAGATCAACGTCATTCTAAAACGAGACAGTCGAATTTTAAAATGTCGCCAGGTGATAGTAGTTCAAATAATTTATCATCGCCGAAAGTGTTATTTGATTTATATAACGGAGCAGAAAAAGCTATTGCATCTTTTCGCGAGGCTAAAAAGCAGAATTCACCAATGTTAGGTGATTCATCAACTAATGTTTCCATTACAGATTTGTCTAGCGATTTAAGCGTTTCTACGGTTAGCAAATTAAAACAGCAATAAAACGTAAGATTAACTACCTTTTTTTTTCTTTTTCTTTTTTTTTTAAGTAAATTATTTATTTTGTTAAAATTTAAATTATAGAGGAGATTTATTGTTATATTTATTTTTTTAATTTTTTATTATGTGTGTACTATAAAAACTATTCTTCAAACTTATTTCAAAGTATTATAGTATAAATTAGAAACTTAATGTGTAGAAGAAATATTAAAGTTCAGGTGTCCAAAACCGAAAAGTATGTTTATTATGTCCCAGTCGAAAATGGACTCTTTCTAGAAAGATCCTACAGTTTAGATTTTAAAGCCTATAATTTTAGAAAAGAAATTAACTGCGTTTAAATATTAAAAAAAATAATAATAATAAAAACAACAGAATGTACATAGTTTAAAATATAGTTTAAAAAAATTCCGACTTCGAGATTTATTTTAAAAATATAATGAAATCGCACTAAAAAGTAAAAAATAATTATACTAAATAAAAGATAATATATTTTACAGTAAAATATACACTAAACGGATATTATATTCACTTGTAACGGTTTTTATCGCCTCCATTGGTTTCTATCAACTTATATACAAGTTAATCGTTATTCCATTTATACGTTTGAATTTTTCGATATCTGAAAGCGAAATTGGTAATTAAATGTAACCAACATCGCAGGCATTCTGCAAAATTTTATACTGCCATAAACTAAATGAATTTTTCGTGAACTCTGCTGATACGGCGAACATGGAACTATTTTTGATTTTTTCAGGATCATTCAGACCTTTGATACATACGGTGGCTCGCCGGTTAATTATTTCCTTCGGTAATTCTGAATTGTTGGACTGTGGTGGTGGTAACGGAATTTGTTTTAATGCAGCTGTTTGCAAATACTGTGAATATTTTGAATATCCTGTGAAATTGGTGATTTTTGCGACGTGTCACGTATGAAAGAATGTAAGGCGGATTGCGCGCATAAACGCGTAGAAAAGTCAGCACAGTCTCCGGTCACGTATTAAAATTTTACAAAACGAAATTTTTAGCTGAAGTTGATAGATTCAAAAACAGGCAATTAGGGAAGCCGTTGAAATCATAATTAATAATAATTTTCATAGAAATGATAGTTTGCAGCTAAATTCGTTTTGGAGACCCGTCACATATTAGTCTATTAAAAAGAAGCATAATTGATAATAAGTGCAAAAAAGGTGCTACACAAAATGTAGACGTAGAAACTCCTACGGAAATTAGTTAAATGTCCAATGTGATTAGCGGTTTATGCTGCTGTTGTGTGTGTATGCTTCTCAATGCGCTTTTAGTGATTCGCTAACGTTGAAGATGTACTCAGAGCGCCTGGTGAACAAAACATAAAAAAAAAGCGGCATCAAACGGGAAGTCAACCATTAATCGCGAATGATTCGACAACTAGCAGGTACCTTCTTTACTAAGCATTTTTCTGTGCATGCTCAAATAGAAACTTCTTAAATTTCTATTAGCAAGATAAAAACTGTCTCTTTAGCCAAGTTAATTTTTGCTGTTAGAGAAGTACTGGCTGATTTCCTTCTTTTTCAATTTATTTTAGTAGTTCGCCGCGTAGCTAGAAGTACGGGAGTATTCGCCGCTATGAATATGTTAAGTGATATTTTGAAATGATAAATTATTAATAGTAAATAGTGAAAAAACATTCTCATTCCGGATCTTGGTCCGACATTTACTTTTCCCCTTTTCAAGTAATTGCTTATTTTACTTGTCCGTTCAACCTGTTCTTTCTTCCAAATTTATGATTCCTTCTTTTTTCTTCACTTCACTACTCTATTGTTGTCTTCATTATTCGGCTGAATTTTAATTATATTTTTTATCTTCCTCCCGTTTCCGCCTTTCGTTAGCTTCCTCGCAATATTGACCTTCTGGATTAAACGATGCAGTTACGCTATGCTAATCATGTATTCTTTGAGTATTTTCTTTCTATGGAACATTCTGCTCTATATTCCAATTTACTCGGGGTCGGACTTCCTGCTCCTTATTGCGCTTTTTATATCCCGTTTCTTCCCTTCACACGTAATAATCCTGCCATATGTTCCTTCTTATTAACTACATCCAATCAAATTAAAATATAACTGACTCTTTTCTTTTCTAATTGTTTCTAAGTAAACACCTCTAATTAAGGAGTCAAAAAAAAAAAAGAAAAAAATAACGTAAATTAAAAGTTAATACCAAATTATACCATAGGTAATATTTCATAAAAGAATGTTCCTTTTATAAATACAACTTATTTTCGGTTCAAGTAATTATTATTAAAAAAGTTATTGAACGATGGAATGCTTATCTAAATTATTAAATAGATTTATGTATATTGGTTAACTCTGTTCTGAATTAACGAATTTCATTTTATTATGAATTCTAGCCAAGCTATAATTTACGTTAGGATGAAATAGGCAACTACATCAACTGTCACATTTCTTTGAATTGTCTTAAACAATAGAATACCATAGTGATATTAAGTGACAGCCTATAGTCTATAGTTTGAAGATATTTTTAGCATTGTTCCAATTCAGACTAATTCCTATTCATTTAATGTTTTTGTTATGACCTGCATATAATATGTTGTTGTGAACCCCGTGTTGTTGACGGTAATAATTCAGTCCTTAATGACTAATACAGGTTCGGAACGGTAAATTCATTAATTTCAGAATCTTCCCGATAAGTGTTATTCCGATGGTAAATGTCTTCCCAACTATTCATTGAGTTCTATTATAAATAGTAATGAGATAAATAATATTATTCTAAAAACAACCACGGATATTATACTATAGTGTCTTTTATGAATAAATATTTTCGAAATACAATTTGCAATAAACAGCGAAATATGTAATGAATTAAAATACTAGAAAAAAAATTATCATTTAAAAACTGAAAAATTACGATTAGATCCGATCGACTGTAAAAACGCTTTTACACAGATACTTTTCGACAAAAATGTGTTCTGTGAGACGAGACAATAGGAACTAACTATATGGAGCTATGACGACGGCTCTTAATTAAAATTGTACATCAATCTTATCGAATTTTGTGTAAACCCGAAAAGTCGCACTCACATTGAATCGGCATTACACATATACCGTCAGTCATGCTGCATACATCTATTTCTATCAAGCAACTTCTTCACGTATGCATTCACACTTCAACATTAATAAATTTCCGCTCCTGGGACACTAATTTAAGTATGTTACGTTACTTATCGTTCGCGTTATATCGGATAAATATAATTGAGAATTACGCTGGTTCCTAAATACAATCAATAAAATTCCGATGGTATCAGTTTACTTTAAATCATTTTAATTTTTCACAACGTAGTAAAGCCAAAATATACATTGAATAAATATAAAAGTTCTCTATTATGGTTGGCTAAAGTGAGGTCACCACAATATAGAGATGCTGTTAAATTTATTTAGGCTGATACAGGAATATTTTGTTTTTCTCCATACAACGAATTACAGCAAATCATTTCCAGAATATTTCGCGGTATTTGATAAATTGAAAACCAATCATAGGTATATTTATACATAATATAAAATAAATTTAAGACTAATTTTGCAACAGCTGTTTTTAGTAATGAAGCTGGGAAAATATTTGAACTGAATGAAAAGAGAAATTCTTTGATACCATCAATATATCGGTTGTTGAAGTTCTATTAAGAATGATTGTTTTAATTATTTTCCCAATTAGGAATCTCAGTTTGTAGTGTTTATGATATTAGTATGAGAAAAATGCGGATTTAAAACTATTTAAAAGATCAACCGGTAAAATTCAAAAAAAAATCATTTCAGACAACTCATGTAATTATTGCATTATATTCATTGCTTGTATTCTTTAATTTAATTATAAACAAGAAGTAATAAACGTATTTATATTAAAAATATTTCTGAAATGGTGTTATATTTTTCCTCGATGAAAATGAAAAAATTAAACGACGCTTCAATCGATAGCTTCCATATCCGCCAAGATCTAAAGATTATATGGAAGTATTCAATAGTTCAGTTGACTGCTTCACTTTTGATAATATTCACTAGGTCATCTGTATAAAATAAATTTATTTAAACAAAAAAGTAAATAACATAGAGATATTTTTTTTTTTTTTTGAAATAACATTTTAAAAATTATTTATATAAGTTATTGTTAAATACAATTTTACTGCGTAATGTTTCAACTGTGTTATGAAAATTAATTGCAAAGTATTAAATAATTTAAAATTTTTTGGATGAGACTTCTAACTTCATTCTTTCATTGTGCACAGGTAAATGGGATGTAAGTACACACACTATTTTCATTCATTTTTAAGAAACTATATTTTTTTATCAACTACTATTGAAATATTTATGTATATATCTTAGAAAAGACAATAAAAATTGGTGATGACTAGAAGCGAAACTGAAAATTAATGCAAACAAGAGCCCAAATTTAATCTCTAGTCTTCTATAACAACAGAATCTGAGTCTATCTGTTCAATCTTTTGGGCATTCATAATCTGAATTTAACAGTTCACGGTCGCGGACAAGGGCGTCGCCAGCCGATGAGCCGACGGGGGGGGGGCAAGATGATAGAAAGAGGATATGAGTTATAGGGAAAATAAAATTTATAAGTTGTAAAGTCTTAATATTTTATTAAACAAGAATAAAATCTTATGTAAACATAATTTTCGTGAAATTGTCCATGATTACGCGCCTATGAATGCTCATCATGGCCAGTTGATTAAAAAGTTTCAAGGCTCCAGAGGGGGGGGGAGCTGCCCCCGGCTGGCGACGCCCATGGTCGCAGACATTAACCAGTAAATCAATAAAAACAATAAAACAGTGAAACAATATAAAGAATAGTAAATATAATCAATACTACATTTGCTGTTTTTTAATATTTTTACTGCTATTACCCTCTAGATTTACTTTTTTACTGTTTTACAGTAAGAAAAAAAAAAGAAGCAATAAAAAATTATGAAATAATAAAATATTGCAAGATAATAATGAAACAGTAAAACAATAAAAGTAAACAATTTTTTTTAAATAATACGTTTCTTAAATAGTAAACAAACAACTTGTGGAAACGTTTTCATGCAAAACCCACCTTCAGTTTGAAAAAAAAAATACTTTTAAAAGAAACAATATTGTTTTTACTGTTCTACATTTTTTTTATTTATTTATCTTTTTAAATATTTTTTACTGTTAAAAGTAAAACATTAAAAAAAAAAAAAAATGAACAGTGATAATCAATAAATCAGTAAATTAGTAAAACAATCAAAATGTTATTATTTTTCTGTTTTTACTGTTCTCGTCATCTAAATTTACTACCCAACTGTTTTACTGTTTTTATTGTTTTTGCAGCTTTTATTACTATTTTCTAGTGTTCATTGTTTTTTTCATTATTTACTTTTAACAGGAAAAACCTATGATATGCAATGGTAATAAAAAATAGTGAGACAGTAATTTTCATATTTTCAACCATGAACGTTGCCAGCCGATGTGACAGGGTGGGAAGGGGCAAAATGATAGAAAGAAGATATGAGTTATAGGGAAAATAAAATTTATAAGTTGTAAAGTCTTAATATTTTATTAAACGAAAATAAAATTTTAATTAAAATATAATTTTATTGGGTCTCTGGAAAATTGTTCTACTATTTTATTATAAAAGTCTTGCAAATTGTACATTATTACGCGCCTATGAATACTGAAGTTTCGAGGGTCCAGGGGGACCCCCCCTGATGACGCTCATGTTTTCAACCACTTTTTACTTTTTACTTGTTTTTGTTTTTTTATCTTTTTTTTTCTTTTTTTTTTTTTACTTTTTTCAGTTTAACTATTTTTTTCATTATTTAATGCTTCTTACTGTGGAGTCTTAAAGTCAGAAGTTATGGCGGTAATGAAGAAGCTGGAGAGGGGAAAAAGTGGTGGTGAAGATGGAATATTATCAGAAGTTCTGAAAGAAATAGACGATAACGGAATCAATCTAATACGCAGCATATGTAATGAAATATAGAACACAAGGAAATGGCCCGAAGACTGGTGCAGGTCGACGTTTATCTATCCTCATATTTAAAAAAAGATCGCCACTACAATGTGAAAACTAAAGACGCGTGCCAGTAAAATTCTACTAAATATAATCAATGAAAGACTTAAGGGATACATAATACCGCAGATATCAAAAGAGCAAGCTGGATTTATGCCAACTGGGGGGATAAGAGAGCAAATTCTGAACATTCGGCAAATTATAGAAAAAGCACGAGAATTTCAACTTGAAACATACTTATGTTTCATAGACTTCTCTAAGGCGTTCGATTCTATAATATGGAACAAATTATGACAAATATTGAAGAGAACAGGAATAGCAGAGCATCTGATAGAGATCATTAACAACTTATATAAGAATAACATAAGCACTGTGAAGGTTAATAACATCAAGTCGCAACTTTTTAAAATCGGATCAGGAGTTAGGCAGGGGTGTATTCTATTTCCGATATTATTTAATATATATATATATAGTGAATACGTAATGCAGGAAATACTGGAGGACTGGGAAGGAGAAATAACAATAGGAAGACATAAATAACTTCCGATACGCAGACGATATAGTACTGATAGCATCATCCAAAGAAGAATTAACGGAATTCATAAATAAGTTGAAAATCATAAATGGAAAGAGTATGGTTTGGAAGTGAATCAGGCAAAAACAAAGATAATGATAGTAGACAGAGCCTCGAGGAATAAACCGCAAACGAAAGAAATTTCAGGATACGAAGTAGTGAACGAATTTATTTATCTTGGATCTTTGATTACAAACACAGGAGGATGTGAAAAAGAAATCGCAGTCGAAATGGCGAGAGCTGCAACATCGAAACTAAAAAAAAATATGGAAGGATACAAATATAACGAAGAATACCAAGTTAAAATTAGTGAACACATTGATCTTCCGGATTGTGAAATATGCGTTAGAATCTTGCACTATTAAAAAAATAGATGCAATTCGGATAAATGCCTTCGAGATGGGAGTGTACAGGAAAATGCTGCGGATAGCGTGGACGGCACACCGAACCAACAAATCAATTCTAGAGGAGCTGAAGATATAAACCAGGCTTTTGCAGGAAATACATCGGAATATGATCAGATACTTCGGACATATAGCCAGGAACATAAATTCCATGGAAGCAAGCATTATACAGGGCAAGGTGCAAGGAAAACGTCCAAGAGGAAGATGCCCACTACGATGGGCTGACAAGTTGTCAGAAGTATTCCACGTAGCAATGGATCGAAATATATGGAAGGAAATGGTAAAAGGAATATGATGCCACCACGTCCTTACGTAGCACAATGGGCTTGAGTAATTTAAGGAGAATAATAAATCAGTTACTACAACAGAAAAAAATACTGCTGTTACTGTTTTATTATTTTTTGAGAACCAATTGCCAAATATTATTTTCAATATACAAAAATTTGTTTCATAGGTATTCTACTGCGCTTCAACAAGTAATTTTATGTAATTTAGGACCAAGATACTATTGCGGATAATTTTATTAGGAAAAATATCGGGCAGAAGGAAGGTCGGATGAAGGAGACGTTCACGGATGTGCGACATCAAGGCATGGTCGGGGATGAATATCGAAAAAAATAGTCCACCTTGCTTACGAAAACAGGGATGAATCCAGTGGTGGTTGGGGGAGGAGGCAATGCCCCCTAGAACTTAATATACAAGCTGTTTAAGAATGCGGCAATTTCGTAGGAAATGAAATTCTTTTTATTGGCTTTGTTTACAGTTATGTCAAAAATTGCTACCAAAACATTTTGAAATAATGTGTGTATTTTACCGCTTAGTTTACATGTTTTGTTAACTTTGTATAAAATATATACAAATCGCGTTTATTATTCTATATGTGTTTTAAGATTCATTGTTCTTTTTTTTGAGCAATATTATTTTACCTATACAATTATCCGTCGAAACTTTCATTCTATCTTTATATACATATATTTTTCATTTTGTCGGGTACAGTAACAATACAAATATAGATTATTCGTATAGTCTTTATTAAAAATATTATAAAAACGTGTACTACAGAGAAAATTATATTTTTAATATTTTTTGAAATATAATTTTCTGTAGTACACGTTTTTATAATATTTTTAATAAAGTAATAACAGAAAATGGGCATTACTATTTATAATTCGTATAGACTGTTTGTCCGATTATCTTTTCGTGTTTTAATGGTATAGTCTAGCTTGAAATTTCGATCATAACAGTTATTAACAATAGTTGTGGGTCCGGAGCATTACTTAGAAAATAAGATTTCTATATTATTAAAGACGTACTGTAAAAAGCGTAATTGTTTTTTATGGTACGTTATAAGAGTGGTAACAGTCTAATTAATCTGACAGAAAACATATAAAATTTCGCGTTAAACTTGAATTATACGGTTTTTATGTTATTCTTGAACTGTAAAATGTACTGTACTACAAAACGCGGGCAAAGCCAAGCTACAGGTAAAAACATAAACGTTTCTTCTACTTTAAATGCGGAGTCCAATGTGAATACGGTATATTTTTACAACCACGTTCACATCGCTTATCTTTATATACGGCTACAATCGTACTGCGATTAAAATGAGCTTAGTTATATACTTTTTAATTTCTTTAAGGGCGGGGGAGGTTAAGTTTTTAAACTTTTTTTTTTGCATTTTTTTTTTTTTTTATTTGCTTATATGGATGTACAACATTTCAAGATTATTGTGTCAAAATTTGAAGTCGATCGCAACAAAACTAACGGACCTATAGAGTTTTGAGTGAGCGGTGCTCCGCTCCGGTTTTGAACACCTACTGGGCAGTTGCGTAGCGCGGCTACCTGGAAGCTGTTTCGTGCTCTTTTGAACTTCGTATGTTCTAGTTTCGCTGTGATTGTGTATTTATTATTAGTAAAATGCCGAAGAAAATTAGCAAAGAAAATCGCAAGAGTACCAGTTCCAGATTAGATCAATCAAAAAAAGTAATACCCCCAGAGAAACGCAAGACAGACGATGTCGAAGCAAAAGGTACATCGTCCAAAAAAACAAAAAAAAACTGAATACTTTTGTGCCATTTGGGCTACTTACTACCATTATCGTTCGATGGACGAGAAACCGCAGCACGACAAATGCCCGAGCGGCCAAGACTCGTGGTATGAATGGCAGAGAAAGCTGCAGCTGCAAATGTCCTGAAGTAATTCAAACACAGTTACACTGCACTTGCAAGTGACGTTTCTGAAGGAATTAAACCGATATATGAAGACTTGAGTAAGGGGGCACTTCTGCAGCGATATCTTGGAGGATTCACTGAAAACAACAGTGAAAGTTTGAATCAACTCATTTGGAAAATTACCCCAAAATTACTGAGTGGTACCTCAACTGTTGTTGAAATCACAGTTCATGTGGCTTCATGTATGTTGAATGAGGGCTGTTTTGCTTTGCTCTCATTTATGCAAGAGATAAGCATCAGTACAGGGTGAAGTTCTCATGAATGGACAGGCATGATAGATTGAACGAGCATAAACAGAGTGGAGCAACAAGCTGCACTTGAAAGTAAAGAAAGCAGAATTCTACGTTGACAAGCGCAAAAAGCTGCCTTAGATTTTACAGTTGAAAGTTGTGAGCTTTATGAGCTTTATGGGTGACTCTGAATAAGTATATTAGAAGAAACACTCGCGTACTGATGTTTAAGTCAAATATCTTTTTGTACACAAAACTTTAAAGCCTTTTTCTCGCACTTGACATTTTTAAAGTCGGTGGACACTGTAACTCGATAACTAATGCACCGATTCTTTTGAAATTTTGTACAGTGTTTCTGCACATCAGTTACGAGGTAACGCTGGGAGGGTTTTTTTTTTTAATTATTACTTATTTTACAATAAAAAAATTGTCGATTTTGTTAGGCGAAAATCGCGTTTTTGACTTCCAAGTGTTAACAAAAATTAAAAAATCAAAAAAAAAAAAAATCCTCCCAGCGTTACCTCAAGAAAATGATTAACTATCAGTAGCATTTTGATTTTTTTGATTTCAGATAACCAGTGGTGAGATATAGTGTCCATCGTAAAACAACTTTTTTTTGAGGCTTCTTCGAAGATTTTCTGCTAACGGCTTATTTTTTAATATTTCTTATTTAAAATTTCAGAAAATATTGTTCAAATGTTACTTTATTGTATTACACTTAATAAAATATATTTGCATTCCATGGAGCATAAAGAAAAATTATTGAAAATGAGCCTTTTTTTACCGAAATTAACTTTACCCCCCCTTAATGTAACCATCATTTCTATTGTTTTTTAAATTTGGTAAATTGATTATTGATTAGGTCGCAAGGTTATTAAACTAATCATAACGAGTACACTTCTACTGCGCACTATTTTTATACGTATGCGGGAATATTTTATTAGTACATCCGTTTTTCCCGTTTATTGATATGCCATCTGATATGTGCATAATGCGAAAAACATTGAACTGATAGCAGAATATTTATTTATTCACTTTTTTAATGATAGCGAAATACTTTTTATCGTTGAAATGGCACATAATGACACACTTTGTATACATTTTATAATGCGAGTGATCGAATTTGACCTTGTGGATTAATGTGCATGTTAGAGATTCGTTTCGTTGCACAAAGCCACTTACTAGTTTAATGTTTGCAACGTAAATGCGTGTCACAAATACACTCGGGATAACAAAAAAAAAACAAACATATACTGCTGAATGTATTTTTCGCTGCATTTTACTTTTGAAGAAGAAAAAAAAAGAACGAATTAAATAACACATATAGAAATAATAATGCATTCGATTTGTTATCACCCGTACCGTCATGGGCGGTGGCAGGGGGACTGCCCCCCTCGGGGCCTTGAAACTTTCTAATTAACTGGCTATGATGAGTATTCATAGGCACGTAATCATGGACTATTTGGAAGACTTTTATAATGAAAGTAGTAGATCAATTTGCCAGAAACCCACGAAATTTTAATTAAGATTTTTTTCTTGTCTAATAAAATATTAAGCCTTTACAACTTATACATATTTTATTCTTTTCCTATAACTCGTGTCCTCTTTCTATCATCTTGCCCCTCGCCCCTCCTGGCGGCTGACAACTCATCTTGCCCCTCCCTGGCTGATCGGCTGGCGACGCCCTTGCCTACCGTAAAGATGTTTTTTACCGCATATTGACACGCCAGTTATTAATACGTTTAATATTAATTTACACGGATAAGGAAAATAATTTTCAGGATAAAGTTAAATAAAAAAAATCTGCTCGTTAAAAGAAAACTATGGTGGAAACTTTCTGGAAAATCGGAAAAAATCGGGGAAAAGTCAGGGAATTCGAATAGAAATACTTTCGTATTGTATAATATGGAACTTGAAGGTATTAAAAAAGATTGTAAAACTCGCCGCACATTTATACTATATATAAATAATAAAGCATCTCGGTGGATTTTATTAATAAGCGAAAAAAACAGAAGGTCCCGTGATAACGAATGTTATTAATTTTTTAACTAAATGTGAAAATTTTAAGTAATCTATTATCATCGGAATTATTTCGTCGATCGCGCGCAGTGTGATTAAAAGCATATTGTGAAATATTTAGAAATCGTACATAATTTTTTCGATAAGAAATGGTTAAAAAAATCCGAAAAACCTGGAAAAGTCGAGAAAATTTATTTAAAAAAAAAAAGAAGGGTGTCCACGATAACGTAAGACTGATAGCAGTAATTAAACATGTGATAGAACACAGCGTAAAACTGCACGTACACTCAGAAGAAAAGGAAGCAAATAAATAGGATAAAAAAAAAAAAAAACAAGAAAAATTATAACAAGAAATACTATTGTTATTCATGCAAAATCAATTTGCATCGAAAAATTTTATTTAGGTCGGTGGAATGTGCTTTATACATCTATTCTTTAATATTACGCGCCCCTTAGCTATTCAAGAGTCGAATCTGAAGCCAACAACAATCCAGCCCAAATACCCAAAATTTTAAGCCTACTCTTAGTATTTTTGAAAACTGAACCTGAAAACCGCGCCAAATAATTAACGAATGCATTTAGAAATATAACTATATATTTCGTAAAAATACTTTAGAATTAGAAATATCGTTGAAAGAGAAAAGGCAATAATTGTTCGGCCGCTGATATCGACGCTGATACTTCCAAAAAAAAGATGCATCTACTGCAAAGATGGAACTGCCTAAGAAGAACCGGTTTGCTGCTGTGGTAAAGCCTTTATACGCTGTCCGAGATAATATTAAGTATTAACGATTGCTAGAGGTGAAGTTTCACTGCGCATCGAAACTTACTTATGTGTTTATATTTCTCTTTAGCCCGCTCACATCTAGAGTGTTTGCATCAATAATTTGGCTTCCCGGGTCTATTGAAAAAATTGTAAATATGGCTGAGAACGTTCAAAAGAAATTTTAAGGTACCTGCAGTACAAATTTATTAAACCATATGACAGCAACCCTTTTTTTTGTATATAGCCAAGTATTGACTGGTTTGGGGATTAGGAGTCTTGAGAGACGCAGAAAGGTAGCAGGACTTTCTTTCTTATGGAAAATAATCCGTGGCACATAAGGTTGCTTGCCATTTTTAGAGAAAATAAACTTAAGGGTTCCTGCTCATAACGTTCCTCGAAGTGAGGTATTAGCGATAGATTTGGCTGAAACGAAGCCATTTTCATGCTCCCCTTTTGGTTCATATAATAACTTAGAGATAAGGAACACGGTGACATTGACATTTTTGATAGTAATAATTTCAGGAAGTTTTTAAAAATCCATTCGGGATATTTTTCAATAGAACTGTGGAGTTGCTCGGAGTATAAACTTTTACGTCTGTGTATTGGAATATACAACATTACTGTAAGTTTATTTTATTATTTTTCTCCTTATATTTATCGATAACAGATTGAATGTAAATTATCAGTTTGCTTATCTGTGCACGTGTAATTCAGTTTTGAAGAGTGATTATTTTCCTATGTACGTTTCTATTTGTAAATTATATTGATATATACGCGTATGTATGTATGTATGCGTGTGTCGGTGTGCGTTTACGTATGTGTAAGTATGCGTATATGATTATGTGTGAATATGTCTGTGTGTGTTTGTTTGCGGGAGTCCATGGATAAATGTGTATAGTGCTTATTTTTCTATTTCGCAATTTAAGTATATTAATTACAACGTAATTCTTAGGCTATTCGAAAAATGTCCCAATTTTATGTAACGTTTGTTATATTTTATAAGATTTTTGTTATTGTTATTTAAAAAATGTCACAATTTTATGTAACGAAATATGCAAACAATATCTTAATTTTATGTAATGAAAATTAAATGTTAGGATAGGATTTTTGTGATTATGTTTTGTTTTCCTTTTTGTGTTGATGCCAGTAAGAATTACGCTGTAAATTTTGATCATTTTATACAAAGTATAGAAGAGAAAGAGACATAAATAAAAGCAAGAGGGGTCAAGGGGCTCTGCCCCTTGCGAGGCCAAAATGGCCGAGTTTATATATATATATATATATATATATATATGTATATCGATTATATCCCCCCTGGGGGCACTTCGGTACAACCAGGGACCCTGAGCTCAGGGGAACGAGCGCGTCCTTTGAATGGAGAGGACAATATGAAGAAGAAGTTAACCAGAAGCGAAAGAGGGAAACAAAGAATGATTAAAACGCAAACACATAATGGTAACATCAACAAAGCGAGGAAATGAAGGAAACAAAAGGAACCATGGATTGGAAGGAAGACTAGGTTGAACAGACAAATAAAAGGAGTCGACTATTAGAAAAGGAGGAAGTGTATATATCCGACCAAAATTTGAGATGGAAATTTTTACACGATGGCAAGAGATTACAAGATGGGATT
The DNA here is from genome assembly GCA_039619475.1 of Icerya purchasi. Lineage (NCBI taxonomy): Eukaryota > Metazoa > Arthropoda > Insecta > Hemiptera > Monophlebidae > Icerya > Icerya purchasi. The sequence goes on along the minus strand of CM077115.1, from coordinate 517,862,134 downwards.
TTTTTGAACAAGAAGGAAGAAGTAGCAACCCGAGCCTTAATCAGCCGTCTGATTACCAGAGATGCCAGGAACCCGCAGCAAGTCAATATGGATCCCATGGAGAGAAGAAAAAGTCAGAATGAGAGAACGTATACGGAAAATAATAAAGTCACAGGAATGATCAGGAAGGGGAGAGGAGATGGCCTGAAGAGTGCTCATGGAGTCGGAAATGATCAGAAATTCGGAAGAGAAAAACGATTAGTGGAGATAAAAATTATGGAACGTAAAATAGCCATCAGCTCATCCGTAAATATGGAACAGAAAGAAGGAAGACAAAAAGATCTCCAGAGAAGTTATAATCTGGAAGAATAGAAGCACCAACACCATCAGGCCCCTTAGAACCATCAGTGAAAATGTTTATATGAGAAGGAAAGAGAGAATTGACAATACTATGGAATTCCTGTTTAATTGCAGCTGGAGATTTTGCGAGTGTAGGCAAAATAAATACTCCGGGAGAATGACAGAGATTACTGAAGTTAAAAGAGAAATAGAGAGCAGGTTGTTAATTAAATGTAGTATATCAGTTTGGCGACAGCGCAGTTGAAAGCGGTTTTTATTTTCTTTAGTCTTTGGGCTCGTCAACGGAGGACAACAACCCCATACTGTAGTTCAAGAAAAAGAGACAAGTCCAGGAACTCAAAATCAAAACGTGAACACTAATATGGCTGGCACCGTAAAGTAAACATCATCAAGTTAAAATTGGTGAAAAGGAAAGGTTGTTATAGAAAAGCGTTAAAGAGAAGAGGAAAGCAAATTATGGCCAAAGAAAGTCACGGTACAATGGTCGAAAAGGCGTGGGAGATTTTGAATAATGGAACGATAGTTACATCACCAAATTCTAAAACGGCAGTTATTAGAAAAAAATAAATAAAACTAGGAGTTGGGAATTTGGAATGGGATCGACCAATATGAGCAGCAGATCCGGTTAAATAGGAGCTAGTCTAATTGCAATCTTATAGGTGATTAATTTAAAATTAAAAGAGGACTTTGACTTTTTTATGAATATACGAGAGAGTGATAAAAATCGATAATACATTTTTATTAATCGGGAATCACTCCGGGAAATTAATGTCTTTACAATCGTGTTATTATTTTTTTGGGTAAAACCTACGTCAGATATATTATGTGTTAACGTTTCAAACAGATAACTCCTGTCCATTTTCAGAACACCGATGGAGCTAAATAATTAAATATTATCTTACTATGGTAGCGTGATAATCTAGTAATTAAATTGCTTCGCTACCAAAAAACAAGAAAACATGGATTCGATCTTTGCTTTGTTTTCTGGACATAAGTGCTCACAGGTACATACCTAACCTGAAATTGAATTAAGTGCCGGAGAAATCTGGAAAAGTAAAAGCGAATCTTAGGAGAAAGAAACTATCCCCAGTGGTCTCTTCAGATCCGTTAGTTTTAGTACGTTGTAAAAAGAATAGTTCTATAACCCTCGACACTTAAACAAAATCTTACTTTATATATATATATATTATATATGTATGGGATCCTTTTGTATATTTAATTTCTTTTAAAACGAAATTTTAACTTTTATTTTCTGTACTAATTAGCACGGTGCGTCGAAAAATAGGCTCTAGAGAGAGAAAGTACTAACAACAGAAGAATATCCCGTAGGTCTTCGCGTCCACGATCGCACAGCTGTTATTGAGTTTTACTGCTTGTGATACATCGTATGTCTCAAAAGCGCAGGCAGCGGGTAATGATCCGTCAGTTGGATGGGCTATAGCTGTATCTGTGTAGAATATTAGATAGTCTGGATATTTTTGTATTGTAGCTCGTGCTATTTGCGCTATATTCGGGTGCTGGGGTTTGTTATATTTTATTACGGAAAAATCAACACAGATGGCTAGGATATCCGATGGCGGTATCAGCGTGTTGAGCGCTTGTTCGGGGAAATTAATTACGCTTATTCTCCGGTCTGACAATAGCTCTCTTGTATCGTTAGTGAACTTTCGAATGCCGGTGAGTTTCTTTGTTTGGCTAGGAAGAGACAAATTAGAGACGTGGAGTGCAGATGGTTTTCTCGGTAGGTGTAAAGTTTTCCGAAACATTTTAAAGGGGGAGTGCCTAGAAGAGCGCACAGACTAGTGGACGCGGAAGATCTACGTGCGCGCAAAATTGTGCCAAGGGTGGCCTGATGCACGGGTATCAAGGGATTTCAACAAAAAACGGCTGGCTGATGAATAGGCCTGTGTGATCCGTAGTTGATTCTGGAGAGGACCAAAGACTTGTAGGTGTTTTCTAAACTTAACGTTAGAACTTTAGCAGTTAACTATTTCGCCTGTTTCGAACCGACTGGAATAAGCATTTTTTGTGAAAAAACGGAAAAAGTGAACCAGATCTATGAATAAATTAGTCATGGTTTTTTATATTTTTAGTTACGTGCGATTGCCAGATTAGCGGAAACCGGTTTAGGAAATTCCCCTGATATCATCATCACTGATCTCTAATCTCACTGTGTCATTAAAACGCAGTGTGAGAGCAACACTGATAGCTCGTTTCGTTTATTTTCGAAATGAAGGGGGAATCACGTGTGTGCTGATATTAATAATTAATAATTCGCGCACGAGGGCATGACGTCATATCGTGATAATTAGAAAGACGAGCATTGGTTGTCAAAAAATGGTGCGTCTGATTAGACGAGGAAACTTTTCAGCGAAAAATTTGCACTGCACCGAAAATATACAGAACTGCATCGTGTTCATGTTTAATTATGCATAACTGCAGTGCGCTCACATTTACGTCACTACCGGCGTTAAAACCACCAATCCATTTGCTTAAAATTCGAACTGCATTATTTTGTTCATTCAATACGCTATTTCACTCCGAAAAGTATACGCTATAACGTGTTTATAAATATTCTTTTTGAACATTTAAAATTGTTGTAAGTGTGTTTAACTTTGCAAGTATTATACATACATACATATATATACATACATATATACATATCCAAAGGTCGAAAGGCTCGCTGGATATATAGCGCGGTAAGTAAGTAGTCAATAAACAGGCATTCTGGGACCTCTGACGTCACAAACCCCAGAACTGTGTGCAGAGGGAAAAAGTAACCCAATTTCTTGCACGGGCGCCGAAAATTCCCCCAAGTTTCCCCAATTTTCCCCAAATTTCCCGCAATTTTTCGCAATTTTCCTCAATTTTCTACAAATTTCCCCCAATTTTCACTGTACAGGTTCCGCGCATTTCCGATAGTTCGAACCAATTATAAATTAACCCAAGTTTAATAATTAATACCTGAAACTAACACAAGTCCCCGCCCACCCCTCCTGTCTACAGCGTTACTGCGATCTTTTTAATTAATTTCAAGGTCTAAGTATATGTAATATAAAATTAACCTAAGTATATATTTTTTTTATTATTTATAACCTTACATATATGTTCGTATTCGTTCGTGCGTCAAGGTCACCGACTCTGTCCAGCTCTTCCATGCCCCCAAATTATACTTAAGCCGATGACCACAGGTCAACTTCGTTCATCTGTGTATATAACCAGCTTTCACCAACGGAATGTGGTTTTTCTAGTGCACCCCTCCCTTTTTCAAAGACTTGCAACGAGGTAGATTCTCGATCGGATCTGATTGCTCTGTCAGTATTAGTGCTATGTTGAACGTATGGAATTTGTTGAAGCTGTGTTTGTCACGCGTTATTAAAAAAGTCTCAAGAACGTTAAAGTCAATAAGTTGCCACGTTTTTTCTTTTTTTCTGTCTCTCTTTATTTTGTGTCTTTTTTCTCTCTTATTGCTCGTTATTTTTTTCGTTCTTATTTTCTCTCTCTTTTTTAGTAAAAATATTACAATAATAATCAAACATGAATAACAATTCTGAATCGAATGAGATTAATGTCGCTGATTTTATTCGAAATTTTTTCGTAAACGATAACGATAATGCAGTGTTTCCGGACGATTTTCCAAATATACATATGCCACCACAACCATCACCAGCAGAATCAACACAAGAATTGCAGACTCCACCGTTAACGCAAGTACCATTTCTACAGGAGCAAATAGAGTATAGTCCAACGATGATGGAATTACCTAAAGAAATAGCTAACCGAAAAGCCATCGTCTACGTTAAAGATCCTTACGATCCAGAAAATAAAAATAGTTTCATGTATGCGGTTTTAGCGAAATTTACGATGAAACCGTCATCGATGTGGCAGTACAACATCCTGCAGAAAGTATACGATTTTAACTTTACTCACTTACCGATCCGTTCGCTAGCAGATATTGAAACGTTCGAAAGAATAAACGCTGTATCAATCAACCTATACAAGCTGTTAGAAATCGACTATACAGATCTAAGTTCATGTAAGTATAAAATAAAAGCTGTGTATGCCTCCCGAAAAAATCATAGTTTGTTAAATCATAAACAACACACGAACATTATTATATTGGGGATCTAATAGAGATTATCAATTCGCGTGGATAAAAAACTTTAGTCGATTGTTGCGGATCCAGACGCCGAAAGCGAAATTTGTTTGCTGGTCATGTCTCGACTCTATGAATACAAATTACGATCATAATAATACTCACAGATGTGACGCAGTCAGTTGGCGTAATATCCATTTTATGTAAAGAAACGCGTATTTTTCTTATTTATACATATATTTATTTTCAAAATCTTTTTTACATTATTTCATATGAAATGTATGTAATCTTATTACAATATAATAAATATTATTCATATAGTTACATTTATTATTTCATAAACTTAAAATTTTGATTGTACTATCGTTGATAAAATATTCCCAACTTCCTTTTGTACTGCTTCCTCTTGTTCCTTACGCTGAATAGTCGAATCGATATTACGTAAATGTTCATCTAAATTAGTAGTTTTACCAACTAGTTGTGTCGTATCTACAACACGATGTACTTTTTCCTTTTTAATTTCTTCACGAAGATTATCTAGCATCCTATTATACCGTTTTTCTATTTCTTCACGGTATTGATCAATTAATTCCATAAAATGTTTTTCTATTTCTTCGCGCTGTTTATCCAGTACTTCCTTAGTAATATATTTATCCAACAATACGGTCACTTTTCCACTTAATTCGTTTATTAAACCTCCAAGTATACCAATCGTGCCTTTCACATCATTTTCATGCTTTGAAAGTTCATTCGAAACCGTATTTAATTTATCCGATAATTTTTGTATCTTCTCGCTACTTTCTAATGTTGCAAGAATAGATTTTAATCGCTTATACGACAACACTTCCGTTTCAATAATCTCATTACCCACAGTGCTCACATTTACCAATCGTTTTCCTTTAAAATTATAATTTCCGCTCGAATCCAATTCAATATTAGCAGGCTCAGCATTTCCTCCTTCAGGTACATATTTTCCACTTTTATGCAATGGCATTATCATATACTTACAATATTTCAACACTTTAAATTAAATAAATTATAAAAAACAAAAGAAAAAATCTCGAGAAAATCTATATTTATAACAAAATCACATTTTTTTCTCAGATTCTGAGGCAATATGCTGCTGCATTTGTGTTTCTAGAGTAATTAATCTATTGTAAAGGTTATCTACAACCCAATCATGTTCTCTAGTAAAACTTTTCTGTAATCTATCGAGTTCTCCTCTATTATTTACAAGCACAGCATCAAAACGTTTTATACTATCGTCAATCTTATTAGTTGCTGTATCTATCACAGTATCCAATCGTTGAATAGTTTCGTCAATCCTTTTATCCGCTGATGATATTTTATCGCTAAATTGTTGTATATTATTATCGATCTTTGCATTCTGAATTTTTAATACTTCATATATCGTTGTCTTTGTGGTTTTTAATTCACTATCAAGTTTTTTATCTGTTTCTTTCACGAAGTCTAATTCACTCGAAAGAATCTTCACCCGATCGTCTATACTTCCAGATTTTGAAAGATATTCATTTTTACTAGTCTCAATACGTTTTGCTAAATTACTAATATCTGCATTCATTATATCATGATCGTATTTATTTTTCAAAAATGCTGAATTAGTTTCCTCTGTAATTATCTGTTTTAAATTATCGATCTTTGTTTGAACTTCACTCATAATTACTTCCTGCATAGACCCCTGAATATCGCCCAATTGACCCAATGTGACTACATCTTTTGTTTCAATACCTTCAGCTACATTAATTATTCGTCTTCCTAAAATGTTGACATGATCGCCGGATAAGTTAATTTTTTCCATAAGCGCATTTATCATGGCTGCTTTAAAGATATCAGTGTATAGAAGAAATTTCATCTGTTTGTAAGATATCGCTTCAGACTCTGCAGGATCGTGATATATCGTACTAACATTTAGTATTCGTTTTCCTTTAAAATTATAATTTCCACTCGAATCCAATTCGACAGTAGCACCCTCGCCAATTCCACCATCAGGTATATATTTTCCATTCTTATGAAGCGGCATAACTAAACGTTTACTAATAAACTATTATCGATCCAAGAATTATCTGAACTCGGGAATCCTAACCACTTAACCAACGATTTTCTACCTTTACGTTGAATAACACGTTCCACCAAGTATACGTCGGGGTAAGATGTTTTTTGTAATTCTTCAGCATAAAAAGTACCAACTAACGGTTTACCGGTTCTATCTTTTAACGTATACGTCATAGGAAAAGTAGAATTCACTGTATTTATAGTAAATAATTCACCAGTCCAGTTAGGAGTATAGCCTTTCTCTAATAATGTTTTAACTTTACTAATACGAACTACATCACCAGCTTTAAAAATTTTTGATTTGCTTGGGGGAGAGAATCGTTCATCATCTTTACTACATTCTCTTGCAATATTTTCTGCAACTTGTCTTTCAATGGTCTTATTTACATCAGCAGGTGCAAATTTTATCGTGCGGTGTATTTTCGTATTATATTTTTGGGTAAGCTCGGACAAAACTTGTAACCATCGTTTATTACGATTAGCAGTAAATTCTTTCCATATCCAATTCTTTATTGTACGATTAAAACGTTCTACAATACTCGCTTTAAGCGGTGAATGGGTGCTGTACAAATTAATATTATTCCGATTTAAAACGGCCCGTACTTGAGGATTATAAAACTCTGTACCCTGATCTGTTTGCAAATAATTAGGAGCATCAACACCTCTTTCACTTAAAATTTTTTCTAACGCTTTAGCAATTACCGATCCACTCTTTTTCTTTATAGGAATGGTCCACGCATATTTAGAAAACGCATTTATTACAGTTAAAATAAATTTATATCCTCGATTAAATCGTGCGTATTGCGACATATCGATCAAATCAGCTTGCCATAAATCATTTAAACCGAAAAGTTGTACACATCGCGTCGGGTAACGTTTTCGTGCAGGTTTATGAAGTTCATCAACTATACTACGTTGTAAGGATTTTGATGTAGATGTTTGTTTCGTACGCATATTTTTTTCTAATACTACTAATCAATAAGGTAACTGAATATATCCTTCTTCAGCCAACTCTTCCTCGATCGCTAAAATTTCGTTGTCTACACCTGTATTACCACTTTGTTTAGATGCGTGTAATAACTGTAATCGTTCAACTAATTCATTCGGGTCGTTCCAATACTCAATTCGCGGTCTTTTAAGACTTATTCCAGGCACAGGAGAAGTTTTACGGTTAGTTATATATTTTTCATAACCTTTTCCGCTACGTACTTCAGATTGAAATAACGGACGTATTATTTTCTTATATTTCTGATTGGGAAGTCCTTTCAACGCACCATTACCACGCAAATGAGCTCCAGTAAATTCTAGTAATTGTTTATATATCTATAAATCATCAATATTATAATCAATTTCATCTACTTTCGACTCCAATAGCAAATTCATTACTCCTGTAGTGTATGGGAATTTAGCACGATTAACACCTTTTCCTAAATATATTTCTCCACGATCTTTGTTCCACGAAATTGTTGTTGTACCCAACATATACTCATCTGCAATAGGATTATACTTTATTCCAAAAATTATATCTTTAGGTATAGGATCATCTCCATCAATACGAAAAGAACCCATTTCACTTAGATTAAACTGTTCATTTTCAATTTCTTCATCTATATCTTTCTTTGGAGTACTATGTTCTAGTTTTCGCTTTGTAACCAAAGATCTAAATATTTCATCATCATCTTTTTTCATACTCTTTGGTTTTTGTATTGCTTCTCGAATCTCTGACAATGGTTTTGTAATAGGTTCAAACACTACAGCTGAAGTATTTGTAATAGATTTAGACACATTCTTTAACGCATTATATTTATTCATTATATCTGTGCGTATCTTTTCCAATTCAGTTTTAAGTTGTAATTCATCCTCGATATTTCTTTTAACGCTATTCATTGCCATCTTTTTCGTCTTCAATCACTATAAACTCGTCAAAACCACGACGAAACCGTCCTTTATATAGTTCACTCTCCTTATCAATCACTAAAAATCCGTGTTTATTCTTCCAGCACGTAGTACAAAGTTTCTTAAAAGTCTTATACGAGCACATACCATTAACATGTTCATCATATATATGCCGTATATTTATATCATCTTGAGCAAAGACAAGTATGAAATTGGCATTATCACGTATCATATGTTTAGGAATCATTACATATGTTTGACACAAATAGAAACAATCTACGTTTTTATGACGACCCATTGAAAAGTATTGTTTTACAACAGGTTGATCTCTGCACGTTGGTATATCGTCAAATATAAATACAGAATTCTGATTAATCGTGTCTGGCGTTATTAAATTTACATCATCGACAAATGTTTGATAATCAATCTCAGGTGTGGACTTATATATCGTATCTAACAATTTATATTTAGGTTGATATAAAGAAGTACTATATATGTAGACATTTTCATAACGCAGTCCATTCGGGTGTGTTAATAGCGTAAATAAAGAATTTGTCTTTCCACAACCACTCGGACCAATAATTAAACATCTTATATTATTTGGAAACAACGATCCATGTTTATATCGTTCTAATGTATCACTACCTTCTACTAGTGTTAGCACATTACTTATAGGTAATATAGTTGATTGCTTTACAATTTTCATTATAGCTTATATATTCACTTAATAAGCACCATCAACACAGACTAAAAAAGTATAAATACACCTATATACAGCGGTAAAACTCGCAGAGTCGTGTGATAAAAAGTATATATATAGAAAATTATTTCTGAATATGGCGAGAAAACAACGGAAAGTCAGTTGCATTATCCTGGTTATAATTATTTAGGACCTGGTACAAAGTTAGATCGTCAACTAAGTCGTGGTGTAACTGGTATAAATCCATTGGACGAAGCTGCTAAAGATCACGATATAGCATATAGCAAGTATTCTGATAATAAAAATCGAGCTGAAGCGGATAGATTATTAGAAAATAAAGCCTGGGAACGTGTTAAAGCATCAGATAGTAGTCTCGGTGAGAAAGCGGCTGCTTGGATAACTACGAACGCTATGAAAGTAAAACGGAAATTAGGAGCAGGATGTCGTTCTGGTAAAAAACAAGCTGCGAAACGGAAAACTAAATCGAAATCCTCGAAAAGAAAAACCTTATATTTCAGAGATGTGTTAAATGTAGCGCGGAAAGCTGTTCGTAAAGAAAAAACTCTTAAAGGACGTATGAAAAAAGCTATTACAGCAGTTAAAAAATTAAATCCTATAGTGGCTGATAATGATAATGTACGAATTATTCCGATTACCAAAACTGGAGGAGCTTTTCCCCTTGTTCCCTTATTAGCAGGTATTGCTACATTGGGTGGAATTTCATCATCAGTATCATCAATAGCGAAAGCGGTGAAGGATGTAAATGATGCTAGAAAAAGTTTTAAATCAGGCAGTGGTCTACAAATTAATAAAAAAATTGGAAAAGGACTTTATTTACGACCATATCGAAGTGGTCTTGGTTTGTATTTAGCTCCATATTTTGCTGCTGGTCAGAGACTTAATCAGTTTTTTCGAGGCTAATTCTATACCTAGAAATAGAGCGTTAACAAATTTCGATATTATATTTTATGCAAAAGAGTTAAAAATTCCACATTTTAGAGGAGTTTTTGATCGAGATGGGCTGCCCACGAAACCTAAGAAAAATGAGTGTGCGATTGTTAATATGGATTCGCAAAAAGGTCCGGGAACTCATTGGACTGCATACAGAAAATATGGAAAACGTGCAGAATACTTTGATAGTTATGGTAATCTATCTCCCTCCACAGAGCTAGTTAATTATTTACGCAAATACGATCCAAAGATTGAGATTTTCTACAACAGACGTGCATATCAAAGTTATAATACGGTTAATTGTGGAGAACTATGTTTAAGATTTCTAACAAATACGTTACCTGCCCCATTTGATGAACGAAAACAATAAAATTAGTATATAAGCATGTATATTTGTAAATTTTTTTTCGATTATTGTATATATTATTACGCGAATACAAGTTTTTAAAATATAGTTTGTTTGTTATTATATCATCATGTCGTACTTATTTCAATTAAATGGTAAAAAAGGTAATTTGATTAGTAATATATATCCCCCATTATTATTATCAAATATTCGTCAGTGGAGTATTGGATTAGTTTCGTTAACAACATATCATTCTATACATAATATTACTCCTGAATGTAATACGTTATATTACTACGACTCTGATCTTGCAGTAAAAAATGATGAACCTCCAAAATTTATTATATTACCTAGCGGATGTTATGAAGTGGGCGATATAGAAGAATACTTACGAGAACAATTAGATGCAGATATTATTATAAAAGGCGATGAAAGAACGTTAAAGTGTCTTATACAAAGTAAATATTACATACAATTTTCTGGTCCGCGGAGTATTGGCCCATTATTGGGTTTTGGTGGAGTTTCAGATGTTTTAAAACCATTAATGATGCATATGAGTCCTAACACAGTTCAAATTACACCGATTAATATACTGAATGTATATTGTAACATAGCAACAGGTGGATATACGAATGGAACTTCATCTCATCTCATTTACAGTTTTCCTTTAAATATTGCACCAGGATATAAAATTACAGAAAACCCGAAAACGATTATTTATTTACCCGTGAGTACGGATTATATTTCAGAGTTAAATGTATATATAAAGGATCAAAACGGAAATATCGTTGATTTTGCTAGTGAAGATTTAATTATAAATTTACATCTAACCAGTTCGTAATCATCTTAATAACGTCTAAAATGCCTATCATATACACTAATAAAAGTATATATAAGCGTTCTCAAACGCCTATTCGAAGTGAAGAAAAGTATATAAATAGAGAACGAAAAAGGCGAAACGCGTTGAGTAGAAAAAGTATTCGTGTACTTAAGTCGTTGGGTTACAGTGTGCTAGTTGAGTAAGATAATTTCAGTGCAGTATAATGGAACATATATTACAAATTGATTCAGCCAATACCCTTATGGATGATACGGTTGCAAGTTACGAAATACATACTCACAAACCTTATGCAAGTTCGAAATTTGGACCTAGCGATGAAATACGAATACCCGTTCAGCAAAAGGATGTTATTACTTTACCGTCAGAAAGTTATTTACTTCTACAAGGTACAGTTTCTCCATCTGTAAATTTTTCAATGAATGGACCGCTATTTTTATTCTCTGAATTACGATATGAAATTAATGGAAATACTATAGAATGTGTACGACATCCTGGAATTACAACTCTCATGCGTAGATTGTTATGTTCAGAAGATATCAAATCAGATTACAACTATAGTACGTGTGCTCTAAATTTGGAAGAATTAAAAGTATTTACACGAGAAATTGCTGATACCTCAACCCCCTCAACATCATCAGGTACCGGAGCCAAAACGTTGTTGGAATTTCAATTTATTATTCCTTTACGATACATATTTGGGTTTGCGGAAGACTATAGACGTGCTATCGTACACGCAAGTCAAGAAATTGTTCTCATCCGTGCCAACAGTGATAAAAATGCCTTTACAGCAACAGATGATAAGCCAGTTAATGTAACATTTCAAACAATTGCATGGCAACTACCGTTTGTTAAATTGAGTGATCGAGCGAAAATATCTTTACTTAACAAAATAAAGAAGATAAAGCACGCGCCTATTCAATTTAGAGCATGGTCTCTTTCTCATCAACCGGCTCTGCCCACTGTTTCTGAACACAGTTGGGTAATTAAATCATCATCAACAGTAGAACGTCCTCGATACATTATTATTGGATTTCAAACGAATAAACAAAATAATTTAACCAAAGATAGTTCTACATTCGATCATTTGAATATAACTGAAATTTGTGCCTACATAAATTCAACAAGATATCCTTACGAAGTAATGAATTTAGATTTCGATCGAAAAAGATTTGGAAACCTATACTTGTTATATGCCCATTTTCAAACAATGTATTATGGAAAAGAACCACCGCACCCCGCTGTTAGTGTAGAAGATTTTCTTACTAAATATCCCCTTTTCATCATACCGTGTAACTTCCAAAATGAGCTCTTAAATGATGGTAGTCCGCTGCAGATTAGAATTGATTTTAAGACGCTTAATAATGTACCTTCAAACACATCATGTTATGCTCTTATTATACATGATAAATCAACCAGTTATAATGTGCTGGAATTATAAATATAAAAGAAACTCAATTTTCAATTTAGTATTTGTTGTGTTATGTTTGTGTTAACACTAATTTGACGCGCAATAAGTTTTTCACATTTGTATGTTTTTTAAGTAATAAAGTTTTTTATAAAAAGTTTGTTTTTGCTGTTGTAATTATTAATACTGAATATAACGATGAATAATAATATATATGAAGTTATAATTGATTTTCAATGTTTTAAAAATAATGATGATGTCTACATAATTAAAGAACTAGCGATTATAAGTTTGAATGGTGAAATACAATTTCATCAAATTTATAAACCACCGTTCGATTGGGATATATTATCAAATAGTAAGAGACGTACAAATTGGTGGCTTACACGAAATTATCATTCAATTCCCTGGAATGCTGGAGATTCAGATTATAGAAATATATCGAATGATTTGGAAAATGTTTTAATTAGATATCAACCTTTAAAAATTTACGTTAAAGGAGACGCAAAAGTAGAAACACTATGGGAAAAGATTATGGAATCATCGCTATCAAATTACGAAATAATTAATTTAGAAACACGATATGGTATGCCAAATTTAAGAAATTTAAACAATATGTATCGTGCTATATCGAGTGCTGTAAAATGTGATGAACACACTGATGGAAGAACTAATGCATGTTCATTACAAAATGTTCATGTAATGATGAAATGGTTCGATATGAATGTTAGACCAGTTTTATCTGCATTAAAGTATTCTATACATGAAATGTTACAGAAAGCTACTGCGGAGATATTAATTGCTGAATGTCCTGATAAAATTTACGAATTATACGATAAACTACCTGAAATGGTGAAGAATAATGAAAATATTAAAAAATATTTACCATGTTTTAAACATCATAGTTATGATACACCAGATTCCTTACCTCTTAGCACAAGACATCCAACATTAGTTAAAGATTGTAAACAATGTGGACATAAATCTTTTACTGATTTTATTCGAGAAATGTTTCCTGAAACTAAAGATTCATTTTTTGATGAAAATGTTGTTTGCGATTGTGGAAAATGCGAAGTTGTTTTTAAAATGTTTCCAGATGATTAATTTTTTTCTTTTTAAAAACTTTTGATATTATTTAGTTGATAAGACTTTTTTGACATGTAATTTTTCTTTTATCGCTTGATGTTTGTATATTTTATATATAGAATCAATAAATATACTTATTTTCATATATTGTTTACTTTTTTCAGTTCTTCCTATGAAGTTTCACATTACTGCTGAAACATATACATATAAAATAATAACAGTAAAATATGAAATAAACACAAAATAATGAATGAGAAAAGAAAACTTTTATTCAACATTACATAACATCATATCAAAATATATATAAAAAGAATGTGGATGAGAATATAAAAAGCGAGTGTTGATATAAAATGATATGCTTGCAATGAATCAAAAAAGATACAATAGTATGATAAAAATTAAAATATACAAAACTATTAATATTGATAATCCAAAGTTTACATCCATTTTTTTTCTTTTTTACAAGATCTTATGCTCTGAAACAAGATGAAAAAAAAAATTATTATTATTATAAATATATATAACTTTAAATTTGTGTAGGGAAATAAAATGATAATTTTTGTTTCCATATAAATAATTATATGTACACTTTACATGACTGGTTCAGTTTTTGTAATATTCATCATTACCAGTACTTTATGTTAAGAGGGGGGAAAGAGAGATAGAGAAATAATTAGATAAACAGAATTGAAAAGGAGTGAAAAAGATGAAAAAATTAGGAAAAATATATATACAATAGAAAGAAACATATCAAGGGAAAAAATATATGCAAATATATACAAACAAAATTTATACATGTATAAAAATATATATATTAATAAACAAATATATACAAAACAATATTTACACACATCTTAACCTAAACGAATTCGTTTGGCAGGTGGGGCCAGATCAATAGTATCGTCACTATTGCTGGTCCCAGAATTATTATTATTATTATTAGTTATTGCTGTGTGGCCAATGGCCAATGTATATACATTATTATCTAATACAATACGTTTATCGTCTAAACCATTGATGGCTAACTTTGTAGAACGTATTGTATATATTTCATGTTTAAAACTTCTTATTAAATAAGCGGTACAATAATTTTCGGGGGAAATATTATTATTACTAAATATACATGACTTGTATTGATCAAACGTAATTTCATTTTTGGTTATATTATAAGGAATTCCTTTACATTTAGTTATAACTGACTTATTATCTACCTTAATACTATACACTTTTGATCTTAATCCTACAAACGCAGTGATTGGAATACCATTCATTTCATCTTTAAATTTCCCTAATTTTTTCTTATTCTCTAGTGAATAACAAATATGATCAGGTGGATAATCTGATGTGTCGAAATAATTTAAATTATCGTGCATGTCTTTATACACATCAGGAGTTACTATATTATAAACTAAACTATCTGTATCAGTATATAATAAGTTTAAATTATCGTTAGCATACATTTTTAACATAACATCATAATGAAAACTGTACATTACATGTTTACTTATATCTAAAATAGACATTCCTACAAATATCGGTTTATTAAATAATAATTTCTTTTGGTTCCGGTGAACAGCACACAAAAACGGATTTTCACTATATACAGTACGATCCTTAAATCTAGGGTTACTAACTAGTTTTGTAAACTTAACTTCATCGGCGACGAGCTTAATATCTAATATATTTCTAATGTTTTGCAAAGTCTTCCCATATATACTATTATTCATTAATTTGTAAAGATTCTTTTCAAACTCATTACTAGCCCTTTGACGAAGAGTAGTATTGAGATCAATGTATTGTTTAAGCCAACGTGATTGGTTAAATGATACACCACGATGTATTTTTTTTAATATAAGACCATGATTTAAAGCTAATTTTAAATATTTAATATGAATAATATAATTATTTTTATGTTCTAATGTAGCAACTAACTTTTTTACAGATCCTTTCTTCGAGACTGCCTTCCTTTCTGGAAGGAATGGTAAATCATTATGCATATGATGTAATGTGGAAGGATATTCCACATCTACCTCCAACACATACCCAGTCTCGCTGTCAAGATCAATATTATTAAGATTAATTTGTTCAATTTCTTGTGCGGTCATCCATTTGAAACCCCCTATAGGAAGGGGTTCACTCATGGCATAACCGTACAAATTATTAGCATCTAAATATAAAATATAATTATTTTGTTCTACCGCCGATGAAGAAGACGACAACGAGGACGAGGTCGCTACATTATTATTACTAGTAATGTACGGGTTACGGGCTTCGCAATATCTTTGTACACACTGTGTTAAACCACCACGTATTCCCGATTCAAAAAACATATACATGTCATAATCAGTTAATAATTCGAGACGTATACCAGACATTTTTAACATAGCATTAAAACTAAACCCTGGCACAGTATATGACCATGCAGGGTCTAATTTATAATTAATATAACATACCGATCTGAAATTTTCAAAAATATCCGCTAATAATAATACATCAGTACGCAAATATTCATCAGAATACTCGCCCAAATTCCTAACTCCAAGGATATTCCATACATTCTGCACATGTTGGTAAGCCTCCTCTGAGATTGTTGATTTAGTCAATGAACTATAGAATGCTGATCGCGGAGGTAACGCTTCTTCTTCAAGTTTTGATGGATCTGAGCAGTATTCATACGGGAAATATCCTTTTCGTCGGAAAAGGAAGAGTACTCCAGGGTCCCGGATGTTTGAAACGGTGTGATGGAAAGCGTTATCGGGCAGGTAACTTGCTAGTTTTTCCAGACTCGACGCCATGAAGTTGAAGGAATCAATGAACCGGAGTTGAAATTTACTTGGGACGACTTGTTTCGTGAATCCTTTATATTTTTCTTCTGTATTTGCTAGTACATTAATGTCCAGTGAGTCATAAGCCAACTCTCGAATGATCAAGTGGCTGTCATAACCGGTAAGATTGTGTATAATTACAGGTAGGAAATATGGAAGCCGCATTTCCAAATTACATTTCATGTGTGCTGCACCGCGAAATTTGCCGGTTAAATGATCGTGATCGCGAACTTTATCGTCATTTATGATGGCTTTCGAACAAATATGACAAATTGTTGCATTATCGAATGCTACAATGTCACTCGGGGTCATAACGATTGATTTATTCTGCTTATAAATATCATATATAGTTTTAGCATCTTCGACTAAACTTTCCAAAAATTTTTTGGCAGCCTCTGGGCCGCGGTAAAGTCTTTGTTCACGTAAACATGGAGGCATCTCGAAACCATCTACACGCGAAACGATTAAGTAAGAATAGCTCATAGGCACGTGTCTATGAACTTTAATAGTATTTGAATGTGGCTGCACACTTTGAGTACGTCTTATGCTCGGTTCTTCCTCTTCTTCCTCCTCCTCCTCTTCATTAGGATTCTCGTTGACAACAGGTTGTATAAAACACTCGAAGTCTGCGTAGATGGAAAATGCTACATACTGTTGCTGGTGGAACTTATCGAATTGTAGATAATTTTCCCCAGGTTTCGGCATCTCAACTGCAACTGAAGAATGGTCACTACAGATCTTCTTGTGTTCTTCTAATTTTTCTGCACAGTCTACATGCCAAAGACATCGTCTGCATATATATAACCGATGATGATACTTCGTAATCTGGCTTCTCACCAACTTCTCTAAATCTTTGATGTAGCAATAGTGTCGCTTCTCACCTTGAGTTATCAGCAATAAATCCGTATGATCAGCACGTTCCTCCATCGTTATTCTTACAGGATACACAAAATTGTTTTCATCAAGACCATAAACGTTAATTGACGAATTTGCGTTATTTTTTTCAAACAGTTTAATATCGTCCAGACTGGCAGGGAACGAAATTCCTGACCAGTTATATTTTGCCTCGAGATCAGGCTTGTTTATGTAACGATTTACTTTATGTCCTTGCTCTTTTAAAAATTTGGCGAGCATTGAGTATTTAAAACAAAAAACGTCTTTATTCTGAACATTAATAACGGCTTTACGCGCACTAATTACATTCGGCAACGGAATAAACGACGACGCGCGCGATAAAATGTTTGCATAATTTAATTTAACTTCAAGGTATACAATTTTATCAATTGTCCAACCCGAGCCTTTCACGTGTTCGAATTTCTCAAGTTTCTCTTTTATTTCACGGATCGAAGTATTGTAAAATTCGTTCAAATCATTTCCCGCAACTAAAAGTTTACATTCCGACGAAAAATAAGTGGGGGCGACATGTTCACCTTTAGTAATGGCTGTCGCCCTACGAAATAAAGAATGCAACACCATGCTACATTTTAAACCAGTTCCTATATTTTGGGTTATTAATTCGAAAACGGTCGGTTTTACATATTTTAAAAATTTATTAATGTCCCGGATATTAAAATTATCATTAACGATTCTATGTGTTGCAAGTCTTTTACGAAATTTTGTATCAATATTTTCCACGTGGAACAATACGCGCATCGGGAACATTTTTGCTAATTCAGTGTTTGATGCGGCCATTATAAAAAATCACTATTAACAAAAAACAGACACCAAAAAACTATTTTTACTGAACAAAAAAGTCACTAACACTGAGATATTTCTCCTATTTTTAAAAAATCACTTTGAAAAACATAGAACTGAAACGCATGAAGACACAAAACTAAATCATCAAGGAATTCAGATTTCTCCACTTATATACTACTGGAATTTCTAACTTGCATCATTAAAAACAGGTTTTTATTCAAATTTACAAAAGATCATTTATTATAGCCACGTATTTGTATCATAACAATGCCTAAAAAGATACTTTCTAATTCGTTATTAATGTTTCTTTCAAGGTTATAGTTTGTAGAGATGCATTTATATCATGATGGGGGGCCTGAAAAGATACTTTCTAATTCGTTATTAATGTTTCTTTCAAGGTTATACTCATCTGGTTTTTTAAAGACTGAATAAGACGTTATTTAGTGATGTTATTTTAACTTGAAATTGAATAGATCAATTTGATGTATAAATGATCTAAATAGAGCGTCTTTATTTCATAGTTTTAAAACGACTTTTGAAAAATAAGCATGAACCCTAAATGAGCGTATAACTTTTCTTTCTTTTTTATTTATGCGATCGTATATACCAGAACATAAATTTATTTAGAAAACATATTTAGGATAAAAACATCTAAGACAGAATAATGTATAATAATATAATTTAAATTAGTATGAAATATACAATATATATCTATCAACAATACAATAATTTGTATAAAGAATTACGCGTCTTCCTTCAGTTTGCTTTAATTATTTAAAATATGGTCGTGATAGTGATTGTTCAAGAAGAAATGATACAAAAATTTTTTTCTGGAACATGATTATGAATAAGTAATAATACATTTTGAAAATATATAGTCAGAAATATAAACGCGGATTTTATAAATAGACGTTCATATTGTATTATGTCATAATTTTCTTTTTACCATTTTGTTTCATATTCATGAATAAAAAGTATATAGAGAGACAAAAGAGCATATAATAAAATATCAAAAATACATATCAGCAATATATACACATGTAAATAAACAAATATATACCACATACGGAATTTTTTTAATAATATGAAATGACGCAAAAATAATAATAATGATTTCGTATGAAAATATTTAACGAAAAAAGTATTTGAAAAAGTTTGTGATTAGTTTGTATACTGTTAAGTTAGCAGAGAAAATCGAAAACACCATTAAATGAACATGAACCTTGAGTAAAATTATTGGTCGAACTATTTTTTAATGAAAAAAGGAATTACTTACGGATTAGTAAAATTTGAAGAAATAAATTGATTTCGTAGATTCCATATGTGATATATATTAAACGTCAATAAATAACTTGAGTACACACCAACAACAAACGATATAAATAAATTGACACGAAGGTCTTCCGCTATTCCCTTTCGGATACTTGGTATATTAAGATACCTCACTACTCGGGTTGGATTTTATTTTTTAATCGATGTATTTTGTTCGCGTAAAAATTCGTTGGTCCAATCAATTCCCGTGCTAAAGAAATATATTTATAAAATTGAGATTAGTATAGAGAAAGTAATTAAGAAAAGTAAATTGTGATTTTATCATTCTTATATTTTAAAATAAACTCTTTTCTAAATTTCATTAATCGCAAGTGGAAAAAAAATGTAAATCAAATATATCGAAATAATATCTGTATACCGCATAATATAAATAATAAGACATAAAACAACATAAATATTCATAGAAACGTTATTGTAGTACAATCGTAATTGAGTTCCAGTTGAAACGTGTAAGGAATGACTAAAATAAATGGAAAATTAAGAAAATTGATTGGAAGTAATGTAAAAATAGCGAGAAATGTATAAATCTGCGAATAAGAATCTTTAAGTTGATAAAAAGACGAAGAAATTAATATAGCATACCATAAAAGTTTACGAAATTCTAATGTAAATCAGAAAAGATTAATAAATTTTATCTCTGGTAAATATAATTCATTACTTATACAAATGTTAAAAGAAAAAAATACTAATTCATCGTATACTTTATTTAAGTTACAAAAATATTTCAAAATAAATCGATAATATCATGTATCGTAGGAAAACAAAAAAAGGTAATTCACAAAAGAGATTTTTTGTGTACATAATCGTACGAATAAACTTTGATTTCGTATTATTAAATCGAAGATAATTTTTCTATGATATTGTATCGTATTGTATAAAATAATAATTACGGAGAATTTAATTTAAATAAGTAAATAAATACATGATTGTACTTACCAAATTAAATGAAACGTTGTCGGTTGATAAAATACTTTGAAAAAACTTTGAAATTATTTAAAGACGAAAATCTTCAACGATCGCTGAACAAAGTCACAAATCCAAATGAACGATGCAATCAGATTTCTCCAGCTAAACACTCTCGAACTTACAACGATAAAAACAGGTTTCTTCAGCACATATATAAGATCGCTTTTTTTATGATTTTTTTATAGCAGTATAATTTACATCCGTTAGCCGGACAATGTGAGCGGACCAAACGGCCACTTTCTAATTCGATATTTAAATTCCTTCGAGGTTGGGGGTATAGCATTATTTTGGTTGTAAATGTAATCTCTGTTGATTGTTTTAAGCAGATGGGCTTGTCAGGTAATATCTAATTCGGTATTTTCATGTCTTCATGGTTGGAGGTAAAGCAATCGTCCGGTTGTAGCAACGAACTTCGTTAAATGTTTCGAGTAGACGACCTTGACCGAAAGGCCGGCTAGTGAGCGCATGCATACAAATGAAGAAAAAATGTACTCGGCTTTTTAAGCGGAGTGATAGAAGATTCGAGATAGCACAAGACGATTTTGATTTTTTACGACTATGTTGCTGTACCAGAGAAAAATAATCGTCTATCTCACACACGCATTCTTACTCGCACGTTTAAATCCCTGATCTATGCCGCGTTTTCTTTAAACATACTACATCTCGTTATTTAGCAGGTTTTTTACCTCTCGTTCTATACAAATGTTCATCACATCTCATAGACAAAGTCGTATATATCTCGAAAAATACTTATAAAAATAAAAAAAAAAAAAATGAATAAATGATAAAAACGTGTATTCGATGTATATATTAGGATATAGTTTATTTTTCATTTCGTCAAGAAAACGATCTTTTTTTCTATCAAGTCGATATATAGATATATATTTACATAGAGAGAAGTTACAATAAAAATAAAAATTATATAATAATAGAAAAATTAATGATTTAAATTGATTGGCCGCGAGGTTACGAACGGTTGCAGCTTGGACTATAGATTAATATAAAAATATAAGACGAAAGAAATAAAAAAAATGTGTGGGATGACTCGGAAAAACCACATTCCTTTGATGAAAGCTGGTTATATACGCAGATGAACGAAGTTGACCTGTGGTCATCGGCTTAAGTATAATTTGGGGGCATGGAAGAGCTGGACAGAGTCGGTGACCTTGACGCACGAACGAATACGAACATATATGTAAGGTTATAAATAATAAAAAAAATATATACTTAGGTTAATTTTATATTACATATACCTAGACCTTGAAATTAATTAAAAAGATCGCAGTAACGCTGTAGACAGGAGGGGTGGGCGGGGACTTGTGTTAGTTTCAGGTATTAATTATTAAACTTGGGTTAATTTATAATTGGTTCGAACTATCGAAAATGCGCGGAACCTGTACAGTAAAAATTGGGGGAAATTTGTAGAAAATTGAGGAAAATTGCGAAAAATTGCGGGAAATTTGGGGAAAATTGGGGAAACTTGGGGGAATTTTCGGCGCCCGTGCAAGAAATTGGGTTACTTTTTCCCTCTGCACACAGTTCTGGGGTTTGTGACGTCAGAGGTCCCAGAATGCCTGTTTATTGACTACTTAAGTATCAGTATTAATTTCGGTTTTTTTATTTTTGAGGTCAGAATAATTTTTTTCGAAATCTCGGTTTACCTGATAATAGGTATCGAATGTATTCTTTAAAATTTTCGAACACGCGGTAATAGTTTTTTACATAATTCCATTAAGATGCGTTTTTTTTATTGAAAAAAAAAAATAAAAAAAATAAAATAAAACTTGGCGATGTTTTAAAAATCTTTCGACGTTTTTTCGTAATGGTTTTTTAATTTAATAGTATGATGGTAAAGCAATTTTTTGGTTTTTTTGGTTTTTTTGGTTTCTTTGGTTTTTTTTTCGGGCTCGACGAACAACAAAGAGCATTGACCCCATGTCTATAGTAAAGTCGTTACCATAGTAATATACAAAATTCGTAGCGTAAAAAAAAAACATCTGTTTTCTCGCTACAGTTCTCTACAAAAAAAAAAAAAAAAACAAAAAAAACTGAAATAATCCTACAGTGAAATGTAAATATAACAACTACATACATTCGGAAAGTATTTATTGATTTGTTTAATTATAGTCATTTATCATTGCGTATAATTTTTAATTTTTTCGCTCCTCTTTCCTTTTTAATACCGTCACTATCGCTACTATTCTGTAAATTACAAAAATTAAAAATTATCGGATGAACAAATAAGAGATATAAGACACAACGAGGTCCTACAAATTAGCAATATCGAAAAATTTTTCCTCGCTTTTAAATTATGTACATTTTCTACAAAGCGTTTATTTCATTACAATTAAGAGGGGCAAATATGGTAAAATGTGTATTTTTAATAATCACAGTTTAAACATCAGTTTATTAGAGACATCTGTCCGGAGGCAGTCTGTAGAAAACACGGAATGTGATGTAAACTGTATTATTGAATATATACATATACATATGCTATTGCTCGGGATGTCGTTTTTGTTTTCGCAGAAGTTATGGATAAAAAGAGTTCGGCAGAATGAGTTTGATGTTCTGTTTTGTTTCTGTGGCAAATTTTACCTTTCGGAAAATTGTGGTTTGAAAAATTCAGCCAAAAATTCTCTACTCTGTAAAAGTTGTATCTGAAAAAAATTTCGTTAAAAACCGGGCCAGAAAGTATATCGGAAACATATTAAAAGAAAGAAATTATAAACAAAATAGGCTTCTTGTATTATATTGTGAATAAAATGCTCTTTCGAATGGACTGTTATTTTACGTGAGTTGCCTGTAAAGATAAACAATTCAAAAATTGTTATATCTATCGGTGACAATATATAAAAAACTAAATTTATATTTACAGAAATTATGTTCACGGAAAATATATATGCATTTTTTTTCTTTCTTGTTTTTGTTTCGAAACTTGCTTGGTGCTACTGTTTAGAATACGTTTCAGCTTATATACATGCGAATAGATTAAGCAGATCTGAAATATTTGCGATTAATCATTTCGGTAATATTTATAAAAAGTTACGGACAAGAAGCATTAAGAAAACTTATAATATCAAAATAAGCGTTTAAATACCTCTGTTTTATCATTGAAAAAAAGAGTATTCTGAACTTTTCTTTTTTTTAACAGCAAATGCCGAAGATGAGAAATATATTTTCTTAATGGAAAAGCGTCTGTCGAAAAATTTCGAAGTCGAAATTTATAGTTAATACAACAACGGCAGCTATGAATTTTCTGTAAATGTCCTTTTGTGAACCTGCATCAGATTTACTGTACATTTCTAAAAATAACATACATATTCGCTATATTCCCTAGGGAACGTATGATTTACATTTTTCGTTTTAAATATCAGCAGAGCCTTTGTGTCGGACTAAAAGGGCATACAATTGTTTCATTTTTTTTTGTTTCTTTTTGGGGGCATGTCAGCTAAGGACGTTACCAAATATCCAAAGGTATGACAGCATTAATGATTATAAAGGAAAAATATTAGAAATAGAACACATATGAATGAAGCTGACGAAGGAATAACCAAGAGAGAAGGAAAAGAAAGCATTAAGCGCTATAAGACGACGTAGGATAAGACGCAAAAGACCGGAATACTGTATCGCGCGTTCCCTGAAAAATGAAAGGACATTTAAGTAAAATGTGATTTTAAGTTTGCTTCTGACGGATTAAACGGATAAAAAAAGAAGGATACTGAGTAATGGAGAAACGGAAGAGCGAAGCAGGAAGCAAACTATGATTAAACCACGAAGTTTAATTATAGATCAGAGATAGTTGACCGTCTCATGCTGGGGAAATTAGGGGAAACCACGGAAATAGAGGGGGAATGGGCTGTATGGCTAAATAAAAGGAAGCAGGATTAGAAAATGAAGAAGGATGGCAACGAAAGGAAAGAGGAAGAAGACTTTGAACTGGAAACTGACTAAAAAAGCTACCGTCTGGAGCAGCCGAACGTGCCAACGAGTCAGAGTATGTTGTAAAATAGGATTTCGAATGATTTGTATTCTCTCACTGGCAAAACTACCCTTAAATTTTTTTTCAAAATTACGTGTCATTTAAACGGATTAAGAATTGTATTTTCAAATAAGAATACAATCAATTAATTTAACTTCCTGCTAATCCTTTTTTTTTATTATTATTTTTTTTTTTTTTTTTAGAGATAATATAACTAACCTCTGCATACTGCAATCGAAGCAATAAATTTTCGACAGAACAAGTGTGAAATTGTAAAGGTCTATTCTTAGCTAGTTTATTGCAATATTTACGAATGTAATAGTTAAGCCGGAGAGGTATTTCGTTTTGGTGAAACTCGTTTAGAATCCGACTACTAGCCGATATTGATTTTAAAAAACGTTGCGGGGATAACTTTTATGAAATAATCTCTAAATGAAAACCTTTTGCTCGCTAGCGTCAAAATGACTTTATGCCGCAAAAAGCTAGAGCCAAAAAATAAAGTACCTGAAATAGATTCTCTACATTTCTTGAAAACAATAATGAATTGGAATTTCTTGAAATGATGCGTGCAAAGTAGTATTTAGTGTAGGATAATTTAAACCGTTCAAAATAGTTTCTTGGATTTGTTTTGTACAAATTAATAAGAATCCTGATCGCAAAAATGATTTCGATAAAAAATTATTTTACACTTTTCAACCTGTGCATTGAAAGTAATTACAAAGAATCCTACAAATCATCTAATTCAACACAATTTGATGTAATACATTTATACCGGTAATGATTAATTTGAATGAGAACAAATTTATCAATGAAATTATTGACATTTGTTAATTTATTTTACTTTTAAACGAGAAAAGAAAATATAAAATTCTAAAATAATTCTCTGCTACTAAATTTTCTTTAGAAAAAACAAAAATAACACACCTAATCTGTATAAATGAGTTTAATTTTATTTTTAAAATTTAAAAAAAATTAAGCTTACTTTGAAAAATTTTTAAAAACTTTAACCCCGAAAATAAATTTTTTTGAATGGGAATTGCGAATATACATATTTTTAATCTTTTAACACATCTACAAGACTGATAATGAAAATTTAATAATAAAATTTTAATTATTTCGCAATATTCGGTTTATTTATAAAAGGTAATTTCCAAGTATGTTCTCTCTCCTATAGTTTATTAAAAAAGTTTTTGAACTGATTTCAATCGCGGAAATAGATAGTTTTACATTTCTTCAAAACAATAATAACGCGCTGTTTAGTGGAGGATAACCTGCTCGAAATGATTCCTTCGAATTACACGATATAAAATAATAAAACTTCCGATTCCGCTTTAGGTAAAAAATTATTTTTCACTTGAAAATAAGGTGGGCAGATGTGCGAGCTTTATTTTCCGATATTAAAACTAACGAACATAACTTACGAATGAAATTCAGAGTGCAGATCGATTTTGATTATTTCAAATGTACCGACACTTTCGTTAAAATTTTTTCGACAATTACTTAAGTTTCATCAACGGTTTTATTTTGTATTTTTTATTATGTCAAAATATTTTGTCAGCCGAAGTGTATTTTTTTTTGTCTATTTTAAATCTGTTTCGCAAGCATTTGTAGTAGTGCCTTTTTTCCGTCTAAATTGAATTACATGAAATTTCACCTTTTCCCCCGTACTTTGTGAAAATAATTTAAAATAAAATAGAAATCGAAGGCTTCTTTTATCGTTAAATTATCGAACACCCATCGTCACTTATACTTTTCAGAAAATATTCGATTAATTCCGCCTTTTATACTGCGGCATATTGTTAACGCAAAGGTCGAAAGTTCCATCGTGTTATAGTTGACAATTAGTAAACATTTATTATTGTTAACAGAACGTAACAGATCAAGTTTTTAATAGAAATGCTAAGAATGTAATAAAACTGCTAATATATGTATTTGCATAAAACAGCTTCACCGATTTTTCGGCTTGATACGAACATGTTTCGTGACTGAATTATGTGTTGATTAGCATATAGCATTGTGCATCATTTTTTGCATTAAGAAATACATTACAATTCTGAAAGCTGCTTGATTCTCGCTCACAAATTACACCGTTAGTGGATAATAAATATCGATTTATATCGACTTTTTCCATCGGCACATTTTCGTTGAACGAACTATAGTTATTTAGTATCAATGGGGTTCAAAAACCGGTTTTCAGTTATTTCAGCAACTTCGTACTACTGCTCCATCATATGGGGACCGCAATTTGAATGAAGGACATCTTTTAACCGGATTCAAATTTTTAACGAAATGCAAAATCATTATAAACTGCTTTCGGCGGGAGTTGCCCCATTTCGTTAGCTTTCGTAGCGCATCGAATTTGAATTCTTCAATACAAACTTCATGCGTACACCATCTTGAAACTCACTATACCGGAAGTGTATTTATGAATGAGAAAACGTTATTTAAATGATCGTCGAAAATTCGCTATTCAGATTTCTCTCTTAAGACAACAAATACGAAAAAAAAAAAGAAAAAAAAAAGGAACTCGATTAGACGAATTACATTAATTTCATCACGAGACTCTTTGACATATAATTCACAAATACCGCGGACTTTGAAAAATCACAGGCAAATATGTGATTAATTTTGATAAATTGTTCATTGTGGTTCGAAATTGAAACTCCAACGGTGAAGTCTTACCTCGCCGCTATATATTTTCTAAGCATTTTACAAAAATCATAAAAAAAAAAGTTAAATTAAAATTAATTTTACACCGTTCAATCAGATTGTCACTTATAATATAAATGAGAAAGGAAGTAAATTCTAATATGAGAAAGCAGTGAACACCACATAGATGAACCGACGATGACAATCGGAATAACTAAAGAAGAGGGAAATGAAAGTATGGAAAAAGTGTACAATAATAAATAGGAAATGTGAGCTGAGTGACGTTTTGAGTAGAGAGTTTGCTTTTTAGAGAAGACAGAAGGAACGCTAAAAGAAAAGATAGTCTTTATTGCACGGAATAGAGTTATTAAAGTGTAGAGAACAGAAGGGCAGAATGTAGAAAACGCAATAGAAGAATACCCGAAAGCGTGTTACTTTTTCATTTATTATATATTATATTTTACTGATATTTTGACTTCATTATTATTAGTTATAATTCACCTAAGCGATGTCGGCGACCGCAGTTCGTATTATTGCTTGTTGTACTGATGTCCGTCACTGATCTCGGTCTTTGGGTTATCACACACACACATTATGCGAACAATTTCTCCACATGGTTTTCCGTGTCGTTTTGGTCTACTTGGTGTGCACACTTGTCCTCGTGATTTTCTTCCTTCCGTTTTCCCTTGTGCGATTAAACGCTTTATAGAGTTCCTGCTCCGAATAATATGATCAAAAAATTTCATGATTCTAGCTGCGGTTAATCTGTTCATAATCTGGATTCCGTTTAAACCGGATCTATTCGTTTGTTTAACTGATCAGGGGATATTCTTAGTATTCGTCGCCATACTTACATTGCAAAACTACCTATACGCTTTTTGTTGGCGACTTTTAAATTCAATGTTTCTGATGCATATATAAATATGGAAATCACGAAGACAAGTCTTATTTCTGGTACATTTATAATGAATCCATCTTTTCGTATTTTGTTTAATTCACTTGTGCCATTTCGGGCTAGTTTAATTCTATGTTTTATCTCGCTTGTGGGGCCATCTATATCTTCTATGGGTGATTCCAAATATGCATATGTCCCCGCACTGTTTCGTTCTTATCTTGTATTTATCAGCTTGAGGCATTGAATTTTTCGTATTAATTATCATTAATTTAGTTCTTTCTTTAATAAATTCTAAACTATAATTCACGTTTACTTCGCCGAGCCATTTTAAGAAACATTTCATTTTTCCAACACTGTTAGCTATTTCTGTCATCTGAAAAATGTGGACTATTTATTTTCCTACCTCCGATAGAAATACTACTATTGCAGCACTCCAGTACTAGCCGCATAACATGGTCACCTTATAAACTGAATAAAATTCGAGAAAGAATGCAGCCTTGCCCTATTCTTTTTCGTACTGCGAATACGTTTGATTCTGTGTGCTCGCCAATACTGTACTTTTACTATGGTCATAGACTCGATTAATAATGTATAATAGGTGTTTCTTTCTATTAGGACGGGTCATATCTTCTCTCACATCAGGGTCTCCCATGTGGTGCGCAACCAAAAAAGAAAATTAAGATTTTTCACGCTATTCAGTAGCATGTATAGTATGCGCTACTTCCCTTTCCAGAAAAAAAAGTTCACGAAAAATCAGTAAAAATGTTTATACGTTTTTATTTTAGAAATAATTCTATCCTGTAAATAACATAATCCCATCAAAAACATAAATATAAAAATAGGAGCTAAGTTAAAAATATTAAGAATATGCGTGGTTGTCGACTTCACCGATAAAAGAATTGAGATCTAAATGGGTGCCAAGTTCTATAGATAATCCTGAAATTTATTTATAAGAACATGCAAACCCCGTAAAAAATGTTTTTCTCTATAATACTAACATATTTGTAGATAATAGTTTTTAAATGTTGATAGCAGTATTATTATTAAGTTTCTAATTCACTTACAATTTTCTTTTTTCTTTTTTTTTTTTTTGTAAAACTAATTCAACCGTGAACCCGTTACTGTTTATTGTTTTTATTTTAATTTTTACTGCATCATTTTTGATAAATATTTCTTTATTATGCAACTAAATTTATAATCACCTTTTGGCTATGGTTGGGACTATGTTGTTGTCATCTTGATCATTGCCTCTACTATTGTATAAGTACTCTTGCAAGGACTATCTATACACAACTTTTCGTTTCTTCGGTGTAGTTTATTTTATCTATTTATCTTTTTTTTCTTTTTTAATTTGCGATTTTCTATTTCCACACTTAGTCCTTGCACCTTTATATACACTTTTGCTAAAATAAACCATTAAAAAAAAAAAAAAAAAAAAAAGAACATGCAACATTCTAAAATTAAAATATAATTTCTCGTAATTTTCTGCTACAACAATGTTTTTTCTATTTAAAAAGATAAAACTTCTTAAATTTGAACAGTCAAATTATTTACGCAAAGCAGATAATTTAGGACAAATTATTCACTTGGTTAGTTTTTACCTTCTTTCTTCTTCCTGTGCCACACAATTCGGGTATTGCTTAATCATCTTGTATGGATTGGATTATCTGCTGAAATTGATTTCTGCTATTCTGACTAAATCTTCTGTTCTCTTAATTCCAGGCCAATTTTTTGATGTTATCTAGCCAAGAGGTTTTTCTTCTTCCCGGATTTCGTCTTCCTTCTATCATGGCCATTATTATTGTCTGCAGTAACTTGTATTTTTCACCTCTCATGAAGTGTCCGATAAAGTAGATCTTCCTTCTTTTTATTATTGTCATTAATATTCTCGGTCAGTTGTCAGTTCCCATTAGTTCCAATACTTTTTCATTTTTCAACTTCTTTGTCCACGGTATTTTCCACATTCTTCTGTAGCACCACATTTCGAATGATGATATGTACTTCCTCATATTTTCTTTTATGGTTCATGTGTCTCGCTTCCATACAGTAGCACTGACCACACGTAACATTGTAATATCTTATTCTTGATACTTAGGTTTAACTTCCTATCGCAAAGGGTGTTTTTTAATTTCATACATGTGTTTCTGGCCATCGCTATACGAGTACACGTATTTCCATACCAGAATCGTTACTTTGTGTTATCCAGCTACCTAAATATTTATATTTTTCCGTACGTTCAATTTCTTCGCTATCCAAAAATAATTTTTCATTTAGATTAGGCTGCCTCGAGACTGTCATGAATTTTGTTGTTTCTTTTTGGTATTTATACTGACTCCTTTTTTTCTTGCTTTCTACTGCAACTATGTCTAGCAGTCTTTTTGTAGGTTTGTTACATTTTCCGCCAGTAGTGCAGTATCGTCAGCAAAGCGAATCACTGAAATTCTTTCGCCCGCAATTTTTATCCCTTCACTACCTCTATCTAAAGCTTGGGCAAAAATTGCTTCAGAATACAGATTGAATAGTACCGGCGACAATACGCATCCTTGTCTAACCCCTCGTCGTCTTATTGGTATTTGCTCTGTTAATTGCTCATCTATTAATACTCTTGCATGTTGTTTTTCATAAAGCGTTTGTATAATCTTAATATCCGACTACTGGTAGAGATACCTCTATATCTTTTAATGTTTTTATTAGTTCCGTGTGCCGTACTTTGTCGAAAGCTTTGTAATAGTCTATAAAACAAATGTATACTGATTTTCCGAACTCCAATTGTCTTTGGATTAATGTTTTCATACAAAATAATGCTTCTCTTGTACCCATTCCGTTACGGAAACCGAACTGATTCCATTTCATGTTTTCTTCACCTATTTTAATTATGCGTCGATGAAAATTACACGCAGAAATATTTTTAGAACGTGGCTCATTAGACTAATTAATCTATATTCATCACATCTATATGCATTCGTTGTTTTCGGTATGGTAATGAACCTTGATTCCAGCCAATCTTTCGTTGATTTCCATAGGACCCAACATTTTTAGTACCTCTATTGGCACCTCATCAGGTCCTACCGCTCTCCACATTTTGGCTTGCTTGATTGCCATCTCCACCTCAGATTCCAAAATTGGCAACGTATCCCCTTCTTCCTGTGGCATAGTTTCTTCTTGATCATCAAATAGCGTGTTCACATACTGCTCCCATATTTTCAGCTTTTAATCGGTATCTGTTATGATGTCTCCGTTCTCTGTCCATAAAAAGGTTATATGTCTTTCTTTTTTACATGTATGCGTCGTTTCTCTAATCTTCTTATATACGTTAAATTTATCATGTTTGCTATGACTCAATCTAGGGATAGGGATAATGATGAAGGTATTCCAAGATAAAGGAGTAGAACCAGAGTGAAGAAAAGAGTTAAACAAGTTTAAGAGAAACGGAAGAGAAGAGTCCGAAAGATTTTCGAAAACAGAAAAGGAAATACCGTCTACTCCGCGAGCAGAATCTGAAGAATTGCCTAAGGACGTTTCTAATTCCGTGAGGGTAAAAGCAGTGACCAGAAAATGGGAGGAGTCGGAAGAAGACGAAATGCGACTAGATTCATTAAAGTTAGGAACGTAGCAAGGGGCAATGGAGTCAATGAAAGAGGTTAACTCATCATCCGAGAGATTACAGGAAAGAGAATGACGGGAAAGAGGGAACTTGAAAGCCATAGCCATTCTCCAAACCTGTGAAATAGGAGTAAAGCGTGAGAAGGAGGAACAGAAGCTTTTCCATACATTTTTTTTTGCTGATTTGAGGATGAATCTGACTCTAGCATTGGCTCTTTTATCAGAAAGATAGTTGCCGAGTGTAGGGCTAGAGCGATAAGATCTGGAAGTGGTTAAACTGAGATCGAAAGCGGCCTTACAATCCTTATTCCACCACAAAGCGGAGGACGATTTCACTTCCTTATGAGATGAACGGTGGACAGGAGAAGAAGAACAAGTTAAGGCAGAAGAGATAGAATCAATGAAAAATGTTTATTGGGAAAATCAATTCAAGTAGGCAGGGATAGAAGATAGTGAGGAATCAACGGAGGAACGGAATAGAGACCAATCAACTTTAGAGAGAACCCAATTTGGAGAATTAGAAGGAGTAGAGGAAGGAGAGGAAGAGATTTCATTCACTGAAATAATAATAGGAACATGGTCACTTCCAAAGGTACCGTCTAAAGTATACCATGAACAACTGAGACCAAGATTAGGAGAGGTAAGGGATAGATCAATAGAGCTAAGGGAGGAGTGACTTCTGATGCACATAGGAGAACCATCATTGAGAAGGAATAAATCATTCTGAACGGATGAAATTCTCTAAGATCGTGCCATTACTATTGTAGTTGGAACAACCCCACAAGGGTGAGTGGGTGTTCCAATCACCGCCTATGAGGAAAGAAGAAGAAAGGGAGTTGATTAAAGATAGGAACGGAAAATCACGCAAATCGAAAGTCGGAGGAATGTAGGCGGAAATGAAATGAAAGGGCCTGGAAGAATAGTTAGGAGTAGAGATGTGCACTAAGCTGGGATAAGGAGGATTAGGAGGAAACAAGAGTTGAGAAGCATGGGCTGAAAACCGGACATCGTTTCTTACTAAAATAGCTGAACCACCAACAGATCAGAGAGAATCCATTAAAACTGATGTCAGAAGCGCTTGTTAACCACGTTTCAGAAAGAAGCGTGATGTTAATGTCATATTCATCCAACAGCCGTTCAAAGGAGTTCCTGTTGGCCTTAATGCTGCGACAGTTCCATTGTAGAACCTTAAGATGACTAGACATAATGAATACTTAGATAAGCGGTAGTTGGAAGAAGAAGTAGAACAAGGGAAGGAGAAAATATTCAATAGACCAAAGAAGGGGGGAAGGTGAAAAGGAAGAAGAGAAAATAACCACTATTACATTTCCATAGACCAACGAAATAAAAATTAAAATTTCGAGAAAAGAGGAAAAGATAAAAAAGAACAAGATAAGGAAAAATACAAAACAATAAGGCACCCTCCGCTCAGATAAATCATTGCGCAAGGGTTATGGTATGCTATCAACTAACCTAGTTAAAGGCAGCAAGCAACACCGACGCGTTGTAAGATGGACGGTACAGAAATAGGAAATAAGACGATGAGAAAGATAAAATAAAAATAAAAAAGGTATAAATATGGAAAAATTCCGTAAAGGTGGCTCCCATCGCTCAAAAAAAAATTCATTGCGTCTGGGTCCCCGTATGCTATCAATCAACCTAGTTAAAGGAGGCAAGCAACACCGAAGGAGCGCCATATAAAATTGTAAAAGCGGCAGCATTATGCCAAAGTAAACCCTGAGGAGAAAAACCATGACGTTGGTTTTACGGTAATGGAACGAAATGGGACATAAAGGAAATAGAACATTTAGAGAAGAGGAAAAAGGGAAGGAGAGAACAAAGTAGAAGTTAGAAGTAGAAAAAAAGGTAACATCCGTCATATCTAAGATTGCAAAATTTGACAGATGGATAATATTTTATTCTCCAAATTTGGAATATCAAATTTACTGAGAGCGGTTAGCAAAGTTGTGGATAAGACATTATTAGAGGATAGTGAGGAAGAGTTACTAGGAGAAACGTTATTAATAATTGAAGCTGACTTGGCATTTGCGGCATTAGAGGAAGATGGACATATGGGAGAATTGGAAGGATGAGAAGAAATAACGGAACGGCCTACTTTAGTGCCAGCGTTTAGAGTAAGTTTGGAGTAATAAGAATTGAGAGGATTGGGTGCCTTCAAAGAAGAATGGTGTTTTCGAGATAGAATCCTGACATGAGAGGAAGATGAACTGCTAGAATAGTTCTGACGCCACCTCTTGATAGTAGTTGCAGAATTCGGTAAAGCTGGGAAATTCGCGAAATTTAAAACTTTTGCAAAGGTAAAAGCGGAAGAAACTATCGAGCCCTCGCTGATATTTCTGGCTTCGGAGTAGGAGACATTTTCTAAACTCATTATCTTATGAATTTTAACTTGCTCCTTATAAGTCGGGCAAGAAGAAGTGCGGAATAGTTACCGTCGCAGAGGACGCAAAGATATGAAGAGGGGTTATTTTTTTTTAGCTTTGGGACATTCTGAAGAGAAGTGATTATCAGCGCAAGTGGAACAAGTAATTTTACTTCGGCACGAAGCACTGAAATGACCAAAACGGAGGCAATTGTGACATAGTTTGGGTTTACGAATCATTGGTTCAACCCTAACTCGATAAGAATCATAAAAAAGAATAGAGGACAGAAGAATAGAGCTCATAAATTTAAATTCAACAACTGGGATGGGACTGAGAGACTTATCAGCAGTACGTTTGTGCAGACGACGAATATTAGCGATCGGGATATCGGAAGAACAATTAAAGTTCTTCCACAGAAAGATCGACAGGAATATCTCGTACTACACCGAAACGGAATAAAAGGGATTGCGGGGTGAAGGATCGAATATTGAGATCTTTATGGACGCCGTCGGAAAGTAAAAATTTATTAGCATGAAAAATTAAGTTTAATTAAGTTTTTACCGGAACAAGAGATTAGCGAAATACCACTAACTCTATTATGAAATTTTTTAGTTAGAGACATGCAGATAAGCAATATTTTCTTTTTCCAAGCTTTCGACCAAGACGACGATTTGACCAACGCAGTGATCGGGGAAAGTAACAGAGGAAAGGCTAGACTTGATAGGAGAAGCGGGAGGATTGCTGATAACATTATTAGTAGAACCGGCCGAAATATCCATGACGACGGACTCGTTGATATTTTGAACGGGAGCATTATTGTCTTTTGTAGCAGAAGAAGTAGACGCGGACGAAGCAGATAATTGTTGGGCAGTTTTGTTTATTTTAGTCGTAGATTTAACCGGTGCGGCAGACAGACGACATCCGCATTCCTCATACTGCGGTGGTTGTGTTTTTTCAAGAAGGTAGCCGTGTGTAACTTTCGTGTGTCCAATTCTGACTCTGGCTAGGACCAACTCCTCACGTCTGTGTTTACATGCAGAAGTGTGCCAGTGGGCGGTAGAGTAACGGATACGGCAAAGTTTGTTTGTGAGTGGTATATTTGTCCAAATTTTAGACCATTGCTGGTGAAGCGCCATTTTTATACGTTTTTTGTATACATTCGTTGATGGAATACCGGTAACAGCGTGTTCTATCTACGGGGGGTTAAGAGGGAGGCTACTGGAAAATGATGGCGGTTGAGTAAGATTTAAGGATGCAATTATGTTTTGGATAAAGATATGGAACATTTGATTAGCATATATGGAGCAGCTACTGATATGATTGTATGCGCTTTAACCGGCAAGTTTCTTCCAATTTTTAAGTGCGCTAATGTGGTTATAGCTAAATATTGCCTTCTGAGGTTTAGCGGCCACTCTTCTGCATCACATAAGAGGCGCTGATTGTTGGGCTTGTTCGAAAAGTGGCAATTCGTATTGCATTGTGACGGAGAGAGTTTAGTGAATTTGTGATACTGGGTCGTGTTGTGCCATAGATTGCTGCTCAGTAGTCTAATTTTGCTCTGATGACCGCTCTGTAGATATGTAAGAGTGATAATCTATCCGCGCCATATGTTGTATGAGATAATTTCTTCATGAGATTTAATTTGTTGGTGAAAATTTGCTTTAGCTGTTGTATATGAGGCTTCCAAGTGAGAGTTTCGTCAAATATCATACCAAGATATTTAATTATTTTTCTTGAGATTATTGGATTGTTATTTATCTGTACAGAGATTTGGTGTTGACAGTGACGAGTTCAACAGAAGTGCACAGCGGTAGTTTTTGTAGGTGAGAATTGAAATACGTTATTCAGTGACCAACATTGAATTGTGTTTATAGTATTTTGTAATATTTCTTGCCCAATTTGTTGGTTGGTACAGTTGAGGAGAATTGTGAAATCGTCAGCAAAGAGTGCTGGTCTTACTGGAGGGTGAACTGTTGTTACAATGTCGTTTATCGCGATATTGAATAGGGTTGGATTAATTACAGAGCCGTGTGGGACTCCATTCATTAATTCATAAGAATTTGATAAGGCTGTGCCTACACGGACTTGGAATTGGCGGTTTGATAAAAAAAGCAGCACAAAGTGGGCCACATTTCCTTTGAAATTCCAATCATGCAAGGTTACCAAAATTTTATGCTTTCAAGTAGTGTCAAAAGCTTTTTTTTTGCAGTCGAAAAAAACAGCAAGAAGGTGTTGCTTTTTAGCGAATCTCTCTAATGCTGCATTCTGTATAAAAAGAACTTGATCTAATGTTGATCTGGACTTGCAAAAGCCACATTGAGCATTGGTGAGCAGGCTCTCTCGCTCGAGAGTCTACTTTAATCCGGCGTTAATTATTTTTTCTAGAAGTTTGCATAAAACTGAAGTCAGCGATATTGGTCCTGTAACTGTTAGTTAGTATCGGATTTTTATTTGGTTTTGAGGAAAGGGATGACTGTTGCCTTACGACATGCATTAGAAAATTCGTGTTTAGTCCAGATACGGTTGAATATTTTAAGTAAGATGTCGTGCATGTTTTCAGGTGCTTGCTTCAGCATAGAGATATGCAATTCATCAGGTCCAGGAGCTGTTAACTTCATTTTACGTAATGCGTTGCTGTATTCAGTTTTGGTAAGGTTAATGTTGTATGGCTCTTGGTTGTCTGAGTCAAGGTGTAGTTGCTTTTTCTCTTCCAGAAGTTTATCGAATGCTTCTGCTATGGTCTCGGATTCCGTGTAGAAAGCGTTAAGGTGTTGAATGACTGTTGGAGATGTAGTTTGGTGTGCACTTTTAATTTCTCGAGTTTTTCGTCAAATTTCCCTACTTGGTATGGACGAGTTAATGTAAGAGGTATATTTTCTCCAAAATTCGCGTTTCTCTTCTTTAAACGTGCGGCATGCAATAGCGTTCGCTTTTTGATATTGAATGTATAGCTCGAGTGAGGGGTGAGATTTAAGTTGTCGTAAAGCTTTCCTTCGTATTTTGAGGGCTTCCCCGCACATTTGTGATTCCACCGAGGTACTTTTTTCTTTTTAAAGTGCCTCATCGGCGTGAATGTTCAAGTTAGGGAAACTAATTTGGCAGTAAATTCTTCTACTAATTTATTTATATCCTTTGAGAAGTCAGGGGAGGGGCTGTTGCAGCATGCATCAGGAAATTTAGGCCAATCTGTTTTAGAGTAATTCCATGTTATTTTATTAGAAGGTGGAATAGTAGTGGTAGTATATAATATTACAACCGGTGCATGGTCGCTTCCAGCCAAATCAGTGTGCAAGAAATTTTGCAATTTGGAGGTGAGTTGTGGCGAGAAAATAGCTAAGTCTCCAAGGTAGACCATGTTCTATGAGATAGTTTGTAGTGTGTAGGACTGAGTGCGGTAACAAAGTAGGCTGTTTGTCCTCTAAAATCTTCTCTATTGCGAGACCTTTATCGTTGGTTTTTATTGCACCCTATAATGGGTTATGTGCGTTCATATCGCCAAAAATTACAAAAGGCGTAGGAAGTTCATTGATAAGCTCTAAGAATGTTTCAGCGTTGATGCTTTGATTTGGAGGAAGGTATATGGTACAGGTTGTGATTGGTTCTTGGAGATAAATCCTGACTGCGACTGCTTGAAGTTCTGTGTTCAAGGTGATTTCATCCAAAAGTATGTATGTCTTTTCGTATACCAAGTAATACTTCTCCATGAGCAATTGTGGTAGTACGTACCGGTAAATTTATAACTGAATGGGTTTTCAACTTGAATGATTGGTCTTGTCTCAAATTGGTTTCTTGGATACCTATGACTGCTGGATTGTAAAATTTTAGGAGAAGTTGAAGATCCTCAAGGTGTAAGTAAAGACCGTTACAATTCCAGGAGATGATTGTTGGATGTTGGAATATTGTATTATGTGATTTCATGCAGTTGGTGTAGTGTGTTTGGTGGGTTCAGATTCAGAACCGCTGGAAGGTTCTTCCTCAAGGGCCATAGTTTCTAGTTTGTGTATAATTTTAGTGAATCTTCTTTTCATTGAACGGTGTAATTTTCGCGTAGTATGTTGATGAGGGAGCACTGTGGTCAGTGGTGAATTGTTCAGCTATCTCGATAATCTTTTTCTGCCCTTTGTACGTGTCGATAAATAATGCAAGATTGGTGCGGTTGAGCGGATACTTATCTTGGTTGTTAGTAACGTTTTCGTTTACGCTTTCACGTAGTTGTTTTATGCTTACTGGTTCAATTGGAGTGGCTGTTTCTGCAGTTTTGGCTTTTTGTTTTTTGATTTTACAGGACATGGCTTGTTGATTGGTGGAGTTGGTATGGCAGGGCTGATTTGAGAATCGCTAAAGTTGGTGGCATCTTTAATATCTTTCGTAAATAGTATGTCTGGTTTCTGAGTAGATGTGGAATTAGTGTCCCTTTCCTACTTAAATCTCTTGATCCAGTGCATCACATGGCTCTTCGCACGATACTTGGCGCACATAGAACCTCCCCGTCTGTTAGTTTGTGCGCCTTGTGAGGTGCCCCCCCCCCATTAGAGTATTTCAGAACCTTTTATTATCACTGTAAGATCCTCGCTAGGGATGGCAAGAATAGCGGCTTTTATGTCCCCATCATTACAAATACAACATTTTGAGTAGAAATAATATGTCCTCTACATACCCTAACTAAGTTTATACAAACTACTTATATTTGAAGTTCCCTCGCACATTATTAAGTTTACTAAATTAAAGAAAAAACACAATTGTTAATACAAAGTTTTATTACACAGGAAAAAGTTTACACTAATGTCTAATATTACACCTTAATAATAGTGCACAACTCCATGCAGTCGTATAATACATATATTCTTATCTAATATTATACACACTCTTTGTTTGGGTAAAGCAGTATCAAATTTTTTATGAAGCTCATTATATATAGATTTTCTATAAGCTAGTGTATCTACATTAAGACTTCAATTACGCCGACTAATTAAAATAAATCATATCGTCACAATAAAAAAAATGTTGAAAAAAAAATTATCAGTTTATATTTTTAATTTCAAATTTTCGTATCCAGCATAAAAATTTTTTAAAAAAATTATCCGCTTTTATATTTAGAATAATTTAATGAAACAAAAAACAAGATGCTGAAATATAACTGCCTAAGCCAGAGGTCCACTGACGCTGCGCCACTGATTGGTTTCATTAGGGTTAGTTTTACTTTTGCAGATATTTTATTTTGTTCATTCAAGGGGAACTTAAACAATGTTAAACATTTTTAGGAAAAAAGTGGCAACTAAATTAAAAAACATAAACACATGACAATAAAGATAAGATGTAATTTTTTTTTTTTTTTTTTTTTTTTTTTTATTGAATCTCCTAAGCTACAGTTTTCCGTATTTAACTTCTGCAGTTATCACGACATACTGTGCGGGGTTTGTGACTATATTACTTTAG
This sequence comes from Icerya purchasi, assembly GCA_039619475.1. Classification (NCBI taxonomy): domain Eukaryota; kingdom Metazoa; phylum Arthropoda; class Insecta; order Hemiptera; family Monophlebidae; genus Icerya; species Icerya purchasi. The sequence continues at coordinate 517,822,634 of CM077115.1, read as the reverse complement.
CTATTTTGTTTATTTTAAGAAAATTAATGATTGAGTATGTTTCTGACTTTGGGAGTTTGATAATATCTCGGGGAATGTTTTATGTGGTAGGAACGTCCGTGTTGATACGAATACTGTGCAATCTACTAATATGGATGGTTGGGATGAAACTTCCCATACAGAAAGGGCGCTGCGTTGGAGAAATTGACCTATTTAGAAGATGGTCGTGCGAGATTGCTGTATGACCTGTCCACAGTCGGCTGATCACACTGAAGTCTCTGCGGGAAAAATTCATTAGGGGCCACCATGGCTCGGTCGTTGACTTTACTTAAGACAGAAAAGTCTGTCACGCGGTCCATTCTTCCTTCCATTCTTGTTTGCTTTTCGCTAAAAAGAATTGTGCCATGGATGAAGGGGTAGGTTACATTTCTGCGTACAGTACTGCGCAGCCATCATAGAGTCAGAAGAAAACGCTTTATCTGATACTACGAACGCACATGCTGTCGGCGATGTGATTGTGGTGGGATTATTTCTAATACCATCTGCGTAGACTAACGTGGTCGGTGTATTTATTTATTGTATTTTTAGCTGTTTCAATAACGTTAGTTGATAGCTGTCTGAAATTGTTTTTAAGTGTTACATCTGTTTTTATTATTGGGGATTCCCATGGGGAGATTAATGTGAGGTTTTGGTGCAGAGGATTTATTGGGTTTATGTTGTTTAAATCCAATATGTCGAGGACTTCGGACACAGGATCATTTGAGAAGCTTGGTGTGCGTGAGGAATTAATACCAAGCAAAGGAGTACATGTTAAGGGCAGAAGAGTATTGCATCGTCTCTGGCAGTTTCTATAGTATGACAACGACGGACACACCAACAAATTGCGCATGCTGGATGCAGGGGAGTGGTTCGATGTGCTCCTAGTATCGAACGAAGAGCAGAATTATGGATTACGTCTAATGAATTTAATAAGAAATGGCATGCTTGGGAGTAGGCTGGGCACCCGTACATGATTTTAGATAAGACAATGGATTTATTTATTGAGAGAAGGAGCTTGGGGTGGATATTATATTTGGGATTTGATAAATATTTAATGATCCCGAGGGATTTTAAACACTTTTTCTTTCAACCTGATATGTATGGACGCCAGGATAACCTGCAATCGAACATTAGTCCCAAGATTTTCACTGTAGATTGGAAAGGTATAAGATTATTATCTAGTGTGAGAGAAATAGCAGGTGAAACAGCACGTATTCTGTGAAATTCAATATATATTGTTTTGGAAGGAGAGAACACTAGATCATTGGTATTTGAGCAGGATTGTAATTTATTTATTGTTTTTTGGAGAATATTTTGGGCATTGGAAGGAAGGCTGGATGATAAAGAAATGTTTAAATCGTCGGTATAAAGCCGGCCAGTAACGGGAAGCGTGATGCAATTTGCCTTATCATTTATAAAGAACGTAAACAAGGTTGCGCTTAGAGCAGAGCCTTGTGGAATGCCATTCTCTAGCGGCATAGTTGTTGAATTAGTAGTTCTAATCTTAATTTGAAACTTTCTTTCTGTTAGGAATTTTTTTATATAGCTGACCATATTTCCGGTTAATCTAGCGGTTAGTAGCTTCATTATTAGCCCTCACTGCTATACTTGATCAAACGCTTTTTCCGTGACAAAAAATATTTAATAGATGATCGCAGCTTATGCCCTTCGACTTGTGTACAGGAAAGGAGATTATTCTGCTCAAAGAAATGGATGAGACGTCTGTTCATCATTTTCTCCATTGTTTTGGGTATCACATTTAGCAGAAAAATAAGTCTGTAACTATGAAGGCGGAGAGGATCTTTGATTAGTTTCAGAATAGGAACAATTTGGGCTTTTTCCATTGGTGCGGAATAGAGTCTGACGTCCAGATCTGGTTATATATATGTAATAAGTATGATTTTGCAGAAGGTGGTAAATATTTTAACATGTACGGATGCATGGAATCAGGACCAGGAGAACTAGTACGCGTATGATGTATGAGTTGGAAATTAAGTTCCGCATCAGTAAAATCGCAATTATATGGAGCTGTTGTTTCTAAAGGAATACATATTGCTGGTGACTCCACTTCGACTTTTCGAGCTTTAAATACATTTGTATATGATGTGGTATACGATGCTAAAGAAAAGTATTACACGAAGGAATTTGCAACTTGTGTAGTATATATGGTTGTGCCGTTGTCATTTAAATGGATAAGGGACTTAGAGCGACAGATTCCGTTAATCGCTTTTATCTTTTCCTATGAGGAGTGATTCGATGTGGTAGTCGATATCGAAGAAATATAAGCGTGCCATGATTCCTTAGCTCGTATCATTGATCGTGCATCAGCCCTGCATTTTTTGAACATAATTAAATCGGAGAGAAGTGCAGACGATTTGAATTTTCGTAACGCCCGTTTCCGACATCGTATTGCCGTTTCAATTTCAGGGCACCACCACGGTACTCTGCGGGTTCGGTGGCAACCAGATGACATTTGAATTGATGCTCTGGCAGCTTTGAAAATGGCCTGATTTAGACAGTTAATGTTTTCGATTACAGACGCAGATGGCTGGCTGGGGATTACAACTTTCGACGTATATAATTCCTAATCTGCCTTATTATATAAAAACCGTGGGCAGCTTAGACCCTCTCCTGGTCTTGTAGAACTGGTGTTGTATGTAGGAACACAGGGAAATGGTCACTCGAACATAGACCCTCCAATACGGTTGATTGTAGTTTTGGGAATAATATCGGAGAGATTAGCGCTATGTCAATTGCTGAGTGTATTATGGGTTGGTCTGAGATGTGTTTAGCTAGAGGGGAACATGACAATTAAATTATTTTCCATTACTAGCTTATTAAAGATATTTCTATGTTTATTGACCGATATTGATCCCCATACTGGGGAGTGGGCATTGAAATCTCTGACAATAATTGCGGGGGGAGTAATCTGCATTAGCAGCTTTTCTAGTTCATTTGAATTTACGAGTACCAGCGTGTTAGGAGGAATATAACAGAGGGCGGCTTGAAAGAGAGGGTATGTTGACTGATACAGCGATTGTTTGGAGCGACGTTTTTTGATTTATAGTTGTTGCATGTAGACCGGATTGTACAAGGGCAATAACAGCTCCACTTACTCGAATGCCCTGGATGTAATTAATTTATAGAATTACTGAAAATTAGATCTAGAAAAAAAAAAGCATATTGCAATCTGAGAATTTGAATAAGCTGTAGTAGTGTCAAATTTCTGATTTCCAATGATCATAAAGAGGAATCGATCAAAACTAGGAAAGCCTCGAACATATTTATCGATTTTTTAACAGTCATTTTTGTATTGACTACTACATGGCTCAAGGAAAATAAATAAATCAAAAGAATAGATAAATAAAATTAGAAATAAAATATAAATAAATAATAATATAAAAATAAATTATAATAAATTCAATTTTTATCAAAAGATAATGAAGGTCGAACGGAGTGTGAGAGTGCTTGTGTGTGTGTGTAAATGGAAACTAGTTGCCGGCTGCGGGTGTTTACAAAGGTCGATGTTGCCTTTAAGGGATGCGCACGATGATTGCTCTCCAAACGGCACTGATTGGCACATCAAACGCGCAGGAGGGGACTTAGCAGAAGAAATCGAAAATTAAAAAATTCGCAAAGGAGGATGCGAGCCTGGAGTTAGTTAGTTAGTCAACGATAGATCTCCGGTCAAGGAAGAGGGCCTCAGGTCAAGATGGAATTCGTTACGCTCACAGCCAGTCGTCAGAAGTACTGACCGTTTCCTTTTTGTTGTTATCGGAACAACACAATAATTTAAATAACGAAAAAGTCTGATCTAGTAAAATTGTATAACTTCGAATACCGTGTCTCCCATCCGCGTTTGCCGACAATCCAGGACGGAATTTCCGGCGCACGCCTGCCTCTCACCGAGGACCGTCAGAAAACCCTGCAATCGCCGCAGCGATACGTAGAAACTATATTATTTTAGTTAATCAAATTTTATATACATATTTGTTATTAATTGTATTTTCAGTGGTCGACCGTTCTAGAAAGATAGGTGTAGGGTTAAACAATATATGTTAAAACAAATCACATCTCCATCAATCTTAATAATAATAATAATAATAATCACAATAATAAAAATGAATACTCGTTAGTAACTCGGGATTGGCATCCCTGGGAACTCCTGCATCGAAGGTATTATTTTAAATATGAATATATTACATGAGTTGATTTTATAAAATAATTGTTCTACTTATTTCCAATAGGTTAATCGATACACTAATTTGAGAAACACTAGAGGGAATTTTGCAAGAGGTAGGAAAATCAACGCGGTATTCTTAGGACGTGCAAATGGTGGCAAAAAAGTGTCTCTTTCCAATACCAGAAACGAAAAAAAAAGAAGAAGAAAAACTATATCTTGAGTCAAAAGAAGATCGGCCCTTGCCAGAACAACTTAATACCGCAAAAACACCGAAAGAAGAAAAAGAAGAACAGTCACATCCAAAACCAACCTTGACGGTAATATCGGTAAATATCGACGGGCTAACGGAAGAAAAAGGTAAAGCACTAGCAGAAATATGTAAACGGGAACAATGCGATATTCTGTGCATTCAATTAGCAAAACAGACCAATAAGCGATCAATAATTAGTATACAAGGCATGAGACGGTGGGCTGTAATTCCGAGTCCCGATCGCGGTAGTGCAATATATGTTAAAGAAAACGTACAAGTAAATACCGCTGAGAAAGTTGATCTCGAAATGGAAATAATAACGGCGGAACTGGAACACTGCACGGTTACTTCGGTATACAAGTCACCAACAAAAAAATTCAAATTTAGGGAACCATCGAATATACGAAATAAAGACATTGCTATAGTTGTAGGCGGTTTTAACAGTCATAGCCCTAACTGGGGATATGATAACATGGACGCAAATGGTGCACTAGTCGAAGATTGGGCAAAACAAGAAGGACTTGCCTTAATACATGATCCCGCATTGCCTCTATGTTTCCAACATAAAAGTAACAAAAAATGGTATAATCCTGATTTGTTTTTTGTTTCGAACGAAATCAGTCATTGCGTTAAGAAATTCGTGTTAGCAGAAATTCCTAAAACACATCATCGACCGATCATGCTAAAAGTTTATAAAAGTGAAGACATAAAACAGCCGTACAGTTTAAGGCATACTACATCAAGGGAAATAAAAACAATCCTTAATGAAACGCAAAAAGAAGAAGAAAAAGAGCAGCCGCATCCAAAATCAATCTTGCCAGTAAGATCAGTAAATAATAACGAGCTAACGGAAGAAAAAGGTAAAGCACCAGCAGAAATATGTGAACAGGAACAGTGCGATATTAGTCGCTATCGTGGCAGTGCAATATATATTAAACAAAACGCACCAATTTTTTTTTCTTTTTTCTTTTCTTTTTTTTCTTTCTTTTTCTTTTTTTTTTTTTTTTTTTGCCCCTCAATTCGTAATACGATGTGGGGTAAATACATTAACAGTCTCCGGATATTGCAGTTAAATGTAGAAGGGATTTCAAAAAGAAAAGCAGAATGTTTGGCACGTATAGCCCATGAAAATGAGATTGATGTTATTGTGCTTCAGGAGACGCATACTGAAAAAGATACGGACCTTTTTGCTCGTGGAAACGTTCAGGAATATAAGATCGTAGACCATATTCCGCACCCAAAATATGGTTTGGCTACATATGTGCGAATCGGTTTGGCCTCACAGACAGAAGTTATAGAGAAATTAACACAAGGTAACTGTTTCAATATTGCTATGAAAGTAGATAACTTGACGATAGTCAATGTATATAAACCACCTAGTATACCGTGGAACGCAAGACCACCTCTACCAATCTATAAATCACCATGCATTTATGTGGGCGATTTTAATAGTCACAGCACCATGTGGGGGTATTCAAAAAATGATAAAAATGGAACAATCATTAAGGACTGGATAAAACATTCCAACATGGAGCTGATATTTAATGCTAAGGATAACGGAACGTTCAGATCAGCGAGATGGAAACAAGATTATAACCCAGACCTTTGTATATTTCTAGGAGAAAATAATGCTGCAATAAAAACTACACCATACCGAACAGTTCTTTGTGATTTCCTAAACTCACAGCATCGACCTGTATTGATCGATACAGGGATTTATGTTCCAGGTGTACAGTCTATCCCAAAGAATAGATGGAATTTTAAAAAGGCTAAATGGGAGACTTTCAAACAAGTAATAGAAGAAAAAATTCAAAATTTACTACCAGTTGTCGGAAACTATGGGAAATTCATTGAAACAGTTAAAGAAGCAGCTTATGAGAGTATTCCACGTGGTAGAAGGAAGGACTATGTACCAGGCTGGACTGAGGAATTTTCTGAGCTTCACAATGCATTTAAAGTTTCAGGTGATCAACTTATAGCGGCTGAATTATTACCAAAACTCAACGAGGAACGAAAAAATAGATGGATCAAGACTTTGAAAATTATTAACTTTTTTTTTTTTTTTTTTTTTTTTTTTTTGGGTTCGTCATAAAGACATTGGCCCAAGAAGAGGGAGAAGAATGAGAAGCGGAATCGGATGTTTATGCGATCAGATATGGAAGATAGGAAAGACTCAAGTGCTGGAATGACCGAGGGTGATGGCAAGGAGAGGACAAAAGCTGCGCAATACGGAGTTGGAAGACCAATTGACAAAAGAGAAGAGTAAAAGGAAGAACGTTCGGAAGCGATATAGGTGCACTCAAACAAAATGTGATTAGCGTCACCTATAAAGTTGTGAGAGGAAGGGTGTAGGAGACAGTGAGGAGAGGGGACCAGAGAAAAGCGAAATAGGGAAGCAGGAAGCAAACTGTGCCCAAAGCGTAGGCGACAGATTGCAGAGAGAGTTGAACGCCGTATGGAGGGAAAATTGAAAAACCATGGATAAGACGGTAGATTAGGCTGGATAAAGAGATAGAAGGAATCCGGATTTGAGAATGAGGAGGTATACGAATTTAACCATAGTTTCGAATGAGCTGAAGTGGAGAGGAGATTAATATTATGAGATGAAAAGACGCTGAGGAATTCACCGGTAGAAGAGGATGAACGAGCTAGTGTATCGGCCGACTCGTTACCCTCAATTCCAGAGTGGCCAGGAATCCACAGTAGGTCAATTTGGATAGAGTGAGAAAGGAAAATGTTGTGAATAAGAGAGCGTATGAGAAGGATTATGTAATCAACAGAGGAAGAAGGAAAAGAAGAGGAGATGGCTTGAAGGACACTGTGGGAATCCGATATAATAAGGACTTCATGCGAAACTAGGGAAGAAGCAACAAAAAGGACGGCACGCATGATAGCAGTAGACTCGGCATAGAACACTGAACAAAAGGAAGGAAGTCTGAAGGTTTCGAAATAATTTGAGGAAGGACAAAAGAAGGCCGAGCCAACTCCATTGGGTCCTTTGGAACCGTCAGTAAAGATCGCAAAATGATTAGGGAAAAGAGAGCCAACGGTGTTTAAGAATTCTGATTGGACAACATGATGAAGGAGAGGTTTGGTAGGGCAAGTTAGAAATAAACAATTAATAGGATGTAGGTGTGTGGAAAAATTGGAAGAAAAGTATGGCAACTTGTCGTATGAATAAATATAAGGAGAAAACTGAGAGAGTCGGGTGGAAATGAGAGATAGTATTGGCGTTTTGTTGGTGGCAAATCGCCAGTTGCGGTGGATATAAGAATAGGAATTAACAAGGGAAGAAGAAGAAATAGGAAGACGTTTGATTAAAAAGCGGTAACCCAGATAGGACCTTCGAACGAAAAGAGGAGGGATAAGTGATTCGGCATGTAGAGCGGGAATAGGAGTAGACTTTCTAGCTCCCAGACAGAGACGAAGACAAACATTTTGAACACGGTCGAGTTTGGAAAGCAAGGATCTGGAGGAATTTCCATATATAAAACAACAATAATCAAGGATAGAACGAATAAAGGATTTGTAGAACATTAGTAGAATGCATGGATCTCCACCCCAATCAGTATGGGAAAGAGACTTTATCAGGTTGAGCCGTTTGAGGGAAGACAGATAGAGATGGTTGATGTGATTATGGAACGAAAGGCGACTGTCTAGAAAAATACCTAAATATCGGAAAGAGGAAGAAAGAGGGATCGCAACGTTATTGATGACGAGGCTAATTAGGGAGGGGTCAAAAGGACGGAGAGTAAACACAACAACAGAGGATTTAACGGATGAAACTGAAAGATGTATATTTGACAGAGAATTTTCTAATGATGTTAAAGAATTTTGGAGCTGGGAGCTAGCGACCGAAATGTTACGATGAGAGGAGTAGATGAGGATATCATCGGCGTAAAAAAGAGAAGGTGAACTTAGAGAAATGGAAGCAATATTGATAAAATAGATGTTGAACAGTGTTGGACTAAGACAGGAACCTTGCGGCAATCCGCGGAATACTGACCTAATGTAGGTTTTCGAAGGAGTAGAAAGAATAACAGTTCTGCATTTAAAAAGATTACTAATGAGGGAAGAGAAGTGAGCGGGAATATTAAAGGAAAGCATTATCTCAAACAAAGTAGGGAGGTGAACATTGTCGAAGGCCGCAGTGATATCAACAAAAGAAGCAACAAGAAATTCTTTACGGATGAATGCCGCGTAGACGTCTACCAAGAACGAACTGATACAATCCGGGGGGCCGCGACCAGGGCGAAAACCATACATGTTGTTAGGCAGTAAATCGTTACGTTCGAGCCACCAGACAAGACGTCTGTTAATTAAGCTTTCAAAAAGCTTTCTAACGCAAGAAGCAAGAGAAATTGGACGAAGAACTGAAGAATTAAGCTTTGGGATCGGGATGATGATAAAGGTATTCCAAGAGGAAGGAGTGGAGCAGGAACGAAGAAAGGAGTTAAATAAGTTCAAAAGGAACCGAAGAGAGTACTTAGAGAGGTTTTTGAGAATGGGGAAGGAAATTCCATCTTTTCCAGGAGAGGAATTCCCTGAATTACGTAAGGATGTTTCTAATTCTGTAAAAGTAAATGGAGAAACTAAAAAATGTGAGGAGGTGGAAGTGGACGCCACGAAACAGGATTCTTGAAAGTTTGGACCGTAACTGGGAGCTATAGAATTCAAAAAAGGGATTAATTTATCGGGAGAAAGATTTTGATTAGAAGGACGTGGGGAGAGAGAGAGGACTTAAAGGACTTGGCCATACTCCAGATACGAGAAAAAGGATAATTCAAATATTAATTTGAAAACGTATAGTTCTAAATATTTATGTGCGTAAAATTCACGGTTTTATCTAATCAGCAGACTTTTTATTTTTCAATAGTAATAGTGAATATTGTGAATTACGGAGGGTTTTTTGGCGTTATCTAATAATTTAACGTAATTTCACGAAGTGATTATATCGCCTAGCAGTACTGTTTACATTTCGCCTGAAAAAGTCTTTTATGAAATAAGTCAGCCTGTCTCCTCGATAGAAAAATGTAAATTCGTTATTATTATAATAATATATATATATATGTATATATATATATATATTCCTGTGCTGCCTGTATAGAAGCATTTTTCTTCTTTCGTTTCGTTTTGTTTTGTTTTGTTTTGTTTTGTTTTGTTTCTTCTCTTTTAGTTAATCTAGAAAATTTTCGTAAACTTTTATTATTCGGATATTTACTTCATGTTTTTATTATTACTTATTTAATTATTATTATTTTTCATTTGTTTCTTTCACTTTTTTTAAGGTACCAAGAAAATATTTACTATATATGACCTTTCTTTTTTCTTTCTTTCCCCCCTCTCACACCGTATTTTCTTTTTATGCATTTAAAGAAATAGAAACAGTACGAAAATTTGATTTCCCGTTTTATTACTTTATTACAGTTATTATTATTATTATTCGTTACTATTATTATTATTATTATTACTTTTATTAATTTACTATTATTAATTATTATTACTATTATCGAGTAATTTATTAATTAATTAGTAATATTGTATTATTAAGTAATTATTTTTAATTACCGGCCCGTTATTGTATTTGTGAGAATATCTTTTATATTTTGAATTTCGTAAAGATAACGGAATAATAAAAAAAAGAAAAAAGAAAAAGAAGGAACGATGCAAAATACAGTTTTATTTTACTTTCGATTTGGTTATTATGCTTTTTTGTGTGCGTATGCGTATGCACATGTGTATGTATGTATTTTTTACGCCGCGCGTGTATTTAATTTAATTATTACTGTATTCGAACTTGCAAAGTCAATTTTTTGTACGCCCTTATTCTTCGTTGTCCTACTAAGCTTTTGCAGGCCTCCTCTGAAGTCCGATAACAACGCAGTGTGTGTTACACAGAGTAAGAATTTCAAAAACTTGCCGAATACGACGAATCGCCGTTTATTTAGAGAACCCTATGCCATTTTCAAAAATGTTAAGAAAAGTCTAGATCTGCGGATGTACGCAACTTTAGAAATTATGCTATCGGATGCTAAAATTAATGATAAGTTTCTCTGAAGAATGAAAAGTATAAAATTAAAGCATGTCACTTAAAAAATTAAAAACGCCTTACTCTATAAATTTGTACTGAGAAAGAGAAAATAATTTTTTCGAGCCTTTCTTACAAAAATCTACTAACGTATGAAGGCATTGGTGAATATATTTATTTATCTTCTTTGGAGAATCTTTATGAAAGTACTAATTCTATTAATTTTTTTTAATGATACATTTACCGAAGTTTACTGAAAAAAATACGTGAATCATTTTACAGAATACTTTTGTGCATGGGTGATCGTGGTTATATAAAAAGAAATATGTATATATATATATATATATATATAGATAGATAGATAGATATATATAAACTTTAAAACTTTCGTAGTGATTATTCATGGATTGAAATAAATTCACGAATATCGTCTTGGAGTTATATGACCACCGAGTAATAAAAATTTTAACTACCCTAGGACTTACCATACGATACATGTTTTTCTGGACAAACTGACGTTAGAAATTGACTTTGATAGACTTGCTCAATCAAATACGCTGGCCTTCCATCATTAAAACCATTGCAGAGTTTTTCGTTTACCAAGAGACAGGCTAGCATAAAAAAATAAGGCTGGCTATAATTTTAGGAATGTAATAGTGAAGAAGCGGCGCTTCTTTATTCTCTTTTAATGTAACAGAGATGTAGGTTTTTTTTTCTTCTTTTTGTAAATGTAGCTAAAGTTTTGGGTAAAACGTAAGTTATTTTGTACATCATAAGACGACGATTTTTCGTTATATTCACTTTACTGAACATATCAAACCGGCCGGTGTTTAACTACGTTGACGTTGCGGTCCCCTTCTTACCACATTAAGTAATGTAAAATTAAGTTCCTTGAAAATAAATTATTATACACGTGTTACTCTTGCAACGGTGATTGCGCGTAAATTTGTAAGCTTCGTTATTTTTCCGCTATTTCTCTGAACTTTTGCAAACCTCTGTGAGGACATCACGGTCAAGAACCGCTGTATTAAACTATATACCTTTCAATATTCACATTATCTGAAAAACAGAAACAAGGAAAATATCTTACCTTCCGTCGCCTTCTTCCATTGGCAGAGTACAAAGGCAGAACACAGATGTAGCAGAGTTTTTTTTAGTTTTTTTTTTTTCTTTTCTAACGCTCTGCCGAGCTATATTTCGTGGAAAGCCGTATTTGTATTAAATATATGGTACAAGAACGATGTGTGAAAAGAATTCGGTAACTTTTGTTTAATAATTATTCTTTTTGTTACTTCCGGCTGCGAATCAATTTAATTTAAATGTATGTAATTACAGCGATTGGGATTTTGACAGTAAAATCTGCATCACTTATTTTTACAAACACTTTTTACCCTTTTAATTTTGCTGCGCAAAGTTCCGAAGTGTACGCTGTGTTAATGATGGAGTTGGTTAGGGCGGAACGAAGAACTGTGATTGCGGCATTTCTGGGAACGAGTTGGTGGTGACACGGTCAGCAACAATTAATGGTCACTTTTATTTTCCACTCAGAAATTTTATTGGCTCTGTCATCGTTCCCGTCGTGATTCCTGAGCCGATTTTCGTTCTTTTCCCCCTTCTTTTTCCCTTGTTTCAACCTCTTTCCTACCATTAGTCATTCATTTATTTCCTTCAAAGTTCACTTTCGGTCAGTCACAGTTTGCTTCTAGCTTCTCTTTTTCATTTCTCTCTCGTTCTCAGTCGCCATTCCATCGACCCTCCCCATAACTCAATTATACTTGTAAGGCGAATCCCCTCTTATATAAATGTCCTCTATTTACCCTCTTCTTTTGAATCTTGGCCTCTTTACTTCTTACAGTTTCCACGCACGCCATCCACGCACTCTTTTCTCCCACTGTAATTCCTTTGTTAGCCTGCTTTACTTCCTAAATGTCTCATCTTTTCCTAATAAAACAATTCTACGCGTTTGGTAAGCTCTACTGTTAACATGACCCCTGTTCCGAAAGAGAATAAAAAATGGACGATGAGGCGCATTATTGGTGAATAACAATAAAACCTCCATGTAACGATGACCAGTTTATTACATGGAGCAAATGAAGCTCATTTTATAACGCGGTCTGCATGGTAACAATTTTCTGTTAAATATTTCATTTTTTTTTCTTTTCAGTTAATATTTATAAAAAAATTTGCAGCCAAAGGCAACAATATAAACATAATTGGTAATTCTATAATGGAAGACGAAACGGACCTGCAGATCAAGCTATCGTTTCCTCACCAAACGTCTTCCACTCACGTCCTGTACTCTTATTGATTCCTATCTTTCAATTTATAAGAACTGGCGTTTTACGCCTAGGAAAATCCCTGTCTTATCATTTTCCTTCGCCTTAGTTCCTTTTGGCCTTACACAATCTCAGGTAATAATCTTCCTGCTTTTTCTTTTAACTTTGCCGATCTCTACCATTCTCCCAATGTTTTTTTTGTACCTTTACTTTCCAATTCCCTTTCTCAAGCAATAATTCAACAGGAATTCCACAGCATTATCAATTTCCATCGCATGTAACCCCATCTTCACGGATAGCTCCAGGGGACCACCACATAGTGTTGGAGCTTCTTTTATCCTTCCGGATTTCAATTTCTCCGAATCATTTCGTCTTCCTTCTTTCTGTTCCACCTTTATAAACGAATTAATGACTAGCCTACGCTCTATTGTCTCCATTTCTTCCAGTCGTCGGTTTTCTAATTATTTGATTATTTCAGACTCCATGAGTGTTCTTCAAGCGATCAGCTTTTTCCTGATCACTCTTTCGATTTCATCATTCTTCGCATACGCTGTCTTGTCCATTTTCTTTCTTCTCACTACTCCATCTGTATTGATTTGCTGCGAGTTCCCAGCTGTATGGGCATTAAGGGTAATGAAATGAATGATTTTTTGGCTCTAATTGCTGATTCTTCTCGTTCCTTTTCTTAAGAAAAACTCCATCCTATAATTTGAATTCCCTATGTACTAAATTTCATCTCAAACTTTGGTCAGATATTTACCCTTCCTCCTTTCGTAACGATCAATCCTTTTATCTGTCTGTACAACCTAGTCTTCCTTCTAATACCCCTGGTGTTCTTTAAGTTACTTTAACTTCCTTGTACTGTTGTTATTTCTATGGTTCGCTTGCGTTTTGGCCACTCTGCCCTTCCTTTTTCTCGTTTTCGCTTTTCTCTTGTCACCTCTCCAAATTGTCTTCTCCACCTAAATGAAACGGCGATTTGAGACGCCAATCTGATATTTTTTGAATGTGCATTATTTTCTGTTGAACGTTGTATCCTATATTCTTGTCTGCTGAAACTCAAGCTCTCCGTTCCTTATTGTGCATCTTATATTTTGTCCTTCTCCTCGCCATCCATTATTTCATCCATTAGTAGTAGTTCCTTTATATTGTCCATATCTGACCGTATCAAAATTTAACTGACGGCTCTTTTATTTCTCGTTGTTTCTGGGTGTAGATCCTTAGCTGACGTGCCCAAACGAGGGATCTAAAAAAAAAAAAAAAAAAGAAAAAAAGAAGACCTATAGCCAAACAGGCTGAGTGCCTTGTTTAGTTAAGTATTTTGCCCTTCTTAAAAATTTTAAAAATACCCTATTAAAAATGGATTTAGGCGCGATTAATTTTTTTTTTTTTTTTAAAGTTTGACAATGTGAACATTATGCAAAGAAGTAGGAAAGGAAGGGAAAATTAGATTTTTATGCGATTAAGAAATAGATAAAAAGGATACATGAATCAGTATAAGATATAGTGAAGGAATATTAATGAAGGGTACAGTACAAGGAATATGTCTATTAGTCAGCCTAGAAAAGTAGATGACATTAGTTAAGATGCCATTAGCGAGAGGTAAGATCTCTTTTTTCAGTGTTAACAGATGAGAATACAAATCGTTTTTGCTATAGCGATCATTAAGTAGTGACGCGTTAAAGGAAACTGCCATAATTAAACGAACAAAGCGAAACAAAGTATGGCAGCGATGAGAGAGATGTCAACAATTATTGAATAGTCTACAGCACTAAGGAATTGTATTGTCGTTCGTTCGTTTGATAATCGAATAAAGGGAATCAATAATAAAGTATATTCAGCAAAGATCAGAAAGTAGTTGTCAATTTCAGTTCAAAAATGCGTACAGTTTACACTTGCATTCGGTATAAAAATCTAGGTCACTAATTGCACGGAGAAATGCAAATAAGTTTGTATTTCAGCTTTCAAATCTTCGTCCAGTTTTTTTTATTTTTAATTGCTACGAATAGCCAAGAAAAAAATATTATTACTTTGATTCTAAAGTTGAAGCTTTGATATGAACCCCTTTATATAATCACAGTTACCTATTACAGTACCATTTCCGCCCTGAAGGTTCAAGTTTAGCTGATTCAAGGCATGAAACTTATATCAGTCAAATAGGCCAACCTCCATTGAAATTGTTCATTGCTGAACATATGCAAAAAATCTTTTTTTTCTTTGAACTCAAGAAAGAGGTTGGCCTCTTCTTTCAATTCATAAAGACAAGCCAATATGTTGCCCTTAGACAACCAGCGTACTTCTGTGTGCAAGATCCTCGCAAAGTAAACTAAATAATCGACTGTTCAAAGCGCCGCTCTTAACGTAGTTTACGATCTTTATAGCTGAGTCCAAAATCTGGCGTAATTTCTGTGGAAATATTTTGGAAGCCAAAGTTTGCGGATGAATAACACAATTATTACACACTATCGCAGAATTCTTTTCCTTGAGTTTTTAAGCTAAGCTCGATCGTACACCTATCATTGCAGCGGCGTCATCTGAGCAAAGTCTAATGAGTTTATTTCTACAAATCATTTTTTTCGATGAAATCAGACATTAAATTAAATATATTTTCAGATTTAGCGCCTGCTGTCAAAGGTTGGGAGTACAAAATCCCTTCTTCAATGTGATCTCCACTGACGTAACGAACGTAAACTATTAACTGTGCATAATTAACGATGTCGGTGAATTCATCACACTTAATTGCAAAAAATGCCGATAATTTTACTTTGTTAATTATTTGTGACTTTATGTATACTGCAATATCATCGATTCGACATTTGATTGTGTTATTCGAAAGAGAAATCGATTTAATTTTTTGCTCGGATTCTTCTCTTAAAATTATTTGTGTGGCTTTCAGGGCACACATGGTTTGATTAATTGTTCCTTGATAGTGTGTGGTTTCTTTTGCTTTGCTATTAAATAAGCTATTACAAATGAAGTTTTGAGATGCTGCGATACAGCTGCGCGATAATTTCCCCATTTTTTCCAATTTCATGCGCTTGAACGATTCTGCTTTAGAAGAAAAAAATTCTTTCGACTTCTAAACTAGAGTAGAATGTTGCTGCTTCAAATGACTTGCAATTTCCACATCCACTGTACTTGCCTGATGTGGCACCTTCAGATTTTCACGCTTATCCTCATTTTAAACGCGATCGGGATGGAAAACGTTTCATAACAGACGAGGAGGTCATGGAGTCAGTAAAAAAAATTTTTCGCTAAAAGCACCGCCAATTTTACCACATCGATAAACTCTTGACCCAGTATGATAAATGTCTAATGTTTTCAGAAATGATGTCTAAAAATAAAGTATTCCTTCTACTTTCCTTAGTATTTTTTTCATAATTTTTGGATACGTGGAAGGTCATTTACGAAGGTATGTTACGTTATTTACTGAACGCCCATCGAACGATATTTAATTTACGCGTTAAATTAATTTTTCTTTCGAAAATGCAAACGTACTCCGCCCCCTTGACATCTTTCTACGCCGCCTAGGGAGACGCGCTCTCGTAGTTGGGAACTCCTGCATTAGAATATACTGTGTAATAGTAAATTATTAAACATTATTTAAGTATGGGAAAAGCTGATCAGACATTTTGTGCAAAGATTACTAACTTTAACAATGATACAATTATACAAAATAACAGATAAAAATAAATATTTTGTTACCATGAATCTTGAAAATTTAAATTGTTTTTAATAACTTGTAGAAGATATATTGTTTTTCTTTAAAATTTCATACGAGTTAAAAAAAAATGAAACAAATGTAAGAACTCGCTAAGAATTTTTGGATTTTGTTCAGATTCCACACAAATCATTTAATTAAAAGTAATATTTTCTTTTTGATGTTCGATTATATCCCAAATATACAATCATTAACCCAGAAATCTTAATTAAGATTTAAAAACTTACACTAACTGAAGGGAAATACTTCGGTTTTTTAGTTTAAAATATAAATAATTTGACATTTGAAAAAGTTTTTTTTTGTAATAATTCATAAAAACAATAGCCGTACTTTCATTTATATTTAAAGGGAACAAAATATTAAATTAATTATGTAAAAATAAAAATGAAAATTTTTATAAAAAAATGTTTTCAACAAAGTATTGTTTATTTAATATCGTAGTTCCGTCTATTTTTTCATAACATTTAATCTACAAGCAATATTGCTGCCGAATTTTTGTTCAGTAATTGACATTTTCCACCAACAGATGGCGATCCGTTTCTATTCTACTATGGTTCATTTACCGACCTTCGAAAATGGTAAAATTGTACATCATTATATATAGTTTCCTTATTGTTGGTAAGTGTATGATTACGATTATGATTAAATAAAACCGTACATCTTATTTCAATTATAACGTAAAAACCTATTATTGTTCATTTAACATAACAGAGATAAAACAACAAATGATTAATGGTAACCGATTGGCGCGAGAGATATCTGTGTAGCTTTTTAAACTGAAATGGTTATTTAGAGCTTCCTATTGTTCTTTATTTTCTGTTTAGTTGGTTTAGTATCGATAATGATTTTTTTTTGATTCACAAATATTATGCCGAAAAGATTCAATCCGTTTAGTGTTAAAGTAGATAATAAAAAGAAACGTTTTGTAATGCCAAAGAAATTTTCTAGGTTAGTTTATTATTATATTTGTAATTTTGAAAATATACGAAAAAATAAATCTTACATAATAATTAAAATAGTATGTATAGAAATTTTTACCGTTTCTTACTTTGCCACGGCATGTTGGTATTTTTGTTAAATTGCTTTTCTTTTAAATAAATTGCGATTAAATTAATTACTGGTTTTCTATAAATCCGTAGATTAAAATTATCACGATATTCTTGTAGTAATTTCAAAATTGAAATCAAGAGAAAAATCGTTTTTACTAATATGGTTAGTAAATGTTTAATGCATATTTCAGTTAATTGAGTGTTCGAATTTTAAGTTTTGTACATTTTATTACGATTTTTGTTGTTTCCGTCGGTTAGTACTGCTTAAAGTTTAACAATCGTATGCAAAATTTAACGATTATTGTACAAAAGTGAAAAATTGTCGATATTTACTATGATTATTGAAAAGGAACTTTTATTAGTTTCAAATAGTTGATAGCAGTTTAAATATCTTTCTAATGATGTTTCAGAGCTAATCACTCGGTAGAATACTTAATTATTATTATTGATCTTTAGATTTATAAAAAATTTGTTAATTTTAGTGAGTTTTATTATTGTTATATTATTTAAATGAAAATAGTACAATGAGAAATATATATCTTTTTTTTACTTGCTCACGAACAAAGAATTCGGATCGGATTACTAACAAAAATAAAAAAGAAATAAAGTTTAACAAAAATACTGTCTTTCTTACTATTTCTAAACTACCATTTTAGCTAGAATTTTATAATTTCGTTTTAATTTTCACCTAAAAATAAAACAAAATTTAAATTAAATTGTAATAATTGTGTATTTTTAAGACATTTTTAAATTTCTATAAAGGTCGCTATTTGATTTTCTTCATGAAAAAAGGGGTATTTATGAAATCTACTGCTTACCGTAGAAGATTTTAAGTAATTATATAATTCCCCCCTCCCAATGTCCTTTTGGATACGCCCCTGATGTATATAT
The DNA here is from genome assembly GCA_039619475.1 of Icerya purchasi. Taxonomy (NCBI): domain Eukaryota; kingdom Metazoa; phylum Arthropoda; class Insecta; order Hemiptera; family Monophlebidae; genus Icerya; species Icerya purchasi. The sequence goes on along the minus strand of CM077115.1, from coordinate 517,804,218 downwards.
ATATATATTATCGCTTTAATTTGCAGTTTTCTTATGCGCAGTTTTTAATTTCTTAACCGTTTTTAGATATTACTTTTTCATTATATGAAATAATTAAAAAAGTTTTCTAATACATTAGTAATTAACTGTAGTTTGAATAAATTAAATTATTTTAATTCATAGATTTTTGAAGGTTTTGCCAGATCCTGTTGTAGAAGACGAAATCAGTGAAGAAGATTGTGAAGAGTAAGTACACTATTCGGATGTAATTAAATAATTTATTTAAACTAAAAGAAAAGTGTACCGAAATTTTAAAAATTATACGATTATAAACAAAAAATTTGTTTCGTTTGGTTATCCGGTACAGTGATATTTCGAAGAAATTTCCTTCACTCAAATTAAAAATTAATGCGTTGCTTATCAACATTTCTAACGCACGAAAAAAAGAATAAAAACAAGTTCAGTCAAGCATGAGGTTTCATGCGCTGAGGATTCGGTATGAAAGTTAACAATAACTATAATTATTTAGTATGTAAGAAAATTTGTTTGAATATACTTCTATTTTTATTTTACTATTTTAATTTAATATCTTAATAAATTTCAGAGATCTTTTCTAATAATAATTTAAAACAGTAAAGCAAAATACTAATTTGAATCGAAGACTTAGACTAATTTGAAGTGCAATGTAATGGTTATGAAGATAAATCAATTAAATCCTTTTTTTATGTATTTAATTTTTATTTATTTTTTTAAATTATTGGTTTAGATTTAATATTAAGGATTTATGATTTTTTAAAATGTGTAATTTTGTGAATCCCTACACCTATCTTTATTGGATAGCCGATTGTTAAAGACATTTAATAAATATATAAACGAAAACACACAAAAAATATTAATTAGAAATAATATTAATGCTACGTATCACTCTGCTGCGACTGCTAGAATGCTGGTACTCCCTGCTGGCAGGTTGGTGTACGTTGGTAATTGCGTCCTGGATTCTCGGTGAATGGGAGGGAGAGACAGTAATCGAAATTATAGTTTACGATTTTTGTAAATGTCACTAATTTGAAAACCGAATTTCGAGGTGATCTGGTTACTTTGTTATCAAACTTCTTTCGGTTGCAAGACGAACTGGTTACTTTACTAAAAAAGGTCGATATAGTTGCGCGATGTGACAAAGACTGTCGTTCTACTGAGATGATTTTTTAACAATTCGGTTCTTTCTTTTGACTCTCTCAATACGTTAGACCATTATTAAATATATTTTTTTTTATTTATTTACTAGCATAGGGCGTTAAATTGTTTAACAAATCGAAATACTATTCGCATCTGTTTTTCATCAGGCGGACGTAGCACCTAAACAATGATGCGCTGAGTCCGTTCGTTTCATTACAGTTCATAGCAACACTAACACAAGTCGTAATGAAAATAACCAAACCGAAACCTGCGATCCCGTTCTATTTCTTATAGCCCTGGTACTAACACTACTAACGCAAATTATAACAATCCGAACCAAATTCTAAAAGTCGCTGCAGTCTCGTATTCCGATAAAGATGAAAGGAAAATAACACCGATTAACAAACCCGTTTGTTCCATGCATTCAAGAAACCCACTTTTAACAAAACCAACATTTAAAACTAAAAAACTATAAGATCTCGAATCAAATCCGGTGCTTGCTAGTCGTGCGCATGGGGAAATAATATTAGCCGTTCGTGCGGATATTAACTTTCAACAGATAATGTTACCGTCCGATATTCAACCAGTAACAGTCGAAATTCGTACGCCAGTTCCACGGGTGTCTCTAAACATAATTCCGAACCGTATTTAGAAACTTTTAAAGTTGCCAAAAAATTAAAACAGTTCCTCCTCTCTAGCGGCGCGAGTATTACAGTTAAAAATTTTGAACAGCGTTAAACATATGCGCTTCGACATATATTTCTCAAGTTTGGAACATCAAGGGTTGAAAGTTTCGTTAAGGAAATAACTTATGGTTTCGTACTCGACAAATAACGATCTCTCCATCGATCATGACCGAAAAAAAAATATTATTTTTGAAACTTTTGAGCTTTCGGCGCTTAAGGTTCCGAATTTTAAGATGGAAACCTAGATGTTCCAAAGTAAATAAATAAACAGGGACTTATATTTTTTTAACCTTGTTCAAAATCTTGAACTACAATATATAAATTACAAGCGGGGCTACACGTCATTTTTCAGAATTTTATGAATTTTTAGTAAATTTCAAACAGTTTCGTTAAAAAAATGAAATACGGGTCTGTTCCCAAAAAATAGCGCTCTTTCCAATAATAATACACTTGACAAAAATTTTTTTTTTACAAAATTTTGAGCTTTCAGAGCCCCAAGACACTAATTTTAAAGTTGGAAACTTAGATGTTCTAAACCAGAGAAATATACATGGATGCCCATATTTCCTACTTTCCTCAAAATGTAATACTCGCGTCACAAATCAACTCTCGCACTTTTTCGAACTTTCCGGCAAACTTTGAAAGTTCCATTTAGAAAATGAAATACGGTTTTTTCCCGACAGATAGCGATCCTTCCAACAGTATATAACATGCCTTAGAAGAAAAAAAAATTTTCTACAAAATTTCGAACTTTCGGCGCCTTAAGGGTCAAATTTTAAAACTGGAAATCCAGATGTTATAAACTAGAGCAATATAAGGGGATGCGCACGTTTTTAACCGCGTTCAAAATTTTTAGTTGTAATATTCGGTAAGCTAGAAAAAAGGCACATAATTTTTTTTGTTTTTTTGAACTTTTCGGAACTTTGAAAGTTTTGTTAAGAAAATGAAATACGGTTCCGTTCCCGATAAATAGCGATCTTTCTAATAATATATTATAAGCTCGGGCAAAAAAATATATTTTTTAAAAATTTTGAGCTTTCGGCGCCCTAAGGGTTTTATTTTACACCTAGAAACCTGGATGATCAAAACTAGAGAAATATACGTAAAGTTGCATATTTTCTACCTTGTTCCAAATTTATAGCTATAATACTCGTGTCGTAAAGAGGGGGCTACAAATTAGAGCTCGCGCTTTTTTGAACTTTCCCGCACTTTTAAAATTTTGTTAAGAAAATAAATTACGGTTTCGTTCCCGACGAATAGCGATCTTTCTAATAATATATCACAAACCCCAGAAAAAAAATATTTTTTTTCAAAATTTTGAGCTTTCGGTGCCCCGAGGGTCTAATTTTAGAACTGGAAACCTGGATGTTTCGAACTAGAGAAATATACGTAGAAGCGCATATTTTTAACCGTGTGCAGAATTTTTAGCTGTAATATTTGCTTCGCTAGGGGGCTAACACATCATTTTTCGTGCTTTTTTGAACTTTTCGGCAACTTTGAAAGTTTTGTTAAGAAAATGAAATACGTTTTCGTTCCCGATAAATAGCGATATTTCTAATGATATATCACAAACTCCAGAAAAAAAATATTTTTTTTCAAAATTTTGAATTTTTGGTGCCCCGCAGGTATCATTCTAAAGTTGGGGAGCCGGTTGTTTTAAATCAGAAAAATATACGTAGAGTCTAGTATTTTCTACCATGTTGCAAATTTATAGCTATAATACTCGCGTCGCAAGGAGGGGGCCGCAAATTGGAGGTCACGCTTTTTTGAACTTTACGTCAACTTTGAAAGTTTTGTTAAGAAAAATAAATACAGTTTCGTTCCCGACATATAGAGATCTTTCTAATGATATATTACAAGCCCAAGAAAAAAAATATTTTTTCCAAAATCTTGAGCTTTAAGCGCCCCGAGGGTCCAATTTTAAAGCTGGAAACTCGGATGTTCCAAACTAGAGAAATATACGTGTAAGCGCTTATTTTTAACCGCGTTCAAAATTTTTATCGGTAACATTCGCGAAGCTAGGGGGGGCGACACGTCATTTTTCGCGCCTTTTTGAACTTTTCGACAACTTTGAATTTTTTGGTAAAGAAAATGATATAAGGTTTTGTTCCTGATAAATAGCGATCTTTCAAATAATATATTAATTGCCCGGAAAAAAAAATATTTTTTTACAAAATTTTGAGCTTTCGAAGCTCAGGAAATTTATTTTTAAAGCTGGAGGTCTGGATATTCCAAATTACGGAAATATACATGGAAGCACATATTTTTAACTATGTTTACAATTTTTTACTTTTATATTCGCAGCGCTAGGGAACACACAATTTTTTTCGACTTTTTGAACTTTACAGCAACTTTTAAAGTTTGGTTAAGAAAATGAAATTCGGTTTCGTTCCAGACTAACAGAGAACTTTCTAATGATATATCACAAGCCTGAAAAGAAAAATATTTTTTTCCAAAATCTCGAGCTTTCGGTGCCCCGAGGGTCCGATTTTAAAGCTGGAAATTCGAATGTTCCGAACTAGAGAAATATACGTGGAAACGCATATTTTTAACCGTTTTCAAAATTTTTATCGGTAATATTCGCGGCGCTAGGGGGGGGGGACACGTCATTTTTCGCGCTTTTTTGAACTTTACGGCAACTTTGAAAGTTTCGTTAAGGAAATTAAATACGGTTTCGTTCCCGACAAATAGCAATCTTTCCATCGATATATCGCATGCCCGTAAAAAAAAATATTTTTTTTCCAAATTTCGAGCTTTCGTTGCCCTGGGGTCCAGTTTTAAAGTTGGAAATCCGGATGTTTCAAACTAGAGAAATATACGGGGATGCGCGTATTTTTAGCCGCGTTCAAAATTTTTAACTACAATACTCGCGGCGCTAGGTGGGGGGGACACGTCATTTTTTGCGGTTTTTTGAACTTTTGGGCAACTTTACATAACTTTTGTACCGTAATTTTTTGATTTTATGAAAGTACTCCTGCATTGTAGTTTATATTTTGAATTTCAGCGTTATAAGTTTATCTAGTGACGAGTTATGATTTTGAGGTCGTTTTATGTACCATATTATATATTCTTGACGGTTTTTTGGGTTTTTTGCCGCCCAGGGTAATCGGTCATCTTCAAGTTATAGATCGTTTTAAAGAGAATTTTAATTGTAATTTATGTTCCAAATTTGAAGTTTATAAGTCAAGCCGTTCGTGAATTATTGATTTTTATTTGATATTTTTGTCATTTGTGTACCATCTTATAAGGATTCCGTACATTATATGTATACGGAATCCTAAAAAAGCAGATTACAATTGCCCTAGATAACAAAATGTGTATTAAAAGATGGTAGTTTAATTTAATTCATTAACAGGCCTGATCTGGCATTCCACAGGGTAGTGTCTCAGGACCTGCTATGTATTTATTGTATACAGCTGACATCCCAACAACAGCCGAGACGATGACTGCTACGGTTGCAGATGACACAGCCATCTTTTCAGTTGGCGACTCACCAGAATTGGCTACGACTAACTTACAATATGCAGTAGAAAAAATTAGCAAATGGACATATAATTGAAAAATCAAGATTAATCAAGAAAAATTGGTACACGTTATGTTTACACTTCGTAAATTTAGAGCCTGTCCTATATACCTTGATCGCTTTCTTATTCCGAGATAGGACTTCGTTTATTACTTCGATATGCATTTAGATTCAAGATTGAATTGGAAGAGGCATGTCAATATGGAAAAAAAACAAATAAATTAAGACGGTTGATTGAGCGTTATTCCAAGCTCAGTCTGCCTAATAAACGTGCAATTTATTGTCAAATCATCAGACTGATATCGATTTATGATATTTAACTCTGGAGCTGTACAAAAAAATTCAATCGGTTAATTATTCAGTGTACTCAAAACAATTGTCTCCGAAGCATCACTATATCTTTCTGGTATCAACGTAACAAAAATCTACATTCGGATTTAAAGATTCCATGGATCGTTGAAGTTATACGCTATGATGTAGAAGCGCACGAATACTTCACAACCATCCGAATCTAGAGATCTTAGAATTGCTACTTCTTGATGATGACTTATGGCGCTTTAAGCGCATGAAGCCTTATGAGCTAGTCAACTAATTTATTATTCTATATGTGTATATTATTATTGCGTTGAACGGTTATGTTTTATTTACTCCGTATTACACACATTGAACAAACTTTTTAGTTAAAGCGTTAATAGTTAATATTATAATATTCTAAAAGTATGTTTTTGGATAGAAAACATCTTCAGCGGTTCGTAAGATATTCTATTTGAATAATTTCAAATTGTAAAGTAGGTCCCGCGTTCATATTTATTGCACATTGAAGATAGAACAGATTTTATTCTCTGAGAATGCCTGTCATAGCGGCTGGCGGTGATTATGCAGCATGTTCAATCTGTTTTGCACAACTACACTTAGTCTATCCGCTAAAACATGGCGACAGATGGGCAACCCGAAAAGAACGGAATGCCAATGTGTCCTATGCCGAACTGACAAGAAGAATGATGGGAAAATGCAATTACGAATCGTAAATATTTTAGAATCGCAATTTATTTTTACATTGTTTTAAAAATTTATTTTTAAAGTTAATCTCTTTGCATTGCGACAGAAAAATGGCCTTCTTGTCATGACGCTTATTTTTCAACCAGTTTACTCTTAAAAGAAAGTATTGTAGCATTAATTTTCAAAATTATTTGTTTTTACTAAGAAGGAAAGACATGCCCAAATTAAAGGCGGGACAATGCCTGCATGCATCTTGAACACTATTTCATTACAATAGTAATGTGTAAAATGTGGGGAAGTGTCAAATGTGAATGATGCATACGTTAATTTTTTTTTTCTTTATTATTATCCACCTTTGTTTATGTAATTGTTATATTTTTATTTAGTCGACTATACAATTTTTGTATTTATAATAGATACTAAAAGTATTAAAAGAGATCAACCTTTGTTTCCTAATAACTTGTAATTAACATGTATAGACTATGAGAAAGCATTCGATACTATTTCAACACAGGGCGTCCTTAAAGCGTTGAGAACAGCCGGAGTAAATAATGAATACGTTTCAATTATACGGCATTTATATAAGAACGCAATGGCCGCCATACAGGTTGGTCCAGTGGAAATAGAAATTAACCTATACGGGGGCATTAGGCAAGGAGACTCGATGTCATCAAAACTATTCATTGCGGCCTTGCAATCGGTATTTGAGAAATTAAACCGGAACAGTAAGGGGTTAACAATTGGACAAACATATCTCAGCCACCTCAGATATGCGGATGACACAGTGCTTCTTAGCGAAGACATCTAAAAGAAATGGTACATGAATTTAATGAAAGAAGCAAGGAAACAGGTCTGAAAATCAACATGGCGAAAACTGTCTTACCACGAAATGAGATCCCACAAAATAGTAATATTACGATAGACCAGATGACAGTGCAGAAGTGCCCTCATTTAATTATTAAGGACAGATTATAAAAGGTGACAACAGATTACAAGAGAAAATAACAAGAAGAATACAAATTGCTGCCCTAGCATGTGGTAAATTAAGGAGCAACTTACAAAATAAAAAGATTCCTATAAGTCTTAAAAGAAAAAATTTAATCAATGTGCACTGCCAGCGATGACTTATGTATGCGAAACATGCAACACCACAGCAGCAATGGAAGAAAGAATAAGAGTGGCGCAGGGAAGGGTTGAAAGAAAAATAATTGGCATAACTCAAAAGGATAAAAAGTAAAATAAATGGATCAGGGAAACTACAGGAATAACAGATGTAGTAGAAACGATAAAAGAATCAAAATGGAGATGGGCTAGTCATCTCGCAGAACATCCAGCACTCCTTGCAAATACGGGGACAGTGTAGGTGCCAAACGGAACACATAAAATAGGCAAACCGTTAACACGTTGGGGGAACGACATAAATAAATTTCAAATATAGTGCCACGTCAAAGCTATGCTAATTCTGTAATTATCATATTATTTTTATTTATTTATTTTTTTTTTACTTTTTTATTGGGCTTGTATTTTTAATTAAATCCATTCTTTTATAATTTTCATGCGCTATAGGGTTTTTTCATTTTTTATTTTTGAAATTAACCGTTCTACCATAAATTTAGACTAAATCACAATAAGTTATTCATTCAATTGATTTCGTAAAACACTATTTTAAATTTTCATGCCATTGCAGAAAATCAAACCGGTCTGTGAGATCACTTCCAACTTTAAACGGGAAAAAATGTTTGCAACTCGCGTACGCGTCACACACTCAATTTAGACAAAATCCCATCGATAAAAAATGATTTTATTTCCGGTATGATGTTTCATGGAAGTGCACATATGTAGTTCTGTTTTGTTTCATATGTCACCAACATATCCGATGTTTTTCTTTATTTGTTTTAGTACTCTTTTTAACGTATGTTTAATGAAGTTAAGATTACATAAATACACAAGTATTTTAACAACCTAACACACTTAGAATCATCGCTATTATGTTCTAATTTATGGACTTTATTTAATACATTTCAAAGGAAATCCGTTTTAATTAAAAATGAGTGTTACTTTTATAATTTGTGCCTGATAAAAAAAAATGTATAGTTTTACAATTATTACACGGTTTATGTATAAAAGTAAGTACATTCATATAATTTTTCAACTTGTTTTTTGGATTAGAAAAACATTATGTCAAACTTTTAATTGTGTAAAAACATTTTATTTGTGTATTGTTTCAGCGAGGAGTCATCTTTTTTTATACAACAAACCGATACTCCGCCTAGATCAGATCAACGTCATTCTAAAATGAGACAGTCGAATTTTAAAATGTCGCCAGGTGATAGTAGTTCAAATAATTTATCATCGCCGAAAGTGTTATTTGATTTATATAACGGAGCAGAAAAAGCTATTGCATCTTTTCGCGAGGCTAAAAAGCAAAATTCACCAATTTTAGGTGATTCATCAACTAATGTTTCCATTACAGATTTGTCTAGCGATTTAAGCGTTTCTACGGTTAGCAAATTAAAACAGCAATAAAACGTAAGATTAACTACCTTTTTTTTTCTTTTTCTTTTTTTTTAAGTAAATTATTTATTTTGTTAAAATTTAAATTATAGAGGAGATTTATTGTTATATATTTTTTTTAAATTTTTTACTATGTGTGTAATATAAAAACTATACTTCAAACTTATTTCAAAGTGTTATAGTATAAATTAGAAACTTAATGTGTAGAAGAAATACTAAAGCTCAGGTGTCCAAAACCGAAAAGTATGTTTATTATGTCCCAGTCGAAAATGGACTCTTTCTAGAAAGATCCTACAGTTTAGATTTTAAAGCCTATAATTTTAGAAAAGAAATTAACTGCGTTTAAATATTAAAAAAAATAATAATAATAAAAACAACAGAATGTACATAGTTTAAAATATAGTTTAAAAAAATTCCGACTTCGAGATTTATTTTAAAAATATAATGAAATCGCACTAAAAAGTAAAAAATAATTATACTAAATAAAAGATAATATATTTTACAGTAAAATATACACTAAACGGATATTATATTCACTTGTAACGGTTTTTATCGCCTCCATTGGTTTCTATCAACTTATATACAAGTTAATCGTTATTCCATTTATACGTTTGAATTTTTCGATATCTGAAAGCGAAATTGGTAATTAAATGTAACCAACATCGCAGGCATTCTGCAAAATTTTATACTGCCATAAACTAAATGAATTTTTCGTGAACTCTGCTGATACGGCGAACATGGAATTATTTTTGATTTTTTCAGGATAATTCAGACCTTTGATACATACGGTGGCTCGCCGGTTAATTATTTCCTTCGGTAATTCTGAATTGTTGGACTGTGGTGGTGGTTACGGAATTTGTTTTAATGCAGCTGTTTGCAAATACTATGAATATTTTGAATATCCTGTGAAATTGGTGATTTTTGCGACGTGTCACGTATGAAAGAATATAAGGCGGATTGCGCGCATAAATGCGTAGAAAAGTCAGCACAGTCTCCGGTCACGTATTAAAATTTTACAAAACGAAATTTTTAGCTGAAGTTGATAGATTCAAAAACAGACAAGTTAGGGAAGCCATTGAAATCATAATTAATAATAATTTTAATAGTGAATAGTGAAAAAACATTCCCATTCCGGATCTTGGTACGACATTTACTTTTCCCCTTTTCAAGTAATTGCTTATTTTACTTTTCCGTTCAACCTGTTCTTTCTTTCAATTTATGATTCCTTCTCTTTTCTTCACTTCACTACTCTGTTGTTGTCTTCATTATTCGGCTGGATTTTAATTATATTTATTATCTTCCTCCCGTTTCCGCCTTTCGTTAGCTTCCGCGCAATATTGACCTGCTGGATTAAACGATGCAGTTACGCTATGCTAATCATGTATTCTTTGAGTATTTTCTTTCTATGGAACATTCTGCTCTATATTCCAATTTACTCGGAGTCGGGCTTCCTGCTCCTTATTGCGCTTTTTATATCCCGTTTCTTCCTTTCACACGTAATAATCCTGCCATATGTTCCTTCTTATTAACTACATCCAATCAAATTAAAATATAACTGACTCTTTTCTTTTCTAATTGTTTCTAAGTAAACACCCCTAATTAAGGAGTCAAAAAAAAAAGAAAAAAATAACGTAAATTAAAAGTTAACACCAAATTATACCATAGGTAATATTTCATAAAAGAATGTTCCTTTTATAAATACAACTTATTTTCGGTTCAAGTAATTATTATTAAAAAAATTATTGAACGATGGAATGCTTATCTGAATTATTAAATAGATTTATGTATATTGGTTAACTCTGTTCTGAATTAACGAATTTTATTTTATTATGAATTCTAGCCAAGCTAAAATTTACGTTAGGATGAAATAGGCAACTACATCAACTGTCACATTTCTTTGAATACGCTTAAACGATAGAATACCATAGTGATATTAAGTGACAGCCTATAGTCTATAGTTTGAAGATATTTTTAGCATTGTTCCAATTCAGACTAATTCCTATTCATTTAATGTTTTTGTTATGACCTGCATATAATATGTTGTTGTGAACTCCGTGTTGTTGACGGTAATAATTCAGTCCTTAATGACTAATACAGGTTCAGAACGGTAAATTCATTAATTTCAAAATCTTCCCGATAAGTGTTATTCCGATAGTAAATGTCTTGCCAACTATTCATTGAGTTCTACTTATAAATAGTAATGAAATAAATAATACTATTCTAAAAACCACCACAGATGCTGTCGTAGTGTTCTCCATGAATAAATATTTTCCAAATAGAATATTTGTAATAAACGGAGAAATATGTAATGATTTAAAATACTAGAAAGAAAATTATCATTTAAAAACTGAAAAATTATGATTAGATCCGATCGACTGTAAAAACGCTTTTACATAGATACTTTTTGGCAAAAATCTGTTCTGTGAGACGAGACAACAGGAACTAACTACATGGAGCTATGACGGCGGCTCTTAATTAAAATTGTACATGAATTTTATCGAATCTGTGTAAACCCGAAAAGTCGCACTCAAGTTGAATCGGCATTTTTTTTTTTTTTTTTTAGAAATAAGTTGTGGGCCTTACAGGGCGAATATGCCCGTGGTGTTAGTGCCCTGCACTCTTATCAGCATTTATTACAAAAGATACCAATTACAAAAATGTCAACTATCTTCACTTATTCCCTAAATAACAATACTTATAAACCTAGCATTATATTTAAGTAAGAGTATACATATGACAATTACATAACATGCCGCGTAATACGCATCTGTTAACCAGTACATGCAGACAGCTTAATATTTAAAATCAAAAAATAAAAAAAAATAAAAATAAAAAACATGATCTGAGAGAACTTAGAATCCAGGAGGGACACGACAGTGTCAAAAGCAACAAACCGTAAAAGGAAAAAGAAACGAACCATTAAATTCCTACACATATACCGTCAGTCATGCTACATACATCTATTTCTATCAGGCAACTTCTTCACGTATGCATTCACACTTCAGCATTAATAAATTTCCGCTCCTGGGACACTAATTTAAGTATGTTACGTTACTTATCGTTCGCGTTATACCGGATAAATATAAATGACGGTTCCTAAATACAATCAATAAAATTCCGATGGTATCAGTTTACTTTAAATCATTTTAATTTTTCACAAGGTAGTAAAGCCAAAATATACATTACACAAACATTTATTACTCAAATACATTGAATAAATATAAAAATTGTCTATTATGGTTGGCCAAAATGAGGCCACCACAGTATAGAGATGCTGTTAAATTTCTTTAAGCTGATACAGGAATATTTTGTTTTTCTTAATACAACGAATTACAGCAAATCATTTCCAGGATATTTCGTGATATTTTATAAATCAAAAATCAATCATAGGTATATATGTGCATAATATGAAATAAATTTAAGACTAATTTTGCAATAGCTGTTTTCAGTAATGAAGCTGGGAAAATATTTGAACTGAATGAAAAGAGAAATTCTTTGATACCATCAAAGGGCGTCGCCAGCCGGGCGGGGGGAGGGAGGGGGGAATAAAAAGAGGATATGAGTTATAGGATTAATATTTTATTAAACAAGAATAATATCGTATTTAAAACATCATTTTCGTGGGTTCCTGGCAAATTATTCTACTACTTTATTATAAAAGTCTTCCAAATTGTCTGTGATTACGCACCTATGAATACGCATCATGGCCAGCTGATTAAAAAGTTTCAAAGCTCCAGGGGAGGCCTCCCCTGCCCCCCTTGGCGACACCCATGATACTGTCAATATTTCGGTTGTTGAATTTCCATTAAGAATGATAATTTTAATTATTTTCCCAATCACGAATCTCAGTTTGTAATGTTTATGATATTCGTTTGAGAAAAGGGCGGATTTAGAAACCATTTTAAAGGACAACCGGTAAAATTTAAAAAAAAAAAACATTGTAGTTCAAATGACTGCTTCACTTTTGATAATATTCACTAGGTTATTTGAACAAAATAAATTTATGTTAAAAAAAAAATAAATAACATAGAGACTGTTAAAATGTAAACATAATTAATTATGTTGGGTTAAAAGAATTTTATTTTTTTTTTTTTTTTTTTTTGAAATAACATTTTAAAAATTATTTATATAAGTTATTGTTAAATACAATTTTACTGCGTAATGTTTCAACTGTGTTATGAAAATTAATTGCAACCAAACGGTAGTATTAAATAATTTAAAAATTTTCGGATGAGACCTCTAACTTCATTATTTCATTGTGCACAGGTAAATAGAATGTAAGTACACACACTATTTTCATTCATTTTTAAGAAACTATATTTTTTTATCAACTACTATTGAAATATTTATATATATATATATATATATATATATATATATATATATATATATATCTTAGAAAAGACAATAAAAATTGGTGATGACTAGAAGCTAAACTGAAAATTAATGCAAACAAGAGCCCAAATTTAATCTCTAGTCTTCTGTAATTCTCCCCATCAAAGTAATCTGGACATTTTACCATAACTACAGAATCTGTGTCAAAATATGAACCTATCTGTTCAATCTTTTGGACATTCATAATCTGAATCTAATAGTTCACGGTCGCAGACATTAACTAGTAAATCAATAAAAACAATAAAACAGTGAAACAATAAAGAATAGTAGATATAAACAATACTACATTTGCTGTTTTTAGGATTCCGTACACATATGTACGGAATCCTAATAAGGCCCCCAAATGACAAATAATCAAATAAAAATCAATAACTCACGAACGGCTTAACTTATAAACTTAAAATTTGGAACAAATATTACAATTAAAATTCTCTTTAAAACGATCTATAACATAAAGATAACCGATTACCCTGAGCGGCAAAAAATCCAAAAAACCGTCAAGAATATGTAATATGGTACATAAAACGAGCTGAAATTCAAAATATAAAATAAAATGAAGGAGTCTTTTCATAAACTCAAAAAATTACGGTACAATAGTTATGTAAAGTTGCCGAAAAGTTCAAAGAAACGCAAAAAATAACGTGTCCTCCCCCTCTGAAGTCGCGAGTACTACAGCTAACAATTTTGAACGCGGTTAAAAATACGCGCATCCCCATATATTTCTCTAGTTTGAAACATCCGGATTTCCAACTTTAAAACTGAACCCTCGCGGCGCCGAAAGCTCGAAATTTTGGAAAAAAAATTTTTTTTCCCGGGCATGTGGCATATCGTTGTAAAGATCGCCATTTGTCGGGGAACAAAACTACATTTTATTTCCTTAACGAAACATTCAAAGTTGCCGAAAAATTCAAAAAAGCGCGAAAAAACAAGGTGCTAGGTAACCAAATCATCTCAAAATTCGGTTTTCAAATTAGTGATATTTACAAAATTCGTAAACTATAATTTCGATTATCGTGTTTCTTCCTCCTGTTCACCGAGAATCCCGAACGTAATCACCAACGTACACCAACCTGCCAACAGAGAATACCAACATTCTAGCAGCCGCAGCAGAGTAATACGTAGCATTAATATTATTTCTAATTAATATTATTTGCGTGTTTTCGTTTATATATTTATTAAGTGTCTTTAACGATCGGCTATTCAAGAAAGATGGGTGTAGGAAATAATAAAATTATACATTTAAAAAAATCATAGAACCTTAATATTAGTATTATTAACTCTAAACCAATAATTTAAAAAAAAACAAATAAAAATTAAATAAATAAAAAAATTATTTAATTAAATATTTTATACATATATATTTGTTCTTCGTAACTATTGCACTTCAAATTAATAAGCCTTCGATTCAAATTAGTATTTTGCTTTACTGTTTTAAATTATTATTAGAAAAGATCTCTGAAATTTTATTAAGATATTAAATTAAAATAAAATAAAAATGGAAGTTTATTCAAACAAATTTTCTTACATACTAAATAATTATATTCATCGTTACTTACATACGGAATCCTAATCACGAAACCTCATGCTTGATTGAACTTGTTTTTATTCCATCTTAAGGGGCCCCTTCAAGACAGGAGCTCTAAGCCCGAGCTTCGTCGGCCCATGAGTAAAGATAGAACTGCTCTTGGCATCTTCTCATGATATTTTTTCATCAAAGCAAGGAAATTCTTATAACAATTAGTGTTGATATCCGTCTCTGGATGAAGTACAGTAGTTACGAAGAACAAATATATATATATAATATTTAATTAAATAATTTTTTTATTTATTTAATTTTTATTTGTTTTTTTAAATTATTGGTTTAGAGTTAATAATACTAATATTAAGGTTCTATGATTTTTTTAAATGTATAATTTCATTATTTCCTACACCGATCTTTCTTGCATAGCCGATCGTTAAAAACACTTCATAAATATATAAACGAAAACACGCAAAAAAGATTAATTAGAAATAATATAAATGCTACGTATCACTCTACTGCGGCTGCTAGAATGTTGGTATTCTCTTCTGGCAGGTTGTTGTATGTTGGTGATTAGGTCCTGGATTCTCGCGGTGAATGGGAGGGGGAGACAAGGTAATCGAAATTATAACAGTTTACGAATTTTGTAAATGTCACTAATTTGAAAACCGAATTTCGAGTCGATTTGATTATAGCACTTGTTGGATCAAACTTCTTTCGGATGCGAGACGAACTGGTTAATTTACTAAAAAAAGGCAATACAGTTCCGTGATATGACGAAGACTGTCGTTCTACTGAGATGATTTTTAACAATTCAGTTTTTTCTTTCGACTCTCTCAATACGTTAGACAATTATTAAACATTTTTTTTAAAATTTTTTAATAGCACAGTGCGTTAAATTGTTTAACAAATCGAAATACTATTCGAATCTGTTTTTCATCAGGCGGACGTACGGCCTAAACAATGAAACGCTGAGTCCGTTCCTTTTATTACAGTTCATAACAACACTAACACAAGCCGTAATGAAAATAACCAAACCGAAACCTGCGATCCCATTCCATTTCTTATAGCCCCGGTACTAAACTAACGCAAATTATAACAATCCGAACCAAATTCTAAAAATCACTGCAATCTCGTACTCCGATAAAGCCAAAAGAAAAATAACGCCGATTTACAACCCGCTTATTGCGTGCATTCAAGAAACCTACTTAAAACAAAACCAACATTTAAAACTAAAAAACTATAAACTTCTCGAATATCAAATCCGGCGCTTGCCGGTTGTGCGCATGGGGAGTAACATTAGCCGTTCGTGCGGATATTAATTTTCAACGGATAATGTGGTACCATCCGATATTCAACCAGTAGCAGTCGAAATTCGTACGCTAGCTCCACTTTCAATCAGTACTATATATCTTCCCTCAAATCAGCAAGTAAAATCAGAAGCTATACAAAAATTGTCTCGCCTCAAGGGGGCCTCTAAACATAACTTCGAACCGTATTTCGAAACTTATAAAGTTGCCAAAAAGTTCAAACATTCCGTCCTCTCTAGCGCCGCGGGTATTACAGCTAAAAATCTTGAACACGGTTAAACATATGCGCATCGACCGTATATTTCTCAAGTTTGGAATATCAAGGTTTGAAAGTTCGTTAAGGAAATAACTTATGGTTTCGTTCTCGACAAATAACGCGATCTTTCCATCGATATATCACATGACCGGAAAAAAAATAATATTATTTTTGAAACTTTCGAGCTTCCAAGGCACTAATTTTAAAGTTGGAAACCTAGATGTTCCAAACCGGAGAAATATACGTGGATGCCCATATTTTTTACTTTCCTCAAAATTTTTAGCTATAATACTCGCGTCACAAATCAGTTCTCGCATTTTTTCGAACTTTTCGGCAACTTTGAAAGTTCCGTTAAGAAAATGAAATACGGTTTCGTTCCCAGCAAATAGCGATCCTTCCAACAGCATATAACATGCCCGGGGAAAAAAATAGTTTTTTCCAAAATTTTGAATTTTCGGCGCCCCGAGGGTCCAGTTATAAAGTTGAAAATCCGGTTGTTTCAAACTAGAGAAATATACAGGGCTGCGCATATTTTAATCGCATTCAAAATTTTTAGCTGGGTTATTCGCGGCGCTAGGAAGGGAGACGCGTCATTTTTCACGCTTTTTTGAACTTTTCAGCAACTTTGAAAGTTTCGTTACGGAAATTAAATACGGCGTCCTTCCCAGCAAATCGTGATCTTTCCAACGATATATCACATGCCCGGGAAAAACTATCTTTTTCCAAAATTTCGAGCTTTCGGCGTCCCGAGAGTCTAATTTTAAAGTTGGAAATTTGGATGTTCCAAACTAGAGGAATATACGGGGATGAGCGTATTTTTAATTACGTTCAAAATTTCCAGCTGTAATACTCCCGACGCGGGGGGGAACACGTAATATTTTGCGCTTTTTTGAACTTTTCGGTAACTTTACATAACTTTTGTCCCGTAATTTTTTGATTTTATGAAAGGGCTCTTGCATTTTAGTTTATATTTTGAATTTTAACTTTATGCATTTATCGGGATTTTTTAAGTGATTTTTGAGGTCGTTTTATGTACTATATTATATATTCTTGACGGTTTTTTGTGTTTTTTGCCGCCCAGGTTAATCGGTCATCTTTAAGTTATAGATCGTTTTAAAGATAATTTTAATTGCAATTTATGTTCCAAATTTGAAGTTTATAAGTCAAGCCGTTCGTGAATTATTAATTATTATTTGATATTTTTGTCATTTGTGAACCATCTTATTAGGATTCCGTACACTGTATCTGTACGGGATCCTAAAAAGGCGGCCACGATAACGTAAGACCGATCATAGTAATTAAACATGTGATAGAACACAGGTAAGAACTGCACGTACACTTTTACGTTTCCAAAAAGGTAATTCGGTCGTGCTTTATGTGTTTATCGGAGCCAGTCAGTGTTATCTTATCTAATAATTCGTCCGTTTAGTTTCGATTGATAAATTCTTCTTCATCTTATATTACACATTTACACACACATACGCAGACTTGGTATAATTTGCTCTTTTTATCTCATTCTCTGCACTATTTGTCTCTCGTTCCCATCTGATGGACGATCCAGATCATCCACCTGATCCGGGAGGGGGAAACGTCGTGTTTCGTTTGGTAGTACTAGTTGGGTTGACGACAGTACTCTTAACCCTTAAATGCCCGCACGTAGAAAAAGCAAAGTGAAAATTATTTTGTATATTTTATTTAGAAAGCTTTTGAGCATGCCCAGAAATCCCAAACTTGAATATATTTAAAACAAAATATATTATTGTATATTACTATAATTTTTTCTTTATCAATTTAACACGAAGTATTTAAAAATGACTTCAAAGTTGATGTACATTATAATGCACATGGGACGTTTAAAGGTTAATTACGCCTCGGATAATAATAACTATCAGAACATTAAGATGAACAATGATAGCACTAGTACAATTAATTCCGTAAGTCAAGTTAACGATAACACCGTAGTGAATTCTTCCCCACTTCAGGAAGCTGATATAAGTAATTCGCACACATCTACCAATAATAGAATCATGGCTAATAGTATTGATAATAATAATGATAATCAAATCAAATCAAATCAACTTTATTAGAAAACTGAAATCATTATAGAAAATATTTAATTTAACCACTAATGCGCAAAAAACAAAGCTGCGCTAAATTGTCGCTATGCGTGTACAAAATTATTACATTTTTACTTATGGCAATATAATGTTAATGTAAGGATTATCCGACAGGTGATGCATGTATAATAAACGTATCTACTGATATACACATAGCCATAGGTTTGCTTGTGAGTATACTATATAATAGCTCACACAAAGATGTTTGTATTTGAAACACATATTAGCCCACATATTACAGCATACACACGCACACATATTCTTCCACATACATACACATATATATATATATATATATATATATATATATATATATATATATATATACATACATACATACATACATATATATATCCATGTGCATACATAGACATAAAGGCATATACAGTGGAAACCGTTTAACACGAAACTGAAGGGACCGAAATATTTCTTCTTCGTGTTAAAAGGATTTCGTGTTAACCGAAACATGCAAAAAAAAAAAATTAAAAACTCACCAATATTTTTAATGTCGGTAAAATGTATCAATTCGATTTTCCGCTAACACATTAGCACTTGTAGGTAGTACATATATACACTTTGAATAATTACATTATAAAAAAAAAGGAAACATAAAAAATTATTGTCGTTTTTGGGAAACTTGTCGACCGAATTTAAGTAGTATTGCATTCCCAGGGGGTAAATAATAGTAACCATTGTTAATTTTATTTATCTGTTAAGGGATGCGACTGGAAAAGCACAGGTATATTTGTCCTTCTGAGAAGCAAAGTCTTTTCGTGTTAAGCGATTTTTGTTTCGTGTTGTTTCGTGATAAAAGAAAAAAAAAATGTATGTAATTATATGGCATTTTGTCGGGACCGTAGTGTTGTTTCGTATTAAGCGATTTTTCGGGTTAACCGGTTTCGTGTTAAACAATTTCCACTGTACTTGTATCTATAAAAAACACGTCTTCAGATTTACGTTCTGGCTTGACCTTGCTAAGGTTTCAATTTGTTTATAGAATTAATGTAGAGTAAACTGTATTTGTGTTTAAGGTATGTTTTGTAATTTTAGATTTATGAATTTCACGTACTACTCTACATATGTACTCTATAATTTTTTTACGGCGTTTTTTATAGTTCCAGAGATGTATTTTTAAACTACTTGGAAGCTCATTATATATCTTGCAACCCATGTATACGGCCTGTATTCTAGTGTGGTATTTAAAGAAATTTGGTAATTGAAGTGATTGAGAATGTGCATTTCTTGTAATACGGTTTGGAATTTATTTTTTATTTTTAAATACAAAATTTGAGAGATGGACTTGATATAGTTGGTTTAGTAGTATTAATCTTGGGATTGGTTGAATTTGTAGCATTATAGCCAATTGTACGTAAAACTGAATTTTGCAAGGTAAGTAAGGGTTGTATCAGATAATTTGCTGCCCCTCCCCAATAGACCAAGCCGTAAGCTAAGGTAGGTTGATATATATAGATAAATATAATCTTTGCATGTTTTTCGTAGTGAAATATTGGGAGAGGTAGTAGAATAGATAATTTAACTTTATAAGTTTTTTGCTCATATAATTTGTATGTAGGTCCCATGATAATTTTGTATGCAAAATTAATAATCCCAAATATTTAATTTCTTTTGATACAGAGTCAATAACGTTTTGTCATTCCAATTAATTTTAAAGTTTTCAGTATATATTTTGGATTTTGGTAACGATAAAGCAACTATTTTGTTTTTGAAACGTTTAAAATCAATTTGTTCTCTGTTAACCACCCCGACATTTTGTTTATATCTGCTTATATCAAATTTTGCAACTTTTCTGGGACAGTAGCAACTTGACACTAATACTGTATCGTCTGCATAGCAGAAGATTTTTCCATTTACCGGCAGGTTGCAAAAGTCATTTACATATATACGGAATAGATATAGTCGGAGAATGCTTCCCTGTGTGTAACACCACTGCTTAATACTCTGTTACTACTGTAATTCCCGTTTATTTTGGTAGCGAATTTTCTATCTATTAAGTAGGATTTGAACCATTCAAACGTTTTATCTCTAAAACTACATTTCTGCTGTGGTATAAACTACCTCCAATTTCCTGGCTATGTATGATATGTGTTCAAATAAAGCAACATCTGTTCCTTTGCCAACCAAAAATCCAAACTGATTTTCGCTAAAGTAATTTTTATTGTCAAGGTATAAAAGTATTTTTTCTTTTATGAAGTTTTCGGAGATTTTGGACAAAGTTGGGATAATACTAATTGATGTGTAATTTGAAACCAAAGCTTTATCTCCCCTTTTATGAACTGTGGTTATGAGACTAAACTTTAATATTCCCGGAAATTTACCCTCTTTAACTGAATTATTGAAAAGAAATGTTAGAGACCTTACAAAGAAAATCTAGGTTCTCTCGAATTAATTGTATGGATATCTTGTCTGTGCCAAAGGAATGTTTATTTGGTAGTGACAATATAGCTTTTTTGATATCGTCCATTGTAAAATCAAAAAATACAAAAGAGTCCCTGCTTGATTTGGCGTTCTCAAACATCAAACTTTGAACACTCGCTCCTGGGGATGAAAAATCAAAAGTGGGAGCCTCATCGAAATATTTATTAAAATGTTTCGCCACCAAGTTTTCATTTCCTTCAACTTTTATCCTTATATTGCCTATTTCGATCTGTTTAAAGGATCTATCCTCATTCCCCATTACTTCTTTTATAACGGCCCAGTAGTTTTTTTTGGTTATTGTAACACTTATCAAGAAGATTTGAGTAATAGCTTAATTTACAGAACCTAACAATTCTTAAATTTATCTTTTAAGTATTTGTTTTCTGGATATGCATTGTTCAATTTATAAAATATTTCTTTATTACGAACTAGTTCCAAAACACATCCTGTGATCCAAGGGGTATTTTCCCTATATTTATTAGAATATGATCTGGTATATTTACTTTTGTTTAAAATAGTACTAATTTGATCTATTAGCCATCTGAATTTTTCATTAACACTTGCTGGAGTTTTATATAAATATGCTAAGTTTAAATTTTGTAATAAAAATAAAAATAATAATAATAATAATAATAATAATAGAATCTATAAAAATAAGTATAACAATTTGATTAATAATATTGATATTATTAAGAACTTTAAAGTGTTTGTTGAAAAAATGTATAATAATAACTTAGGTCAACCTACGCGTTTATCCATAAGTGCACTTAAGGTCGCCGAAATTTTAAGAATTAATAATTTACGAAAGGACATCATCGAAATCAAAAAATTTAGACGGAATTGAGTGATTACTCACTTTTTCTCTCCTTTCGCTGCTAATAATTTAATTGAGAGTCCCGTCTTCCTATCGCGTGCTTATAGCGTATATATTCCTTCTTACCTAGTATCCAGATGTGGCGTTATAAAAAGGAGTGAATACGGATTACACGGAGGAACAACTGATAGAAATAATTGACTGTAACCCGTATGTAATAAATTACATCGAGAGATTAAACAGACGAATAATCGTGGACAAAGAAGTCAAGTATGTTCCTAGTGCTTCAATCCTGATATCGTTCGAGGGGCAGAGTTTGCCATCCTACGTTGTTATGTGGAACGAGCGATTCATCTGCGAACCATTTGTTTGGAGAACGAGGCAGTGCTGCTACGGCTGCTTGAGGTACGGACATGTATTAGCTTACTGTAAAAGTAGTCCAAGATGTGTTAGATGTGGAGGTAAAGATCACACCGAGGAACAGTAGTATAATAGCCAGATAGTAGTATGTTTATTTTGCGGCGATCTTCACAAATCCACCGATCATCCAATTTGTCCGGAGAAGAAACGTTAAACAAACATTATTGAACTAATGGCTTCACGCAATCTGAGCTTCCAAGAGACTTCCTTGGAAATACCGCAAACCTGTAGACAGAAACAGTTATTTTCGAACAGACAATTCAGTCTGCTAACAGATTACAACAAATATCCGGACATTTCGTGCAAAGAAAGCAATAATGATGTATACAATATTCCAGCATACAAACCGCCTCCTATATCAAAGAAACCAGGCTTCTTTGATAAAAATTTATTGGTTTTTAAGACAGATCAAAACCTAAAGAGATCGAAATCCTTCCTTTCATCAGATGAAGAAAAAAGAAGTGTCTAGAACGGAAACATATTTCTAAGAGAACAACCTTCGAAAACCCAAATGTGAAGTCACCTTACGTAGGCAATCGAACACACAATATAACGTTCATGAATCAATCGTTGAAATCCGCTAATCCAGAAATTAATGATCAGGCCCAAAAATCAAAGCAATTGTCTACTAAAAATAATTCAAATAATATTATTAAAAAAAGTGTAGATCTTAATCAAAAAAATAGAAACAGTAAAGATAATAAAACTAATATAAGTAAAAAGTAATATTCAGTTATGCTTTTTTCGATTATTATTATACTATATTTACTTAGTACTATGTGTGCCAATTTCTTTTGTGTACATATATTATTATTATAGTTTATAATTTCTTTATATACTTCCAAATATGCTAAAAGTACTACAGTTTAATTCAAGAAGTGTTCTCTCGAATAAAGGTGATTTAGAAATATTTCTGGCAACACATGATATAGATATTGTGCTTGTAGCAGAGACTTGGTTATCGTCAGTAAAAATCTTTAACATCAATAACTATAACTGCTATCGGGATGAAAGGAAGGACGGAAACGGCGGAGTAGCATTACTAATTAAAAATGGTATTAACTATAAATTACTTTCCATAGACTTAACGGAATGTAATAATAATACTAGATCAAACGCCATTTGTGTTTACGTTAACTACAAACAGATCAAAGGAATTTTTATCTCATATTATTGTCCTCCGGGGGGCATAATATTGATTCGACATTTATTCTCAATGAATTAGACAGTCTAGGCAACATACCCATTTTCTTCGCCGGCGATTTCAACGCATTAAACTCCCTATGGGGCTGCAATTGAAATGACACGAAGGGCGGAGAAAATTTAAAAAATCATTACTAATTCTCAGCTTTGTTTGATGAATGATGGTTCTCTTACTAGAATAGATAGTCCCGTTCACACCAGCAATCCAGTAGATTTAACATTAGTCTCATCCGATATCTATCTCGACTGCTCATGGGTGATCGCTCCCCTGTCGTTGGGAAGCGACCATTTCCCAATAATGATTGAAATCTACTGTGGAACGGCAAGTACCTCGAATTCATATAATGCTAGAGGAGTTGTTAGCCGAAAGGCCTGGAGATTTAGGGACGTAGATTGAGTCAAATTTAGGGATTTTTTTGGAACGAGATATTGGTAGTGTTATATCCGCGAATTCGCCCTTAGAGAAATATAGAATTTTTTGTAGAGTTCTGAACCATTACTTAGATAATTCTGTGCCTCTTGCTTGCGCATATAAGGGGAAAATATCTCTTTCTCCTTGGTGGAACGAAGACTGTAGAAATAAGATTAATAAGTGTAATGCTGCTCTGCGGAGATTTCGAATGGATGGCTCAATGAACGCATACCTGAACTACAGAAGGATTTCAGCTGAAACTCGTAGAATTTTGAAGAGAGCTAAAAGAAGGGACTCCTGAGGAAATTATTGCGCGAAGTTCAATAGAAACACTCCCTCGAAAGAAATTAGGGCCATTAGCCAGGAGATTTAAAAAACAAAAACTACCATTCTAAGGATGCTGCAGACACCTCTTGGTTCGAAGACTTTACAGACAGAGTTGCCCCTCCTTACGTCCCCATTGTAAAAGAAATACCTGATCTTACAATCCTCCCGTTTACCTCCCACTTCTTTTTCTAGCCCTATCAGTTATAATGAGAGCTCTATTCCTCCTGCCTATAAGAAATATAAAAAAAAATACATTTAAAAATAGCCTTTTATTTATGCACTTAAAAGAAGCACAAAATAAAACTTTATTAGTGTGCGACTACCAGAGATACGCACCTTAACATTAAAATCGGAAACTACAAAATACTATTCTGAAAAATAAAAGCGCGGGCCGCAGATTAATAATTAAATATTAATATAATATAATATTATATTATTAATCTGCGGTCCCCGCTTTTATTTTTCAAAAAGTTATTTTGTGTTTTTTAGTGCATAAATAAAAGGCTATTTAAAAAAAAAAAAAAAATCATTTTTTTTGTATTTCAATAAAAAACAATAAATGTAGGTGAATACATCCTGTTTGTTAAAATGGTATAATAAAATAAACTTTAATAACAAACAATATAGATCAATAAATTAGATAAATACCTATTACTATATATACACATGTATTCCCTATATTCACTTCAGTATGTTTTAAGTTTCCTGTAAGTTAGTGTTAGCTGATGATGGGTTATGCCCGAAAACGTTTCTAAATAGGTATTTATCTAATTTATTGATCTATATTGTTTGTTATTAAAGTTTATTTTATTATATTATATTATATATATATTATAAAAAACAATAAATTTAGAATCATATTTTGCTTTATTTTATTCCAAATCTTGATTATAGGACATTTACAGAAATTTGTGTTACATATTATTATTAAATAATGGATCGTATTCTTTCAATTATATTATATTTTGTTTTTAAAAAATAAATACGGAATCTTCAGCACGTGAAACACAATGTTTGACTAATAGCGCGATCTTTCCATTGATATATCACATGATTGAAAAAAAATAAATATAGGGTCCGATTTTAAAGTTGGAAACGCAAATGTTCCAAAGTAAAGAAATACACAAGGATTCGCATTTTTTTTTAACCTTGTTCAATATATTTCTAGCTATAAAGCTGAGTCATGTGCGGGGGCTGCACGTCGTTTTTTGTGCTTTTTTAAACTTTTGGTAAACTTCCAACGTTTCGTTAAGAAAATGAAATACGAGTTTGCTCCCGACAAATAGCGCTCCTTCCAACAGTATATCATATGCCCGGGAAAAAAAATATTTTTTTCCAAAAGTTCGAGCTCTCGAAGCTCCGAGGGGCTAATTTTAAAGTTGGAAACCTACATGTTCCAAACCAAAGAAATATACGTGCATCTGCATATTACCAAACCTTGTTCAAAATTTTTAGCTATAATACTCGCGCCGCAAAGAGGGAGCTACATATTAGATCTCGCGCTTTAATGAAACTTTTCGTAAACTCCGAAAGTTTCATTAAAGAAATAAAATACGGGTTCGTTCTCGACAAATAGCGATCTTTTTCCCACGATATAATATCATATGCCCGAAAAAAAAAAAATATATTTTTTTGACTATGGTTTTATGTTCTACAGTTCGGCCTCCAGATCTATTCTGTCTAAACTTGATATTATAAAATTGCCTGCGCATTATTACCGGCAATCTGAGGTCTTCTCGGATTGCTTGTTTCCAGATCGAGAATAAAACACCTCCCTTATTTATAAGGAGGAATGTTTTTACTGATCGATATGTGCTCAAATATTGTAATTACCGATTCCCTTCTCTAGTGCAACAGCTCAAAGTGTTATCAGCACCCATTGGAGATTTGTTTCTTCTAAGTTACCATTATTAGCAAAACGAATCTCGATCTATCACATTCGGTTCCATCTCACTATTTCTCTTATACGTTTTTCATTAATATAATAAATAGAAATATTGACACCACGTTAGTTCAGAAAATTAATGATACCAATCTATCGTTATCCGTTCTGTGGTACAATTATTTTATTAATAACAAATATCCGGATGGCATCAAAATATTTACAGATGGTGCTAAGATCACAAGTCCCTACAGTCTCACTGGTTCCGCTTTCATTGTAGCTAACGTTACAATTCAAAAATTCAAGCTTCCTCCTAATGCGTCTATTTTTACCGCCGAACTGTTGGCTATCGACAAGGCTCTTGATTTCATATTGAATGTTTTTAAACCGGATAATAAATTTACAATTTTCTCCGATAGCCTGGGTGCTTTGAACGTCCTAGATCACAGTTCGTTTAACTATAAGTGTCACCCGCTTATTTACGAAATCAAGACTAAATAGCTTCAAATTATTAATAACAATAGTAAACACTTTTGTTGGATTCCCAGTCATCGCGGGATTGGACTAAATAATGACGTTGATGCCGCGGCTAAATGCGCTGCCTTGAATGGAATTATATTCCCGTTCATTCCTTTCTCAGACTTACATCACGGAAGTCAGGCCACTGGTTTGGAGAATTGGATAGCCTTTAGAGATAGGCAGGATACTGTTAGATATTACGATATGGTTCAATCTGATATCCCTTCGCTTCCTTGGTATTTTGATATTCCACTGACTATTCCCGATCGTCTTATTCGTAAGTATGTGTCACGGTAGTTTGTAGATTGCGTATGGAGCATTCCCGAGTGGCTTTAAATTTTGCAGATTCTTCTGGGTGCAACAGTAACCACATTAGGTCTACCTTCATTAATGATATTAATCACTTGCTGTTCAGCTGCGACAAATACGAGCACTATCAGAAAAGGTTTTATGAAGAATTAATGTCATGCGGATTGTTCCCTCCATATAGTAGTTTATTCATTATTTACTCTGTTCTGGACATACAGCAATTTTTACCACGGTTCGCTTTATAACTAATAACAACATTTTAATTTAATTTATAATAATATATATATATATATATATATATATATATATATATATATATATTAGAAAGGGGTGGTAGAGGAGAGGAAAGAAAATTAAAGAAAGATTTTATTAAAGGAAACAGGATTTTTGTTTAATTTTTTTTTTATTTCTTTTTTCTCATTCATTGGAGTTTATTACTTTGTTGATGAGGGCAGTTAGTTTTATTTCATTTTATTCCTTATCAATCTATTTATTACATTCTTTATTAATTCATTTATTTTTCTTGCGTTGTAAGATTTGGTATTTCCTATGCCATTAGGTATGTTCGAGCTAGGAAATAATTCCCTGATAAAATCATTAATTCTCGGCTTCTCGGACATCGTTTGGTTTTTGCATCGCTACATTATATTGTGTCTAGGATGCTTATTGGACTGAAACCGTAAAACTTGCATACGGTAGTACACCTACAACTGTGCTATAGTAGAGATCTTAATTTTCGAGGAATAAATGGTGGAAAAGTGGCGATAGTAGCGCTTGCTGGTGTGGAAAATGCGCTTGTAGTGTGTGCCGAGCAGCGTTGAATCGAGGGAAGATTATAGAAAAATCATGTAAAAGTCAGGCAGGGTAGGTTGCGCAATAGTACTATTTATATATTCTAGAAACTTCTAGCTTGTTTTGTTACGTCTATCACGCCGCACAGCGTGATAGGCATGATTGTATTCTGTTCTTGGTCGTCGTCGAGCGTGGCGGCTTAATATTTAGTCGTGTTTTTGCCAAACTTCCATGCCCTCTACATTCAATTCCGTCGTTTAGAATCTCATATTAGTTAGTCGGTCTTTTTCTTATCGTTTTTTTTTCTAGTCCTCGTCTTAAATTTTACGCATCCATTACGTTTTTTTTTTTGTTTTTATAATCTTTGCTAAAAGTATACACGGTTTCAAATAAAAAGTCTCGTTATTGGACACGTGGTGGACCATCGTGACATCTTCGATGCGGAGACGTTACTTCACAACAGGATCGCGAGTTTTAATTAGTTTCCCTTATTCGGCAATTTTCTTCGGCAATTTTTTTTATTTACTGAAAAGCCTGATGCTCTGCTAGACGGGGCTAATCCAATTATGGCACGCCGAAATTGTCATTGACGCCCGTAATTTTTTCATCATAATCAACGTAAATTTCATCATCAGTCCAAAATTTCATCATCGAGGGAGAAAAGCCAGTCCTTCGCAAATGGCGCGCCGAACAGCAGTGACCCGAATAGTCAGTGGAAGAAGACGAAACAGGAAATAGCAACAGCAGATAAGTGTTTTTTTTTATTCTAGTAATCTCCCTTCGGCCTTCTGTGTTTTTTTTTTATATATATATTTTTTTTTACATATTTAATTATTAATAAAATTTTCCCGTAAAAGAAACATATGTATGCACAAAATTATATTATGAATGGATCTAGCATTAAAAATGTTAATTGTGTACGGGATCTTAGGGGTATACATTGACAGTAAAGTATATTTCTCAGAGCACATCAAATAAAACTACTGGGTGTTCATTATTAGAAATTCAACAACGTTTATTAATTCAGACGGAATATGAATATTCTTTATAAGGGGCACTTGTGCGTCCTCAGTTAGAATATTGTTCAGTAATATGGGATGATGATCCCTTTTATGATAAGTATAATAAAATTATTGAAAATGTTCAGTCAAAATTCTTAAGATATTTTCATTTCACCGCATGGTTAAAATTTACCGACAGTATATGATATTTTATCTTAAATAAATTATTACATTTTAAAACCTTACATGCGAGACGGGAACGTACTAAATTAAAATGTATACACAATACGTGCGAATCAGAAATGAGTATCTATTGTCGAAAATACTTTTCAAAATACCAAGTTTGATTGGTACAGGAAGAATCTCGCTTATTTGTTTTGAAACTCAGGCATGTACAAATATCACATTGGGTTCTCCGATTCGGTCTGCAGTCCATCTGCTACATTATTAACTGAATATCCAGAAATTGATATACACTTCGATAACAGAATTCGGTATTTGCAATTAATTTAAATCTGATTTTCAATATCAAATATAACGGAGGTGGTATACTTATTCATACTCTCACCTAGAAGATTTATAATTGGTGGTCACGGAGGATGAATATATTCTCTTTAAGCACTCTGTGCATGTGAGAATATTTTCGTTAATATTAAGAACCATTATTGTTATAGATATTTTATTAATAATGTGATATGTTACTTCTGGGTAATATGCTCCATCTAATTGGGCTAACGCCTGCATGGAGCATATCAATATTCAAATAAATAAATAAATAAATAAATAAATAAATAAATAAATAAATAAATAAATAAATAAATAAATAAATAAATAATATTCTCTAGTTAACACGAAATTTTAAAAGTTAAATGTATTCTAGTCTTATGTAGAAATTTAAATTAATTATTTAAAATAAAAGTTATTGTAAAGTGGCCTATGTACTAGTGCGTGTAACCGTTTCTGGAGTATGAACAGTATGGTAGGTGCCGTGCGTTTTGAGTTATTTCGATAGAGGTTAAGATGTGTGCCGTTTTGTTGGTTATGCTCCTATGGTATAAGTTCTCGAAGATATCGCGTTCAAGTTCGTTTATTCTGACGCGTAATATTTCGGAATAGTAGCGATTTTGCCTAAAGATCTCTGATAGCGTAAGGTACACGTATTTTCCGTTAATTTTCTTCTGGAAATATTTCATCCGTATATTTGTTTACGTTTATACTTATATTTTATTCGCCTAGTCATCCGTGAAGCATAGGCCACAAATTAGTTCTAGTTGTGTTATTCGTAATGTGCGCATTTGATTGTGATTTGCTAGTGTCTATTCTCGTCGGTTATGTTTTTTGGCTCTTTCGGTCGAGTTTTGTGTTGGTTTTCACTGTAGTTTTAAGATTCGTAGAGAGTGTTTTCCGTGCGAAATTGAGTTTGCTGCCAGTTGCCCAAGAAATTTTGTTTATGTTTACATTTGGTACTTTTAGGGCAATGAGTATTCGATCTGCAAGAGTGAGCTTGATATGTTCCGATTTCGGCTTTACACGCGCGTTTATCGTCTCCCGCTCCTGAATTTTGGTTTTCTATCGAAATTAAAACTTTTTTTTTGTTATCTGGGCATTTTTCTTCGGATTGCGGTTTTTGTGGTTTTTCCGAAAAAAAAAAAAAAAATAGTTTATTATACCCGTTTGTACACCTTTAAGACTTTAACCGTCGTATCTATCACTCTGGTCCCCACCTTTTGCGTTTACCTGAGTTGTAGGTGTGATAAGATTGTGAAATTGTAAATAAAGTAAAATAACTGGCATTGTATATTATTGTTAGAAATGTAGTCTGTTTCAGACTTGTCGCGCGTTTCGGCAAAATTGCGGCTATTCACGGTGCGGCATCTATGAGACGGCGCAGTTAGCCGACGACTACAGGTTTGAATATGTATATATTTATGTTTTTTGATTTTTTGTATTTTTGTATTCGATTTGCTATTTAGATTTTGTATATTTAATTATGTTATTATTATGTAAATATGTTAATTATGTAGCCAGTTAATACGATTGCACATCGGCGCTTATTGCTCGAATTTTTTCTGTTTTGTTTTATCGTTGCGTCTTTTGGTTTGATTTTTTTCTTTTGTTTGCAAACCCTGCAGGATCTAGATTTAGGGATGTATTTGTTGATAAATTTTGGTTCCCTTTTCGGATATTTTGGATCGTTTCGATGTTTTGTTGTTTACTAGCGCGGTTTTCGCATTATAGGAGGTTAAAACTATTTTGGTGCTTGTGATTTTGGTGCCCTGTCTTGAGTTGTTGATTTTGCGTCGTTCCACGGGTCGTCCCATACTAAAAAGAAGGGACAGCAGTCATATTATCTTCTTGATTAATTTTTCTTCCCTTTTTTCTCGGGGGTTTCGCGATCTCTCCGATTCCGGATTCAATTAACCGTTCCATTACTTTTTCCTATCGTCCTTTATACCTTTTCTTTTCCCACACCTCGTCTTCTACCCCTACGGTCGGATGTTTCGCTCTCTTCCGTCTGCGTCGCTATCGTCGGTGAGATGGCCGGGATAGAATTATTGATTTATTGCAATTTTTTTTCCTTTGCCTTTTTCTCTTTTCCCCTTTCCGATTCTTTTCCCCCCGTTGGAATTTACTCTCGTGAATTTCTTTTCCGTTTTCTTTCGTATTTTATTTTAATTTTTTTTCCTTTTCTGCGTGGTGCCACTTGGCGCGGCATCGGAGAGGTTTCCTGCCAAGCCGTCGAACCTGTGGGCGCTGCTTAGTAGTCGTGGCCATAGCGATCGACCGGGAGAGAGCTTATGCCTGGTACTCGGGCGGATTTTATTGAGCTTTAATTTTTATTTTTTTTTTGTAATTTTGTTTCGCGAGCTGTCGGTGTTGTGAGCAGCGTCTGGCGCATGCGGCCATGGCATCGGATGTAAGTCTCGTCAAGAATTCGGAAATTAACATGATTTCCGTCATGCGGCCAACCGACTTCGGTCGAACCAATTAATCTGGGTTGCCGATTATTATAGGCGAGTGGGGTCAATTGACGCCCGCTACCGACAACTGCCGAAGGACTCGACCTGGTGGGCATTAGATGCTTTAGAAGCTGTTCAAGCTTGTCCGATACGGGGTACCGCGGTAAGGAAATGTAGTAGAATCACTCGGCTAGGATCTCCATCCGTGGTACGATTTTGGTGCGAAAGGGCGCTGCGGTTTTTTTTTTGTTTTTCTGTTTTTCCCCCGTTCTTCCGATGGCGTTTCGCCACATACACCCTAAATATCTGCTTGGCTTTTTTTCTATTTTTATTTTGAAAAAAAAAAAAAAAAGGAATATAATAAAAGACGATTTACGTGGAATTCCGTTCTCGCATTGGTGGTGTTTTTCTCTTTGGTATTGTTTTACATTCCTGTCGTTTAATTTTCTTTTTTTTTTCTTCCTTTCCTCTATTTCGTATTCTCTCTCCACTTCGGAATCGGGTGCATCATAGCGGCCAGCAAACCCAAAATTAAAAGTTAATTCACATTTCGTTCGGACGCGTCGTAATTTTTTTTTGTGTTATATTTTCCCTCTATTTTAGCACCTTTTGTTTCGATTTTTTTTTTTTATTTCATGTATAGTATTTTTTTTTTTTGTAGCTCGGCGTCTAGTCGGATTGATTTTAGTGTGGTGTTGTCTGGCATTTCTCGTTCTTGGGACGGCGTGTGAGTGTGATTGCGCTACCTTTCAGATGTGGGCAAGGAGGTCGTCTGCAGGGTCTGGAGGTTAGTGTGCGATTGGGATACGTATGGACACCGGGTCAAGTTAGGAATAAAATAATAAATAGTAATTATATTTTTGCATGAAGTCAATTCGGCAAGTTTGCGTGTTCATGGTTGTGTGTCCGCTAGAAAACTCTGATCGTTTTTCCCTTTTTTCTCTTCTGATACGATAAATTGTTGTGTTCCTGTTCCCCTTCCTACGATTCCTATCCTTGTTGGGTGGCGTACGCCTTTGCAAGGTACGGTAGGTTGCTTCGGCGCCTAAGGAAGGTCGAGGATCAGCACGGCGTCCGGTTGATATAGATGGATGCTTTGCGGAGATGAAGATGGTTGGTCAGTTTAGTTGGAATTTGGGGAGCCACAGGAGGTTCCGCTAGGTAGGCCAAAGTTGATGTACAAGCGAGGTCTGTATTCTCTCAGTTAGGATATAATTATTTGGTCATCTGTTTCTTAGGTGTTCCTGTATTCCTTGGGGGGCAATAAACCCGCGAGGGCACCCATTAAAATGACACAGTTACCGGATCTATTATTACTCTGTAGTCGTTATAATCATTCCTGTCGTATTTATATTCCAGTTTTTCCGGACATATTCTCAGCTTTTATTATCATTATGATTTTCTTTTTTGTGTTTATACACACTTTAATAAATTTTCTTGCATTGAACCGGCATGTAGGCCGATGTTAGGGAAGCCCATTCCGACTATGTAGTTTGCGTTTTGTTTTTGATGGACTGTGTCTCGTACTGAATTTTTGGCGGTTGATGTCCCGTATTGGTTATTTTGACGGGTTGCGTCCTGTATCGTTCGGAATGTGCACTCACTGAAAGTGTCACTGACGCCCGTAATTTTTTCATTATAATTAACGCAAATTTCATCGTCAGTCCGAAATTTCATCATTGAGGGAGAAAAGTCAGTCCTTCGCAATAAATAAATAAATATATATATATATATATATACTAGGGGATTGGTCTCGCCGGCCACTTCGCGGCCCGTTCCTTCGGACTTTAAATTATTTTACTTGGTAAATTTTCATAAAGACTGCACATATATTTTTAATAAGTCAGTCAAAATAGTGAAATTTACATTAAAATATCTGTACAACTGAAACCGCTAACAAAGTAATATATTTGGGAGGAATATGTTAATTTTAATTCTTTTTAAGGAAAAATATTAACAGTATTTATTTGTTTAAATGCTATGATGAAATTTTTTTTTTTTTTTTATTGGAATCTAAGGAATAATATATTAAGTCACTGTTCGATATCACTCCAATCATTTCAGAATTTGTATACTTAAATTATTTTTTCAAAATTTGAACACTTTTTAATTTTAAAATTTAAGGGGTCCCGAATTTTTCCTATATTCTGGCGATTGAAATACATCATTTAAAAAAAACGTGACTCTTTAGTTACCATGGAAAGAGCTGTGGACTTTTTTTTTAGTTTCCAGTCTTTCAGTCTTCCCGTCTTGAGCGTGTATTTTTTCAAATTTTAGTCCCTAAATATCAAAATTTTTCATATTTTGTATTTTTCCTGTATTCTGAAAACCTTAGTATGTAGGTTAAAAAGAAAATCAATACCGTAACTCATATAGAACTGGCTGTGAAATTTTTTTAAAAATTTTTTGCTTAAATCTTGATTTTCACATTTTTTAAAATTTGAGCCCTATAATTTTAAAATATTAACGGTTTCGTATTTTTCGTATATTCTGCCGATTGAAATACATCATTCAAAAAAAGAGTGACCCTCTAGCTACTATCGGAGGAGCTGTGAACTTTTCTTTAGTTTCCAGTCTTTCCACTTTTGGTGTATATCTTCCCAAATTTTAGTCCCTAAATATCAAAATTTTTCAATTTTTTTTTTTTCCTGTATTCTGGAGACCTCAGTGTGCACATTACTTACGTCAATGATATTAAATTGCGATCAGAAAGTGTAAAAATCCGACATCATTTATTTAAAAATTGTTCAGCTTAGAATTAAACGAATCTATTGTGTACCTCTAATTCGCTCGCCTAGTAGAGCCATTTTATTAACCAGTCGCTGTAATTTTTTTTGCTCCACTTTTTCAGAGTAAGTAATAGAAACATTTTTCTAGTCGGACTTTTCATTTTTGGTTCCCACCTTTTTATTTATTTTTTGTTATTGTTGTATATTCGTGAAATATTCCTTTATATCTTTTTTTGCTTATTTAGTGGCGCACTTTGACCGATAACAAAATGTCTCGTCTTTGATTAATTTCCTTTCCTTAAGAGGCCTTTTATTTTTTTTTCATTTGTAACACGGCACATTTTATTGTATTTATTTTTTTCTTTTGGTTCCTGTCAATTTATATCACTAGCTTTCCGGAACAAGAGGGACTATTTAAGAAAATTAATATCAATATACGCATATGTACGAGATTGATGATATATGTATTATTATGTAACGGTGTTTATAACGGCCCGCAGCGATGCCAATTACGAGGTCTCTTGGAAATTTGATTAAATTATTAAATCGGGTTTGAGGTTTCGAAATAAACACGGATGGTTCAAAGGGGCCTAATGGAGTTGGAGCTTCTTTCATCATTCCGAGCATTAATTTCTCTGAATCTTTTCGTCTCCCTTCCTTTTGTACTATCTTTACGGCCGAGTTAATAGCCATTTTACGTGCCATAATCCACATTTCCTCACATCGTTCTTCTTCTAAATTTTTAATTATCTCCGACTCCATGTGTGCTCTTAAAGCTATTTCCTCTCATTTCCCCTCTCACTCCTCTGACCTTTTCATCCTCCGTATTCGCTCTCTCATTCACACTCTCTTCTCACTTCACGCTATCCGCATTGAAATGCTCTGGGTCCCCAGTCATATGGGGATAGAGGGTAACGAAATGGCAGATTCCTGGGCTCATATTGCTGTATCCTCCCGCTTTTTTTTCTCTAAAATTCCCGTTTCTAATTTACTCCCATTGTGCAAAAAGTTTCATGTTAGATTTTGGTCAGATTTTTACGTTTCCTCCTTTTCTAATCATCCTTCCTTTTATTTTTCCATCCAACCTAATCTTCCCACGCGGCCTTGGTTTTACTATTTTCCTTCGCTTCGCCGCTCCGTTATTGTCCCTATTATCCGTTTACGTCTGAACCATACTCTTCTTCCTTCCTCACGTTTTCGTTTTCATCTCGCTCTTTCCCCTTATTGCCCTCTTCACCCTGACGACGAAGCCGTCTGTGATCCTGACCATATCCTCTTTGAATGTTCATCCCTCGTGAACGAACGCACCTCTTTATATTCCAATCTGCTGTCACTCAAACTCCCTACTCCTTATTGTGCCTCGTATATCTTATCGTTTCCGTCGATCTCCGTTGTTCCTATCCTCAGTTCTTTTATCTTATCAATATTTGACACCGACTCTACATCTAACTGATCCTTCTCCTTCGTTTCGTTTCTGGGCGAAGATCCTTTGTTGACATGCCCAAAGGGGGGTTAAAAAAAAATAAAAGAAATGTATGTTTTTACTAACTCTCTACTACACCTGTATTTCTTGAACGGTCGACCGTTAAAACGTACAATAATTAAATACACTAAAACGGAAACGAGCAACAACGATTAATTTAAAAATTAATAGCGCGGGGTAGCCTAGTGTTGTGCTTAGGGTGGTACTTGGCTACCAAATCATAGGTCAACTTGTCTCGTTCTCGATCCAAGTCGCTGTCCCAGTAGTGGTATATACCTAATATCTGAAATTGAATATTGGTTATAGTAGAGAATTTTATCTGGCGGTAAGTGATTGGTCCCAGTATTCTCATCAGATCCCCTCATTAGGGACCACCCCCTTAAGTACATTATGAAAAGCTTAACTTCACACAATCCATGATACCTTGTCGGGGATATCCATCGGGCTTAGTTTACTATTTTTTAATATAAACGTGTTTCGCCGGCGTTGGTAGAGGAGAACGATTACGGTTTCCAGGTCTGCGATCGGGCAGTGTTTCTTTTAATGCGAGTCACGACTTCGGTTCGACTTTGCTACGAAATTCATTTTAAAGTTTTTGCAGTACTGACTTTAAAATTTAACGAATCTCACGAGCGATTCTACTCTCTCGCGCAGCAGACGTTACTTTTTCTTCGTTCCGGAAAACGGTAAAATTTCTCCGAGCCTTCCTTTGCCTTCTTCGTGACCAATAATCATCATTTTCACATTCACCGGCAATCATTTCGCTGCGTGTGCTGGTACATATGAATCATTCGCACCAACCGACAAAAAAGATCTCGAGACTAAACTCTCGTTCATAGCACGTTTTTCTAGATTTCGTTTATACATACGAGGTCTGCCCGGAGAGTATCCGGTTTTATAGCTCGGAATTCGAAATCGTTGAGGCCTTCGGGTGAGCATTGACTTCAAAGTACTTCCTCCGTTGCGAGTCTAAAATCCGATGCCACCGTTTCTTCCGTTCTTTGAAACAATCCTGGAACGCGTTTTTCGGTATGGCCATTTGTGTCGCATTTTGTTTTATGTCCTGCACATCGTCAAATCTTCTTTTTCCTTTCAACGGGGAATTTTCAGTTTAAGAAAGAGCCAAAAATCACACAAAGCAGTATCCGGACTATAGAGGATGCCTGTCTAAACTTTACGATAGCTTGTTTTGTCGAATAATTTTGAACAAGATGCGACGAGTAAGCCGGCGCGCGTTGTCATGGTGGAGCATCCAATCACCGTTTTAATCTTCGTCTCACAGCGTCTCGTAATTGTTTTAAAACTGCGAGATATTCTTTATTAACCACTTTGACTACTTTTTATTCATGATGCGCGACACCCTCACCATCGCAAAAGAACAGTCAACACTGCTTTCACATTTCCCCTGCTTTGCCGTGATGCTTTTTTCTCTCTCGGTGAATTTTGATGCTTCCGTGTGGACGACTAGTGTTTCGTTTCTGGATCGTATCCATATGTTTCGTCGCCGGTGATTATTACTTTTTTTTTTTTCGAGAAAATCGGGATCGTTTTCATCTCGTGCGCCACTTGCGCCACTTGAGGTTTTTCTGTTCTTGTGCGTGAGCAATCGTGGAACGA
Organism: Icerya purchasi; assembly: GCA_039619475.1. NCBI lineage: Eukaryota > Metazoa > Arthropoda > Insecta > Hemiptera > Monophlebidae > Icerya > Icerya purchasi. The sequence goes on along the minus strand of CM077115.1, from coordinate 517,766,840 downwards.
ATTTCACAGAAACACGACTCATTCCTAAATCTTCGGTTAAAATTTCAGTAATAATGGTGTATTTGGAATGCCTGTGTATCATGTTCAAGCTCTCCCCGATGGTTAAACGGCGATCTCTTTTTTCAATCGCTGCTCGAACTCGGTCAACATTTTTTGTGCTGTTCTTGTTGACGCAGGTCTTCCAGTACATTCACTTTCGACTGACTCCCTGCCATTTTTTTGAATCGATTAAACTATTTCTTTATCGGCGTCTTACCCCCGTGGCTTGTCTCCAAAAGCTTTTTTAATCATTGTAATAGTGTTTCTGTTGCCGTATGGCCAAGATTAAAGCAAAATTCAATTCAAATTCTTTGGTCGACACGTTCCGTCCCTTTTTTTTGCGACGCGCTCAACGTTCATGAAACTGCTACTGAGATCGGTTTAGCGAGTTGCGCGATGCAACGGTTAATAGACGAAGATTCGCCCTCCACAATGACGCATTGTTTACAACGCTAGAGCAATTTGTTTTCGTTTTATAGGCGAAGGACCGGATACTTTTCGGGCACACCTCGTATATTAGCAGTACAAAGAAATTTTGAGGCATTTGCAAAAGATAGCACGGCCAGTATTGAAAAATCGCGTCGCGCCATCTTGTGACTATATTCATCTAAAAGCGCCCAATCATTTCCTGCTAAAAATCAGAGTATGTTTCGCGTAAGTGTAAACAAAACATTTTTTTTTCTTTTTTTTTGTGCTCTAACTATGCTAACCGTCGTTGTGCCGAACAAAATACAGTTCGTGCGAGGAGCGCTGCTTTTTTGTTTTAATTTAAAGTAAAGTGTGAAGCTAATGGACATTGATCGCTGTTTGCGGCACATGCGGAAGCACATGGTCCATCAATAAAAACATGTGAGTACCGGTTCCGGCGTTTTAAAAGAGGCGATGATTTTTACACTAGTGACAAAGAACGCGGAATTGGAGGCGTTATAGGACCAAGATTTATCCGCCAAACTCACAAGAGGAACTTGCTGAAACTTTGACTAAACAAGCGATTCCAAACCGTCTGAAAGGCATGAGTACGGTAAAAGAAAACAAGGAAATCAGGTCGAACGAACTCAAGGCAGGAGATGTCGAACGCCTTCGCCTTTTTTCACTACGTGCGAACAACTACTCTAAAGACAAAATCGGAAGGGTATTTTTGCATTGAATCGTGTGACGAGGGATGAAAAGTGGATCCACTAGGACAACTGAAACCGTAGAAAATCGTGTGAGCTAAGCCCGGTTATGCATGAACTTCAACGGCCGAACCGATTATAATATTCGTTGCAAGAAGAGCTAATGTTGTGCATCTGGTGGGATCAGCTCGGAATGATCTACTATGAGAGCTACTCTAGCCTAACCAAACCCTATTACCGAAGAACGTTACCGACAATTGATACGCAATTAAGCATATGCCAGAAGTAAGTGATCTTTCGGCACTACAACGCTCGGTCACATGTTGCAAAAATCGTCAAGGAAATTTCAAAGGATAAACAATTATAACAAACGAATAAGATAAATTTTCTTACTTAGTGACGTTTTCGGGCATAACCCATCATCAGCTAAATCAATATTGTGAACAGATACTTTAGCTGATAATGCCCGTTGTTTATTACATTTGCTATTATTAACTTACTATATTTATATATTTAACAAACAGTATGAAAAAAGATTCTTCCTTAAATTTCAGAGGAGCTTCAATGGGAGGATGTCCTACCCTAGCCGCTGTATTCACTAGACATTGTGCTCTTTCCGATTACCGCTTGTTCCGGTGTCGACGGCTCATGGCCAGACCGAGCAGCAATTTACTTCATTCGAAGAAGCCAAAAATTTCGTCGATTCTTAGAGATCGCCTCAGAATCCAATTCTCAACGCGGAATCCGTATGCTGCCAGAAAGATGGGGAAGAGAAGTCGTAGCCTCATGACGGACAATATACTTTTAATAAAACACATTGTACCAATTTCTCTGAATAAAGCTTCGAAGTTACAAAAAAAACAAACCTCAAAGCTTATTTGTAATTGTATATGCACACATATTATATATTTGCAATATTTACACTGTGTAATGTACACACTACAATTAATATAATACGAATAGAAAAACACATGACAATACAATTACCGAAATAGCATACAACACAAATGGTATATAATAATGATGCGGATTCGATATTTTCAGCGATGTTCGAATTAAATTATGTTTTTAGTAATTTTCATTTCATTTCGGTGTATAGGTCTCGTGTATCATTTTTCATTAGAACTGCAGTCGGTCGGAACCACGGAAATAGCGCTTCAGCTGAAACTGAAATTTCCATATAGCGATCTCAGATGATCGATGTGTGCAGAGAGAGGTTCAGCTATGTAGTATGCTTGTGAGCGAAGATGGCGATTGTTGTATTCCCGGCTGGGGTACCGATCGATTATTATTATTATTACGTTTATTTGAGACACGACAATAATACCGATCGCGATTATGCGCAAATAACTGATAGAGCCTTCCGTAAGTGTCTGTAACGGCGCGATTAGAGCAACGCGATGCTAAGGGTTAATCGGACAGACTGGCCTACCGAATCGGTTATTCCCCGGGTATCACCGAGACTATACTATACTGAAAAAGGGTAATCGAAAAACCCCCAGGCCTTATATATTAACGTTCAGCCAACGACGGTACGACAAGTGGATACGTCATTTGCAACGTAGATTAATAAAAGTTTTTTATACTTAATAAATCTGTATTAACTTTACTTTTCGGTTATTAACTTTTTAAATACACTTCCCGCTTCTTTTATTAAGCCCAAAAAGATTAAAAAAGAGCAGAAAAAAAATATTCTCCGTTCATTTTTCTTCTTTTTTTATTAAATTTTTAACAAAGCATTTGTTCACTTACAACTCTTTTTGTCTAAAATGTTTTTCTTTCTTTTTTTCTGAAACAACTCCGTACTTTAATGTTCACGTCACGCTAAATATCAATAAGGGTTTTATATACTTATTAAAAAAGGCGGTTGAGGTTTATACAGCACTGGGGACTTGGAATGGAATAATTCGTTATCGGAGTCGTCGTTTCATGTATAGTTACATGAAACATTTTTAACAGTATTTTTTCACTTCTGATTTTCATATGAACGTTTTTGTTGTTTTTCGGAAAGGAAAAAAAAAAACTTCAACAGCCGAATCAAATAGCAAAAAAAAATGCCGCATTTAATCTTTCATACCCGCCTTCGATTAATAACCGTGGAACTTGATTCAGAATTAAGACTTCAGTTTAAAATTCGACAATGATAACGCGTTGTTGGCAACACAAAATCATTTGTACGTTTGTCTGATTTTTTTTTTTTTTATTCGCTGAGTAAGCGAAACCCTAAATTTAGGCAAAATGGGAAATTACCGTAAAATCGCACAGTATGCTACTTATCGGTCTCATCAGAACTAGGTATCATTTTAAAAGAACACTTAAATACTGCAACCATTTTCAAAGGGACGTCGTCTAAGATAATACAACAAATGACACCCTAGAAAGTATGCTAGACAAGTGTGTCAGGAAATAGATTAAGAAAAATTAATTTTTAGGCATTCAGTGCGACGAAACCACAGATATTTGTATCAAATCACTGTCAAATGGTAATAATATTAAGATGTTTACATAATGAAAATATACATACATGAACGGTTTTGGAGTTTTTTTATGAAATGAACTGAGATAGGTCACAACTGATGGTTTTAACACAATGCACAAAAACTGAATTAGATATAATTCATATTGGAAAGTCGCCTTTTCAGCTAATGCTCAAATTTACGATGGAGCAAATGTAAAGGATGGTTGTTCTACAAATGGTGTACATAGGCAGAGATAAAACAAAAATATAAATACGCTCATTTTATTCTTTGCTATAAGCAACAGTTGAATTGAACCATACAAATAACAACAAGCCAGGATTTCAAAATTAAAATCTTTTTTTCAAATTTGTCCGCTATACCAAGCGTTTTATCAAATTCTATTCATAGACGTGATGTACTGTGCAAGAAATAGTAAATCGTTAATTGCCTAGAACTGTCACTACACGTTGGAATTATAATATGCGTACAGAGTGAATATTTTGTTTTCGAAAATCGAGAAAAATGGATAGAATGTTTCGAAGAACTGGAAGAAAAATCTAATGTGAAAATATTACATGCAAGGAAGCGTATAATTTACGAAGAACCCCGGAAGACCCGGATTTTATATTTGGGCTTACCTTATTCTATAAAATTGTGCCCCGTGTAGATGTATTATTTCATAAATTTCAATCTAAAAATAGAGACAATATCTAGCTTTTGAGAGATAAGGAAATATCTTTGAAAAAATTCTATCCACCATTCGACACTCAAATTTCAAAATAACCGATAATGAAAATAAACGACGGAAAGTCGACCAAGAAAATAAAGAAAATAAAAATTCGGCTATTGCTAAAGAAGTTTATGACATCATAGTTTTTCAAGTAAAAGATAGACTGTCTTATAGATAAGCTGCATTGTTAGTATCCGCTGATAATTTTACCAATTATTTCATAACAATTTACCGCATCAATATACATTCTATTTATGTGCGGGTTAGTATTTAATTTTAATTTTTCAAAGAATTTTTGATATTGTTCGACGTGCACTGTTTTAACATATGGAATATCTAGATCATTAAGTAAGGTTAAGTTAAAGACATACTTTGAAGCTGACGTGATTGTTCGGAGAATAATTGACTGTTGTCTTTGGATCTGTAAGAGATTGCTTTTACTAGAGTTCCCCCATATAACTCAAACCCATACCTCCACAACGGTGCTATGACCATCAAGTAGACAGATCGTTTCAACTTTACATTTTTAGGGTAGATTTCTTTCCTATTAATGGAGTCAGTTGTTTGGCGCGAGTGGAAATTTTCCTACGGATTTGCGCAACATGAACACGCCACGTAAGCCAGCAATCCAAATACATACCGAGATATTTAAATGAATCGGCTTGTTTGATCTCAATGTCATTTATCTTTAGTTTAGGGCATGTGATAAATCCATTTGTAAAAGTCACCTGTTGGCACTTTTCTACCAATTCTGGAGTCTTCAAGTGTAAAATAATTCGATTTTTGCTTACCTTAGCAGCAGTAATAATATTTTGTGGTCCCTTTATCAGGTTCATTATTGCAATAAGATAATCACGTATTTTGTAATTAAGTATACAGTTGAAAACAAAAACCGTGTTTACTGGTAGAATGAGCGCGAGTTCAACGGGGTGATTTTACTTCGGGTTTTTGTAGCGTACATAGGCGCATTATCAATCGACATGTTAATCGGCGATAGTTGTGTGTGGAGGGCGGGGGGGGGGGGTCTGTCGTTGTTATTTTGTACTTGTTTAATATATAGAACCTGAAAAATGGAAGCAAAATGAAGAAAAAGAAAATTTATGCTTTTATTGTTTTGGCAAAAATTGGAATTCTAGGTCTTCTGATAAGATAATTCAATACTTTTACTGCAATCGAAGCGTTTTTTTCCAGAGTAAATCAAAAGGTATACGGCGTATTAATAGTCAAGGAAGCAATAAAATTAATTCAACGTTCCCATCGTTCATGGTAAGCAATAACAGTCTTTGAAGATTACTCAATGTATTTTTTATGTACTTCGATAAATAAGTATATGTAGGTGAATACATCATGTTTGTTAAAATGGTATAATAAAATAAACTTTAATAACAAACAATATAGAACAATAAATTAGATAAATACCTATTTAGAAACGTTTTCGGGCATAACCCATCATCAGCTAACACTAACTTAAAGGAAAACTTAAAACATACTGAAGTGAATATAGGGAATACATGTGTATATATAGTAGATGTAAAGAGGAATAAACATAGCAGGTATAAAAATCAATAGGTTGAAAATGCTAATAATTAATATAAAATATAAAATATAAAATAAAACAAGAAGACAAAAAGTTACATTTTTATATTAAACAGTGGATTATTATTATTAGGTGTTTGGTCATTTAAAATATTATTTTTGTATTTATTTATATAATAATTTTCTGCAATGTTCATATTATTACGTTTGTGATAAGTGGCCAGGATGGTTACAGTATTTTCTATTGAATTAGGTTTATGTTTATTTTTAATTAGATGTTCTGCATAGGTTGATTTTTCTATTTCATTATTATTAAATGCTTTTATATGTTCTTTATATCTGCAATTAATTTTTCGCCCTGTTTGACCAATGTATGATTTCTCACAATCAGTACAATTTATTTTATATATACCGCTATTTTCGTAAATATTATTATTTTTTAAATTTAAGGTGTTTATTTTATATCTTAAATTATTTTTAGTTTTGAATGCTACATTTAAACCTTAAATTAATATATTAAAGACTTTGGCAAGAAATAATGGTTATGACGAACAAATAATAGATAAACTAATTCACAAAATAAAATCAAAATCAAAATATATACAAAAATTAAGAGTCAATAATGTTACTAACAATAAAGGATGGATAACATTCACATTTATAAACAATAACATATACAAATTAACCAATTTATTCCAAAAACAAGGTTTAAATGTAGCATTCAAAACTAAAAATAATTTAAGATATAAAATAAACACCTTAAATTTAAAAAATAATAATATTTACGAAAATAGCGGTATATATAAAATAAATTGTACTGATTGTGAGAAATCATACATTGGTCAAACAGGGCGAAAAATTAATTGCAGATATAAAGAACATATAAAAGCATTTAATAATAATGAAATAGAAAAATCAACCTATGCAGAACATCTAATTAAAAATAAACATAAACCTAATTCAATAGAAAATACTGTAACCATCCTGGCCACTTATCACAAATGTAATAATATGAACATTGCAGAAAATTATTATATAAATAAATATAAAAATAATATTTTAAATGACCAAACACCTAATAATAATAATCCACCGTTTAATATAAAAATTTAACTTTTTGTCTTCTTGTTTTATTTTATATTTTATATTAATTATTAGCATTTTCAACCTATTGATTTTTATACCTGCTATGTTTATTCCTCTTTACATCTACTATATATACACATGTATTCCTTATATTCACTTCAGTATGTTTTAAGTTTTCCTTTAAGTTAGTGTTAGCTGATGATGGGTTATGCCCGAAAACGTTTCTAAATAGGTATTTATCTAATTTATTGTTCTATATTGTTTGTTATTAAAGTTTATTTTATTATAAATAAGTATATAATCATAGAAACACATTTTATGCATTTTTATTTATTTTGATGCATTGATCCTTAGGTAGCGATGGAAGATGCAAAAAGTATTCATGTTACGTATTATTCAAGTCATTTTGGACATGAATCAAATTTAGAAAGGTATAGATTACGGCCAGATGAACGAACTATGATTGCGCAGGTATGCAACAGAATTATTTGAAACGTAGATTTGATATTAAAATTATAAATTAATTTGATATTCAACCAAGCTTAAATCTGTGATATAATACTACTTTATGATCAATACCAATTTATATAGTTATGATCTTATAAAAAAATCAAAATTTGGGTAGATTTAATTATTTGTTCTTTTCATGGAACAGTATCATGAATAAATAGTTGTTTTTTTTATTTATACTTGTTCCTAATTTACAAATTAGAGATTTATAACAGCTAGAAATAGAATGATCGAGATCTTTAAGAAAACTATCGAATTAGTTATTTTAAGAGGGACGAGACCAGTGTTTGTTTTAGGAACCACTGTATTTTCAAGATTTAATAAAAAGTAGATTATACACTTGCTTATCGTGGTAAAAAGTAATATATTTATTTATGATAGTAAATCATAAATCGAAAACAAAGGTATAATGTCTTCCTTTGATAATGAAATATATTTATTTACTATTTACTCGGGTTATTATTTAATTATAAACTATTTATTATCTAAATCAAATGGATTTAAATGTTTTATAAAAATATATAAATTACACGCCAATGATTCAGAAGTATTCAAAATTAATATACTAATTGATGTTAGTCCCATGAAATCCTCTCTTCTTCTTTCTTCTAAAGGCTTAGCCTTGTCGATGCGACTGATCGTCGGCGACTACCTATTCGTACATTTTTAGCTGTACAGATATAGGCATAGTGTTCATAGCAATTGTTATATGCAACGCAGGTGTACACAATACGCAAGACTACATTCGGAACTGATTAGTAATCGTTTGATTTATCGATATACGAATACAGTCCCGTGTGGTTCTGCTGTGTACTGACCTAGCGCGCATATGATGTTGTACGTGGTGGTTTGCCATTGCCTTCCACGTGATTATTAACGATTATTTATTTATTTATTTATTTAATTCTTGTAATAAAAGTTCGTCGCCACTCGGGATCGAACCCGTGACCTCCATATCGGAAGTCAAGCGTTCTAGCAACTAGGCTATCGCGACGACTCATGAAACCTTAACATTTTAAATTTTCCGAATTTCTACCAGTTTGCCAGGTACCTTAAAGAGGAAGCCAGTTTTTCTTCCACCAAAATACTACTTCACATATAATTTTTTTTTTTTTGGAAAAACGGCTTTTCATCTTTAGTAATTTCTACAACAAAATTAAATCAGAATATTTCTCTCTTTTTTTCAGTTAATGCTTTGATGACGATATTAATCGGTATGTAATTTAATAGCTGGAATATGAAATTAGTTCCATTTAATATAACCATCAATTGTTTCTGTTTATTTCCTTATAATTCATGTTATTTGTGCTTTTAATCATTGAAGTGATGCACGTTTTATGACCTTATTGGAATTGTGAAGAATATACTACAAGTTAGATAATAGAAAATAGTTTTATTTGTTAAATGATTGATTATACTATTATATCGCAGATCAATGATTAAGGCTGAATAATAAATAAATAAATTAATAGATATGTTATAATTACAGGAAAAATCTCAGAAGGAGTCAGTTTTGGAAAAATTTTAGATAGAAGTAGAAGAAATATACGCTCTTTATATGATGTTAAGACTTTAATAACAACGCTGGAAAAATCTCAGAAGGAGTCAGTTTTGAAAAAATTTTAGATAGAAGTAGAAGAAATATACGCTCTTTATATGATGTTAAGACTTTAATAACAACGATATTCATCTTGCTGCTATGTTTCGGGCAGATAGTAGTTTACTGAAACAACAGGTACAAATCAACTGTACGGAAGATCTTAAAATGGTGCAGAAAGCCTTACTTAAACAAGACAGAGGATGGAATAGCATAATGAGCAAGAAAAACATCAGTGATTGAAATGTTGAATATTGAAGCTGGAATGATAGCTGAAGGTAACTCTATTCGAAAGAAGATATTTCTGTCAAGAAAAAAGCTGAAAGTATTTCAGAAGACCTTCTGAAGGGTAAAAAAAAGAAAGCTTATAAAGCCTGTTTATCGAATTTCGAAGATGAAACTATGAAACGGAAATGTTTAAAAACAGACGACGAGACTGTTTCTATTTAAAAAGAAAAGACGACCAACATCAGCAGGTGTATATTTGCCTAGTGGTATATGAGAAAAACAAGAAATAAAAAGGGCGACGTGCAGCATTAATAATAATAAACGAGAAATTATGGTTGTTCATGATGGTAATGATCACATTTATTAATTTCTCGTTTATTATATGGTTATACTGATTAAATTTTTATATGGTTTATTATTATTTTATTGTAATTTCCACTGAAGAAATATTTAGTTACTTTCATTTAATACAGATTTGCATGTGTACCGCTGTTTTACCCGAATTATAAATTAATTTTAATTATATTCATTTGATGTTAGTTATCTCGGATATCGTCACTTGCTCGGTTTTGACAAAAGTGCGAAATGGGGCACTTATTAAATGGGGCAGTGACAAGCCGAGAACAATTGATGTAAAATCTTATGTTGTCAGGGTAGTTATTCTAGTTCGATTAATTTTATATTATAAAATGCTTGGGGTCAAATTGTTCATTGGTTGTGTTAAATATTAATAATTAGTTTACTATTGCACAAAGTTGCCTTTTTGTAATAGATTTTTACTTGTCGTGTTGTCATCGGCATTTTGTTAATGAATTTTGGATTTATTTTTTATTATTTTTGTTACATATTGATGCGAATCAGGGTTGGTGACGCGATCTTTCATCGACGGCGATCTATTAAATAAGTTGTTCTGTTCTTAGTATTAATTTGGGTTCTCGATCGTAGTCGACGATAATCTATGGTCGGTGTCGCTGTGTACAGGCTGGACGGTCTGCGACACGTGCTGTTGTGTTGTACCGTGTCGAATGATGAAGAGATAGAGCCGGTTTAGGTAAATCTAAACTGATAAGGCTTCGGCTTTGTTATCTTCATCGACGGACGGTTTTTGTCTATGTGCGAGTCGTGCTTGGTTGCTAGGTACCGTCGACCGGACACATATGTACAGATCGCGTTATTTCGTCCTCTGTTATTTTATTCAAAGTCTGATTCCAATTGCCGAAATTTCATAAGCTATACGCGGCACATTTTTAAAGTTATTTATTTAATATTTTTTTCTTTCATTCGTTTCGCCTTACCGCTTTATCTTCTGGCAAATCTTCTCCCTATCTGAATCAAAAATAGAACAGTTCCGCAAAAAATAAAAGAGAATTTATAATAATATTGGGTGTTACCTTTTTTGACCTATAAAGCCACTGTTAATTTTCTGTTGTTTTTTTTGTTTTTTTTTAATCGCACGTGTAAAATAAAATAAATACTTCTGTGCATCAAAGTAAACATGGCTCTTATGATGAATAGGATGATACATCAAGAAATGTACAGTTTATGATGAAAGTATTCTTTTCATACAAATCATACCATTTAGGGCTAATCCCACATTTTAGACAAAACATAAAACTCTAGGAAAAAAAACGATTTTACAGAAAGATATCTCCATTTTAGGCGCAAAACAGCAATTTTACTGTAAAATACTACATTTCTAGCTAAAATTGCTCAATTTTTATTATAAGCACTCTCATTTTTAAGCAGAAAACACAAAAATTTGACCCATCTCAGGGAAAAGCATCAAATTTTCATTACAAATACAACATTTTCAGTAGAAATAGCATATCCTTTACATACCCTAACTAAGTTTGTACAAACTACTCATATTTGAAGTCCGCCTGCACATTATTAAGTCTAATAAATTAAAGAAAAAATACAATTGCTAATACAAAGTTTTATTACACAGTAAAAAATATACACTAATGTCTAATATTACAGTTAATAATAGTGCATAGCTCCATACAAATATAGGTGGTACACACTATTAGTTTGGATAAAGCAGTATCAGATTTTTTAAGAAGCTCACTATATACAGATTTTCTATAAGTTAATGCGTCCACATTAGAATTTCAGCTACGCCGACTAATTAAAATAAATCATATCGTCACAATAAAAAAAATGTTGAAAAAAAAATTATCAATTTATATTTTTAATTTCACATTTTCCTATCCAGCATAAAAGTTTTCAAAATAAATTACCCGCTTTTATATTTAGAATAATTTTAAAATAAACGATTAAATTATGGCGGTTTAAGAAATCGCCAACTAAAACTGCATGTGTAACCTCGGCTCATTGCAATAATACTTTGGAATCGTCTATATAGCCACAAATCAACCGCCAGCGATTGCCAACCATATGTATTTATTAGTACCTCATTCAAGGTAAACCACTGTGGCCCACGCTTTGGAACCACAAACTGAACTCTCTCCGCGTATGTGCCGTATAAGCATGCTGCCGTCAATATAAGCGACACTATATCCGTTGCATAGGTATACAGTGTAACCACTCGTCCGACTGAATCGGCGACATCTGTCTATACTTTACTGTCTTTATCTTCTCGGCCTGCCCATCTGTTCTGGGAATAATCATGTCTTCCAAGCATGCCGGACTTGCACCTTTGGATCCCCCTTTGAATCATTGCCAGTTCCCGAAATTTTACTCCAAAAGGACAGTCCAACAAATAGCAACGTGACGTTCAAAAAGGACAACGATAATGATCTTACAGTTCAACCGCAGCAAGCACGATCCATTTTAAATAATATAAAATTTAAGAGATATTCGTATTTTAATTAATACCTAAATTAACAATTTTAATATGAAAAAGGATTGTACCAACAACCAGCGACAAACCTGAACAGCTAAATCACAACGGCAATAAGAGTAACGTTCGCTTTTTACATCCTGATCGATGAACGATTTAACTTTGTCGAAATTTCTAGTAGTAGGCCGTAGAGCTGCTAGCAATTTTCGTAATGTTTATAAACCCTCGTACCGATTACACTGTAGATCATCCCTGGTCCATGATGATCTAGAAGGTCGGCATATTCAGTTTTTTGACCGGTTTGAAAAAATTAATTTTTGCCGTATGTATATTTCTTGCGCGGTTAACTGCGAGCGCGGTACCCAACCAGCGTTCTCGTCGCATGTATATAGTGCTGCGCTTTAGAATTCTGCCATCTTGCGGAAGCTGTTTTACCAATTTTTTCAGGCAACTGCAGAAAGAATTTATCGGTGTCGCCTGAACAGTGTGTACCACAAATTTCTCCTCTCCTCGATTCCATCGAGGCGAAAGCTTGTTGTTCAGACGTTAGAATGCAGCGACGTCATAAATAATCGAATAAATTATGGCGGTTTAAGAAATCGCCAACTAAAACTGCATGTGTAACCTCGGCTCATTGCAATAATACTTTGGAATCGTCCATATAGCCCCAAATCAACCGCCAGCGATTGCCAACCATATGTATTTATTAGTACCTCATTCACGGTAAACCACTGTGGCCCACGCTTTGGAACCACAAACTGAACTCTCTCCGCGTATGTGCCGTATAAGCATGCTGCCGTTAATATAAGCGACACTATATCATTCGCATAGGTATACAGTGTCCCCACTCGTCCGACTTAATCGGCGACATCTGTCAATTGTTTAGGGTTTTTATCTTCTCGGCCTGCCCGCCGAATAATCATGTCTTCCAAGGATGCCGGAATTGCACCTTTGGATCCTCCTTTGAATCATTGCCTGTGCCCCAAATTTTACTCCAAAGGACAGTTCAATGAATAGCAATGTGACGTTCAAAAAGGATAACGATAATGATCTTACAGTTCAACCGCAGCAAGCACGATCCATTTTAAATAATATAAATTTAAGAGATATTCGTATTTTAATTAATCCCTAAATTAACAATTATAATATGAAAAAGGATTGTACCAACAACCAGCGACAAACCTGAACAGCCAAATCACAACGGCAATAAGAGTAACGTTCGCTTTTTACATCCTGATCGATGAACGATTTAACATTGTCGAAATTTCTATTAGTAGGCCGTAGATCTGCTAGCAATTTTCGTAATGTTTATAAATCCTCGTACCGATTACACTGTAGATCTGCCCTGGTCCATGATGATCTAGAAGGTCGGCATATTCAGTTTTTTGACCGGTTTTAAAAAAATTAATTTTTGCCGTATGTATATTTCTTACGCGGTTAACTGCGAGCGCGGTACCCAACCAGCGTTCTCGTCGCATGTATATAGTGCTGCGCTTTACAATTCTGCGATCTTGCGGAAGCTGTTTTACCAATTTTTTCAGGCAACTGCGGAAAGAATTTATCGGTGTCACCTGAACAGTGTGTACCACAAATTTCTCCTCTCCTCGATTCCATCGAGGCGAAAGCTTGTTGTTCAGACGTTAGAATGCAGCGACGTCATAAATAAACGAATAAATTATGGCGGTTTAAGAAATCGCCAACTAAAACTGCATGTGTAACCTCGGCTCATTGCAATAATACTTTGGAATCGTCTATATAGCCACAAATCAACCGCCAGCGATTGCCAACCATATGTATTCATTAGTACCTCATTCACGGTAAACCACTGTGGCCCACGCTTTGGAACCACAAACTGAACTCTCTCCGCGTATGTGCCGTATAAGCATGCTGCCGTCAATATAAGCGACACTATATCTTTCGAATGGGTATACATTTTAAACACTCGTCCGACTTAATCGGCGACATCTGTCTATACTTTACTGTCTTTATCTTCTCGGCCTGCCCATCTGTTCTGGGAATAATCATGTCTTCCAAGCATGCCGGACTTGCACCTTTGGATCCCCCTTTGAATCATTGCCAGTTCCCGAAATTTTACTCCAAAAGGACAGTCCAACAAATAGCAACGTGACGTTCAAAAAGGACAACGATAATGATCTTACAGTTCAACCGCAGCAAGCACGATCCATTTTAAATAATATAAAATTTAAGAGATATTCGTATTTTAATTAATACCTAAATTAACAATTTTAATATGAAGAACGATTGTACTAACGACCAGCGACTAACCTGAACAGCCAAATCACACCGGCAACAAGGGCATCGTTCGCTTTTAACGGTTTTTCCGTTCTCAAGCCGTTTCTGGTTGTATTTTCCTTTTTGAGGTGTCTCCGGTGGTCTCTGATTTGTATTTCGTTGGTTTCTACTCTACTTTGAGTTTTATATTTGTCTTTGTTTTTGGGTTTTGGCCTTGTTTTTAGTTTTTTATTTTTTTATCGTGTTTAGGTAGGTTCAACGTCTTGGTTTTTCCATGATTTTGTTTCTTATCTATGTTGCTATTGTCGATCACAGATTTTCGCCACGTCACTTCAGTTCGCTTCTGATGACGGCCTCTGTAAGCTAGCGGAAACGTTGAGTGTTGTATTTTTTAAGTACTTTTCTTTTTCTAAACGCAATTGTCCGTAAGTTATTTACATCATTGTAGTTTTTTGAATCACATCGGAGCCATCATTTGTAACGTCTTCAGCGACATTATATATAAAAATAGTTAAAATGTAAACAAACGTCATCTAACGAAACATGTATCACAGAATGAAAAATTAAAAATCATAGTTGTTAAACGAATTATTAAAATAATCACCGGTTAACACGTGAACGGAAAAAGTATTATTTTTTCTACTTAGGGCATATAGAATATCCGAGTAGCCAATCACAACGCTGAATCCAAAATGGCTACTCGTTTCAATTTATCGTCTTATCGATTTCATATTCGATATAAAATAAGATTATCATTAAAATTTTAAATTTACAATGTCGCTAGGATACTCCTTCCTTAGGGAGAGATACGATAGTACTAAAAAAAGAACAATTATGCTAACGCGAGACTAAGAAACAGAATTTAAAAAAAACTTACGATTAACAATTTGCATTTCATATAATACCGTTTCTTATCAGGGCTGTATTTGAGGGGGGTTTCGGGACCACCCTCGAAATATCTTCGAAATAATAACTGCTTGAATTAAATGGACAGAAGTTCAGAATAAATTTATTTCTTTTCAATTTTTGACAAAACGGAAAAGAAGATTGAAATTTTTATGAATTCTATGGAAACGAATATTTTTTGTTTTCATTGTAGTGTTCAAATATTGCATACACACAATAATTGACTGCAAGACTTTAGTGTACTATTTATAAATAAGTATATTTCATGATAGTACACTCACGCATATGTATATATATACGAGGTGTGACAATTGCATTCGTAGAATTGTTTCATAGCGCGCCTTGTGGCAATACTTTGATGGTGGTCGTGGTCGCGTTGGCAAGAGGGGACATTTTTGAGTCAGTATATCTCTAGTTTTCATAATGGTAGCACGTACATCTCATGTTCCATGGTCGTTTAAATAAAGTAAGATTTTTACACGTGTCGTGAAAATGTGCGATATAAATACTGAGCAATGTATCGTGATCAAATTCTTGGTCAAACGCGGAGTAAAACCGTCGGAAATCCTCGTAGCTGCCCCTCCCTGCTCCCCGCTGGCAACGCCCATGACTAATACTGTAACCTTAAATCGAAGTTGAAAAAAACGTCTTTGAAGTTTCACTTCTGCCCTGTTCTCCGAGGCACATTTACCTTTTTTTTTTCTTCAAATTCTCAACACATATTTCATGAATTATTAAATTTTGTTTTATGTTGTTTATAATAATTTATATTGATAGAAAATGGATAATTCTAATATTAATATTAATTTGAAAATGTATATTTATAAATATTTATGTGCATGTTACTGGTAATATGTAGAATTCACGGTTTTGTATAATGAGCTGAATTTTTATTTCACAACATGAATAGTGAATATTGTGAATTACAGAGAGTTTCTATGCGTTATCTAATAATTTAACGTAATCTCAAAAAGTAATGGAATTATATGCACATAAATTTAAAAATATAATAAATTTGAAATAAGTTGTTACAAAATATTTAGGAAATAAAGATTATCATTCCACATTTAAAAAATGGTATTCCTAAAATACGCCACAATACTATAACGGCTATGTAATTTTTTCCCTCGGGGAATAACATGAAAAATCTTCAAAACATATTTACTTACTCTTTGATTTTGATACTTAATTTTTCGTTACTTTCATAGATATTATTTAAAGGCGTTTTTCTTACATAGCAACGCATTTCCGAAGTAACACTTTAAATGAATCATTTTTATGAATACAGCCTTATCTATTAACCCGGGATTACTCGCGTGTTTTATTTTACGCGATTGCTCGCCTGTTAGATTATTTTGACATTTTTATGTCTTTGCTTTGGCACATACATAAACTTGAAAAGCGTTACCAAATGGAAGCGTCACGAAATGGACCGTCACGGAAAATCGTTACGAAAATTTCATGTCTTTACTTGCATACGACTACTGATTACTAATATTTTCATGTCTCTTTACTTTGTCACATAAACTCGAAAAGCGTCACAAAATGGAGAAGTGTTTCCTATAGCGGCTTCTTATGAAAACTGTAGGGCTGTGTATTTCACATTTCATTTCCCCTGGTTCTCCATTTGCTGAGCGCACAAAACAATTACCCCGTAGTAATTATAAATTAAATGTAACTTTAGTCTCGTGTAAACCATTTCTTTCCCATGAAAAGTGTTATGGATTCCGAAGCGAACAGAGAGACCAACTCGCGTCGGCTCGCACCAAGGTGTACAAGATGAAGCTTGGCGAGACGGGTGGTCTACCATACAAGATGGAGCTCCTTATTGACAAGCCGTACATAGTGCGAGTAAACATCGACGTCACCAACGGTCTCGTGAACGGCGCGATAGGCCTGCTGCAGTATATCGAACACTCTCGCGAAACCGGCAAGATAATTCGACTTTGGCTAAAATTCGACAACGTTAAAATCGGTAAATGACTACGATCGAAAGTTCGGATAGACACTGTGTAGCGTATCCGTGTATCTACGAGCATTGGGCGCCGATCGGCTTACGTTCATCAACGGTGACGCTTCCTAGTAAGATGGTTACCTGTAAACGATCAACATTTCCACTCACACCTGCTTACGCGATATCGATTTACAAATCGCAAGGCAGTACATATCTGGCGGTGGTATGCGAATACTCGAAATCGCACGACCAGCAACTCGTGTACGTCGCTCTGTCTCGATGTTCTTTGTACGAACGGTTGTTCCTAACAAATAGGAATGGGGACCACCGATTTTATCACGGACGCGAAAAACAGTTGAAAGACATTAGAACTGAGTTTGAACGTCTTACGCGTCATCGTTTAAGCACGCATGCTTCCCGCTGTCGAGATTTTGTAGATCGTTCGCGTACTCGGTCTGTCCATGCTCTCGCACTATGTTCACTCAACATTCAGTCATTGCGCTCACACTCGCTCGATATAACGTGTGACTTTGTTATACCTTCGTGCAGTTTACTCGCTCTCTCTGAAACGTGGTTATCAAACGCCGATTACGATAAATTTGAACTTGAAAGTTACTCGCTAGTAAATCGACACAAACGCGACAACGGCAAGATGGCTGGTGGTATAGTGATTTACGAAAGGAAATTGGATTCGGACGCTCTGAAGAGCCGCAGTCGACCACTGATTCGTATCAATCAGGAAAAAAGTGGTCTCGAAGAATGTAACGTGATATCGATGGACGTTGGTGATATATGCAAAGCCGAAACGACGATCGATGGAGAGCCTCTGTTACTCGTAGCGATGTACCTCTCAAACGGGACAACGTTGAACGATAAGATCGAGTTCTTCGAGCGTTACCTATTACCCGTACTCGATCAAGCTGAAAGGTCTGTTTCTCTTTATCGATGAAATAAAGCTGTACGATTTACCACCGATCACAGTCTGTGGTGATTTCAACATCGATTTCCGCTCGGACGATGGATTGCGATTCCGTCAATTCATGAGTGAAACGTTCGGTTGCGAGATGGGTGGACCACAAAGCATTTAGAGGTGCAGAACGTAGGTTCAATCTCGAAACGCTTTATACGTTGCAATATAATATATGTACAAGGCATTTAGAGGTTGCACGGCGACATTCTCATATCGACGGAGGCTGCGAAGCGAACGACATTTTAATGTCGACGGATGCCTCAATGGCTGTACAAAGCTTACTTTTACGGGAAAACATGAAAATGTCTCACTGTGTTATTGTATGCAAGCTGTTTTAATTAATTTTCTTATAAATGTTTACAATCATTGATAAACTAAAGTCCAGGGGTACAGTTTCTCCATCCCAGTTCGAACATTTTAATGGGATTTTTAGATCTAATTTTCTATCAATTTAATTAGTTTACTTAATTTTATAGAAATATGATTTCTATTTTTACACAGATTATATTTAGTGCATTATAAACTAGACTGTATGCATGAGATAGAGTTTTATGACCTCATTCTTCCATTCACCCTTTAGATTATTACTAACAACTTAAACGTCGTAATCTCTCGCGCGTTGGATTATTTCTAACAATTCACTTATCGTTGATTATAAACAGGAAATAGTTGTCAATAAATTTAATTTTATCAAAGTTACGGTGTTATAAATAGATATTCGTGTTTAAAAAAATGTACTGGCTTCTAGGAAGAAATAGCGTTTTAAGTATTGATAATAAATGTTTGATATACACAAGTATCTTGAAGCCTATTTGGACCTGCGGAGGACAGCTTTGGGGTTGTGCTAAACCTACAAATCTGAAGATAATACAGACCACGCAGAATAAAATCCTTAGGCTCGTAACCATGGTATGTGTCGAATCAAACTTTGCATCAAGATTTAGGGATAGAGTATGTGGCAGATGTTATTAAAACTCATGCCCGAAGACACGCAGAAAGACACTTGGAAAGTCATCCGAATAAACTTGCTGCTGGACTTCTACATACTGCTAATGATAGGAGGCGGCTAAAGCGTAAGAAACCTCATGACCTTGTTTAAGGTAAAGTTTATCAGGTAGGTACTATTGGGTACTCCTCCCTTCATGCTCAATATTTCCCTGTTAAGAATATGGCTAAATGGCCTAGATGGCCAGTTTGTAATACAATAACAATTTTAAAAAAAAAAAAAAACCGTTTTTCATTATTGTGTAGATGAAGTATTGGTAGAGGGTTGATTATTTATCATTCAATCTATTATAGTTATTCTAAAAATAAGTTATTTGTCAGATTTTTTCTAACAGCGTGAGCTGTCGCGGGTTATTTCGATATATTTTTATACCATAATTGGTATAATGGCTACCTCTGCTTTTTTTGTTAAAAAAAAACAAAAAACTGCTGTAGTTTAAAAAAACTTAGCTAGTTTTGCGTTGTTTTAGATACTTTTACAATTTAACGCATAATATACTAACTTCTACTGATACTCTAATCAAAATAACAATAGTAGAATTCGGAAACTTTGAAACGCAAAAAAAAAATCAAAACATTAAGAAATATTGCTAAGAATATAGTTTATTGTGTATTCCAGAAAAATTATTGAGAAGTAGAGCAAGTTTATAAAAGAAATCTGATATAATTATTTCGAAGAAATATTGGCGAGAATATGTTTGAAAAAAGTTTGAAATGAGCATTTGAACTGACACGATAATATTGAAACACGGCTGCTTAGAATGAATTTTTGGCAAGTTAAAATTCTTCATTAATTGCCGGCTAAAATATTTTTAAACAAATTTAAACGTAATTTATCAATTACGCAACAGCAACACTGCCAAGACATATTCCCCGACTTTACATTATAAAACGTTTAAATTTTTTATCGGGCTGGAACTGCCGGGATGTATTATTCGTTTTATTCGTTCACTGTCGAGTCGTATTGGCCTAAAAGTTTTTATTGAATTTCTTTTAACTTATTAACTGTCGGGCAGTAGTGTTCAAACGTACTAGAGACTGAATCTTTTTGGTCAAATTATCAAGCGTTAAAACGCGATTTATTAACTGTTGAGCAGTATTTACATATATACTGGCTAATACATATATTTAAATATTCAGTTGAGAACTTCTACAAGCCGGATACTAGGATAATATAATGATTATTTATCGATTTTTATGTCGAGAAAATAAAATTGTTTGCCGTCGCCATCTTAAAAGATGTATTCCTAGTCTTCTTACGACTTCTACACAACCCCATTCATGATTTTTCAAATTGTTTTCATTTACAAATCTACCTTCGCCATGACTATAGAGCTTCAACTTCTCTGATATTATTGCACATAGTGTGATACCAAGAAGCTAAACGGCTCCTTTACCCCACAATAATTCTTTCATTCCGTAAATAGTGCTTTTCAAATCAAACATCGTGACAAACATAATCCTTAGTCATCATTTTGCAATTGTTATTTTTACACAATCTATCCGACTTTTCTCTTTTTGCAGTTTAACTATGAAACAAAGTCACCGTTAAGTGTAATTCTGGACTGTGCCCGGCTATTTATTTCCCACACCTCGTATTCTCAGTCATTTTGTCAAATTCTCTTGCTACGCTATTGTGTATCTCAGAGCAGATTTTGTTTTGATCACCGTGTTCGATTAGGATTATTTCGAATTCGAATTACTATTGCCATCATTTAAATAATATTCTTTATATAATTTGAACTATATTTTTTAGAATTTCTAGTTCTTTCAGTTGTATAAAAACAAACAAAAAAAAAACTCATCCAAATTCTTATGTTTTTCCCTGTTGTTTTTTATTTTTATACTTACATTTCCGTTCATTATTTCTATAGAAATTTAGACATACAGTTTCAAGTATTGCTCCTTTTTTTTTTCTTTTAAAAGGACTTCTAAACTTTTAATGACCACCAATTAATGATAAAATAAATACTATTTTACAAAATAAATGGTTTATTAATATTTAACTGACTTTTTTAAGAATATGACTATAGCTTTCTTAAAACTGGAATTCACAAAAAGGTATATACATAATACATTTTATATACAAAAATCAATATACTACATAATACATACATATATATATATATATATATATATATTTGAAAAAATGTTGTGGTAATCAAGGGGTTTTCAAAGGTACGTACTGGACAATTTCTGTAATCTACAAAATAAATATTACCAACGTGAAAACGATAACAAAAAAATCTTACATCGTGTAAATTTTAACGAATAATTATCGATTACTATCGGTATTCCGATATATTTCTATGAGCGTTTTGATTAACCGTTTATATAACCAGGTTTACACATCTAAATACGTAAAAAATATGCTAAAAAATAAGAAAGCTGATTTGCCGACAGATGAAAAAAAAAAAAAAAAATAGAAAAAATTAAATCAAAATACCGGTTAATAAAAATGTTGTCATTCGTTATAATTCATAATTGTTATGATGGCAGTTACTTTAATATATATACCGACAACACTCCTATAAATCATCTGTAGTTTTCGAAATATGCTACTACACTTTGTATACAATTTAGTCAAATAAATTACTAGGAATGATGAAGCAGTAGAGTGCATCATTAAAATTATTAAAAGTTGAATATTACGAGATTTCTTTTCCCTTAAAATGTGGAAAATGAACGTGCGCGATTATTAAAGAGCATAAAATCAAAATTAAGAAAGCTTAATGAAATATTATTTAGTTAAAAACCGATTATAATTGCGACTTTGTATCGTAAATTTTTGCCGTGATTACAAATCAGAGAATTCCTGTCGTCCACAACCAGTTGAAATTTTATTTATTTCCCCTAAAAAAACAGAACCAAAAAATATTCCTACTTTTGACATGGATATGTCTTACAGGTGGGGGTCAGCCAAATTGTTCGTCACGCTATTTTTAAGAGCAAAAACTGTAACGCTATTTAATTAAAACATACGAGTGTTATGTCAACTGAACCGTGTGATATTAATTACATGGGCGATCAAAATAACTACCATAGTATCAAGGAGTATCATAACCAAGAGAGTGAAGACCTCCTGGAAAAACCTTAAATATTACCTTAACAAATTTCGAAATGAGAAAACCTCGTCTCCCCACTACGCTCCTTTTATAAATAACTAAAATGAGTAGATTTAAAAGATATAAAAGTTAATGAAATCATTTGAAAGGATTCAGGAGTTTCGGAGGATCATTTGAATAGATTTTGTGTAAGAATTTAAATATACATATTACGGAAAAGAACTCCGAACAAAAGTAGTTCCAAAAAAATTTGCACCAAACATTAGAAAAGAAATAATCGAAAAAAAAGCGGGGTATTCGATAAAGAGTTGGCCGGGGTTTGTAACTTATCTCGCAATAATATCATGGCAAATACGTGAACCACGGTATCGCTAGAAAAAGCGTTGCACAGCGAAAATAAAAACTATTGTTTTCGCGCGCGGTTCGAATAACTGGTTCTCAAAGGAGGATGTATACCCATTATTTATTTATTATGGAGGAGATCAATTAAGAGGACAGAAGTATGCAATTTAATTTTTTCGTTTTAAGCTAAATAAAACGCCAAAAGGAACGCTAGAATTTCTTCGACAAGCGTACGATGGAACATCAGCCATTTCCCATGTGTTATGAATGCTATCAGCAGTTGAAAGATCCTGGCTAAGCGCTCAACTGGCAGATGTGCGGATGTTGAAATTAACAGAGGTGAACACTAATACTGGCGGCGCTGCTATCGTATGGAGAAAGAAGTCACTGCGACTCTAGAAATGTTCAAAGTACCGCTCACCACTTCCTAACCAATACTTTGCCCGTACATGATAGACGGCACGAATCGGGTTGCCGTCTACGAGTATTGGCAGAAACAGGTTAGAGATTCTAAACTTTGCACACCTCGAACAGTTGATGATATGCATGTGCGACCCGGAAACAAAGCACCAGTCAACAAAGTGGATGGAACAAAGTGGCCACCCGCCTGCCAAAAAAGCGAAAAAAACAAATCTGCATTCGAAAAATGTGATCATTACTTTTTCCAGGACGATGGAATATTGTTCTAACTAGACAGTGAATTCTGAATATTCGTCGATGCTGTTCGCAAATTAATTCGTCCATACATCCTCCAGTAAAACGACAAAAAGAAGACGGAAATTGCAACTCTCATGTCGCGCACGTTGTACCCGGTTCCTAAACGAACGTTCACATGTTACCTTATCTCCGTATTCACCGGATCTCGCAACTGTGACTTCCGATCTATATTCCACATCCAAAATAGTCATGGAAAAACGTTGATTCGGTTCAGCGATGGATGCTTTTAGAGTTATTATATAGTTTAATTTCAGCAGGATGACAGAGCAAACGTTCCAGCATGTGATTTCAATGCGTTTGATTGTAGGGGAGTATATTAAACGGAAAAAAATGACTTCTCTATTAGTAATCAAATTTTTATAAAAACCGCTCGAGTCTTCACTAATACTACCCCCCCCCCCACCACGTACTTGTGAAAACACCCTTGAGAAATTGAACGATAACTCTGATCTTTTTATAAATTTGTTTTTTTTTCAATAATTTTTCCTATACAACCGCAAGAAACAATTAAAAGTTAATAAAAGAAATATAAGGCGGATGCATTTTGCAAGGTTTCTAGAATTTAATCGACATACAAATGCGGCAAAAGTACGATAAGACTCGATCCCACTATTTTCTTTTTTTTTTTTTTGTTTTTCGTTTATAGTTTTACTTTAATGGTTACGATAGTCAGTATTTTATGCATATATATATGTGTGTATAATTCAAATAAATTCCAAGTTAAAATTTATATTTTATTATCTCCTACATGATTAGATTAAAAACGTCATAAAATTTCGGCAGAAAACAAAAATTGCTTCATACATATCATTACAAAATTTTTAAAATCAGAATATACTCAAACGATAGAACGCATTAAATCGAAAAAAAAAAAGTAGCCCGAAATTTAAAAAATTTCGCTTATGGAATGAAATTCCAATCAACATTTGTAGACAATAATTAGTGGCGCTGTGACTGTACGTATGGAAGAGGAACTTCAGTATTCTAAGACTACATAACGTTTTTGCTTTTTGATAACATGTGTCTTTTAATTATTTTATCACAACTTATTAAGTGAATGAATAAGACGAATATATATATATTAATACTTAACCGCACGTAATCTATTTTAAAATCAGTTTAAAAAATTTTTATAGGTAACGCTATGATAACAAGTAGTAATAACACAGAGATTGTGTACTACGAACGTCACAATTAACCGCGATCATTTGTTACTAGAACACAACTGTTTTTTGTTGGTTTTTTTTTTACCATATATACAAAAGTATTATATGAGAAAAAGATGAAATGGTAAAACATGGTGTAAAAATTCAGCACACCTGTACGACAACTAAACATCTCTAGAGCCTTAATTCTTCGTGTAAAATTAAAAAAAAAAAAACAAAAAACAAAAACACACAACGACAAACTTGAAGTCAAAGTCAAGTTGATGTTTTGTTTAAAACTTTCGCAGTGATTAATCATAGTGAAATAAATTTACGTACAACTGCGTTAGAAAATGTAATGTATTTAATTCAATAATACATTACATTTTCTAACGCAGTTGTCGGTAAATTTATTTCACTATAATGTTTTGTTGTTTTTAGACGTTTTAAATTCACAACTGAATCACAATACAAGAAAGTTAAATCTTCTTAAAATGCAGTTCTTTCATATTGTTGATATTATATATATATATATATATATATATATATTAAAAAGGGGGTGGGGGGTCACCGAATTACGAAGAAACATTAAATTTCAGGGAAATAAACGCATCAAAATCAAGACTCCACTCTAACGTAGAAAATGTTCTTTCTATTGAATTTTTTTTTAGCTAATAAACATTATAGTCAGCATGTTTATAATAACACGATGGCACATTTACCTTTTCTCAAACACCAAAAAAAAAAAAAAAAAAAAAAAAAAAAAATGCATTTTAAAAGTAACATAATTTGTTTTGGTTTTATGTTAAGCGCGATTAATTTGGCTAAATTGACTAAAAACAAAAAAAGAAAAAAAAAAACCAACGACACACATTAGAAATTCACACACTAGAATTAACTCCGGACGGGAGAATGAATTTTTGTTTGTTACGTTGTGGCAATCTTTCTGGCGATCGTTTCCTCTGATTATTACTTACCACTAACAATTTTATTCCATAGTACTACACACTACAGACATATGTATAGCATCACCTAAAACATTGCAAATCGTTGTTAATAATTAAACGGAACTCTAGAAAACAGCACTGCGGAGGATTAAGACACGCGGCAGCATTCGAGAAATAGAATACGGGAAGCAAATACAATGTAAAAATTAATTTAAAAAAAAACAAAAAACATCGCACTTGAAACCGGGTTTGCATCCGTGTAAAACAACGCATTTTATATATCTAAAACGTTTTTTTTCTATTTTTTTTTTTTTTTAACGTTACCAGAGCATAATAACGTTTTCATTGCGTCAATTCCGGAAGTTCAGCATCATAAAATATGCATGCGATTGGTCGTGTCATCTTTGCATTATAAAACCTGCGTTAAACAATATTAATAACGCAATCTGATTAGAAAGAACAAGGGAAAAAAAACTCTACTTACTACAGACGAAATAGTTTAACGGTACTCCAAAAATATGTACGTACCCCACTTTACATTTATATCAATAACTTAAAACTACATTTACATTGTAGGAACCGACTTCAAACATACGCTCGAGCGTATATACTGTTCGCGAAATAAATTTTTTATTAACGATCAACAAATTATAGTACATAAAACTTAACATATTAAATGGTTTTCATTTTTCTTAATAAATAATAAAATTAAGCACAAAAATTAACACTGGTATAATCATTCGACAAACGATTTATGAGAATGCTCATTTATAATAACCCAAAGAAAAAGAAACTTTTCACATATAATAATAATGTGTCGCCTTTCGGATTATTATTATTATTATTATTATTAATGTCATGGTCACCGAAAAGCAAGTATCCCCTCCTCCCCTTTATTCCATCAATAAAGAAAAAAACAGTGTAAAAGCGGCAAAGGCGATTTTTCAAATATGCAAATGCAGATTAAAATTTAAATTCAGCTACCGTAGCGTAGTTGCTTAGCTAATTGTATTCCGTTCGAGTGGGCGCACATTGTGAATTCCAAAAATTTCACTTAATGTCGACCCCCCCCCCCCCCCCAAAAAAAATTAAATCTGACGCGCGCAATGTGTATTATCGAAATATTTACTCGGCAAGTCCGTTTTATTATTTTAAACCGTCACAATAATTTTGCTTTGAAAATATATTCTCGTAATGGTTTCATCATCCCCCCCCCCGTTATTATATCTTTTTATTCCTATAATAACGGATTTTTATTAGTCAGTTTTGATTATTGCGCGGTAAAGACAAAAAATATTCTAAACTCGACTCCCAAATTAAAAACATGCACCAATAAAATTCGATTCTGCCGAACAGAATTAAAAAATGAATCAGCAATTTTAGTGGAGGTCATTAAATGAATCGATTAAATTTCTCAAAGAGGTAGCAGAAATTTTTTATTTTGCAATATAAGCAAATATCGCACTTTAGCCATTTCAATCCATGTTATCCGTTTCTGTAAACTAAAGTGCTGTTTTAACAGTAGCTATATTTTTATGCGCTTCTTAATCGCTTTTGCAGGTCATATTTTATAGGTGTCGCACTAATGCGCGAAGTTCGTTCTATAGTAAACTTCACTTAGATGTATTATTTACTGAAAGAAAAAAACAAAAAACTAAACGTATAGCAGTAAGCAGAATATTTCCGACTTCATCTAGAGTCAATTATTATTTAAACGAGGACTATAAAAATAATTTCGTATCAGCACTAAACAAAGGATAACGCTGTTTATTATCCGATAAAATCAAATTGACTTTCTCAGTTTGGGTTAAAAAATAAATAAATTAATAAATAAAATAAAAAGCGTTACTTCGGCGTACACTGAGGCGACAAGGAGCCCCTTCCCGGGTTGCTGATTTCAGTTTTTTATTTTCTTTTCCGCTAATTAAGTCCTATCGTCGGGTGGAGCATTCGCGCGAGTGATTTTCGATAATACACAATATTTTTCGAAGCATTCAGGCAAAAATTAGATATGTATTATACGAAAAACGGACTCTAAATAATAACGGTGAAAATACAAAAAACATCTGTGTACAACATTCGTTGTTTGCTCAAAAAAAATAATAAACGTTTAATGTACGTAAAAAAGAACAGCGTTCTTATCTTCAGCCGTTATTATACCGGTCAGTGATTAATCTAGCTTAATAATAACGAACGATACAGTAAAAATATAGCGGTACAAAAACTTCGGTATACATAACTGTGCAAGCACGCCATTGAAATATACACGTGTAAAATTAGAAAACTTAATAATAAACATGTATGACGGAATCTTAATGATTTTTAAAAGCGTAAGAAGAAAGGCCAAAAATGTACAGGAACAATAAGAAAAAGAAAAAATGAGTATCTCTACTACGAAGGTAATTTTGTAGATATGAAATTATGTTTACACCATTATAACGTGGAACATACCAGCTTGTATTACTTAAACATACGCATGTGATAAGAACACGTAGCGCTCGCTTAATATCTGAAAGGAAATCACATCTCAGTACACAATGGGGAAAAAAGCTTAAAAAAACCGAATAATAATCTGCTAAAAAAACTTCGATAGTCATCATCCGATTTAATAATTAACGAAGAACGTTTCTAATTTTGTAACGAGTGGCAAATAAGGATACTCCGCTGTTATTATGTGTTCACTATATCAACTCAAAATTAAAGCGGGAAAAATCTGTAATGTTTTTGTCAAAAATAATTTGTGTTCCAACGGGGGGGGGGG
Source organism: Icerya purchasi (assembly GCA_039619475.1). NCBI lineage: Eukaryota > Metazoa > Arthropoda > Insecta > Hemiptera > Monophlebidae > Icerya > Icerya purchasi. The sequence continues at coordinate 517,738,672 of CM077115.1, read as the reverse complement.
GGATGGAATTATATTTAATTTTTTCCCGATAAGAGCCGCTATCTAAACGAACTACTCGATTATTATTAGTTTCGTAATTTAATGTGATTATCATACGAAAAAAATAATTAATAAAGGCAAGTGTAAGTAATCAGTGTAGAATTATCGCGTCAAACGGATATTTTCAGTACCAGTTATATAATAATACTAATCACAATAATACCCCGTAAAAATGAACAGCAGAAGCGGCTTGACACACTACTACTGTCAGTACAATAATTAGGTACGTCACTTTTAACGATTGCATTTTTATTCATTCCATCACATTGACTAGATTAACAGACGTTTTCGTAAAAACGAAAGAAAAAAAGGTTAAAATTTTTACAAATTGGCGCGAAATTTTTTCGCCTAAATCTATAAAATCTATAAATAAATACACATTTAATGTATAAAAGAACGACGTCAAGGAAGCGTAAAATAATATAAAACGGAAAGACTGAAAGAAAGCAATAGACGAGTGTTATCATGACTAAGTATATAGTATTCCTTTTCAACCAACTAAATTTAATATCGTTCAGTTTTCATTTGTAAGTGTGTGCGTGCACAAGTATAAATACATACATACATACATACATATACATATACATATAAATACATACACACACATATATATATATATATATATATATATATATATATATATATATATTAATTACAACGTAATTCTTCGAAAAAATGTCCCAATTTTATGTAACGTTTGTTATATTTTATAGAATTTTTGTAATTGTTATTTTACAAATGTCACAATATTATGTAACGAAATACGTAACGAAAATGTAACGAAAAGATGAATTCATTTTATATAATGAAAGTTAAATGTTAGGATAGGGTTTTTGTGATTATGTTATTTTTTTGTGTTGATGCCAGTAAGAATTACGTTGTAAATTATGATCATTTTATACAAAGTATAGAAGAGAAAGAGTCAGAAATGAAAGCAAGAGGGGTCAAGGGGCACAGCCCCTTGCGAGGCCAAAATGGCCGAGTTTATAAATATATACACACACACACACACACACACATGCACGCACACATTTATATAAACAGCGAAGTAAGCTAAGCTCTATTATAGTTGTTGATATTTGAATACGGCAAAATTATTAAAAATGCAATAGGCACAATATTCTTAAGGCGCATTTTAATAGAAAAAATAATACGTAGGGGAGTGGTAATTTCTACATGCAGAGTTATTGCACAGCTACACAACAGTACAGGTAAAAAATACAGTTCGAGGTGATGGTAAATGGGAGGATGGCTCAGGGAGTCGGGAACTAGTTTTTAACTAGAGATAACAATGAGAAGAGAAGAAAGAATAGAGGAGGGAAAAGGAGAGCGAATGAAATAAATCGCCGCGGAAGAATTCAGATCGTCTCTTTCGCTAACGTAAGTAATAATTTGTTCGTTTAGAAGAAAGTAATAATTCGTCAGCGGCGCCCAGATCGCTTTTGCCGTCGTCCACCGTATCGCGATTTCTCTTCCGATGATGCTTTTTGCCTTTGTCTTTGTTGCCTTTACCGACTACGTTATTATCCGACGCGGATACTACCGAAATATCATTGACCGCGCTAGCGCTACTACTACCTGTCTGATCTTTGCTAATTTTTATTTTCAATCTCATCGGTATGTCTTTTAACTTCTCTTTCGGTATGGTAATTCTGATCGGCTCGACCACGCAATTTTGACGCGGTGTCGGAACGATAGTTGAAGAAAGCGTAGCAGTGTCCGTCTCTTCCTTTTCTTTACTATGCCGATGGTGATGATGACGGCGATGATGATGTTTGTCGTCTTTATGCTTTTTCTTTTCTTTATGTTTTTTCTCTCTGACCTTTTCTTTATGTTTTTTCTTTTTCCTACGTTCGGCAGTAGTGTCGTTTGAATCGTCATCGGTTCGAGCAGCGTCGGCGCTATCATTTATCGTCGTTATCCGACTAACAACATTATCGGTACCACCTTCAGTTTCCAGTTCGACTGCGTCGATCAAACCGTTATCTGTAAGATGATCGTTTGTTGCGACCGGTGACGCAACGTTAGGTAGTTCAACATTAATAGTTCCAGCGTCAGCTGCGTCGTTAACGTTATCGATGATATGGTTTGCCAGACGGCGATTACTATAACGACTAGCAGTCGTAGCATGTTGATCGTGTTTCTTTTTCTTATTACTACTTCGACTACTACTAGTAGTACTATCATTATTATTATTATTATTATTATTATTATTATTATTATTATTATTATTACTATTATTACTATTAATACTATTATTAATACTATTATGACCACTGTTATCGTCAAGAATGAACTTTGGAGAAGTACTATCGTCGAACGGCTTAACCGGTTCTTTCGAAAAATCTGACGATAATACCGGATGATGCTCGGCTTTACTACTAGTCCGGCTTTTACGTTGCTTGTGCGTTTGCAGAAGCAACGACTTTTCATTTGAAGCGATAAGTAGAGGCGCCGGCGTGCCACTAATCGGAAAGGACGGCGGCGCCGTGGAGGACGGATCGAAAAACAAATTGCCTTCTACATCGCTGACGGCAGTATCTTGTTCGGCCGTCGGAAGCGTAGGACTAAATATCGAATGCGACTTTTTCGACGACGGAACAGCGCACGATGTCACCTCGGCCGATGATTTACTATAATCGTGTTTTTCCTTTTTTACCGTCGCTTTTACAGTCGACCTGTCGTTCTGCTTTGCCAGAGTGACTTCTTTAATAACGTCGGAAATTATGCGGCAGTTATCGCCGACAAGGGCGACACCATCAGCGGTGCCACTTGCGGCCGTCGAATTATGTCTACCGGTAATTGTCGTACCGATCTCATCGCTACAGTGTCGAATAATCTGATTGCTGTTAGTGACGGCGCTAATTGTCGTCGTCGTTGTCGTCGCCACCGTCACAGAAGAAGAAGAAGAAGAACCAGACTTACGATGTTCCGACTGCGAGTATGTACTAGCGTTAATATCGGTGACGACAGACTCGACCGCTTTTCCCTTCGAATAAATCGAAGATGCTTTATGTGAAACAAGGGCAGATTTATTAGACGCGGAACCGGACGGAAATAAAAGAACGTTAGCGGGAAGAGCAGCGGTACTGTTTTCAGTCGATACGGCGTTTAGGCCAGACACGGTGTTACCGTAAGAAAAATTAACGTTGTTAGCCGAATTGATAGCGGACGAAATAACGGTAGTAGCTTGTTTGCTGGCGACACTGCCGTTGCTAACGGTAGCGCCGCCAACGACATTGTTCGCACCGCTCGCGGGCCGACTATTATTACCGGGATAGCCGGGGGGGAAGGAGGAAGAGGAAGACACGTTTGCTTCCTTCAAGGCGGCCGCTAACTCTTCTTCCTTACGTTTCTGCTTCGCTTTGCGGCAATCGGCGTCGAACGGATAATTGCTGAGGCTAGTCGGGTCCTGGTTTTGCGATAGAAGCGTTATGCGTTTTTTCAGTCGGGACGGACACTTGTCGAAGATGACTAGAAACTCGTCCGTCAACTGCTCCAGCAGTTCCTGCGTTACGGTCGGGTCAACGTAATAGAACCACGGTTTGCCTTCGCTGCTCACCGGAATCTCCCAGTTAGACCATTTACACGCAAGATTAATGCAGAAGCAAGCGACCAGAGTCGGCCGATACTGTAAACACATGGTGGTCAAATGCAGACTATTCGAAGCCATAAAGTAGGACGTTTGCGACAGGTCTTTACTGGCGCCGACTAAATGACAACATTTTACGACGTGCGTGTGCGGATGATCTATGTTAACATCGAATCCTAACGTTTGCAACAAAATGTTCTCCATCTGAACCAGTTCTTGTCCCTGTTCCGCGTAAAATTCCGCCCGTTTATCCGGAATGGTCAACAGCTGCGAACCGGCTTGACTCTTTTGCAAACACGTTATCGCGACTTTAACCACGTGCTCTAACTTTCGCGGCTGTTCCTCCACCTTGGCGGCTAAAAATAAACAGGCGGTCGCTACTGTGTTGCGATGAAATTTTGTGAAAGAATGAAACATGTAAAACCGGTGCATATATACAATGGCCGTATTAATGCAAAGTTGCGTTACTTGTAATCGCTGCCCGATATCTTGAATGAAATTTGCAGCTTGCTGCCTCTGCATCAGTTCCTTATCCACGTCCATGCCGCACTTACGACTCGCAGTATTATTCAACTGCTCTTTCGTAAAATACCAGCGCTCCTTGTTCAAAGCCATTTCAGTCTTTCGAGTCTGTAATAAATCATTTTATTGCAACACACTTGTATAATAATATAAAACCTGCAAACAAATAAAATAAAATAAAATAAAATAAAATAAACGAGTCGGAAGTAAAATAAAATAAATTAGAAATAAGAAAAACTAATATTCCATTAACTCACGTAAAATTTAAATTCTTTAAACCTAAATTTAAGAGCAATACAAAACAGTTCTGGTCCTTTATTTTAAAAAATAAAAACAACATATAAAGCTCAATAACGGCAGAATTATATTTATATATAGAGTCTAGCCATAAATACTGTCTACCGCGCGAAATATGAGAATTTTCACTTCCCTACTATGGTAACAATGTTCAGGTGAGTCGCGCGTGGTTAGATATTTATTGTAGTGTTTCGTTCGTGTGCGGTTAGACGTATTTTAGTCATGGAGTGGACAGAATATCACGCACGCTTCACGGTAATAAGTCTACACAAGGCAGGAAAGAACGGTAAGCAGATTTACTCCCTCCTTAAGCCGCTTAACATCGGTCAAATGTTCGTGTATCGTACTATCCAACGTTTTACCGACACTGGCGGTGTGGTAGACCGTCCTAGAACCGGTGGTCCCTACACCGCTCGCACACAGAATGTTGTCGAAGCTGTACGCAGTCGGATAAAAAGGAACCTTCTTCGCAAACAAAAAGTGCTCGCTCGTGAAATGAATATCGCGCCACGCACTGTTTCTCGAATAATTCGTGATAATTTACGCTTACGAGCGTACAAGAGATACACGGGACACCTGTTAACGAATAAGTTAAAAGAAATATGACTCGAAAGATCGAAAAATCGCATTCGTCGTTTCAGCTCTGGACGCCACAGGGACATCTTGTTTACCGACGAAAAACTTTTCGCAATCGAAGAGACTTTCAATAAACAAAATAATCGAGTGTACTCCTGAAGCTCATACAAAGCAAAGGAGAAGGTTCCCAGAGTGCGGCTTCAATAATGGTATGGTGGATGGTTTCTTATCACGACACTCCGTCCATTCATTTCTGCGAAACCGGCGTTAAAACGTCGGCTCGTGTTTATCAAAAGATGCTGGATGATGTCGTGAAGCCTCTCAATCACACATTATTCGAAAACAAGCACTGGGCGTTTCAGCAGGATAGTGCGCCAGCTCACAAAGTCAAGACAACCCAAAAATGTCTCAAAGACAATGTGCCAGAGTTTATTCGCGCTTCCGATTGGCCCTCGGAAAGCCCGGATTTGAACCCATTCGATTATCGCCTGTGGCAAATCGTAGAGGACAAAGCCCGTGGAAAGCCTCACTGCAATCTGGAGTCGCTAAAAGCGTCGATAACGAAAGCAGCAGTCGAAATTCCTCTGGAAACGTTGCGTACGGTCATAGATGACTTTGTTCCGCGTTTGAAGTTGTGTGTGAAGGCAAAAGGCGGTCATATCGAATAATTTTTGTATGAATCGATTGGTATGAAAATACTGATTTCAAATATATTATTATCAATTTTGTAACTCTTTTTGTTCTCGAGATATTTTCATTTCACTGGTGGACAGTATTTATGGCTAAACTGTATATATATATATATATATATTAATGGCTACGACATTTTTACGCCAGGGGTCATCACGAAACATGTCCTGTCACGAAATATGTCCCAACGAAATGTCATAATTTTATGTAACGAAATATGTAATGAAAATGTAACGAAAAAATGTTGTCAAACGCCGTAACCAATAAAAAAGTTTACTCTTGTATAAGAATTATAGAAGAACTAGACCCGGGGGTGAAAGGGGCTTGCTCCCTTCCGAGTACCAAAGGGCCGAGTTTATATATATATATATATATATATATATATATATATAACTCGGCCATTTTGGCCTCGCAAGGGGCTATGCCCCTTGACCACTCTTGCTTTTATTTATGTCTCTTTCTCTTCTATACTTTGTATAAAATGATCAAAATTTACAACGCAATTCTTACTGGCATTAACACAAAAAGAAAAACAAAACATAATCACAAAAATCCTATCCTAACATTTAACTTTCATTATATAAAATTAGGATATTGTTTCATTACATTTTTCGTTACATAAAATTGTCACATTTTTTAAATAACAATAACAAAAATCCTATAAAATATAACAAACGTTACATAAAATTGAGACATTTTTTCTAATGAGGGGTAGCGTAAGAATTACGTTGTAATTAACATATATATATATATAAAATATGGAATAAAAATCAAATCAGACGAAGATTATAAAATTCACGCAAAACGGAAATGCAGATGTTAGTATTGAAATCGGAAACAAAGTATTCGAAAACGTGCTTAAATTCAGACACATCTTGGATCGCATTGCATGAACGAGAGACGTAAATAGGTATGGCGAAGCAAGCTTTTTTAGTCATCTGAATAACGTACAATGTAATCAAAAAATGAGTATAAGGAATGTTGCGTTTAATCTGCCCGTGAAACATGGAATGGAAATGACAATAAAATGAATAAAGACGCTTACTAACTCTTCCGGCAGGAAAGACGTTACAACGGCATTAGCAGTATAACTGAAAAAAAATTGTAGCGTCTGATCGATTACAGCTCATCTAGAACTTCTCTCAGACAATTCTTTTTTTTTTTTCTTATTTCAAAATTACTCAATATAAGTAAAAAAATAAATTTTGCAAACGAGTACAAATGCGGCTACTGAATTTTAACAATAAACAAAAATTTTATTTCCCGAATAAAAAGAATAGAAATACTAAAAACATTAGTTCAATAATTAAAATAACTTTTTAACAATTAAAGTGTCCAGGCCTTTGTTACAATGCTGACAATATTATAGATTTCGTTTTTTTTTTTTTGTCGTGCATCATTAAAAAATCAAATTACTTAATTTAAATTTAACGAATGTTTAATCCAACTGTCCCGAATAAATCAAATTATACGGTGAACAGCCGGTGCCTGGTAAACTATCCCATATCTGGTAACCTGATACCAACAGTAACGGATAAACTATACTAATAGGTAAACAGTTACTGTCATATATTTACAATGTTTTTTTCTTTTTTTTTTTTTTTTTTTTGAAATAGCTTTTTATTGCAGTCTCGTTAAATTAGCGTATGTACGTTCAAATCGTTGTTGCCGTTTCATTCCCTTTCACTTCGTTTTAGAATATAAATTTAACTTTAAAATTACGTATTTTATTATTTATTCAATTCTACAGAAGTCTATTTTCCATAATATATTTAAATACACGTTTCCAATAAAAAAAAAAATTAAACCGTTTGGACTTAAAACTATTAAATAATTCCGAGGACCAACATGCTACTATATTATTATGCACTAACTGTAAAATTTCATAGATTTTTTACGTAAGATGTTTTGTTCTACTTGCATAACATAGATTTCAGTGAATTTTAAAACAATTTTTTGTGCTCGGGGTCGAAATTTAATCATGATATTTCATGATGTTGATAACGGAGCAGCCCTTGCCCATATCAAAAATTCAATCAGTGATCTCGCGAACGCCTTAAAGTCTATTTTGTCCGTACAAACTCGCTGAAATACGGTAAAAAGAAGAGAAAAAGATACATCGTTCAAAATTAGTTAAATATACGGCGTACTAATGAATTATTTAAATTCATTAGTACGCAGTATATTTAACTAATTTTGAACGATGTATCTTTTTCTCTTCTTTTTCACAGTTCTCTACTATACCGACATCTACACACGCATACATACATGCATATATTACACGTACTGACACACACACACACACATGCGTATATAATTTTTATATATATATATAATTACAACTATTAGTGTGATATATTATTGGTCGGTACGCACTAATGAACAACTTCAACTGTTCAAGCTGTAGAAATTTTTTTCCGGATTCTTCATTAATATATTGCATCAACATCACTGTCAACTGTAAAGAAATAAAAATAAAAATAAAAATACAAAATTTATAATTTATCTCTAGTTACATGCACACATACGCAGTTAACGATAAAAAAAGACGCATATCAAGACAAAATGTAAGCGTTAAATAAATACATAAAAATTATGTATAAATTTAGTTTTTAAAATTTTTAAATTAATTCCATTATTGTCATAGTTTGCGAATAAAGGGAAATGGGATATGGCGTGATATGAATGAATATTAACATGAAAAATGTCGTAAAATCGATTAAAGGCGAAAAGAAATCAGCCATATTCTACAATACAATGTTAAGTAAAAGAAAATAATAATAGTAATAATAATAACAATAAAAAAAAAAACAAAAAAAAGCAAAAAAAAACGTAGTTCTTATCTTGTGAGACAAAAAAAAGCTCAAAATATTCATCGCATACTCAGAGAACTAATACTGAAAAGTGTGATGGTTCAAGAGTGGCGCACACATGACGAAAGTTCGTAATGTTACGCGAATTTCCGAACAGACTTTTCTCACTTGAAAATCCAGAAATATATATTTCGCAAAAATTTAAATCAACTGGGTTTTCCATATGTGTAACAGATTCAATTAAGGCGGTATATGTTAATCATTCTAATCGCGACAGGCGGTGTTTCTTCTAATATATTTGATTTTCCACAAAAAAAGTAACAACAATACACTTAAAAATATACATAATTACAACGGGTTCATTTCTTCTTCTTTCCAATGTGCTCTTCTCGACGATTAACCCACATACAGTGCATTCGGTGAGCACAATGGGGCCGATGAACAGAACTCCCAAACACACCGCGACAGCGCTTAGTTTTGGACTTGAACTACACTTAGACCAATTGTCAAATACGCTATAAGCCGTCCATACAGTTTCCGCTTAGTGATACAATAAAAACACAAATTTGGCACTCTCGTGACAGCTTAAAACTTTGTGTAATTTATTATAAAAATAATAATAAGAAGAAGAAGAAATATAGGTACTTTCAAAAACTAGGCTTTTGAGTTACAAAATACTTTCATACAAAAAATACTCTCTATGAGGTTATTTGTAAAACCTTCTTGGATTTTCGAAATAAGCTGAAAAATTTACGACTAAACTGAATAAAATAAATCGGAGGAGGCTTATTAAAAAAATAAAAGAAAAATAAGACCCATTTCTAGAAGAGAAATTTGATTTTTTTTAAAGGGGAAACTTTTTTCTAGCAGGCAACGTACTGACCAAAAATGAATCGCGGATTATGGTAGCGGCAAAAATATACGAGCCGTATACAATAGCAAAGTAGCACGGTAGCCTAGTGGTTAAGGTGCTTGGCTACTAAATCAGAGATGTCATAGGTTACCGAGACTCGTTTCGGTCCGGATCTGAATCGCTCCCAGGTTTATACATAATCTGAAATTGAATATTGGTTATAGCAGAGAACTATCTGGTGGAAAGTAAAGGCGGCCGAGAGAAAGGAACTGACCCCAGTATTCTCATTAGATCCATTAGAACCGTAAGTACCATTATGAAAAGCTTAATTCCACAATCCCCTCTAAGCCCTGCTAAGGGTGTGTGACTTACTTTACCTTTACTTTATACTATAGCAAAAGTCGAGGCGAGTAATTATACACGCGTGCCAGAACTAAAAACTAATTACTGGGATAAAAAATTACCTACGACAATTAATATCGAATAAATTAACGGATTCAAAGAGCTGTCGGATGCCTTTACTATTCTTTATACTCTTTGTCCATTATACACTTACGAAGCATCAGCCAGCAACGTAAGTATCGACCGGTACACTCGAGACATTTGGAGCACACCGACATAATAATACTTGCCCCGAGTAGATTTTTTTTTAACGTATACAAAACATACCTCCTTTCACGTGAAAAAATCTCCAAAACGATATCATGGCCCGTGTTCAAGATGCGGCTAAAATGGAAGACGAAATATGAGTTTTATTTTTTGTTGCCTGTTGACTCCGCGGCGACAGATAGCGCCACAAACTCTAATTCCTATATATATCGTTAGAAATATACATTCTTACAATATTTTCTACAAATACAGACCGTATGAAGCGTAGACCAAGACGATTCTCCACGTAATTTTTCTGAACTGAACGACATTTTAATTACAGAATAAGTCTTTATTGAAACAAAATGAGAGCACATCTCTGTACCATACACTGCGCAATTTCGTAGTACAATTGCTACACTTTTGATATATTTTATTAATAAAATAAAAAATATGCGCACTATTCACCATGACTACACGGAGCAGTGTTCCCGAAACATGTCGGTGTTATAATTTTTAATATATTGTTTTCTAATCAATTTATCGTTTATGTAATTATATTGATTTGAAAACGTGTTTATAAAAAAACACTCTACAAATATGCATTTAATGGCAAAGTTTTGCTTTACATTAATGCGCAAAAAAAATCTTCGACACGTAATACAAAACTATACTTTTCCTTTATTTAATTTCAAAGGGTCACAAAAACATATCCCATTACCATCAGAAACTTCTAACACAGAGACTATCCTCCATAACATTTCACCGTGTCAATAAACGTTGTTACAAAAGGAAAAACATCAATTTTGAAAATTACTTATCAAAATAGACTTTATCAAAGAAGAGTAACACACTTAAATCATACAAAACGAATAAAATATCGGGACACTAAAATAACGGTATCACACAACTATAATAAATGAATTTTCTCGGGTCCAGGACATGTAACCATTTAACCAACCCTAATCAGCTGTACTAGCTATCTCTGCAAAGTTGTTACACAATTTAAAAATTATTTTGTTTGCATCGTCATCCTCGTTATCATCTATTTTACGCATCAATAGCTGTCGGATAAGATACCAAAAAGTGGTTTTTGATTAACTTCATCGCTCGTTTTTCAATCCGGTTGCATAGTCCACGGCGTCTAGTTGTCACTTTTTCTTTTATAATATATTTTTTAATACGTATCGAAGTTTTTGTTTTTATAATCGACTTTACACAATTACTCGCTCGATGTTTACTTACGTATTTCGAATTTAAGACAGAGAAACGACCTTTTTTTTTCTAAAACAATAGCCGCACAAAAAAACGCACATAATTGAATTTCGCAAAATGTTTTTTTTTTTCTTTTTTTTTTTTAATCACATTCCGATAATAGAATGTCAAAAACCACTTAAAATTTTTACTTCTCATTAAAAACTTTGAATAACATTCGTTTTTTTTTTTTAAATTATACGAGTATCACACACCGACACACACAAGTTAGTACTGAGAAACGGAACTGAAAGAAATAACGACTAAAGAAAAATCGACAAAATGTAATTTCATAAATATTTCCACTAACAAATTCTATTTGTCACCCTCAAAAAAAAACAGAACTATGGATGGTTTTCGACTCGACAGTTATAAAATAGGGAGGAGTACACGTCACTAAATAGAATTATGTTCCGTACAAAATAACGATTTATATTTTGAAACAAATTTTTGTTAATATCTATGAATTTTTACTAATTAAAAAATTGCAAAATATAAAATGGACAAGACTCAGCACAGAAACATTACTGCGAACACTATCCAACAGATCAGAAGCCAAGCAAATAATCACCAACATCTATTGAAGATATGGTGCAACAAGAAAAAGATAAGAGATTAAAATACTTTTTCCGGTAAATATTTATGTAATAACCAACAACAAACTCGTACATTAAAACTTTTGGGAGGAGGGGGTGAAAGAGGGCAAGTTTGAAGTCTTTGTTTTGCACTTTTAATTACAGAATTCGGACACAATTATTTTTAAGTTAATTTACGTATATCTGAAATCTGTTTATCTATCTATACATATACATATATATATATATATATATATATATATATATAGAAAGAGAGAGACATAAAATTCTGAAATTCAAAATGAAAACTTCGAGATATACTCTCGGGCTACAACGAAAAAGCATGATTAAATTTTAAAGGAGTCGAAACGAACTTTTTCATATTCTTCAGTTCCTGTTCATGCGGTATGTATAACCAAAATGGGTTGGAGATCAGCATTATGTTACAAACTTCTACGAACCGACGTTTACTTCAAGTTCGGCTATTCACCGCTTCTTCAAGGCCTGCCAGTGTTAATTTTTACGTTCGCATCCTCTCCGCTGTTAAAAGTTTTATTAAACTACTCGTTTCCATTTTAGTATCTAAAGTTTATTTTTTCCTTTCAGATTTTTTGGCTACTTGAGAGTACTTCTTCGTGTTACACAATCGGCGTTGTCCAAGCTTTGTAGAACCATATTTCAAGTGCTTCCAAACGATTCGATGAGCACTAGCTGAAAGCAGCATACAACTTCCGGCTCCGTATTTATCAACACAGGGTTTTGCTATATGGCGCTTAACCACTGGCCATCTACTTTCAAAAGGATGGTCGCGGCTACATGATAATGCGTTCATTTTCAAGAAAATAATTTTCGTACGGTCGATTCAATATCTTAGAAAAAAAATATGAAATACTCCAAATATATCGTTTACAAATACATCTCTGTAAGCGGATAAACTCGTATTATAATGAACAGCGAAGATATAACTTATTTCTGAAGGACAAATTTATTATCGAAGCTTTTTCACTTACATCATCGTAAATGGACAATTTTACCAAAAAAAGAAGGGGAAAAAGCAACGAATTTTTTATTTAGTGATTTTATCACATTATGTGCCGAAAAATCGCAAAAATAAACATACGCGAATTTCAACTATTCAACTTAATTAAATGTTGTCTTTCAATGAACTTTTTTTCTTTAAAGGACATTCGCAGGTACTATGTATAATAAAATACGTGCATTATGCTGTAGTCTATGCCACATCACAAAATTTTAACTGCTTTATTACATAGCAATTAGTTGCTACAGCACTCGACTTCCGTTATGGAAGTCTTGAGTTCGATCCCAGGCGACGACAGAAATTACAAAATAAATAATTAAATTAATCACTAACAGAATCATATGGAAGGCAATGGCAAATATGCATAGCACTGTATATGCGCGCTAACTGATGTGCCAAAGACAGACAGGCACGAGACAGCACTTGTATTATATCGATAAATCAAACGATTACTAATCAGTTCCGAGTGTAGTCTTGCGTGTTTACACACATTTATACTACATATAAACAATTTCCTAAAACACTATGATGCGCCTATGTCCGTACAGCTAGGATGTACGAATAGGTGGTCGCCTATGCTCAATAATTAAGTATGACACTACAAAGAAGATCCCGAGACAGCAGCATAACGATTATTTCATTTTTCCGACATGAATAAACAATTTGTTTATATTTTTGGGTAAAATAATTATATAAAATTCGATCGTTGAAAATTATCTTCCTCAATACTGCTAACTAAACCGATCATCGCTGGGAAAACGATGTTTTGAAAATTTTCCTCCCTTATTTACATTACAGGAATATCACATAATTATATATACATTGCAAACGTCGTATTCGCTGTTTCAATATAGATCAGAAGCCTGTATATAATTTATATTGCTTTTAGATTTCGCTTAATTTTTTTCGAAACGTACGAAGAACTAAATTAAAGAAAAGTTTAGTATGAAGTTTCTATCGAATCCGCATAAATACTGAGCAAAAAAAAGCAAATTTAAAATTCAGAATGTGGCTTGCCCTGTTCTGGGTTTCAAGTGCTTATCCGTTCAACATATAAATAAATAAAATTTCTTTAGAGCCACAAAAACTAGTTACAATTAAAATTATAGAGAAAAATAAATATTATCCGCACACCGCCATTACTAGCAGCTTAATTAATTCGTTACAACTAGAAAAGAATTAACGGTTCCGTAAATAAAACACGCTCGTAGTAACGCACCTAATCTGTAAAATGTGGACCGACCACTTTCTCAGCGTACCACGAATATCAATGACCTGTTTCTAAACTTAATCGTGTATCATTCGAAGCATTACCAAAGGTTGGCAACTTTTATTTCTACATAGATCCGTTATAAAAATTGTATACTATTCATGTTACAGTGTTAAAATAACTATATCGCAAACGCAATTAATTGTAAATAAATTATTGCCGCGGCTAGTTCGGGTTATATAAAAGCACAATCACGGGAATATAAACTGTTCGCGTCATTATTATGTTTCTATGTAACCGAAACTAATCGACAATACTTATAATTAATTGCGTTTGTGAATAGTTCAGTATATTTATATAATTCGTAACTTTTGTTTTATCAAAAACAATAGCACACATTTTCTCTTTCGATATTTTGCTAAATAAAAAATTGTTTACATTATTTGCACTTTCATCTTTTTCGATTTTCCGGTGAATTACTTTCTTCATTAAATCATTCGGTGCAGGGATCACTTCAACTTAATCTTTCTTCTACATTTTTTTATTATTCGTACAATGCATTTTCATCCTTATAATAGTTCGGGTAGAATTCCGTTATCACCACGCAGTTTAATAATGTATTTTACTGCGTAATCAGAATATATATTCATGTATATAGGACGCGTGTGGGGGTGTATTTAATAATCAGCTGATATGGTGAAAGTTAAAGTTTATAATATTTGAAATAGGAATTATTACGTTATCGTACACACAATATACGTGTAAACATTATAAATAAACATAACATTTTATTAAAATAACACGACAATTTATAAGTAAAACCTTTGTAATGTAAATAACTTGAAGCACGTACCTGTTTTGTTAGGTAATCTTCACTTTCGAAACACGATTACTTGTGTGTAAATCCGTAATTAAAGTTCAGTAAGAAATCGAAAATTGTTATACAAGCGTTTTTCGGCCAATTTAGTGAAGTTCAAAAAGTCCCGTACTTTCGTCATTCGCCGATTATATCGAAACGGTGTGGTGTGTCATAGAGTTCTTACTGTATGACTAGAATTACTGTTTCTTGAATATTTTCTTCTTAAACGTAAAGAATCACAATCTAAATTTCTCCATTTTTGATCGTTCTATATTTAAATATAACTTTATATGGCGATTTAATGAAAAGAACACTAAATACGATGTAACAATGTAGTGTACAGCAGAATGAAATTTAAAAAATCACTTTATTTACTAAAAAAAAAAATCAAAAAAAAATAAATCACAGTCACATATTTACACTGTGCAATTTTACGAATTTACTCAAAGCATAGTTTCAGTAAATACGTAAACCCGTTTTACCGCACTTCATAATTCATTAAAATCTCCTAAAGTAGTCTCACGCAATATGTATAATGTTTTGCTTCTTTTTTTCATTAAAAAGGATTCTTCCAAACACTATCATAACACCGGTTTCGTTCAATACGATCCATATACGCCATTTTAAATTTCACTTTTTTCTTAAACATATCGAAATTTTTTTTAATAAACAGTTTGTATTTTACTTTAACAATATTACCAGTTACCAATTAACAATGTTATATTTTTAATTCGATGTTTCATTATATAAACTTTAACTTTCATTCACTATAAATAATATTTTTTTTTTCACCGAATACGGCGATTATTTTAAAATTTTTATATAAACCGTACTGTTTAAAAAAAGACGACAAAAAATCGGAAATAACGCGAATTTCGTTACATTTATGTATATAAGCGTTAACATCTGGTATGCTGCAATAAGCGGTTATTTCGAACTGAATGAATACTTGAGAATGCTAATAGAATTCATTTACGAAACAGAAATGAATTAAGAAATATTATGTAGCTCTTTAAATATGGAGTGGACAAAAATGAAAGAAGAAAAAAAAATTATTCGAATTTACGAGTGATTTAGTTTAAAAATTATCCCGGA
Source organism: Icerya purchasi (assembly GCA_039619475.1). Taxonomy (NCBI): domain Eukaryota; kingdom Metazoa; phylum Arthropoda; class Insecta; order Hemiptera; family Monophlebidae; genus Icerya; species Icerya purchasi. Next base: position 517,722,670 of record CM077115.1, on the reverse strand, counting down.
GAAAAACCCAAATATAGAAAAGAAAATTGTGTACCACCGCGCACGAAGATAGATTATTTACTTATTTTCCATAAACTTTTCTGATGAATGAGATGAGTAAAAATATTCCATAAATCGTTATAATTTTGGTTTCCATGTCGGTGCAGCTTTGTAAATTAAATGAATTTATTTATTTAACTGCATTATGTATTTTTTTTGTTATACGTATATATATATATATAAAATTTTTAATTAGTTTCTGTCCACATAATTAGATAAACGCGCTTTTAATACAATACCAAGCCTTTTTAAATTAAAATTAAATTATCTGCTAACCGATATTTAAAAGTACTGCTTACAAATAAGTGAAGTTTAAAGTGTACATAAGTACTTCAGATTCATTGATAACTTCCATTTTTTACGCAATACTTGTCATTAAGTAATATTTTTGTAACAAAACGGTTTCAAATTTAATACAAATCGATTGAAATAATCACATTTGAAAATGAAAGAATATTAATCAATTAAACGGAGACTTCATACAGAATCACTGAAAAATATTCGCTTAAATCTTGACATATATGTATACTCATATTGATGAGATTTTAAAATGTACAGAATAAATCTCTCTACAAATGTATTAGATAAAAAATCAGATACTTTTTATAGCAAAATTAAGTTAGCCCTTCATTTAGTGATGAATAATAACTAGATTCAAAAATGAAAATAACGTAAAAGCACTTTAAACATCCTTTAAAAAAAAAAAAAGAAATGAAAAACGAAGGCAGTAAGCATAATGTTAACATTTTTGAACTTTAAAAAAGGTAATAAAAAACATTATAATTGAATCAATTCTGTGCAACGTTTAAACTACGTAAAACATTACATTAATATAATGCAGCTTTACTGAAATTTACAAATACGGCCTTGGTTTCAACTGCAATCTGTAATAAAAACATAATACGTTAAAACTAAAAAGGAAAAAAAAAAACACATATAATTAATTACTTCTTAAGTAAGCGAATATATTTCAGAAAATTTATATAACTGCATTATAACAGTATAGTTTTAAAAAATAGTCGTTACCGAAATAATTTCTACGATTGGGAAGACTAATTTGATCATGAATATGTATAAAAATTGTATTGAAAACCACCTAAGAGTTACATAGGTTTATGGTTAAACAAAAATAGTTATCTCATTTCAATTTTGACAAATAAATTATTCAAATAAGTTAAAGATTATCAGCACATCGTGTAGTATAATGCTGAAACATACCTCGCTTATTCGGCACACAGTGTTGTTCTTCATACGCCACAACATCAACATAATGTATTTTTAAAAATAAGGGTGATTTTCTCCCGTAAAAAATTCTAAACCTTCGTGAGATACGCTAAACTTTTCACAATACAATTTCTTGAATTTACTCATCGAACCTGTCAATCGAATCTGAAAATACGTTTCATTCGCGCCGATGGAAAGAAATCTTAAAAAATTCGATTTTTTCTTATGTATACCGGCTAAAGTTGTTTTATCAGTGAGTTGCAAACTAATTTCTTCTAACATAATAAATAATAAGCAAAAGCTTAATACAAAACAACCAACTAGTATAAACCATAACAACAATGGCCGACAACAGTGCACACAGTGCACACCTAAATAAAAACATAAGCGATCTTCGATGTAATATACTTAGGCTGTAGTCACATCAAAAAAAAAAAAAAGAAGTTAGCAAATAATAAACAGTCGTACTGATTAATTTAATTTGATTCGATTTGATATTATTATGTTATAATTAATTTAAAATTAAATCAAATATATTGACGATTAGAGTTTTCATACATTTCACATATTTTGCAACAACACTACACCTGGCATACCGTGTGACGTAAAATATGCTAAAAATTATAAATAAATAATTGCAAATGTATTTCATTAAAAATAATTTCGTAATACAATAATATTGCCAGATTTAACTGATATTATACACTCACTTTTTTTATAATATTTTTAGTGCGACGGCAACTTTAAATCACAAATACGCTTTACTACCGGCTGGATGTTGCCATGTCGAAAACAAGTTAGAAGAATAACAGGGACTTATGATATCTTGTAGTTTTTATCAAGCACCAAGAGATACTTAAGAACAAAAAATATAAGGTTACCGCTAATCGCGTATAAATAAAAATCATAATTGAATTACAGTTATTGATATTATACGAGATATTAGAAAATTATACTTTTTTTATATATCTTCCCCATGTCACCGACAGGAATCAACTTCAATGTGTTAATACTGTTGATGTTTGTTTATAATTTAAAAATAAAAAACTTACTAATTCAGAGGTTTCCTGTGATCTCTTACTATACTGTAGTCCACGAATACACTACATTAGTGTTGTGGTAAGGTTTATAAATGAAACTTCAAACATTGCTGAGCATCCGCTGCAAGAGGATCACAATATGATTTTAACTAAGTTCAATTTATTCATCCTAATCCAAAAACTTAAAATTGATGACGTTGTTCTCTTTCGAAAAGTAAATTATAATATTTTACTTGGCTAGAAACGTTGTTAAAGCCGTTTATGTGAACAAAAGCACTTCAATCCATAAAGTAATCTTCTGGAGATTTTCAACATTTCATTATAGATTTGGTACATTTAACTCTTAAATAAAAAATATTGTGAGGTGGTAGTGTCAAATGAATGAATAATTCACTAATGCAGTCTGACTTGTGCTGTTACTATTAAACAATGTATATTTTCATTGTGTAACTGATGGCTGTTTTTTTTTTCTTTTTATTATTATTGTAATAAGATTATCATAACTTTTTAAAGAAACTACTTAGAAGTCCCCTTAGTTATACACCGATAAATAATAAATAAAATTATTTCATTAACTACCTAAAACTGTAGTTAATTTATGATTAAGAAGAGTGTACCGAATAGTAAATAAAAAGTATGGTATTGCCTTTTTTCAATAACTTTAAAAATCGTTGCTCCCTTAGGGAGAGCGCCCATCTAAGCGATACGATTCCGATACGACAGCGATTTTAAATCTTAAGCAATAGCAACACGATTCCGATACGACAGCGATTTTAAATCTTAAGCAATAGCAACACGATTCCGATACGACGTAACGCCCACTGAAGCAACGCGATTTATCCGCTGGAGAAGCAACTTAATTTATGATGTGGTGTGATAGTGCAAAAAATGTCATATTTTTCTTCGTTTTCCTGTTCTTTTTTTAGTGAAGAAGCAATGTATCGTTAGTAAATCTTAACAATTTAAATCAAAAAAGAAAACAACGTTATTGAGTACATCCATTTTTTCAAAAGAGTAACAAAATAAACGCTTTAATGTTTATAAAAAACTGAATATATACTCGGAAAAGTTCTAAAGTTTTTATGGAATGAATAAGGAAACGTTTAATTGGTTAGTAGAGAATTTATACACTGCAGAAACGTATTTTAATCACATTACGGGAAATACATTTGTTAATTATGTATATCTAAATGTTTAGAAACATTTTCTATACCATATACATATATATTGCTGTTAATTTATATTACATAACAAAATAAGAAAATGTAAATATTAATATTTATTTCATAAATATGAATTGTTTTTAAAAATATTCTGAAATAAATTTAAAACATCGATTTTAAATTCTTATTTTTGCCGATTATTCATATTACGCATAAAAATTCAGAATGTAAACAAACAATCGCTTGCTCAAGCAACTAAAAATAAAACATGTAGCACTCGAGCGACGGCGATACGATAGTTGCTTATCGGTTGCTTATCGCATCGCGTCAGTGGGCGCTAACTCATATAATAACGTGGGTTATATTCTGAACATGGGTGTCGCCAGCGGGGGGCAGGGGGGGGCAGCTGCCCCCCTCTGGAGCCTTGAAACTTTTTAATCAACTGGCCATAATGAGCATTTATAAGCGCGTAATCATGAATAATTTGCCAGAAACCCACGAAAATTATGTTTTAATTAAGATTTTATTCTTGTTTAATAAAATATTGAGCCTTTACAACTTATAAATTTTATTTTTTCTATCATCTTGCCCCCCCCCCTGGCGGCTGGCAACTTATTTTGCCCCCCCCCCTGGCCCATCGGCTGGCGACGCCCTTGATTCTGAACTACATTTAGTTGCTGTCATATCGGAATCGTATCGCTTCGGTGGGCGCTCTCCCTTAGATGTGTAAGCCATCAAATTCAATTCAAAGAAATCTTCGATATCATCAATGCTAGTGCCAGGTGAAATGTAAGCCATTACAATCAATGCCCGCTGACCATTGATAGAGCTTTCAGTAGTACATATATCACCACACTCTTCACTTACTGCCACACTTCTGTTGAGTTCTAACAAATTTTTGTAAAATTTCATCAGAGTAGTCAGTAAATGAGAGATCTGGCGGGTCTGACGCCACAAACCTCAAACCATGTGCAGAGGGCAGAAAGTAACCTAAGTATTTTATTCGGGAGGCAAAAATTCACCCAAGTTTCCCCCAATTTTCCCAAAATTTCTCCAAATTTTCTGTAATTTTCTTCTAAATTTCACCGTACAGGTTCCGCGCACTTCCGATACTTCGAACTGATTAAAAATTACCCTAAGTATATTATTTAACGCCTGAAACTAACCCAAGTCCCCGCTCACCCCTCCTGCCCACAGCGTTACTGCAATCTTTTTACATATTTCAAAGTCTAAGTATATGTAATATAAAATTAACCTAAGTATATATATTTTTTTTTTATTATTTATACCCTTACATATATGGTTGTATTCGTTCGTGCGTCAAGGTCATCGACACTGACAGGATCTTCCCTGTCATATCTTTTTGTAGAAAACATGTTCACATGTACACACACACCTACCCAATCATACTTAAGCCAATGAACACCTGCAAACATCGTTCATCTGTGTATGTAACCAACTATCCCCAAAGGAATGTGGTTTTTGTAGTGCACCCCTCCCTTTTTCAAAGACTTGCAACAAGCTAGATTCTAGAACGGATCTGATCGCTCAGTCAGTATTTAGTGCTATGTTGAACGTGTGGAATTTGTTGAAGCTGTGTTCGTCACGCGTTATTAAAAAATTCTCAAGAACGTTAAAGTCAATAATTTCCCGCGTTTTCTCTCTTTTTGTTTCTCTCTTTATTTTGTGTCTTTTTTCTCTCTTATTGCTCGTTATTTTTTTCGCTCTTATTTTCTCTCTTTTTTTTAGTAAAAATATTACAATAATAATCAAACATGAATAACAATTCCGAGTCGAATGAGATTAATGTCGCTGATTTTATTCAAAACTTTTTCATAAATGATAACGATAATGCAATGTTTCCGGACGATTTTCCAAATATACATATGCCATCACAACCACCACCAGCAGAAACAACACAAGATTTACAGACTCCGCCGTTAACGCAAGTACCGATTCTACAGGATCAAACAGAGTATAGTCCAACAATGATGGAATTACCTAAAAAAATATCTAACCGAAAAGCCGTCGTCTACTTTAAAAATCCTTACGATCCAGAAAATAAAAATAGTTTTATGTATGCTACGACAAAACCATTATCGATGCGGCAGTACAACATTCTGCAGAAAGTATACGATTTTAGCTTCACTCACTTACTGATCCGTTCGCTAGCAGATATTGAAACGTTCGAAAGAATAAACGCTGTATCAATCAACCTATACAAGCTGTTAGAAATCGACTATACAGATCTAAGTTCATGTAAGTATAAAATAAAAGCTGTGTATGCCTCCCGAAAAAATCATAGTTTGTTAAATCATAAACAACACACGAACATTATTATATTGGGGATCTAATAGAGATTATCAATTCGCGTGGATAAAAAACTTTAGTCGATTGTTGCGGATCCAGACACCGAAAGCGAAATTTGTTTGCTGGTCATGTCTCGACTCTATGAATACAAATTACGATCATAATAATACTCACAGATGTGACGCAGTCAGTTGGCGTAATATCCATTTTATGTAAAGAAACGCGTATTTTTCTTATTTATACATATATTTATTTTCAAAATCTTTTTTACATTATTTCATATAAAATGCATGTATTCTTTATTACAATATAATAAATATTATTCATATATTTACATTTATTATTTCATAAACTTAAAATTTCGATTGTACTATCGTTGATAAAATATTCTCAACTTCCTTTTATACCGCTTCCTCTTGTTCCTTACGTTGAATCGACTCGATATTATGTAGATGTTCATCTAAATTATTAGTTTTACCAACTAGTTGTGTCGTATCTACAACACGATGTACTTTTTCCTTTTTAATTTCTTCACGAAGATTATCTGGCATCCTATTATATCGTTTTTCTATTTCTTCACGCTGTTTATCCATTATTTCATTAGTAATATATTTATCCAACAATACGGTTACTTTTCCGCTTAATTCGTTTATTAAACTTCCAAGTATACCGATCGTGCCTTTCACATCATTTTCATGCTTTGAAAGTTCATTCGAAACCGTATTTAATTTATCCGATAATTTTTGTATCTTCTCGCTACTTTCTAATGTTGCAAGAATAGATTTTAATCGCTTATACGACATCACTTCAGTTTCAATAATCTCATTAGCTACCGTGCTCACATTTACCAATCGTTTTCCTTTAAAATTATAATTTCCGCTCGAATCCATTTCAATACTGACAGACTCAGCATTTCCTCCTTCAGGTAAATAGTTTCCACTTTTATGCAACGGCATTATCATATAATTACGCTATTTCATCACTTTAAATTAAATAAATTCTAAAAAACAAAAGAAAATCTCGAGAAATCTATATTTATAACAAAATCACAGTTTTTTCTCAGATTCTGAAGCAATATGCTGCTGCAGTTGTGTTTCTAGAGTACTTAATCTATTGTAAAGATTATTTACAACTCAATCATGTTCTCTAGTAAAACTTTTCTGTACTCTATCGAGTTCTCTATTATTTACAAGCACAGCATCAAAACGTTTTATATTATCATCAATCTTATTAGTTACTGTATCTATCACGGTATCCAATCGTTGAATAGCTTCGTCAATCCTTTTATCTGCTGATGCTATTTTATCGCAAAATTGTTGTATATTATTATCAATCTTTGCATTCTGAATTTTTAACACTGGTTTTTAATTCACTATCAAGTTTTTTATCTGTTTCTTTCACGGAGTCTAATTCATTCGAAAGAATCTTCACCCGATCATCTATACTGCCAGATTTTGAAAGATATTCATTTTTACTAGTCTCAATTCGTTCTGCTAAATTACTAATATCCACATTTATTATATCATGATCGTATTTATTTTTCAAAAATGCTGAATTAGTTTCCCCCGTAATTAACTGTTTTAAATTATCGATCTTTATTTGAACTTCACTTATAATTACTTCCTGCATAGACCCTTGAATATTGCCCAACTAACCTAAGGTGACTACATCTTTTGTTTCAATACCTTCAGCTACATTAATTATTCGTCTTCCTAAAATGTTGACATGATCGCCGGATAAGTTAATTTTTTCCATAGGCGCATTTATGATGGCTGCTTTAAAGATATCAGTGTATAGAAGAAATTTCATCTGTTTGTAAGATATCGCTTCAGACTCTGCAGGATCGTGATATATCGTACTAACATTTAGTATTCGTTTTCCTTTAAAATTATAATTTCCACTCGAATCAAATTCGACAGTAGCACCCTCGCCAATTCCACCATCAGGCATATATTTTCCATTCTTATGAAGCGGCATAACTAAACGTTTACTAATTAACTATTATCGATCCAAGAATTATCTGAACTCGGGAATCCTAACCACTTAACCAAAGATTTTCTGCCTTTACGTTGAATAACACGTTCCACCAAGTATACGTCGGGGTAAGATGTTTTTTGTAATACTTCAGCATAAAAAGTACCAACTAACGGTTTACCGGTTCTATCTTTTAACGTATACGTCATAGGAAAAGTAGAATTCACTGTATTTATAGTAAATAATTCACCAGTCCAGTTTGGAGTATAGCCTTTCTCTAATAATGTTTTAACTTTACTAATACGAACTACGTCGCCAACTTTAAAAATTTTCGATTTGCTCGGGGGAGAGAATCGTTCAACATCTTTACTACATTCTCTTGCAATATTTTCTGTAACTTGTCTTTCAACGCTCTTATTTACATCAGCAGGTGCAAATTTTATCGTACGGTGTATTTTCGTATTATACTTTTGGGTAAGCTCGGGCAAAACTTGTAACCAACGTTTATTACGAATAGCGGTAAATTCTTTCCATATCCAATTCTTTATTGTACGATTAAAACGTTCTACAATACTCGCTTTAAGCGGTGAATGGGTGCTGTACAAATTAATATTATTCCGATTTAAAACGGCCCGTACTTGAGGATTATAAAACTCTATACCCTGATAAGTTTGCAAATGATTAGGAGCTTCAACACCTCTTTCACTTAAAATTTTTTTTAACGCTTTAGCAATTATCGGGCCACTCTTTTTCTTTATAGGAATGGTCCACGCATATTTAGAAAACACATTTATTACAGTTAAAATAAATTTATATCCTCGATTAAATCGTGTATATTGCAACATATCGATCAAATCAGCTTGCCATAAATCGTTTAAACCGAAAAGTTGTACACGTCGCCTCGGGTAACATTTTCGCGCAGGTTTATGAAGTTCATCAACTATACTACGTTGTAAGGATTTTGATGTAGATGTTTGTTTCGTACGCATATTTTTTTCTAATACTACTAATCAATAAGGTAACTGAATATATTCTTCTTCAGCCAACTCTTCCTCGATTGCTAAAATTTCGTTGTCTACACCTGTATTATCGCTTTGTTTAGATGTGTGTAATAACTGTAATCGTTCAACTAATTCATTCGGATCGTTCCAATACTCAATTCGCGGTCTTTTAAGACTTATTCCAGTAACAGGAGAAGTTTTACGGTTAGTTATATAATTTTCATAACCTTTTCCGCTACGTACTTCAGACTGAAATAACGGGCGTATTATTTTCTTATATTTCTGATTGGGAAGGCCTTTCAACACACCATTACCACGCAAATGAGCTCCTGTAAATTCTAGTAATTGTTTATATATCTAAATCATCACTATTATAATCGATCTCATCTACACCTTTTCCTAAATATATTTCTCCACGATCTTTGTTCCATGAAACTGTTGTTGTACCCAACATATACTCATCTGCAATAGGATTATACTTTATTCCAAAAATTATATCTTTAGGTATAGGATCATCTCCATCAATACGAAAAGAACCCATTTCACTTAGATTAAACTGATCATTTTCAATTTCTTCATCTATATCTTTCTTTGGAGTACTATGTTCTAGTTTTCGCTTTGCAACCGAAGATCTAAATATTTCATCAGCATCTTTTTTCATTCCCTTTGGTTTTTATATTGCTTCTCAAATCTCTGACAATGGTTTTGTAATAGGTTCGAACATTACAGCTGAAGCATTTGTAATAGATTTAGACACATTCTTTAACGCATTATATTTATTCATTATATCTGTGCGTATCTTTTCCAATTCAGTTTTAAGTTGTAATTCATCCTCAATAGTTCTTTTAACGCTATTCATCGCCATCTTTTTCATCTTCAATCACTATAAACTCGTCAAAACCACGACAAAACCGTCCTTTATACAGTTCACTCTCCTTATCAATCACTAAAAATCCGTGTTTATTCTTCCAACACGTTTTACAAAGTTTCTTGAAAGTCTTAAACAAGGACATATCATTAACGTGTTTATCATATATATGACGTATATTTATATCATCTTGAGCAAAGACAAGTATGAAATTGGCATTATCACGTATCATATGTTTAGGAATCATTACGTATGTTTGACACAAATAGAAACAATCAACGTTTTTATGACGACCCATCGAAAAGTATTGTTTTACAACAGGTTGATCTCTGCACGTTGGTATATCGTCAAATATAAATACAGAATTCTGATTAATCGTGTCTGGCGTTATTAAATTTACATCATCGACAAATGTTTAATAATCAATCTCAGGTGTGGACTTATATATCATATCTAACAATTTATATTTAGGTTGATATAAAGAAGTACTATATATGTAGACATTTTCATAACGCAACCCATTCGGGTGTGTTAATAGCGTAAATAAAGAATTTGTCTTTTCACAACCGCTCGGTCCAATAATTAAACATCTTATATTATTTGGAAACAACGATCCATGTTTATATCGTTCTAACTTATCACTACCTTCTACTAGTGTTAGCACATTACTTATAGGTAATATAGTTGATTGCTTTACAATTTTCATTATAGCTTATATATTCACTTAATAATCACCATCAACACTGACTAAAAAAGTATAAATACACCTATATATAGCGGTAAAACTCGCAGAATCGTGTCATAAAAAGTATATATATATATAGAAAATTATTTCTGAATATGGCGAGAAAACAATGAAAAGTTAACGTGTTAAGAAAGAAAATAAAACGTGGTCGCGGTCTTGGAACTGTGTTGAATAGAGTTATAGATAAGCTTCCGTTGCAATTACATTATCCGGGTTATAATTATTTAGGACTGGTACAAAGTTAGATCGTCAACTAAGTCGTGGTGTAATCGGTATAAATCCATTGGACGAAGCTGCTAAAGAACACGATATAGCATATAGCAAGTATTCTGATAATAAAAATCGAGCTGAAGCGGATAGATTATTAGAAAATAAAGCCTGGGAACGTGTTAAAGCATCAGATAGTAGTCTCGGTGAGAAAGCGGTTGCTTGGATAACTACGAACGCTATGAAAGTAAAACGGAAATTAGGAGCAGGATGTCGTTCTGGTAAAAACCAAGCTGCGAAACGGAAAACTAAATCAAAATCCTCGAAAAGAAAAAATCTTATACTTCAGAGACGTGTTAAACGTAGTGCGAAAAGCTGTTCGGAAAGAAAAAACTCTTAAAGGACGCGTGAAAAAAGCGATACGTAAAAGAGTTAAAAATTCCAAATTTTAGAGGAGTTTTTGATCGAGATGGGCTGCCCATCAAACCTAAGAAAAATGAGTGTGCGATTGTTAATATAGATTCGCAAAAAGGTCCGGGAACTCATTGGACTGCATACAGAAAATATGGAAAACGTGCAGAATATTTCGATAGTTATGGTAATCTATCTCCCTCCACAGAGCTAGTTAATTATTTACGCAAATACAATCCAAAGATTGAGATTTTCTACAACAGACGTGCATATCAAAGTTATAATACGGTTAATTGTGGAGAACTATGTTTAAGATTTCTAACAAATACATTACCTGTCCCATTTGATGAACGAAAACGATAAAATTAGTATATAAGCATGTATATTTGTAAAAAAATTTTTTTCGATTATTGTATATATTATTACGCGAATACAAGTTTTTAAAATACAGTTTGTCTGTTATTACATCGTCATGTCGTACTTATTTCAATTAAACGGTAAAAAAAGTAATTTGATCAGTAATATATATCCCCCATTATTATTAGCAAATAATCGTCAGTGGAGTATTGGATTAGTTTCGTTAACAACATATCATTCTATACGTAATATTACTCCTGAATGTAATACGTTATATTACTACGATTCTGATCTTGCAGTAAAAAATAATGGACCTCCAAAATTTATTATATTACCTAGCGGATGTTATGAAGTGGGCGATATAGAAGAATACTTACGAGAACAATTAGATGCTGATATTATTATAAAAGGCGATGAAAGAACGTTAAAGTGTCTTATACAAAGTAAATATTACATACAATTTACCGGTCTGTGGAGTATTGGTCCATTATTGGGTTTTGGTGGAGTTTCAGGTGTTTTAAAACCATTAATGATGCACATGAGTTCTAACACCGTTCAAATTACACCGATTAATATATTGCATGTATATTGTAACATAGCAACAGGTGGATATACAGATGGAACTTCGTCTCATCTCATTTACAGTTTTCCTTTAAATATTGCACCGGGATATAAAATTACAGAAACCCCGAAAACGATTATTTATTTACCCGTGAGTACGGATTATATTTCAGAGTTAAATGTATATATAAAGGATCAAAATGAAAATATCGTTGATTCCGCTAGTGAAGATTCAATTATAAATTTACATCTAACCAGTTCATAATCATCTTAATAACGTCTAAAATGCCTATCATATACACTAATAAAAGTATATATAAGCGTTCTCAAACGCCTATTCGAAGTGAAGAAAAGTATATAAATAGAGAACGAAAAAAGCGAAAAGCGTTGAGTAGAAAAAGTATTCGTGTACTTTACAGCGTGCTAGTTGAGTAAGATAAGTTCAGTGCAGTATAATGGAACATATATTACAAATTGATTCAGCTAATACCCTTACGGATGATACAGTTGCCAGTTATGAAATACATACTCACAAACCGGTTCACGGACAAAAGAGCACAAGACAAAAGCGCACAGGACAAAAGCGCACAGGACAAAAGCGCACACGGATAAAAACGCATCGGACAAAAGCGCACAGGACAAAAGCGCACACGGACAAAAACGCACACGGACAAAAACGCACATGGACAAAAGCGCACACGGACAAAAGCACACATGGACAAAAACGCACATGGATAAAAGCGCACACGGACAAAAGCGCACACGGATAAAAGCGCACATGGTAAAAGCGCAAACGGACAAATGCGCACACGGATAAAAGCGCACATGGATAAAAGCGCACACGGACAAAAGCGCACATCGATTTGCAGAACACGAGCTAAATTATTAATTTCTCGGTTCTCGGCAATTGCAGCATTTGTGAAAAGGCAAAACTGGACAGTTGCCCCGCAAAGAATTTAAAATTCAAAAAAATTATTGGTGATCAGCGAAAACAAAGTAAAAATAATACAATTTTTTGTATGATTCACTAGTCATTTTTCTGTTTTTTTTTTTGTTCTTATATGTGTATTTGTTTGTTAATAATCATAGTGTCTATTGACTATGACCGCTAGGAAGTTACCATATATAAAAAATAAAATTTGTATCAATAATGTATTCAGGGGCGTCTCAAGCATGCCAAGTTGTGGGAGTGGTGCATTACCCAAAATACCGATTCATGAATTCATATAATTTAAAAATAATTTTTTTTTTATACTTAATAGCTTATATAACAAAATGTTATATGGTGGTTTTTAATGATTTTCTTTAAACTTTTCCAATGCGGGTCTTTTATTTTTTACTTTTGCAGTCAAAACTGATTTAGATCGAACAGTGAGGACTAAATATATTTTTAAAAAAAAATTTTATTAAAAGAAATCTCACCTTTTAATGCTAAGCCTATAAGATTTTGTAATAATGCTTTACTTTTTCAAACAGTGAGGGTAACTTTTATTTTACACTGTTGTACACTAACCGTTTCTTTATAAATTGTTTCAACTGGTCTGAATTTTCTTAATGATTTTTGCTTTTAAATTAGTATCGAAAAATCCGCAACTCTTTCTTAACTTGGTAAAAGTTTTCATTATATTTGACACTTCTATATCGTCAACCGTTTGTTTGCTTATTTCTTCTTCATCATTTTCATCACTGTTGTTTATTTGACTCTTTGCTCGCGGTTTCATTGCTGATTAAAACAACTGTTGCAATATTTTTGTCAACGTTTAATTATTCCTTTGATAATAAATTTCCCGATGATCATTATAATATTGTGAAAAACTTGAACTCTGTTTTTATTCCGCAATACTTCAAACTTTTGTATTAAGGGAATTTTACTTACTTTCATTTTAATAGGATCAGAATAAAATATATAAATATAATGATTGAATGATTTAAAACTGAACAGAATTCGCTGTTAATTAAGCGGCTTCTATTGTATAATTCTTTAAATTTCTACAAGTCTGTTGTAGTGACCTAAATTGTACAATTCTTGGCTGCTGTTAAGAACTTCGCAATTCGACCATAGTTGCAGACAAATACATAAATTAAATATATTTGCACTTCCTTGTTACTAGGTTAATATCTTGATGCAGAAGGACTGAAAACGTACACAAAAAAAATCTAAAATTTATTTCAATGAAATAGTTCGGAAATTTAAATTATGGTGAAGTTGTGAAAGAGTTTCATGTAGAGTTGAGAAAAAAGAGGTCAAGAACATTATGTTTGATTTACTTGTTACTTAAAATAATCAAATTTCGTACTTTCAGCTAAAATTCATCTGCTTTTAAAATTCATTATTTTTAATTTGGCGTAACAAGGTCCGATTATATTTAATTATTATTTCTATTATTTTCGCCGCAATATTTATATTTTTGTTTTATTTGATAATTGTATGCCAGCGCCTAAATTTAAAAGGTTGCCATATTGTCAGGATAGCGTTGGTACGTATTTTTTTAAGGACAGTATGGCTGTCGCGGTCGGCATCAAGTAGTTTTTAGTTTTAGAGACGCGTATGTAGCGAATTGGTGTGGGTAATTGTGTGTTTTGTTTGCGGGAGAAAACGTGTCTCCTTTAGGTGTTCGAATATATAAAGCGTTGTTATCAATTTATATATGCATATACTAGGGTGGTTCAAATATAAACCGGAATTTCGTCATAAAAATTTTTATTTTATACTTACAGTGCTCATATTTTTTACAATTTTTCGAGATAACCCCCCTCGCACGCTACGCACTTTTTCCACCTCTCCGGCAATTTTTTTATTCCTTTTTCGTAAAAATCTCGCGGCTTGTCACATAGCCATTTGCGCACGAACGATTCCACCTCATCGTTGCTGTCGAAACGTTGTCCACCAAGTGCTTCTTTCAACGGGCCAAACAAATAATAATCACAAGGCGACAAATCTGGACTGTAAGGAGTATGTTCAAGTGTTTCTCAGCCCAATTCGGCCAATGTCTCCATCGTGAGCCGAGCAGTATGTGGCCTGGCGTTGTCTTGAAGCAGTATCGCACTACGGATCGGAATTTCGCGCCTTTTTGTTCGATAGGCCGGTTTGACTGTGTTTTTTAGGAGGTTACTGTAATACTGCGCCGCCGTCACAGTACGTTGTTCAATTAGGAAATCGACTGCGATCACTCCCTTCATGTCCCAAAACACGGTACACAACACCTTCCCAGCTGACTGTGTAACCTTCTTCGCTTTGACTGGCGCTCCCTCTTTTTTCTTCCGCCACTCCATAGACGAGCGTTTACTCTCCGGCGTATAGAGTAGTGTACCCAAGTTTCGTCCGTGGTGAATATTCGCCGCAATTAATTCTCTCCTTCCTCTTCATATCGCTGCTGCAGGAGACGCGTACAAACTTCCCAACGAGTGAATTTCTGTTAAAAATTTAGAAGTCTTGGCACCCATCTGGCTGCAATTTTGCGATAACCTAGCCGATCATGAATTATTGTCTCAATACTACCTATGCTGATGCCCAATTCGTCGGTCATATCGCGTACATGGACGCGTCGGTCAGCCAAAATGAGTTGTTCGATGGCTTTGACGTGTTCATCTGTAATGCTGGTTTTTGGGCGCCGCGCATGTGGTATGTTTGGAGCCACTTCACGTCCTTTTCGAAACGCGGAACACCACTCGTACACTTGAGTTTTGGAGAGACACTCATCCCCGAACTGTTCGCGTAATTTTCGGTAAATTTCCACGGATTTTACGTCGTCTTTGACTAAAAAACGAATAATGATGCGTTGCGCAACAGACACACTGGTACTTCTTTTTCACTCATGGCTCTAACTACACTAAGAAGTCAGGTTACGCGGTTCTAATTGCTCTACATAACAAACCGGTCTAACTGCCAGTGCAACCACTTTTTCCACAATAAATTTTTCGCGCGTTTATTTAAAAATTCCGGTTTATATTTGAACCACCCTTGTATTTGTTGTTTGTAAAAGTTATGTTCTGTTAATTTGCGTGAAAAATTAATAAAGAGTAGAATTTTAGTAGATTTGTTTGTTTTTTTTATTTTCTTCGATCATCTGTTGTTTTTTTTTGTGTAAACAATAAATTCGTTAGTTTAAAATTTTGGTCGACAACAGTGACTTTAATTCAAATTCTTTCCAATACTAGAAAACGTTATTTTCAAATGATAAAGTTCTTTATAATACAATGCTAAGGCTGAGAATTGTTTTAAAAAATTTAATTCGTATTTTAAAACAAATAAAGATTTTGACAGTAAAACACATGTTTATACCTTTAGTCCGCTTAAAAAAAGTTAATCTTTGGTTTTATTTGTTCATTGTTTTTTGCTAAACGTATCATGCTTAAAATCAAAAATGTAATGGAATCATTGAACAGAGAACTCAGTAATAAGTTTGATGTTATACAACTAATTCGAAGTACAGTAAAAATATTTCAAAAAATGAATAATGATAAACAAATTTCTGCATTGATCAACTCTCTGGTTCTTTTTGTAAAAAATATTCATAATCCCGAACCTGATTTTTCAAATACAAAGTGCGTTGTGCGCTAAAAAGTTGTGATGAAGCCCTGGGGAGACTACATGTGATGTAGATTTTATAACATTTCATTTTAAAAAAACAGAGCTGTTTTTGAAGCCTTTACTTCTTGTATTCATGACGACTTATTTAAAATTCTTTCAATTTTTTAACCTTTTCGAAAAATATTTACAATTCCAGTAAAAAAAACAATTCTTGAATCAAATTAATAACAGATATAATAGATGTAACTTTAAATTTTTGAAGGAACATATAGAACGTTTACATATTGATGTGCAAATGCTTCTCAATTCTTGCGAAGATTTTACAAGTTTTTTAAGTATTTCAAAAATTGCATTTAAATCATAAAATGTACTGCCCTTTGCATTCAAATCTGGTCATTTTATTTTATCATTTTTTTTATTGTCACCGTCTTGTGAGCATTTGAGCGCTGAAATTAATTTCCGATCATTCACATATAATGATAAGCGGAAACCGTTTGTTTTCATTAATGTTACTTTTTTCTTGATAAAATGTAGTAAATAAAATAAATACTCATAAAACAGTCAAACTGTAATCAAAGTTAAACTTTAAAAAATAAAAACGAAAATCGAAATTTACTTCGCAATTAATTTCTATTATAAAATATAACATTTGCTTCATTTAATTCAATGCATACTGTCCTTTTTAGGGTCGATCAAAAGTAGAAAGAGTTTTTCAAGTTTAAATAAAATACATACTTTTAAAGTCGGACTCATTAAATTCGGAGATTTTATATTTTAATTAAAGATTTTATAATATGCTTATTGCTGTTTTCAAATTCAGCCCATTTTAAAAATTTTTTATTAATTTCAATAAAATATATATTTCAAAATTAAGTACATTAAATCTCATATTTGAATTAAGAGTTTTATAACGAAAACATCATGATTTTGCCAAATGATCAATGTTTCTTTATCCACATTAAAGTATTTTGTCCACAAAATTGTATTTATGCTACAATACTTTTAATTTCTTTTCTTCTATACATCTTTTTCCTACGTTTATGGGCCACTTATTGGCTCCCCGTCAACCACACTCACCACAAAACATAATAATAAATTTCTCCAACAACGAATGGCATTTCCAGATAATAATAAAGCAAATAACCGTTTTGTTTAGAATTCTTAGTAAAAATAATTTTAAATTATTAAAATCACAGAAGGTATCGGCCCCTGCTCATTTTATTTTAAAAAATTAAATTCTCCCATATTAGATATTAAAAATTATGAATTTTAAAAGCAGATGAATTTTAGCTGAAAGTACGAAATTTGATTATTTTAAGTAACAAGTAAATCAAACATAATGTTCTTGACCACTTTTTTCTCAACTCTACATGAAACTCTTTCACAACTTCACCATAATTTAAATTTCCGAACTATTTCATTGAAATAAATTTTAGATTTTTTTTGTGTACGTTTTCAGTCCTTCTGCATCAAGATATTAACCTAGTAACAAGGAAGTGCAAATATATTTAATTTATGTATTTGTCTGCAACTATGGTCGAATTGCGAAGTTCTTAACAGCAGCCAAGAATCGTACAATTTAGGTCACTACAACAGACTTGTAGAAATTTAAAGAATTATACAATAGAAGCCGCTTAATTAACAGCGAATTCTGTTCAGTTTTAAATCATTCAATCATTATATTTATATATTTTATTCTGATCATATTAAAATGAAAGTAAGTAAAATTCCCTTAACACAAAAGTTTGAAGTATTGCGGAATAAAAACAGAGTTCAAGTTTTTCACAATATTATAATGATCATCGGGAAATTTATTATCAAAGGAATAATTAAACGTTGACAAAAATATTGCAACAGTTGTTTTAATCAGCAATGAAACCGCGAGCAAAGAGTCAAATAAACAACAGTGATGAAAACGATGAAGAAGAAATAAGCAAACAAACGGTTGACGATATAGAAGTGTCAAATATAATGAAAACTTTTACCAAGTTAAGAAAGAGTTGCGGATTTTTCGATACTAATTTAAAAGCAAAAATTATTAAGAAAATTCAGACCAGTTGAAACAATTTATAAAGAAACGGTTAGTATACAACAGTGTAAAATAAAAGTTACCCTCACTGTTTGAAAAAGTAAAGCATTATTACAAAGTCTTATAGGCTTAGCATTAAAAGGTGAGATTTCTTTTAATAAAATTTTTTTTTAAAAATATTTTTAGTCCTCACAGTTCGATCTAAATCAGTTTTGACTGCAAAAGTAAAAAATAAAAGACCCGCATTGGAAAAGTTTAAAGAAAATCATTAAAAACCACCATATAACATTTTGTTATATAAGCTATTAAGTATAAAAAAAAAATTATTTTTAAATTATATGAATTCATGAATCGGTATTTTGGGTAATGCACCACTCCCACAACTTGGCATGCTTGAGACGCCCCTGAATACATTATTGATACAAATTTTATTTTTTATATATGGTAACTTCCTAGCGGTCATAGTCAATAGACACTATGATTATTAACAAACAAATACACATATAAGAACAAAAAAAAAAACAGAAAAATGACTAGTGAATCATACAAAAAATTGTATTATTTTTACTTTGTTTTCGCTGATCACCAATAATTTTTTTGAATTTTAAATTCTTTGCGGGGCAACTGTCCAGTTTTGCCTTTTCACAAATGCTGCAATTGCCGAGAATAGAAAAATTAATAATTTAGCTCCTGTTCTGCCAATCGATGTGCGCTTTTGTCCGTGTGCGCTTTTATCCTGTGCGCTTTTGTCCGATGCGTTTTTATCATGTGCGCTTTTGTCCTGTGCGCTTTTGTCTTGTGCGCTTTTATCCGGTCACCGTTCGGAAGATATCAAATCAGATTACAACTACAGTACATGTGCTCTAAATTCGCAAGAATTAAAAGTATTTACACGAGAAATTGTTGATACCTCAACCCCCTCAACATCATCAGGTACCGAAGCCAAATTATTAGAATTTCAATTTATTATTCTTTTACGATACATATTCGGTTTTGCGGAAGACTATAGACGTGCTGTCGTACACGCAAGTCAAGAAATTGTTCTCATCCGTGCCAACAGTGACAAAAATGTCTTTACCGCAACAGATGATAAGCCAGTTAATGTAACATTTCAAACAATTGCATGACAACTACCGTTTGTTAAATTGAGCGATCGAGCGAAAATATCTTTACTTAACAGAATAAAGAAGATAAAGCACGCGCCTATTCAATTTAGAGCGTGGTCTCTTTCTCATCAACCGACTCTGCCCACTGTTTCCTAACACAGTTGGGTAATTAAATCATCATCAACGGTAGAACGTCCTCGATTCATTATTATTGGATTTCAAACGAATAAACAAAATATAATTTAACCAAAGATAGTTCTACATTCGATCATTTGAATATAACTGAAATTTGCGCCTACATAAATTCAACAAGATATCCTTACGAAGTAATGAATTTAGATTTCGATCGAAAAAGATTTGGAAACCTATACTTGTTATATGCCCATTTTCAAACAATGTATTATGGAAAAGAACCACCGCACCCCACTGTTAGCGTAGAAGATTTTCTTACTAAATATCCCCTTTTCATCATACCATGTAACTTCCAAAATGAGCTCTTAAATGATGGTAGTCCGCTGCAGATTAGAATTGATTTTAAGACGCTTAATAATGTACCTTCAAACACGTCATGTTATGCTCTTATTAAACATGATAAATCAACCAGTTATAATGTGCTGGAATTATGAATATAAAAGAAACTCAATTTTCAATTTAGTATTTAATGTCTTATGTGTTAACACTAATTTTACGCGCTTAAAGTTTTTTCACATTTGTATTTTTTTTTTGAAATAATAAAGTTTTTTTTATAAAAAGTTTGTTTCGCTGTTGTAATTGTTAATACTGAATATAACGATGAATAATAATATATATGAAGTTATAATTGATTTTCAATGTTTTAAAAATAATGATGATGTCTACGTAATTAAAGAACTAGCGATTTTAAGTTTGAATGGTGAAATACAATTTCATCAAATTTATAAACCACCGTTCGATCGGGATATATTATCAAATAGTAAAAGATGTACAAATTGGTGGCTTACACGAAATTATCATTCTATTCCCTGGAATGCCGGAGATTCTGATTATAGAAATATATCGAAGGATTTGGAAAATGTTTTAATCAGATATCAATCTTTAAAAATTTACGTTAAAGGAGACGCAAAAGTCGAAACTATACGGGAAAAGATTATGGAATCATCGCATACGAATTACGAAATAATTCATTTAGAAACACGATATGCTATGCCAAATGTAAAAAATTTAAACAATATGTATCACGCTATATCGAGTGCTGTAAAATGTGATGCGCACACTGATGGAAGAACTAATGCATGTTCGTTACAAAATGTTCGTGTAATGATGAAATGGTTCGATATGAATGTTAGACCAGTTGTTTTATCTGCATTAAAGTATTCTATACACGAAATGCTACAGAAAGCTACTGCGGAGATATTAATTGCTGAATGTCCTGATAAAATTTACGAATTATATGATAAACTATCTGAAATGGTGAAGAATAATGAAAATATTAAAAAATATTTACCATATTTTAAACATCATAGTTATGATACACCAGATTCGTTACCTCTTAGTACAATGCATCCAACATTAGTTAAAGATTGTAAACAATGCGGACATAAATCTTTTACTAATTTTATACGAGAAATGCTTCCTGAAACTAAAGATTCATTTTTTGATGCGAAATGCGAAGTTGTTTTTAAAATGTTTCCAGATGATTAATTTTTTCTTTCTAAAAAATTTTGATATTATTTAGTTAATTTGACTTGTATTTTTTTCTTTTATCACTTGATGTTCGTAAATTTTATATATGTATATAGAATCAATAAATATACTTGTTTTCATATATTGTTTTTTTTTCATTTCTTCCTCATTAGTTTTACATAACTGCTGAAACATATACATATAAATAATAATGGTAAAATATGAAATAAACACAAAATAATGAATGAGAAAGAAAAACTTTTATTCAACATCTCATAACATCATATCAAAATATACATAAAAAAGAACGAGAACGAGAATGTGTTTTTATTAAAATTAAAATTATCGGTAACATTATTTACTAAGTTTAAAATAAAATTAAAGTCCTCCTCCTCACAGCTGATATTACGTATGTGTATATAATTTTTTTTAATATTAAAAATATATTCATTAAATAAGTCCATTTTATTTTTGTTAACGTAACTAAAAACGGTGTAATTGTTATAATTAACCGATTTTTTCTTACATTTTAACATTAATTTATTATCAATAAAATTCTTACAATATGATACAAAAGATTCTACATCTTTCGGAATAATATTCGAAAATAGTATCCCTACACCGTCTGTGACTGTATGTAGATCCATTTGACTCATACTGTAAGGATCTTTTTTAAAAGTTTTGTTTGTAAATAAATCTAATTTAGTTTCATATTTTGTCAAGTTTAAACTTAAAATTTTTGTTCTAATAAATAAATGATTAATTAGTTCCTTATAAGAAAAATTAAAATAAATATAGGTGTATGTTTGCGATTTTAGCTTATTTTTATAATGAGTGTGCTGTGGGGAGGGGCATATGTTAAATACAGTTTCGTAATACGATCTTAACTCTACTTCTACTAACGTAAGCATAATATTTATTTTCTTTGAATATAGTTCCCTAATACTATTTAATTCTACTAAAAGAAATAGCCCCTTTAAAATATTGCCATAATTATATATATGTACTTCTAGATTATTTAAAAGGTGATAATTAGAACACAACAATGCTTTATAATTAATATAATCTTTACACTTACATTTATCTGTTATGCTAAACTTATTATAATAAATATTATTCGCTATATTTTTACAGATACATTCTTCTTCGTTTTTTGAATTACAAAATACTGCTAATATATCATTTATTCATATTGATGTTTACACTCCGGGCCTGAAAAAGTCGAGTATATATTTCTTTAGATTTGTTATTATTACTTTTTTATACAAGAGACAAATATACTTTAACAGCAAATATGATAGTTTTTCGAAATAGACGTTCATATAGTAGTATTAAGTCGTAATTTTCTTTTTACCATTTGGTTTCGTAGTGACCAATAAAAAATATATAGAGATAAAAGAGCATATAGTAAAATATCAAAAACACATATCAACAATATATATGCACTAAATAAACAAATATATACTACATTCGGAATTATTTGAATAGTATGAGATGATGTAAAAATAATAATAATGATTTCGTATGAAAATATTTAACGAAAAAAGTATTCGAAAAATTTGTGATTAGTTTGTATAATGTTAAGTTAGCAGAGAAAATCGAAAACATCATTAAATGAATATGAAACTTATGTAAAAATTACTACTCGAAATATATTTTTTGAATGAAAAAAGGAATTAATTGCGGATTAGTAAAATTTGAAAACTAAATTGATTTCGTAGATTCCAACTGTGATATATGTATATATATATATATATATATTAAATGTAAATAAATAACTTGATTACTCACCAACAGCAAACGATATAAATAAATTGACGCGAAGGTCCTCTGCTCTTCCCTTTCGGATACTTGGTATATTAAGATACTTCACTACTCGGGTGGCTTTTTTTATCAATATGTATTGTCTTCGCGTAAAAAATTCAAATGGGCTCAATCAATTCCGTGCTAAAAAAATATAATTACAAAATTGAGATTAGTATAGCGAATGTATTTAGGAAAAGTAAATTGTAATATTATCATTTTTATATTTTTAAATAAACTCTTTTCTAACTTTCATTAATCGCATGTGGAGAAAAAAAATTTTACAAATCAAATATATCGAAATAATAACTGTATACAGCATAATATAAATAATAGGATATAAAACAACGTGAATATCTATAAAAAAAGTTATTGTACTACAATCGTGATTGAGTTCCAGTTGAAACGTGTAAGCAACGTGTACAATTATCTGAAAGATGGAGAAAATTGATTGGAAGTAACGTAAAAATAGCGAGAAATGTATAAATCTGCGAATAAGAATCTTTAAATTAATGTGAGAAAATAATTTGGAAGATAAAAATCAAACATTTACTTACCGCTATATATATTTTTTCCGAAATATGTATTATTGACGAGCGTATTGTACCACGTGTCTGCTCTTTCCGTGAATATAAATCTAAATCAATACTCAGCTCGCGCCAAAATAGATTATCCAAAAAAAACAGGATACACTAGATAAAAGATGAAGAAATTATTATAGCGTAACATAAAAGTTTACGATATTCTAATGTAAATCAGAAAAGATTAATAAATTTTATCTCGGGTAAATATATTTCATTACTTATATGTTAAAAGAAAAAACTATTCATCGTATACTTTATTTAAGTTCCGAAAATATTTTAAAATAAATCGATAATATAATGTATCGTAGGAAAACAAAAAAAGATAATTCAATTTTGTATTATTAAATCGATGTCATTTTTTTATGATATTAAATAAAATAATAATCACGGAGAAATTAATTTAAATAAGTAAATAAATACATGATTGTACTTACCAAATTAAATGAAACGTTGACGGATGATAAAATACTTTGATTACTTTCAAAACCACTTTGAAAAATTTTTAAAATATTTTAAACGAAAATCTTCAACGATCGTTGAACACAGTCGAAAAATCAAATGAACGATGAATTCGGATTTCTCCAGCTAAACACCCTCGAACTTCTGACGATAAAAACTGGTTTCTTCGATAGATATATCTACAAAAGTCGGTTCGGCCATTTTCGTAAAAGATCTCTTTTTTTTTACTTTTTTTTTTTGTAGCAGCATAATTTACATCCGTTAGCCGGACAATGTGAGTGGTCAGAAAGGCTCGTTGGTATGCACTTCATACAAATGAAGAAAAAAATGTACCCGGCTTTTTAAGCGGAGTGTTATTCTTACTCGCACGTTGAAATCCCCGATCTACGCATGTTGTCACGTTTTCTTTGACTATACTGCGTCTCGTGAACTATTAGGATTTTTAGCTGTTGCTCTACACAATTGTTCGTCACATCTCGTAGACAACGTCGTACATATATACATGGGCGTCGCCAGCGGGGGCCAGCTGCCCTCCCTGGAGCCTTGAAACTTTTTAATCAACTGGCCATAATGAGTATTCATAGACGCGTAATCGTGAATAATTTGCCAGAAACCCACGAAAATGATGTTTTAATTAAGATTTTATTCTTGTTTAATAAAATATTAAGCCTTTACAACTTATAAATTTTATTTTTTCTATAACTCATATCCTTTTTCAATCGTCTTTCCCCCCCTGGCCCATCGGCTGGCGACGCCCTTGCATATATATCTCGAAAAATACTTATGGAATAAAAAATAATGAATAAAACGTGAACTGGTTGGATATTAGGATATAGTTTATTTTTCAATTCATCAAGAAATAACACGCCTGAGATTTAACGATCTTTTTTTCTATCAACTCTATATATAGCTATATATTTACTTCAGGCCCGTGCCTAGAATTTTGGAGGGGGGAGGGGATTTTCTTCGCATATTTATTTTGTAAATAACAATACATTTTCCACTAATATTCGTACTAATAATAGTTTCCATCATTTTGATTTATATATTAATAATTTACATAAATGAATTACCCCGTATATGAACATTAATAAAAATTACATATGTTATTAATTATATTCGTAATAAAAAATTTTACATAAGATATTAATGAAGTACCTAAAAATATGGAGCATATTTTTTCTTTTTTCTTTTAAAGGTAGGTAAGAACACCCTAAAAAATCATCAATATTTATTTTAAATTTGTGATTTTTTTCAGATTTTTGTGTATTCATAATAGCTATTTCAGTTCTCATGGGGGACCCCCCCCCCCCGTGAACACGGCCTTGATTTACGTATAGAGAAGTTATATTAAAAAACAATATAATAATAGAAACAATAATGATTTAAATTGATTGTCCCGCAAGGTTATGAACGGTGCGGCTTGGGCTAGAGATTAAAATAAAAATATAATACAAAAGAAATAAACAAAAAAATTGTGGGATGACTCGGAAAAATCTTATTCCTTTGGGGATAGTTGGTTACATACGCAGATGAACGATGTTTGCAGGTGTTCATTGGCTTAAGTATGATTGGGTAGGTGTGTGGGCTTGTGTGTATGTGTACATGTTTTCTACAAAAAGATATAATGGGGAAGCTCCGATCAGAGTCGATGACCTTTACACACGAACGAATACAACCATATATGTAAGGGTACAAATAATAATAAAAAAATATATATACTTAGGTTAATTTTATATTACATATACTTAGACTTTGAAATATTTAAAAAGATCGCAGTAACGCTGTGGGCGGAGGGGTGAGCGGGGACTTGGGTTAGTTTCAGGCGTTAAATAATATTGGGGTAATTTTTAATCAGTTCGAACTATCGGAAATGCATGGAACCTGTACAGTGAAATTTGGAGGAAAATTGTGGAAAATTTGAAGAAATTTTGGGAAAATTGGGGGAAACTTGGGTGAATTTTTGCCTCCCGAATAAAATACTTAGGTTACTTTCTGCCCTCTGCACATGATTTGAGGTTTGTGACGTCAGACCTGCCAGATCTCTCATTTACTGACTACTCATCAGGTTGTGTGGAGTTGAAAATAACGTGCAGTTTTCTTTTTCATACATGGTGATTCCCCCCGCTTGTACTTTTTCGCCGTTGAACTCAGTAACACATCGGTAGTCCCTCAGCAAAACTTTGCCATTATTATTCAGCCAAGTTTTGGTTAACGCTATGATCTTGGTTTCTGGCGACTAAATCAAATGTAATATGTGCACTCAGATGCACTGACTCACTGTAAACCTGTTTGTCCTACTACAGTAGTCCAATTCCATGGGGTAATTTGTTGAATCTGCGAACTGAGAACTTCCAACAGCTCGGCTTCAATCATGCTAGCCTCGTCTATGAAAATGATAATGTGCTGACTCACTATAAACCCGTTTGTCCTACTATAGTGGTATTCTTATTATAAGCACACTACTTTCGTTTCCTTTCTGTTCGTTCGATCAGTTGCACCGGGATGATACTGCACTAGTGTCTGTGTAGTGTTAGTGGTTGAGGGCTAAGGCAGTGACATGTGCTTACGGCGAAAGCGCGCATCCGAACTGTGTAGCGAATGACATTGAGCTGAGCAGAGATTTTAATGTATCTCGCCAAAAGTCAGGCAGGGCAGTACGTGCGGTGATCTATGCAGAAGTATTCTTCTAGAAACTTCTGCGTAGCCTTTATCGCCGTAGCACGGGACACATCGTTCGTTCGGTTATTGTTCTAGTCGACGTTCGTTTAATTTTGGAGTAAGATCACGTCGTCGCGTGTATCTGTTTTTTTTCAACTATAGTCTTTGTTAATTTCCACGTGTATTCGTTATAAGTTGATAGAAATTTTTTTTTTTTTTATATATCTATAATATTTTACTAGTCTATACCGAATTTCCTTTGCTCTCACGTATTTATTATGCGGTCTCGGCGCTTTATTTGTAATTTTCTTTCTGAAGAAATATACGTTTTACAAAAAGTTTCATTTGGACACGTGGTGGGCCCGTGACATCTCCACCGGGGAGACTCTACGCCTTCGAACGGCGAATTTCGCGAATTTTTTCATATAAATTTTTCTCTTTTACCTCATAAAAAAAAAAAATATATATATAAAAAAGCCTAGAGCTCTGCTCGGCAGTGTGTATATCCGCTGGTGGCAAGCCACTCTTGCCACTGGCGCTCCGAAAGAGGGAAAAGCCTGAATTTGTATCAAATGTCGTCCAGAACAGAGACCTGATAAGTGAATTCGTGATACTGACTGCCTGGAAACAGAGATTCGAGGAAGAAGTCAGGATTTGTTACAATATTAATGTGAATGGTGTTCACAAGTGTACTCTATAATGCCAGGAGTACCACAAGGCAGTGTACTGGGAACAGTATTGTATCAGATTTATCCATATAACTTCCCAGAAAATATTAATATAATCACAGCTATGTTTGCTGATGGAACGGCTATTTTATCAACTCACCAAGATACATCATAGCCACCGAACAGCTCCAAAACCATTTTCTATGTGCGAAGAAATGGTTTAAACAATGGAGAGTTGCAGTTAACGAATCAAAGTCCAAACAGGTTTTGATTTCCCATAAAAAAAAAGAGGGCAAAATTTGCCGATCCATCTGAATGGGCAGACAATTCCCAACTCATGTGCCGTGAAATATCTCGGATTATATCTTGACCAACAACTCACCTTCAAGGATCATATTATTGCAAAACGAAAGCAACTAGACATCAGATACCGCAGCCTGCATTGATTAATGAACAAAAATTCATCTTTATCAGTTGAAAAGGAAGTGCTACTATACAAGGCAATCTTAGAACCTGTGTGGATATATGCTATTTAAATCTGGGGAACGACGAGCATTTCAAATCTAAACATTATACAAACATTTCAGTCCGAAATCCTATAAAATATTTTGGCAGCACCATAGTTTATCTGTAATGATGATATATACAAAGACCTCTGCATTCCAACGGTTAAAGAAGTAATTACGACCCCTTTTGCTAGAAGATACTTTCATCAACTTGGGAACCACATCGATCCACTAGCAGCTAATCATTCGCAGAATAGTGTACAATTCAGACGGTTGAAACTACATATTAGTTGAACTCGAATTTCGCCCGTAGTCATTAATTTGTATAGTTCTACATAATCCAATAAATAACGTACATACAAATAAGAAATAGTGACCAATGGGAAGCGTTCCACCATGGTTTACATAAAATAACATTAATATTTATTATTCAAATAAATAGATCGTATGCAGATAAAAAGAATTAAAAAAAAACAACAACAAAATTTATGATTATTACATCAAACAAAATATTAATAAAAATAAAGGACATTTAATTGCATGTGTTATAAAAATATCAGGACACCTGCTTCAATATGTTTCAAATGTATGATTTCCACAAAAACTATTTTTGGCAGTGTTCACAAGTAAAGCCACGTTCATAACAAACTTGATGGGATTCACAGCAGTATTAATATAAATATATATACAAAAACAAATTGATCGTGATATACTAGTTTATTATCTCTCGAGTCTTATTTATACATATGAATTTAAGTATAGTTAAATGAATCTGTGACAAAATAACACTTACCAGCTGTGAATTTCATCGAATTAAGGCCCAGTTTACACCATGCAAGTTAATGGACGAGTTAATAATGATAGTTACTGTACTGCAACAACTGTTATCGAATAAACACTTTATACGAGTAGCTGTCAGCAGGTCAGCTACTATCATGAAGTTAATTCGAAATATTTTGTTTTACTGTCCACTCGTCTCATTCGGTCACATGGTTTTGTTTACGTTTTTATGTTTACATTCGATTTAGATTAAATTTCACGCTCAGAGAAGTAATTCAAAAATGCGCGAACGTTGGAGTAGCGATGATAATGTGAAATTTACTACTTTACACAAAGAAAAAGAAGTATTGTGGAAATCTGTTTTTCTTTCTGTTCCCGGTTTTTTCCATTATTCCGTTTAATTCTCGAAGTAAAATTAATTGAAACGATCGTATTATTTTATAAACTACAATTTTTTGCCGTTCCGACATATTAAGCATAACACATGTACTATAATGAGATAACAGTTTATATTTGAAACGAGTTTGTGGGGTTAACTACCATCAATTTTCAGGTCAGTAACTCGCACCGTGTAAAGCAGGCCTAAGTCGTATACACATGAAATAACAAGAGCAAATTCATTAAATGTCTAATGTCCACGGCTTGAAAGCTGAATAATAATACGGCTTAAACTTAATATGACTTATGTCCTTGAAAAATACAGCTTAAGCTTTCGGCTTTTGGCTGTTTCAATATAAAATACGGCTAAAGCTTTCAGCTATTGGCTTACGAAATAAATTTCAATAGAAGTTAATTAAAATCATTTACTAATTACTATGCATCAAACTATTTAGCATTACTATTGAAACTTCAACTTTTTTCTTTACGCATAAAAATAAAAGTTTTTAAAAACAATTTCTTACGCGATTAATTATGTCAAAATGCAAAATCAAGAAATTAAAAAAAAAAGCTTAAGCCGAATATAAAGCTTAATTTAGCTTTTTTAGAAAGCTTAAGCTTTTGTCTTTCGACTGTTTAAATTTTGAATATAGCTTAAGCTTTAGGATTTTAGCTTATGGAAACTTAAATATGGCTTTCGGATTAAGCTTATGACATCTAAAAATGATTGGCTTTCAGCTTTTAGCTTTTGGTTTTCGGCTGGCTTTCAAGCCCTGCTAATGTCAATATATAATATTTGTTAATTGCTTGTTTACAGTACACACATATTTTGCAACGGCAAAATCATTAGTAAGTTAAAAGTAAAATATCATGCTTCTGAAATAACATATCGAACAAAACCTAAATTTAGGAACATTATCGTTCAAAAAAGCTAAATTCTAATTTATAAAAATAAATGTTTTGGTAAATTTACTTTTGTGGCAGTAAAGCAGGGCTTGAATGTCAGCCGAAAGCCAAAAGCTAAAAGCTGAAAGCCAATCATTTTTAGATCTCGTAAGCATAATCCAAAAGCCATATTTAAATTTCCATAAGCTAAAAGCCTAAAGTTTAAGCTGTATTTCTGAAAAAGCTAAATTAAGCTTTATATTCGGCTGAAGCTTTTTTTTTTAATTTCTTGATTTTGAATTTTTGACATAATTATTCGTGTAAGTAATTGCTTTTAGAAACTTTTATTTTTGTGCGTAAAGAAAAAAGTTGAAGTTTCAATAGTAATGCTAAATAGTTTGATGCATAGTAATTAGTAAATGATTTTAATTAGCTTCTATTAAAATTCATTTCATAAGCTGAAAGCTGAAAGCTTAAGCCGTATTTTAAATTTAAACAGCCAAAAGCCGAAAGCCTAAGCCATATTTCAAATTCAAACAGCCAAAAGCTGAATGCTTAAGCTGTATTTTTCAAGGACATAAGCCGTATTAAGTTTAAGCCGTATTATTATTCAGCTTTCAAGCTTTGCAGTAAAGTAAAGGATTTGCAAAATAAAAATAATTAAGTAAATAGATTGATAGCATGTATTCTTGAAGTGTTATTATTGGTAAGCACATGTGTGAGCAATGTTACTTTATTCGCTTTTCAGCAGTCATATATTAACCTTAAGGCATAGAAATTTGTTTATCTTCTACTATATACTTTTATAATGGGAGTTGTAAATTACTGAAACAGCGGCATACTTAAGGGTGTTCACCCTCCCCCTCCACAATTTTTTTTTTTTTTTTTGGAAAAATTTAATAGGGGATTGCTATGTCGACTACAAAGCAGGAAAATAACAGGATACTACAATAGCTGTTATTTATGTTTACTATCAAGTTTGTTCTTTTTAATATTTGTTCTATTATTTTATATTTCACAAGTTTACCCATCTATACATTTTAGTTTCGCTATTTGGTATTTTTCATTGTTTGTTGTCATGGGCGTCGCCCTGCCCTCCCCCCCCCCCTGAATCCGTGAAACTTTTTAATCAACTGGCATTGATGAGTATTCATAGGCCCGTAATCATGGACAATTTAGAAAACTTATGTTTTAATTTAAATTTTATTCTTGTTTAATAAAATATTAAGCCTTTACAACTTATAAATTTTATTTTTCCTATAACTCATATCCTCTATCTATCATCTTGTCCCCCCTTGGCGGCTACAACTCATCTTGCCCCTCCCTGGCTCATTGGCTGGCGACGCCCTTGTTTGTTGTTATTGTTCTAAAGTTGTTTTTTCTGTTTTGACATGGATATGTCTTACTGGTGGGGGTCAGCCAAATTACAAAAACTGTAATGCTATTTAATTAAAACATACGAGTGTTATGTCACGTGTGATATTATTATATGGGTGATCAAAATAACTGCTGCCACCATAGTATCAAAATAGTTGCTGTTACCATAGTAAGTCCATAGTAGTAACCGCTACTTTGCCGACGCTGTTATCATAAGTGTTGGTTACAATGTCTTCCACCGAGTGTGTTAAACGTTTTCGTCACCGTCTACATGAAGAGAGAAATTCACTAGAATTTAATGAATTTTTAATCAATACGTCTTTTTCCTCGAGTAAAACTGTAGAGAAAAAGTTTCCGGCATTTCAGAGGGGAAAAAAGAAGAAAGGAAGATGAAGGATCGCTGAACAAAATAAGAAATATTACCAGAGTAAAAAGCTCAAGAGGGAACAAGATGAACCTGCTGTGTCGACAGAAGACCGAAAGAAGAACACAGAGCATAGTAGGCAGTATCGTTTATGTAAGAAACTTGAGCAGGGAGGAAAAAGAACACGGGAAGTTGAAAGAGAGCCGGAAGATGAACCTCAACGTGAACCAGTACTAAAGACATCCATTTTAGAGAGTATCGTTGCCGATGTGGAATTCACTAAACGTTTTCATGGAAATCCTTTCGGTATTACTTGTACAGTTTGTGATGGTTTGTGGTTTGAAAGAGATGTACGTTCTATGCCGCAAGAAAGCATTACCCTTCACACTGCTCAGTTTCCCCGCACTCTACTCGTCTCTGTCTACATTTCACCGAATATCCCGTTGAAAGAAATATGCAAATTCTTCATCCTGAATTTGCTCGCCTATAGTCCGAAATCAAAGGGCTTATTTTAAATTCTTGAAGAGATTCGTTATTATGAGTTTCCAATAATACTCACTGGTGATCTCAATTTAGATTTACGCAGCCCTAATCGTGCCAAGTTTATCGAATTTATATTTTTGCCATTTTTTTTTAATGTTCCGACTTCTTCGATGGATTTTTTAAAATTTTCTTTCATACAAACCTTGTCCTGACAATTACAAACACAACAAAAACGAAAAAAACAGCCAAATCGGTCGAGCCGTTCTCAAGTTATGTGATCTTTTATATATGCGCAATTAATTTATATGTAGGTAGATTAAAGTTCAGTATTTGAAAAATTTCTTCATTTGCAAGCGATTTTATTAAAAACAGAAAAAACAACTTTAGAACAATAACACAATAAACAAAACTAAAATCTGTAAATGGGTAAAGTTGTGAGATTTAAGGGGTTATATACAGTTGTAGCGTGCAAAATTACGACATTTTCTCTATTTTTTTTCGACGGCATAATAAATACTTATTTAAAAATCGTTTTGGGGTACTTGTTTAATTTTTTTCATAATATGAAAAAAATTAAACAAGTACCCCAAAACGATTTTTAAATAAGTATTTATTATGCCGTCGAAAAAAAATAGAGAAAATGTCGTAATTTTGCACGCTACAACTGTATATAACCCCTTACACATAATAACTCGAGAACGGTTCATCTGAAATCCGAATTTCCAAAAAATTTTGTTAGCATATTGTATTGTCTAGTCGTTGAACGAAGGATTTATCGAAATTGTTAAAAACATGGCGACGGTTTTAAAGAAAAAGTTAATTTTTTTAAGGTGTTAAATTTTTGTTTAAAAAATTAAAAATCCTTCGGTTAGCGACTAGCTATTATCATTATACATTAGTGATATAAATTTGTTATCGATCGGATTGATAGTTATTTTTAGTGTAATCGTGTCCACCGCAAAGGTACTTTCAACAAAACACGATACTCTGCGATAATCGCGTTTAAAGTGTTTCAGGTTTGTTTATTTCATATGAATATGCTGGACATGCTCGCACAAAGGAATGTTTTGCCGCTCGCAGTTGTTGTACATAACTGCTACTTTAAAGCTCATTTTATATTATCGGTCGGTGTAGATTTAACATCACCATCGCACTCTTTACACTGATTCCGAAGTTATCGTAAAAGACGAAATAAAACTTAAAATGCGATACTCCACAAAATTATCTACCGGCGGGACATCCCTCATAGCCGACCTTTAGTTTTTTTCGAGACCTACTAAAACTGCTCCAGCTGCGGTTTTTGGGTTGAAATGTGTTCTTCGTTTTGGTCTGTCTTTGCGGAATCCTTTAAATGCTATTCTTTTGCGCGTTGTTTTGTTATGTGAATCGGACATATTTATTATGAAAAACGAATTTGGTGTTTCTACGAGCGAATTTAATGAAACTGTCGCTTTGATGTTACATGTTACCACTACTGGAAGTATATTCGAATGCACAGCTGCTCCAGAGTTTCAAGGTCATCAATTTCGAAGGACACTAATATGAGCGGCGGAAGTCGACGTACCGTTTATATTTTATTATACCGAGTCTCAGCAGCGTTACTGGGCGCAGCTAGGCGCGCTACTCGAGATAACGCGCTATAAATAGCTGTAACTTCGGATCTAGTGCTCCGACCATTATGAAATTTGGTGATAACATTTTTAAGATAACATATTTAAAGAATATGCAATAAAAAAAAAAAAATCATCGCAACTGTATAGAACCCCTTAAAATAGTAGAACGAACGTTAAAAAGAACAAATACGATAGTAAATAAAAATGAAAGCTAATGTAGAAACCTGTTATTCTCCTAACTTGTCAACATAGCAATATCCCTACCGGCTCAAGAAATTACGAACGTTTCAGGAATGTCTACTGTTCAAAAGATCCACGGGACTCTTTTTGGATCCATGATTTCACAAAACCATTACGTTATTTCTACTACTTTAACTTCACGATTTCTGTTTTATTTAATTTTTAGTTGCTATATTTTTTTTTCATTTTGTAAAGAGTTATGATTTAGAATTTGTTTCTGATCACACGTAGTGAACTGTGTTTTAGCTGACGATGGGTTATGCCCGAAAACGTTACTAAGTAAGAAATTTATTTTGTTCTTATATTGCTTGTCATTATTATAACTTATTGTATTTCTATATTTAACAAACAGAATGGAAAACGATTCTTTATTAAATTAATAATTCTAATGATACATTGAGAAGCAATGTGGAATGTTAATATAAAAAAACTGTATTAATAAGTCTTAGATAACATAAACTACATGACTATAAGCGGTAGAGAGATTATTTAC
Organism: Icerya purchasi; assembly: GCA_039619475.1. Classification (NCBI taxonomy): domain Eukaryota; kingdom Metazoa; phylum Arthropoda; class Insecta; order Hemiptera; family Monophlebidae; genus Icerya; species Icerya purchasi. The sequence goes on along the minus strand of CM077115.1, from coordinate 517,688,148 downwards.
ATTTGCAATTAAAATCACATATTTATTGTTCAGTACGAATTGTAGGTATCGTTTATTTTTTAATGTTATATTTCTTGTTCATTAATGTATTTATCTAGACTGAAGTTTTATATTCAAATTAGATTTAGTTTAAATAAAATTCACAATACAATACATTTGTAAACTGCAGAGGAGAGAAAACTAGGGCTGTTATATAAAACAATCAAGTGATTGCGGTTCTAAGAGAAAGGAAATTTTTGTTGTAGTATTTATTTGTGTTCTACCGAGATATTGCATGAGTTGTTTGAATAACTGTGATATAAATTGGTTTTCAGGATCTGTTGTGATAATTGAAGAGGGACAAAACTGATAAATCAAAGTTTTGATGAAAATGCTTATAATTGTATTTGTTAACCGATCTTTGACTGTAGCAGCCTCCAGCCAGCCGGTATATTAATCAATAATTGTGAAAATATGCCGGTATTTGTCTGAACGAAGTAAAGGTCTGACACTAAACTGCAATCCATATGTGTTTAAAAATCATGGAATTGGAATGAATACGCGTTATACACTGGTTTCATATGTTAGTAAATTTTGTTTTGCCGACACAGAATACAGGTATGCGCCCAATGTGCGATCTCTGTAAATATATGTGATCAGACGAGTTGTTGTTTAATCGTGTGTACAACGTACCTTTAGATAACGGGCGACCAATGATCTGTATTGCCAGTTAAATTTTTCAGCGCAATATGATGATCGCTTTCTTAGATACTTTAATTTTTGATGAATCATTCTTGCATATTATTCAGTGACCTCATTTTCATTTCGTAAAGCTAAGAATTGTTTTTCATATTGATTTATTGGTGCCTCTTATGCAAGGAATGTCTTCAATGTATTTAACGATAAAGCTGAAATAGCGAGATTGGTGGCCGCAGTAAGCGCAACAATTCTGCAGTCCTTAAAATTTTCAAACTGTGTCATGTACCAAAATTCGAGGTTGTAAGTGCTATATATACATTTCACTGGGGAAAGTTTATGCCAATGAAGCAAAATAAATTGTAATGAATCATTAACTTTCTAGTTGACAACTGATCTAATTATGGTAGACGAGGCGTCAGTCGTAATGATAGTTTTCGCATTGGCTGACGTGTTGCAGCCTCGGTTATAGTTTTTTTAATAACTGTAAGTATCGATTAAGTTTGTCGGTCCATACAGTCCGGATCAAATGTTTCTTCTTGCTCCTAAAAAGGAGAGATTTGATGGCGCCAATACATAAAAGCGACGATAGAAATTTATGACGCCGAGGTAACTTATCGCATCTGTTTTTAGATGACTGGGCGCAGCTTTTCGACTCATTTTGGATCTTATGCCTTGATGGAATACATATTTTGTATCCAACAAATGTGATTTTGGGTATTGTGAAAATGCGGTTTTTTTCATTCAACTTCTGATTATGCAATGATAATTGTTTAAGCTGAGTGTACTCGTATAAACCTGATATATGTTGCGTTAGATCTTTGAAAAAATTAAAACGTTGTCCAGATAGCCGTGTGTGATTGGTATATCCTTTAATACATGATCAATGTGTCCCTATAGGAGATAGCACATCAGCAATTTTTAAACCAAACAGCACTACGCGAAATTCAAATAAGCCGAATCAGGTATGACGGTAGTTTTTCAATGTCTGGAGGATATATGGGAATTTCGTAGTAGGCTCGTTCAAGATCAAACTTTGAAAATACAGTTATTCTGCGGCATATAAATACGAAATAGGATAATGGTAGGCGACTGTGATGTTGTTCACTTGACGATAGTTTTTGTACACATTCGCTAATCATCGCTCTTAGAAATGAGCGTTACAGGTGAGGTCTAGGGAAATTTTGAAACCCATTAATTGAACATGCGATGAGCATAGTGACATTTTTCTGACAATAATCGCAGAAGTTTCGAATGAGTGGGGTGGTCATTGTTGAACAAGGAGAAGTCGAACAGCAATATTATAAAAGTTTCAGAAAACAAGCCTTTGAAATTACTTAAAAATGAGAGTACTGATGGATGGAACGGTAGGAGGAGTGATTTCATTCCAGGAAGGTTGATTTGATTAGAAATTTTTCTCGTTAGCAAACTTTTATTCGTAACATCCACTAATAATTTGAAATATTGTAAAATACCAGTGCCAATGATTGATCGAGCAATATCTGCTACTTTAAATGTCCAAATAAAATTTTGTCCAAAATTGAAATCTAAAGAATACTCTTTTACTACCTGATATTTTAAAATCGGTACTGTTGACCACACTGGTAAGACAACATAAGGTGATTTATTATAATTTGAAACTAACTAATTGGAAGCACTGAACATTACGCGCCAGAATTAATACGGAAGTCGAATTTAGTGATTCTGTCTGATAAGGAGCCTATATAATTCAATTGAGGCGTGCGTAGTTGATGACTTGTGGTCGCTCGTCTAGGGTTTTCATCGCAGCTACAAGGCGCACGGCACTAGAAAGCTTCTCTACCACAGGTATCAGAATATCAATACAGAGCTGAGGAGTGTAGTGGTAAAGTTCTATCAGAAGAATGTAACGGTGACTGTTGAAGGGTTAAAGTAAAACTCGATTGAAAATGTGTTTGATCAAGCGGACGATTATGTTGATTGAATGGATTTCGACTAATGCGGCCAAATTATGCAAAAATTCAGAGTTAGTTCTAAAGTGATGCGGCGACATAAGCCGATCAGTCGTTGCGGTTAATTCAACGATCGGTGTATTTACAGTGGTCAATTATAATTGAATGCTGATAATGCTTCTTCCTAAATGACATTCACTACAGTTCTAAGTAATTTCCGGGCAAGATTCAACATTTCAGACAAGTGGGAAGGCAAATGATCTCCGATATCGAGATCAGTTAATAATCACCAAAGGTTAGGCTAGATAATTTTAAAATAATGATTTTTATACAGGTATACGGGTCATTGATGGGCAAGCGTTTAACATCATGTCGAATGCCATTAAATCGCTATCTACACTGGCAATAAAGACATATCGGTTTTTATTTTTTTCGTTAATAATTTCGTTCGTGGTGAACTGAGTTAATTTGAATTAACTCTCTAAGTGGGGATCTGATATTGAAAAAGTAAACTGTGGAAGTTCGCACGATTTAGATAATTAGAGTGGTTTGCTTTTCTATATCACATAAAGTTGGAATATGGAAAAAATGTTCGAAATGAAGTAACAAGTCGGGAGTATCGAATAAAAATAAACATAAAAACGGAATTAGCCGAAATAATTGTTTGGTTTTAGTGCTCATAATCGTGTACCGTTTTGCTGAAAGAATTGCGCATGTTCGCTGCAGAATTCGGAGATTAGTATTTGGAGAGGACGATCTATGGTTCATTTTACTATGCGGTTATTCGATCATACGGTTGATACACAGGCACGGATGAGCAAAACTGAGTTAAACGTGGATAGAGCGGGTTGGAATTCAACGAGATTTCGTAAAAAGCGTACGATACCGAATTAACTCATCAATTGAACTGAATCGTCTCGGGCAAGCCGCCGTAGGACCACAGCTTGTCTGCGGCTCGTGGGGGGGGGGGGATCTCGATCTGTGCATTTAGATGGGAACTTGTGGTTCCCATAATACACATGTATTTCCTTTTTATCGAGTGCCATTTAAATTATTTTTAAAATATTTTTTGTTTTATAACTTACGGTGTAAATTTAAGCACCGCTTCAAAAATTTTCATTATTAAGGCCTTGATTACAGTAGAACCGTATTCGGGCAAATATTTTTCTGCCGAATATAGACAAAAACAAGAGGGCGACGAGTGTGATCTTAGTGCCTTCGAAATTTATTTTCTGTCAATGATTGGCAAGCATTGTTTTATGTGAGAAATGAATTGAAGGTTATTTTACATTACAAAAACGAATCAGTTTCGAAAATATTTTTAATAAAAAAAGCAAGTATCATGTTAATGATATATATATATCATCAATAGAATGAATTTGAACAGTATTATACCATGTCCCCACAATTATCGGAGCAAGGAAATGATTTTTTTCAGTTTATGCGGATGAAGAAAATTACACTTTATTATATACTGGACTATATTTAAGATCGCATTACGAAGCAAAGGAATTTCCAGCGATATATATAAACGTTAAAAATGCACCTTTATTCATTTGAATTACTGACCGGAGTTATTATTATTCATTTATCAATATCGGAACTTATAAAAACAGCCCTATTGCAAGTTAATAAATGTTACGTTTGAGTGTTATGCGAGTTAAACAGAATGAACTTATATTGCATAGGGGAAGACTTAAGTTCGGATATTTTCGGCATTTTACCGAATTTTTGCGTTCGATTCTAGGCAACAACAGACACTATAAAAATTAATAATTAAATTGATCGCTAACAGAATCAATGGCGAACATGCATACCACCATATGTGCGGTAATTAATGTGTGGTGGTAGGCAGACAGATAGCATTGCATTTGTATATCGATAAATCTTACAATCACAAGATCAGTTTCAAATGTAGTTTTGCGTCTACACTAGCGTTTTGAACATAACATTTAGAATGGTCGAATAGGTAGTAGCCAACGTTCAGATGTTGAGTATGGCACTATGATATGATATGTTTTCGGCATTGTCGTTTAATGAATAGGCACCGTTGAAGACGTAAGGAATACATACACTTTTTAACAAATATGGTTGTTTATTAGAAAATTAAAAGGGCTGCTTAGTTCCATTTATCGATAAGATGTTTTCGAGTGAAATAGATGTTTTTATTTTTTCTCCATTTTATCCGTAATTTGTAAACGTTATTTTAATGTGTTCATTAGCAATTTTGAATACGGAGATTTATAAATTATTTTACTACCGTGTTAAGGTGCTTAGCTACCAAATCAAGGTCACGGGTTCGAGACTTGTCTCGTCCCGGATCCAAGTCGCTCCCAAGTTTACCCAGCCTGAAATTAAGTTGGTTATACCAGAGAATTATCTGGGGGGAAAGTAAAGGCGGATTCCAAGTAGAAAGGAACTGGCCCCAGTATTCTCATCAGATCCATTAGGTTTAGTACTAGTATGAAAAGCTTAACTTCACAATCCATGATACTACTTTACTTACCGTTCAAATCGAAATATTCGCCGTAATATATATACATATTGTAACGGATTCGATACCTATAGCGCTATCTTTTAGCGGTGTTCGAATTATAAAAAGATATTTTGTTGTGTAAATCATTTATTTCGTGATTTATCGAACACCGCGTTTTATTCGACGTAATCGCGGATCGTAGTGGGTATCGGAGATGCTTATCGGCTAAAATCGAAATTCCCGGGCACGGTCGAACGGACGACTGCGTCAGGTGAGACTATGTGCGTGTGTATTGTAGGTAGCGGCCGATAGTGGAGAGTACTCTACGAGTCCGAGGCGAGTGCGCGTCGGGTAGCAGCTGAGCCGAGAGAACATCGAGCTGGGGGAAGTTTGTGAAATCCGTAGTCGCTTTATAATACGGGTTATATAGATATTCTAGAAAATTCGACGGCGTTCGAATTAATTGATAAGGTACAGGGTAATTTCAGCGATTCGGCTGTGTCGCTTGGAATATCCCACGGTGTACCGAGATCGTCGTGTGTGCAAGGCACTATATCACGAGAGTGAATTAATTTCGTAGTTCAGTCAATAATGGTCGATCGTTTAAGTTAGTTGTAAAATCACGTCGTTACGTGTATCTATTTTGTACCGCTAGTCATCGTTCATTTCCGCATACATCTATCGCAATTTTTGACAAAAAATTTCGTTTTCGGTTTAATTGCAATGTTTGGAATTTGTTTCCCCTGTGTTTTTTGTTTCTTTTTTTTTTTTTGGTAAATTTTGTTTAAATACACGCGTTTTTATATAAGGCTTCTTTTTGGACACGTGCTGAGCTCGTGACATCTCCAACGCGGAGACTCACGCTACGCCTCCGAACGGCGTATTTTCGCGAATTTTTTTTTTATCTCGTAATAAAAGCCTAGAGCTCTGTGCGGCAGAGTGTCTATCCGGTGGTGACAAGCCGTTCTTGTCTCTGGCGCCCGATATTTTATTTAAACTTAGATAAGGATCGACGGAATTTATATTAAATGGCTTCCCCAAAAAGGATCGACTGAATTTGTATCAAGTATCAAAAGGGTTTTTCGAAAACAGGGAATCGAAAGCATAGATTCATAACAAGTGGCGTTCGGAACAGTGACAGCCTAATCGGGGATAACTGATTTGTAATAAATGGCTCCCGGAACAGGGACCGAGCGTAGTGATTTGTAACAAATGGCGGCCCGAACCGAGGACACGAATTAGAAGACATCGTGCGCACGGACCCTGGAGAAAATTGAAAAAAAAAAAAATCGATAAGTCATAAAATTTTATATTTCTTATTTCTTTTGCGATCGTATTTATTCTCGTATATGTATTCGTCAGTCAGTTGTCAGTCTTGATATTATTTTAATTTGTTGTTTCACGGTATTTATTATTTGTTCGGTCAAAATTTTAGTAAATTAAAGTAATATGGAAAAAGACCAATCGGCAGGGATCACGATGCGACACCGGCAGTATCGCGAGCCCACTACAATTCCTGAAGACTCCAGCGACGACGGAGATGCGACAACTTCCGTGGTCGCTGATAGGTCAATGGACGACGACCCGGAGGCATATTTACCTCCGAGTCGGACTCGCAGGATTGTAGAGGACCAAGGTCCGTCCGTCCTGGAATATTTAAAAATATTGCATGAAAACATAAATAAAAGATTCGATGAACAGAATGAACTATTAGATAAACTATTCAAGGGATTAAAAGGTGAAATAAAAAGCGAAATAAAAAACGATAATAATAACAATGATATAATTAACAAGAATAATGAGAATAATAAAGATATTGTTCACGATAACGAGAACATAAAAAATATTAAAATAAACATATCTGAGACGGCGACTATTTTAAAAAATGATATTTCGAAAGTGGCTAACGATCTTGATCGTGAAAAGACTGTTGTGTCTCGGATCGGACAAGACGTGGGTCGAATAAAAAACGAGATCGAACAAAATTTGGTTAATAAAGTAAAAATTATAAAAGACGATGTCGGAGAAAAATTAGAAGAAATTAATGATCGTACACAGCTCACCACTGGTCAAGACATCAGTGACTTAAGGGAACGGCTCGGGGTCGTGGAATATCAACAAAAAGAGTACCGTAACACCAGTCAGGTTCAAACGCATTATCGGACAACACATTCTAGTGAAGCGGAGGTTCGTGGGATGAAAAATGGATCCGCGGCGGAATTGTACGAGAATATCCGCGCGATAGATAGACAGGGATGTGTGCGAGAGGAGGGGCGGAACGTGCACAACCGGACAAAAGCAGGTTGGAGAACCACCGCAGAGTCTGTATTCCCGTTAAGGTAAGCTATTGCAAGGTAGATAATTCTCGTCGAAAGGGACACGGCTCCCGTTACGGTTTCCGGTGCTGGAGGTACCGTCGAAAGTAATCAAGAGATCACGAGATTACCTGTTTTCCCTGGATTCGTCGAAATATTGTACGGAAGTGAAGGCGAAACAAATTCTAGTCTAAACTCGTTCGTAAAATAAATTAAAATAAACTCTAGTCGCGTAAAAAATTTGAAATGTAGGATAAGAATAACGCTACTGAACGAGTAAGTTGAAATAGTTTACCTAGTCAGAAACATTGTCGACCTTAGGCCTGCACTTTAATTACAAGATTGTTCGGTGTACTGTACGTTTATTTATTTTTCTATAGTTTTCTCGGTCTTCGTTATTGCGACGTACTCGACGATTTAGGCACGACGGACAATGTGGACGACATATCCCGTGATGCGATTTGTTTCATAATTGAAGATACATTACGCGGAAAAAAGAAACGGTTAACGATATGGTTTTTTCGCGATTTCCGACGAATATTAGCCAGTAGTTCGAGTGAATAACCGTTCGTGCGATTTGTTTGATCGATATGTCCGATTTTGAGCCATACTGCGCTCTTGAGTGGTCCGAAGGTAGGCAGGAAAACGCGACGAGGTAACATTACGGTTTATATTTAATTCATTTCGTGCCGATGTTATGTCGCGGAGATGTTCTCACTCGAGTGCGCGGTACGGATGAAGATTTGCGATTTTCGCTTGTCGCCCGACGTTTTGCGATTTTTTATGGTTATGCGACGGGTGATTTCTTCCGCTGTCCGACCTTTATTAAAATAACCTGGATGTGTCTTAACGCCTGGCGTTTGGTTATGTTTTTGATGTTGTCGGCGTTTTCGAATTTCGTTGTTCGGCCGACGATTTCCGGTTTTGTTTATCGTCCGACGATTTGCGATTCCCGCTTGTGGTTGGACGATTTGCGATTTTCCGGTTATCGTCGTGCGATTTGCGATTTTTTGTTATCGTCCGACGATATTCTTTAACCATGCCTACTGTCAGGTGAAATTTTCCCGATTTTGTTTATCGTCCGACGATTTGCGATTCCCGCCGATCGTTCGTCGACGTCCGATTTTGTTTATCGTCCGATGATTTGCGATTTTCCGATCATCGGCGTGCGATTTGTTATTTTCCGATTATCGTTGTGCGATTTGTCATTTTTACCATTATCGTCGTGCGATTTGTTATTTTTACGATTATCGTCATGCTATTTGCGATTGCCGACGATTTCCGATTTTTTGTTGTTTATTGTCCAATATTTACGGTTGGTTAAATCGGTCGACGATTTTGTTTGTCTGTCTGTTCGATTTACGATTTGAGTTGTCGTTGGACGATTTCTATGTTAATTCACATTTGTGTTTGTGTTTCGTTTTTTTTGCGTATTTATTGTTTTGTTATGGTGTGATTTGTCGCAACGAAAAACGGTTGGAATATTTAAAAAAATCGGTGTATATCGTGCAACGAAAAGTTTGCGGCTTTGTTTACGTATTTTGTTTTATTCTTTTGCGATTAATTTGTTCGTATTGCGGTCTTCGGATATCGCATGCGATTCCCGCACGTTTCGTTTCGCAAACGTACTATAGGTTAATTTATCAATTCTTGAGCGTGTGTGAGAGTGGTGTGCGTGTATATCCGGTGCATATGAAGCGATATGTCTTCACGACCGAAGTTTTATAGGCTCCACGGAGAATTTTTGCAGTAACGTTTTGTTTTCTCCTGTTCGTTTTGGAAGTTCGGTTTGTTACGTTGATCAGAATCTTCATGGTTGTCCTCCTAATAGTCGTTCCTGGCATGATTTCATTTATCTATCCTGTTTACTGTTTGTCCTTTGTTTTTTTTTCTCATTTCGGTTGGAGTCCTCAGCGAGTCTCTTTCGTTTTTTTGGTGTTTCGTGTTTCGGGGCGCGCCCGATGGCTCGGCTTTGCTTTGGATTGGTAATCGCTTTGCATAGTCGAGCTTAGGTTGTTTTATCGTTTTCTTGAGATGTTCGCTGACTGCGTTCACCGTTTCTGGGTGTGCGTGTGCATATATTGCTAGCTTTTGTTGTGGGACCATGGTGGTGCCCTTGTCGTTTGGTGTTTAGTCGGGTGTATGCACACGACACCGTGTATTCTTTTCTGAGTATTTTGTTCCTATGAATGATCAACGTGATTTTCGGTCTGTTTGCACTAGCAGCTTGGAGTAGCTAGGTGCGTGGTTTTCGTCAACCATCATTATTGTGCGTTCGTTTTATTTCTCCGTGGATCGAATCGTCGGTGAGGTGATCGCTATGAGACCTTTCCGTAATGGTCGTTTTAGGCGTTTGAGAGTATTATTTAATTGTTTTGTTAGTTGTTAGCTGTTTTTTCAATTATAATCGTTTAGGCCAGTATGATGTTGCGTGGCGACGATATATGTTTATATTTATTTCTATAAGGGATTATTTTATTTTATTTCGTGGTTTTCGCGGACTATTGGCTCCGAATAGGATCTATTGTTTTATTTTGTTTTCCTCGTCCATTCTTTTTCTCCGCTTCTACCACTAAAGGCGGAAACTCTGGCGCGTTGTTCATATTTCTAGTACGGGGTATGAACCATCGAATTTTGTTTCTCCATTCAAATCCATTCAGATTCCCCGATCGGATTATTCCGTTCCCACTTCTACTCCTAATCTCTCCTCCTACACTCCTTACATTATTTTTCCTTCCTTTCTCATTCGTTCCTATCCTCAATATTTCATTTTGATCGTCAATTCGACGGATCGGTAGGGGTTTCTGTCGATACGTTAGCGCTGTGAAAGCAGACGTGGCCATATGGTTCGCGAAATGAGAAGAGTATACCTGGTACTCCGGTGAGCTATATTTTTATATACATGTATTCTTATCTCGTGGTCTGAGCGGTTGGTGTTGTGGGTAGCAGATAATGCATACGGCCATAGCGTCCGATGGAAGTCTTGGGTGTGCCACAGAGTAGGAATAATTTTAAATCGGTTGGATTTGATGGCCACCGATTATAGTAGGCGAGTGGGTCTTTGGAGACCGTTGAACTCGACCGACAGACACATGTTTGCCGTTAAGCCATTCGTGCTTACTGACGCGGAGTACCTAGGTAAAATTGTAAAATAAGGTGGAGATACGCGACTGGGATCTCTATCCGTGATCGCGATTTATTGACGAATTTTAATTTCCCGTATTGTGATTGACATATTTATTTTCGTGTTTCTAGCGTCGCCTAAATGATATATGTATATTTTCTTCTCTCGAACTTCCTGTTCCTACCGAGGAACCCACATTTTAAGAGAAATACTATAGCAACTGAAGTATGCTCAGAACGCCGTGCTTACAGTGGTAGTGTTCCTTACTTGTTTCTTCTTTTATCGATTTCTTTTTTACAACTATTCCGTTTCTCCTTTTGATTCCACTTTTCTCTTTTCCTAACCTACCCTGGAGTCAGGGACGCGATGTCGTTCCGCGAGCTCAAATTACGTTTATGTTGAATTCGACTTCTTTTATTATTGCAGTTAGCTGTTTGAATTGTTAAAATTTCTATGAATTGTTTTAAGCCTTAAGCTCCTGAAGTTTCAATTCTGGTCATAAACTGGTGTGGTCTCTGTGGTGAATTTAAGTGTGTATTATGTTCGGGATAAATGAGAGTGCGTGTGAGGACGCGAACGGTGGAGTCTTGTCATAGTTCTGTTTCTCGGCGATGATGGGTCGAATCCGTTGAATCTCTAGCACTTGTGTTCTCATCCAAAAACCTGCTTTTTTGGATGAAAATGGAGGTGGGGCTGTGTAACGGATTCGATACCTACAGCGCTATCTTTTAGCGGTGTTCGAATTATAAAAATATATTTCGTTGTGTAAATCATTTATTTCGTGATTTATCGAACACCGCGTTTTATTCGACGTAATCGCGGATCGTAGTGGGTATCGGAGATGCTTATCGGCTAGGACGACTGCGTCAGGTGAGACTATGTGCGTGTATTGTAGGTAGCGGCCGATAGTGGAGAGTACTCTACGAGTCCGAGGCGAGTGCGCGTCGGGTAGCAGCTGAGCCGAGAACATCGAGCTGGGGGAAGTTTGTGAAATCCGTAGTCGCTTTATAACACGGGTTATAGAGATATTCTAGAAAATTCGACGGCGTTCGAATTAATTGATAAGGTACAGGGTAATTTCAGCGATTCAACTATGTCGCTTGGAATATCCCACGGTGTACTGAGATCGTCGTGTGTGCAAGGCACTATATCACGAGAGTGAATTAATTTCGTAGTTCAGTCAATAATGGTCGATCGTTTAAGTTAGTTGTAAAATCACGTCGTTACGTGTATCTATTTTGTACCGCTAGTCATCGTTCATTTCCGCATACATCTATCGCAATTTTTGACAAAAAATTTCGTTTTCGGTTTAATTGCAATGTTTGGAATTTGTTTCCCCTGTGTTTTTTGTTTCTTTTTTTTTTTGGTAAATTTTGTTTAAATACACGCGTTTTTATATAAGGCTTCTTTTTGGACACGTGCTGAGCTCGTGACATCTCCAACGCGGAGACTCACGCTACGCCTCCGAACGGCGTATTTTCGCGAATTTTTTTTTTATCTCGTAATAAAAGCCTAGAGCTCTGTGCGGCAGAGTGTCTATCCGGTGGTGACAAGCCGTTCTTGTCTCTGGCGCCCGATATTTTATTTAAACTTAGATAAGGATCGACGGAATTTATATTAAATGGCTTCCCCAAAAAGGATCGACTGAATTTGTATCAAGTATCAAAAGGGTTTTTCGAAAACAGGGAATCGAAAGCATAGATTCATAACAAGTGGCGTTCGGAACAGTGACAGCCTAATCGGGGATAACTGATTTGTAATAAATGGCTCCCGGAACAGGGACCGAGCGTAGTGATTTGTAATAAATGGCTTCCGGAACGGGGACCGAGCGTAGTGATTTGTAACAATATATATATATATATATATATATATTGATACGGATATTCGATATTTACCTGGCGGCGCGATGATGTCGAGCTAGAAATTATTTCTTTCGGTCAAAATCATTTAATTTTCGACCTCTTGGTGTCAATCATATTATGATTTATCGTTGTCAGAGAATACGGCCGCAGCCAGGATATTTACACGGCCGAATACGTAATTTCCGAGTCTCGTCGGGTTTTTCGGAACGTGTAATGTTAAGGGGTTATGTAAGTGTCCTGGTACAGCAGGATAACTTTACTGGCAGCAGCGTGAGCCGTGCGTGAAGATCAGACAGCGGCTATGTGTTATTAATTGATAAAAGGTCTTTCGGTAATGTACCGTTAGTTTTGAATAAAATACCGAGCCGATTTGGCTAGATAAAGGCTAATAGTTACCGCTTAATTATGTACGTAGCTAGTCGTCGTCGAGAGCAGCAAGAAATTGTCTAGTTACCGTTTTGTCGAGCTATGCCTTTTGTAAGATATTTAGTCGAAATTTTTAAGTTCTAGTCAATACCGAATTTTTCCGTTACGTGTGTTGTTTAATTTGTAATTTTTTTTTTTGAAATACACGTGATTTGCCTGTTTAAAATTTTTATTGGACACGCGTTGCGCGACCGTGGTATCTCCTTTCGGAGAGGTGACCGCCTTCGATCGGCGGGTTTCGGTTTATATTTCTTTTCCTTCATTTTTTTTTTTATCGGCAAATTTTTTTAAAAGCCTGACGCTCTGCTCGGCAGAGTTATACCCCGGTAATGGCAAGCCGCGAGTTGCCCCTGGCGCCCGTAAATATGTATGTAGTTTTGTCATCATCATTATTCACAACAATTTCATCAAGTAATCAAAAAACAGCGAAAGCCTAGATACGTAACATTGCCTGCCGTAACAGAGACGTGAAATTCAACAGTCGTAACATTGGTTCCCGCAAGAGGGACCAGAGAATATCATCAATCGTAACAATATATTAATTACAACGTAATTCTTAGGCTACCCCCCATTCGAAAAAATGTCCCAATTTTATGTAACGTTTGTTATATTTTATAGAATTTTTGTAATTGTTATTTTACAAATGTCACAATATTATGTAACGAAAATGTAACGAAAAAATGAATTAATTTTATATAATGAAAGTTAAATGTTAGGATAGGATTTTTGTGATTATGTTATTTTTTTTGTGTTGATGCCAGTAAGAATTACGTTGTAAATTTTGATAACTTTATACAAAGTATAGAAGAGAAAGAGACAAAAATGAGAAAGCAAGAGGGGTTAAGGGGCACAGCCTCTTGCAAGGCTAAAATGGCCGAGTTTATATATATATGTATATATATTAGAGGCCATCAGCGTGATATTATGTTCGACCCTTTTTATCGTAAACATATATTAGCGACGTTTAATATTACCACAGTATCTGTAGTGTGATATTACGAATAATTGTAAAGACCAATGCAGAATGAATTTATTGCACTTCATATATCATTTGAGACGAAATCATAAATTATTTTATTAACTCCCTCTCGTATATGTGTCTTGCTTTTCTATTCGATCAATTTCACTTCCCTCATTTTACATTTTTCTTTGCAATACTGAATTGTTAATAAAATTCATTTTTCCGAATTTTTGGCTGCTATAGGTGCATGAGTTGTTACGAAAATTTTTGCTTGGTCGGGTTTCTGTTTGCACCTAAAAATTATATAAATTTGCAATAGAGATTTGTACAAAAATTATGCCCACTTTTGTATTTCATCTTTTCTTTTTGTGAAAAATTTAATGAAACATTGGACTCTTTATTAATTTTTAACTAACACGACGAATTCTGTTGTAACCGTATCTCGACAGACCAATTGTGGAATCAAATGGGGTTTGTGTTTGCCTTAATTTCGTAATGTTAATAAAAAAAGTCAACACTATTTGTATGCAGTATTTCATTTTAGTGATATACAAAATGAAAAAAAATTGATTCACATTGGTTTAACGACATTCTGATACGATGCTAAATAAAGGTCGATGATGTGTGTTTTTCAGTGGTTTTTTTTCTCCCCCGTTCGAAGCATATATTTTTTCATCTTCAGCAGTTGTTGACGAAAAAGAAATACCAATTAAGAACTCATTTGTTGATGTAACTCCCATCCGCTTTACAGACATCAAAACGAAAATCGAATTTGCGATTGGCATGTTTACAAATTGCGATAAAAAATCTTATTTTTAGTATTAAAACAAATGTTTTATTTAAAATTCATTCAAATGCCATCATATTTTCTAGATCGCTTTTTTTTTACAATGTGACAAAAATTAGAAAATGGAACCCAAAATTTCTCCTGACCTTTAGTCCAAAAACATTTAATGTGAAAGATAAAAAAAAAGTGTCTCTCAAATTCAGTTTCGAGAACCTAATAATAATTTTTAAGAATCAGATGGTGTTCAAAATGGTCGTTATGAAATGTAGCGATACATTGCATAAAATGACAACAGTGTACTACACTCTCTTTTAGTTCATTTTATTTTGCTGTTGGTTTTATGATAAAATTGTTCACAGCGAATAACATTCAGCTGTCACGTGTTTTCATTATTTGCCTAATCTGTAGTGTATACGCATTTATTATATCGTATAATAACAATGCTGTCCATTAAAAACTGACGATGGAATTGTGGTTATTAAATGAGAAAGCTCGTACACTTCTAGGAAAACATCAGTTAAATCTGAAGCGGTCAAGTACCGAAGCAGATCCAGCGCCCGTCATGGATGTTAGAATCGTTAATGTATAACAGGGGAAGTTCACTTTTCAAACTTGCAAAATCGAAGAAATTTCCGTAGTTCTGTTTTAAATTTAAAGTCGTCCGAAAAAATTTCTTGAAAATTTAAAAAATTTTTCTGTATTTAAGAGATTTAAGAATTTTAATTTTGTTACGTCGTTAAATCTATTCGACATATTTGTTTGCATGACATGAATAATTTTTCTAAGAATATCCCTTTATATGATAGTTTTCTCGTTTTCCCCAGAAATTTAATCGGGAAGTCTCCTCTTTTTTTTTTTTTCTTCACGAAAACGATTATTGATCAACTAATTCTAAAGCGCTTGACTTAGTTGACCATGAATTACTGATTAAGGACTTGGAAAATTTGCGAATTATAAATAATCAACTAAAGTGGTTTAAGAATTACATAAAAAATAGGAAAAGTATAGTAAAAATCGCAGGGAATAAAAGTAATGAAAAAACAATTCAATACAGGGTAGGTCAGGGCACCACATTGGCGGCCCCTATTCTCTTCTTAATTTACACTAACTCATTACATAAGCATATTAAAAATGCAAATGTGTTTGCCGATGATGATATTGCCTTATTTTAATGGGGAGCACAAGAATTTAGAGAGGTCGGAAAGAGATTAATACAAGAGGATATAGATAACTATAGTAAATGGGTACATGATAGGAGGTTATGTGTAAATATAAATAAATCTAAATTGCTGCACACTCGGAATAGTACTAAACATATGATACACACGATCCGCGAATTACCCTCCATAATAATGATGTGGCATACATGAACTGCATATAAATAACAATACACATTTGTGTTGTTGTCCACCGCTTGAAAACGTGTAGAAAATTTTAAATATCTCGGTATACATATATCGATAAATCCTTGAATTGGAAAAAACACATTCAAAGTTTAAATTCGAAAATAAGACGGTCAATTCCAGTTTTATATAAAACAAAACAGCAGATTCTAGCATATCGTACATTATGTATAAATAATGTCTAGAATTTTATATGGAATTCAAATATGTTATGCGAGGCTAAGAAAACGGAAATCAATAAAATAAGCAAAATGCAGAAAAGGTGTTTGAAACTTATACTCCCCCACTGGAAATAAAACGATTTTATATCAATTATGTATGGAAGGAAAACGATGAAATGTCCCTCAACATGTACTATTTCCATTATAGATTACTAGAATTTAATGTGAATAATATAAAATTACCATCTAGGCGGAAATTAACAAGAAACCAAAATAATATATAGGGTGGGCCAAGAGAACATCCCGAATTTCAAACGCTCGTCAAAATCATACACTGTGAGTTAGCGTGGCGATTGCAACAACATCTGGCGCTAAATAATATGCCGTTTAATATAAATATAGTTGGTTAGTAGTCATGATGTCGTGGACGCGTAAACAACGCTCTTTCGTTGTCGAGTACTTTGTGAAAAACGGTGAAAGTGTAATCGCGGTACAACGCGCGTTTAAAATACAATTTGATTTAAAACGTCATGACAATCCCCCCGACCGTAAAAGTATCCTCAAATGGGTAAAAAACTTCCGAGAATACGGTAGTGTGGTGGCGGTCAACCATCAAGGTCGCCGTCGATCGTCTAGAACCCCGACAAACATCGAAAAAGTGCGCGTAGCATTGTCGCGAAGTCCGCGCAGATCCGTTCGTCGACAGGCTTCCGCCTTGAAAATTCCCCGTACTTCACTCAGAAGAATAATTCGAAACGACCTCAATATGCACCCATACAAGATACAACTAACCCAAGAATTGATACCAACAGATAAGCCAAGAAGGTTAGAATTTTGTAATAAATTTTTGGATATGCTGGAGGAAGAAGACGTCGATTTGGATTATGTTTTTTTTTAGCGACGAGGCGCATTTCGATTTAAATGGTAACGTTAATAAACAAAACATGCGGTATTATGCTACTGAGAACCCTCGAATCGTTCACCCGGTACCCTTGCACTCCCCTCGAATTACGGTATGGTGCGCAGTCAGTGCGAAAGCGATAATCGGTCCCTACTTCTTCGAGGAGAAGGACGGAGCGAATGTTACTGTGAACGGCGACCGCTACATCCAAATGTTAAACGAGTTTTTTCTACCGGAGCTCAGACGGAAGAGGATTGCATTATCTAAAACGTGGTTTCAACAAGACGGGGCCACACCACATATTCGTAACGATGTTTTGCGGTTATTAAGAGAGAAGTTTCAGGACCGCTTGATTTCGCGAAACTGTGAGCTGTTTTGGCCGCCGCGCAGTCCGGATTTAACACCGACAGATTTTTACCTATGGGGCTACTTGAAAAGCAAGGTGTACGAGGGTAAACCAGCAACAACCGACGAGATGAAATTGGCCATTCAGAAGGAAATTGCGGCGATTAAAAAACCAACTCTTAAAAAAGTAATGCATAATTTTGAGGAAAGATTGCAACAATGTAAAAATCAAAATGGTGACTATTCATACGGAGTATTGTTCAAAACTAATAGTGTACAATAAATGGCGTTCTTTTTGAAGTATTTCAACGTTTGTTTCATTTCCGTAAGTATATTAGTCTTTATTTGACGAACATTTAAAATTCGAAATGTTCTTTTGGCCCACCCTGTATATATATATATTACATCTATACTCCTCGGGGCATAAATCTACGAATTGATAATACTAATTATTCAGTTTTAATTAAATTAATAAGTACAATCCCTAATCATATATTAAAGGGGAAAAAAAAATTGGTGTGTGGTAAAAGGAAGTAGAGTATATAGCTGAAAGCATGGTGTGTAAAGAGTGAAACCCAAGATACGTTTCGAATCATTCTACTTTATAATTTTCTTTTATTGTTCTCTTTTTATTTATTGGTTTTCGGCTTTCCTTATTTTTTTTTCTTCTCTGTCATTTCTCTCTAAAATAAGATCAGTTTTTTTTCCCCTTTGCATTTGAAGTTATTTAGCTACCTTCATGTATCGATATACAGATGAGTATTTACGTACGTATTTGTATGTTTGTACTATGTCATAATTTACATAATTTTAAGTTGACTAATATTATGATGTATAGGGGATACGCAAGAATGGTTGTAATTATGTATACTTAGAATAAACGTTAATAAGGGTGTCGCGCACTCGCACAACGGGCATACTTACCCTGTGAGACCCACAACTTATTTAAAAAAAATAAATAAAATAAAATAAAAACACGATTAAAGTTTTTATGGGATTCACATGTTACTAAGCATTCGTCCCACGTGTGTGTTTGCGTTCTAGTAAAGTAATCTGTTCTTTCGAGTTCTTCAGTTAGACTTTTCAGAACTAATAACCCACGAATCTCATTTTTTTCCTATTAGATCAGTTAATCTTTCTGTATCAATCATTGTACAAGGATGTAAAACTAATGATTTTTTTTTTGTATTTTTGTATTTTTATGTCGTTTGTTTTTAACTTTATTAATGTAACCGTGACAGCGAAGTAAGTGACTCCAGTACATGATGGTTTTTTAAAAATCGTTTAAGTTTATAACATAAATATATATATATATATATATATATATATTGTGAATCATTAAATTTTCTGTTTCGCATTGTTTACACTAATTTTTATATCTTTAAGTTAAAGTTCTTAATATCGCTGCAATGATATTAATCGTTGCGATCACACTCGTATTTATTAGAATTTGTTTTAATTCGTGGTGCCGCCAATGTTCAATAATTTTTATAAATTTTCTTTAATATCGAAGTTGTTCAGGAGAGAGAAAGAAGAAAGGGGGTTGCCGTAGATGAAATCCTATTTAAAAAGCGACACTTTGGGTTTTAACTCGCACACGCCGCATAATACTTTATAAAATGACGCCATAATAAAAATTGAACGGATTAAACATCAGAAGGAACGGTTTTCGTTAAAGGTATTTTTCAGATAATTTTCATGCAATAGCGATATAAACTGCGTTATTACACACATTTCGTTTTCAAATAAATCAAAACGTATTAATTAAACAAAACAGTTTAATCCGTTTCTCTTTGATTATAAATATTTACATAGTTTTCGTGTAACAGTTTAAAATTAAAAAGAGAAAAAAAAAGGGATCAAAACTTTTTTTTTTTTTTTTTTTTTTTTTACATAATTATATGCGTAAAGGAGAGAACATTTTGAGAATAAAACAGAACTCCACTGGGAAATAAATAAAAAAAGCTACTATAAAAAAAAAAAAAAATGTGTTGAACGATCTCCTACTGATGAAAGTTTAAACTGTATGAATAAATAGATGATTGGCATTACAGATTAATAAAATAGAATATGAGTGAAGACAATTAAAACTAACGTTTTAAGAAAAAGATAATCAAACGGGTGTAATTAACAATGAGAAGTAAAAAAAAAAAATTAGTTTTAGCAAGTAATTACAGCGGCAGTTCCAAAGAATAAAGATAATACACAGATAATGGCACAGGCGAGTGTAAAGAGAACAAATAGAAAGGGAACTAAAAGATAGACCACTGCCGATCAAATCAAGGCTAGAAGGGAACAATTAGGAAGAAATTGCAAAGAATTAATATTAACGTCAATTGCGGAAGAAAAACGTAATACCGGAAAACCTCTTTATCGTGTATAGTCTGGTCCCTATATTTTTCAATGAATTGAACGAAGGTGATTTAGTAGGAGATTATGCGCAATGCGCGCATTAAAGAAAATACTAGAGAAAAAAGTTCGAATATAAAATGTTTCGCAATGAACTATATGTTATTATTAATTAAACGGCAATGAAAAAGGTAAATGAGAAAAGATTGTTTAAATGCTCGCGTTAGAAAAAATTTAATTTAATATCAAAATTTTAACGATACATCTTAATTAGAGGAACACAAAAAGTAATTAAGAAAATATTCCAAAAGAAATATATGTAATTATTTAGTTTGTTGCACGAAGAGAAATAATTACATATACATATACATATATATATATATATATATATATATATATATATATATATATATATATATATATATATATATATATGCATGTATTTTTTTTCCTATAATATAAAAAGGTATTCCATGTTCATCGAGAATATTTTCAAAAGGGCTTTAAGTAAAAGTACAAGGCGCGAGATAATGACGAATAATAAAAAGGAATTTTTACATTTCAGTTGGTAAATGCAAGGTAAACTAAAATTAACAATCGCATCCTTAGTAGTTAATACAAAACAACTTCTGATAACAATATTATTCCGGTATAAATTTTATTTTCGTACAAAATAAGTCGCGGAGAAGCTTAACCTAATAAGACTGACATAAATAATAACGATATTCCGAAGTAGGAATATTAATTAACGATAGAAGCAATTTACTTATTATCTTTTACAAAAGCGTAAAAAAACATATACATTATAAAAACGAGCGGCGCCTCGATATCGATATTCCCCCTTTTGAAGATATCATTTCCTCTTGTTCAATTTTGAAAGTTTATTATCGTAGTTTGGGTAATATTTCGAAATTGCCACGTATCGCGAAAAAATTTATATTTGCGCGCGAAATTTCAGTTTTCTATTTAACACGTTCAAAAAATTAGCGAATTGATAAATTTACTTTTTATGGCGAATCCTGAATATACAAGTCTAATGCCTAAGTCGCGAATTCATTTCCTAGAATAATCTATTTCGGGACTACTTCTTAAAAGTCTCTATATTAATTCGTGAACATTGATCAAAATGCCATTTCCAAAACCGATATTTTGCATATATACAAGAATTGTTGTTCATATAATAACATATATATATATTAACCGAGCTCGGCTCGGATTTGAACTTGCAAATCGATCAGCGGACTAATAAGTTTCGCAAGCAGTTAAACATATAGCTGATGTACATAGGAAAGCTACAATTTTATATGCAATGCATTACTTTTTGTTTTTATGTTGGAAGTATTCTCTCGACTTAAAAATAATAAAAGCAAATTTATTCATAAGTACGAAATATTTCATTACAAATTATTACCCGTATAGCACAGTATATTTTAATTGGCATAATGTTTAAATTCGTTGTGTAAAGTGGTAATAAATATATATCACCACGAAACGAAGATAATGCATCTTCATCTATTTTTAATTAACAATGTAAATAAATTTGTTGCTCATTTATACCGTGATGTAAATAAGCGAATTATTTACTTTTTAATAATCGGTGGTGGGAAGTATTGTATTGAGGAGGTGCTGTGTGTCTCTACGGCGAATCACAATTGAATTATAGCTGCCAAGAAGAATTCAAAGCAATGTGCGCCGGAGACGATGATGATTTCAAACTCAACCGCCTTACAGCCGACTGAGAAAGAGATAACGCATAATTATAATACATATATAGTTTTGAACAACTTAATCAGAACGAATTTCGAGAAGACGTTAAATTTTCTGGGTAAATCGGAGCAGTCCGGTCAGGTCAGGACACTCGCAATCGGGAATAATCGCATCTATGTATATAGCACACAGATCGGGGTCAAATTGACATTTACAGCCAAGGGCTAACAGTACATGTGTTGATTGAAAACACGAGATACGTTGGGAGAAGAGATGAAAATTTAAGCACGGGGAAGTAGATACATAATTCTCGAAGCAAGATAATAACACGGAGAAGAAAGAAAAACATAGATAACAATTATTATACGGAGAGTGTTTAATGAAAAATGTGTTCTCTAACCCGTACAAATTTATTTCCACTGCCAACGAATAAAATTTGTTAAGCGCATTTGAAAAATAGCACGTTTATGATCGGCGGTAAATTTGTAACAATTTTACAGTTTTATTTTTTATTTTATTTTTTTGCACGGTCTAATTTATTAATAATAAAAATTCAATGAAAAAGTAAAATAAAAAGATTAAAAATCAAGACAATATTGAAGAAATAAACACAAAAACGGATATTTCCGAAAGAAGTGAAAATCGCAATGGGAATTTCAATAACGAGGCACTACTAATATAAAACTATAAACATGACTAGTAAAGTAAATCAAAATAAGTTACGCAAATTCGATCTAGCGATAAGTTCGTTAATTAAATTTAGTTCCGCTTGGCTGAAACGATGTTTAAGGAATACAATTAAAATAAAAAATAAAGTACAAAAAAAGAAACAAGGAAATTTAAATTAAATGCGTTCGAATTTTTATATATATATATAATATAAGATGTAATTTAAAAAAAAAAAAAAAACGTAATAATAATAATTGCAATAATCGAAAAATATACTTAGTTTCAGATCGGTAAATGGAGAAAAGTGTGTAAACACATTCGAGCAACCGCCGTTACAAGATCAGAGTGTGGAATTCTCAAGCGGCACGCGTACAGGAAGTGCTGGGCCCGTTTGTGTTTGCGGTGGCGACTCTGGCTAAATATGAAATCGACAGTGATAATTCGTCTAATTAATGCGGCGTATTTTTTGACTGGCTAATGATAGTTTCTAGTTCGGCATTTATCGTAAAAATTCTCCATCGTACACGTCTCAGAGGCCACGACATTTCAGTATAAGTCGTGTACGGGTGTAATATCAATTACAGTTTTCGGGCCCACCTATAATAACCTATTATACTATTGTCGCCGATTATGGGCTACAATTAAATACTCACTGATGATTTAATATATTCGCCGGTGTTACACAATCAGTAGTTACTGCTATTTATTCTCACTGGTTATCGCGATGAATTTTCCATGTGTTTATTGCATCGCCAATACTCTTTTTTCACATGGGCAGCCCACTGTATGTTCGTTTGTGCTGCTTAGGTACACTTAAATGTTGAAAACCACTGATCTAGAAAAAGAACGTTATATATTCTGTATTATATTGTAAAAAGTTATACAAAAAAAAAAAAAAAAAAACAACAAAAAAACATCAAAAACAAATAAAAATCTAATATAAAACGAAAATTATAATTTTATAAATGTTGAAATGTTAAAATATTATAAACACCGACATTTTTCGCGGTAACAAACTATATAATTATGCATAACAATTAACCATTTGAATGTAAATAAAGAAGAAGCCAACTGAGTATGGTACATATATATATAAACTCGGCCATTTTGGCCTCGCATGGGGCTGTTTAACCCCTCTTACTTTCATTTATGTCTCTTTCTCTTCTATACTTTGTATAAAATGATCAAAATTTACAACGTAATTCTTACTGGCATCAACGCAAAAAGAAAAACAAAACATAATCACAAAAATCCTATCCTAACATTTAACTTTCATTATATAAAATTAAGATATCGTTTCATTACATTTTTCGTTACATAAAATTGTCACATTTTTTAAATAATAATAACAAAAATCCTATATAATATAACAAACGTTACATAAAATTGGGACATTTTTTTGAGACATTCTGCGTTACATAAAATTAGGACATTTTTTCGAATGGGGTGTAGCCTAAGAATTACGTTGTAATTAATATATACATATATATATATATATATATATAAAGTAAAGTAAGCCCCATACCCTAACAGGGCGTTGGGGGATTACGGAATTAAGACTTTCATAACGTACTAAGTTTAACGGCACTAATGAGAGTAGGAGGACCAGTTTCTTTCTACCTGGAATCTGCCTTTGTTTACCCAGATTTCTCTAGTACCCAATTATTTCGTATTGAGTAAACCTACATATGTAAGTCGATAAGCCGATAAAAGTCGATAATATGAATTAATATAATAAATTAAGTAATATTGTAAAGTTAAGAACATAAAAAATTATAATTTTGAGTAACGGATTATAAGTATAGTGTACATTATTATTAATTATAACAATGTTTACGTTTATTTATGAAATATAATTAAGCATGGTTTAAGTTTGTATTATTAATAAATCATAAAATAGTTAAATCCTGTTGAATATTAGGTGTTAATTTGGGTTTTTACAAAATAATATGTTCTGCAGTGGTTGATTTATGTAGCATGTTTTATAGTGGCAATATGTTCGTTGTATCTTACATTAAAAGTTCGTCGAGTTTGACACTTATGTATATATTTTATTACATGTAGAACAAGTTATATTTTGTGTATACCTGATTTATAAATATTTGTTATATATATATTTATTTGTATTTATTAATTTCGTGATATTATATAAACATATGGATTTGTAAAATAACATACCAGAGAATTTCTTTTTATTATTATTAATTGAAAAAATTTATGTTTTTAAGGGTTTTTGTAATTTAATTTGTTAATTAATTATGCGCAATAGTTGTTATGATTACAGAAAATTGTTTTGTATTGAATGTCAAAAAATTCCGTATTTTTGTTTATGTTATCGGCTCTATGAATAGTTGCACGAAATAATGCAGCGTATTTCTGACAATTAGAATGGTTGGAGATATTACATTAATTACTACAAGTCTGTGAATGTTATATAATATTTTACTACTATTAATAGTTAAAGTTCTAGAAAATGTCATTATTTCCTATTTCTATGGTATATTATTTCATATCGTATTATGTTATGTTTTGAATTAAGGAATTTATGAAAAGTGTTTAGAGATCATTATTAAATTTTTTTTTCTATTGTTAACGTTATTAAAAATACAGATAATATCATCTATGTATATCTAGCATAAAATACAGATAATAATTGTATTTATTAAACTGTTTGTTAAAATTAAATCTTCTCCGTAATGTTGGGGAGTTTCGCTTATTATTGAACAGATAGGTGAACCCATATTCACCTTTAGACTGCCTGTAGTAATAGTTACTGTTAAAGTAAAAATAATTTTGTTCTACTGAAATTGTTAATGGTACACTATACAAGTATAATTTATAGTTTTAGATTGTAGGTTAAAATTTTATTAATGCGTTTGGCTGTAATATATGCAGACGCATTTCTGCAGTTGACTAAGGATTGTTATTCGAGGTTTGTGTAATTTTAATAATGGTAAGAGTGTATCGGTGGCTGTGGGTTAGAGTGCATATATTTTTGAGTGAAGTTTTAGTCGACAAATAATCCTTTACTCGAAATTAAATTATAATTTTTCATATTCTTAACTTTACAATATTATTTTATTATATTAATTTGTATTTCATTGTTGAAAATTTGTTTATAAAATAAAAAATCTTTATTTTTTCGTTCAAATCAAACGTCATTGCCTTCAAAGTACTCCTCGGCGGGCACAATGCACTTATGCCAAAACGTATTTTCCAATCCTCGAAGAAACATTTTCCGGATAACTTTCAATACTTTCTTCGATTAATCGAGTCAAAACAGTGTTCCCGGAGCGGCCTTTTGAGTTTGGTCGGCTGTTTTCGACTCGTATGCGGATAGATCCAAGTCTCATCTGCAGTAATGGTGTGTTTCACGACCTCCTCTGATAGCAAAAAATCATTGTTTCACAGATGTCAACGCGACGCTTTTTCTTCTCCGAAAAATCGAGTGTTTTCGGAACCAATTGAGATTTGGCGCGTTCTAGGCACAAAACATTCCTTATAAAAATGGTTTGGGTGGATCCCGATGAAATGCCCGTAGCATCAGCAACGTTTTTAATCGTTAATTGACAATGTTCGAGCAGAAAATCTTTGACGCAACTTTCGTCGGTAGTAATGTTAATCCGGGGGGGGGGGGGCGCTGTTCGTCTTGAACTCGTTCTCGGCCTTCTTTGAAGTCCTTTTGTAATACTACTTGTAAACGTCGTTTCCGCGACAGAATATTCATTCGGTAAACAAAAATTTAATGCAAATTCTTTGCTCAACAAAATCAGACATAGTAAAAATCAAAAAAAGGCACTTTTGTATGTTTATTCGCAAA
Organism: Icerya purchasi; assembly: GCA_039619475.1. Lineage (NCBI taxonomy): Eukaryota > Metazoa > Arthropoda > Insecta > Hemiptera > Monophlebidae > Icerya > Icerya purchasi. The sequence continues at coordinate 517,662,236 of CM077115.1, read as the reverse complement.
AACACGTGTTACTCTGCAACAACTGAATTCATATTGACATGGAACTTTGCACAGATGTCGAAGACAGTACTAATAAACCCATACAAAAAAAAATTCATAGTACCCGCGAAGTTTAAGTGAAAAATTCACCTTACTACTTTTTGCGATCGCAGTAGTATATCATACTCAGCTTCTTTTTTATTTACATTTAAATTGTCAATTTTGTACACTGTGATTATGTACTCTGTTACTACGAAACATACCGGCATGTTTATAATATTTTAAAACATTTATAAAATTATTTTGTTTTGTTGTATTTTTTTCGTTCTATATTACACGAATACAAAGTGGATGGTATACATACTAATCTTAAAATAAAAATCTCTACGCTTTTTTTTCAAAAATAATAACTGTAACATTTAAAAAATATTACGTATTTACTAGTAACAGCGATTTCTACTGTGTTAAAATGAGTATATATTTAGCTCCCCTATTGTGAGACATAAAACAATTTTTTTTTTTTTTTTATTCGTAAAAAAACAATTATTTTTTTTTATAGTTTGTTCAATACGAAAATTAAAATACATCAAAGCACATCATACTTTTCAATGCAACAATGAACAATATTATAATTAATTAAATTGCGCACATTTAAAATACATAAAGCGAACAAAATGTTAGCACTGCAAACGTCTGTCTAGTCAAATACGTGTCATCGTATATTTTTCGTTTTTTTTTTTTTTTTTTTTTTTTTACACCGAAATATTCCCGTTCACCGCAGTCTGTAAGATCGTTGTCGGCTGTACTCAATCCGTGAACTGACTTGTACTGACACACACCACTCTGTTGTCTCGTCAACCTTCTCAGTTCTATATAGCTTTTCCATCCCGGGTACTCAGTATTTTGCGTCGTCATACTGTACACTACACAGGCAAAGTTCCATCCATTCGATTATAGTTTTAACCTCTAGGTATCGTATTCCAACATATATTACCAATTCGCATCGTCTTCTGATAATTGCATTTATTAAAAACTTCCGGTTAACATTCTTCTCGGTACTTCTTCCCACTGATAAGGTTTCTCGTCAGTTATTTTAAAACCTTCATCATTTTTCTAAAGTACCATACTGTAATATAATTTTTTTGCGAAAAGGAACGGACAAAGACAGAATAAGGTAGAGTAGTTTATCAGAAGTGAAGGAATCGCGGCTATCAGACCATCGTAAGTGAAAATTATTATATTTCTGAGATTCGTAGAAAGGTTAACGATTTAAAAACTTAGACGAAGCGATATTAATGGTAATTGTAATATTTCGATTTCTCCCATCATAAATATTATGTGATTTTATAAAATTCTTCAATACCCGTGTAAAATAACTTTCCCATCTTCCGGTTAAAAATAATTTCCATTTACCGCACAATTTTAAACAGAAACATGTAGAATATCCAACGAAAGCAAATTAAAACAATAAATAAATAAATAAATAAAAATTTTAAGAAATAAAAACAAAAAAAAGTTATTAGGGTTCGAACAACTGGAATAAAATTATAAGCCGTAAAATATCGAGCATTTTTTCCTAAAAAAAAAAAAAAAAAAAAAAACTGACACGGTTGTTTATTTAGCAACTTACAGCTTGCATGTCATTCTCTAAAGTGGCCGATACGTGAATTAACTTCTGCGCCAATTGCTGTTCGCTGCATATTTCATCTTCGTTCATTATTTTCAGCACCTTAAATGGGAAAATTTTAGAAAGTTAAAATCGCAAAAATTGAGAAAATAAATTAAAAATTAACTTAACTTACGAAAGTTAATTAAATTTACCGTTTACGTACATCGTTAGCACAGATTAAGCATGTTATTCATAAGTGGCGTTTTGTTGAGCAGTCTCTAGGGGCAACAAATTGTTTTCCAGGTTTTTTCTCATTGAGAATATATGGCTTTCTTGGCGCCTAATCTTAATCGCAAACTTACGCTATTATTGCGTTTATATCACTATTAAATACGATTAGAGAGTATGAGCATTCTGTCACATAATAACCAAACTATTTTAAAAATGCACAACGTGCAGCAGCAACGTGACTATTTATTTACTCAATTAATTATTAAATTCGGTTTCGCAGATAAACTGATTTTTCGTCCTGTTAGGATTTAAAACACATATGCGTGTTGTTATTTGCATGGCGCAAAATAACTACAAAAATGGTATATAAGCTTTTCACCAGCTACCATATGCACCTCTCTAATACTATTTATGTCTTTTATATTCCTAAGTATTATTTTTTAATTCTAATTGTTCCATTACTCCGTATGAAATAAGTCTGCAAAAGCCGAAATTAACACTGGCACCGTAAATAAATTAAAGACAATTACACAGTGGCAATATCGATAGGTAATTTTTTTAAAAAAAATATTTCACGCAGCATTGGAACAATTAGAATTTTTGTTAATTACTGTGAAATTGATTTTTTTTTTTTTTTTTTTTTTTTTTGTCACATTGTACAAAAAGAAAAACTGAACAATCGTAGTTATAGAAAATAATAAGAAGCCTTCTAAAGTTCATTTAGAAAAAGAAGAAGAAAACATTTTTTACTATTATTTAAATTTATTAAAATAGTAACAAGAGAAAGTTATGATTGTAGACTTTTGATTTTTACTTTATGCATTCGTCATTTTCACGATGTATATAAAATATTGTGTGTTTTTTATGATCTTAAAGAAATACACTTTTTTCACTTTTTTCGTGATTTCTTTTATTCATCAGTTAGGAATTACCATACTTAACACTTTTCATGCCGAATATAAAACAGATATTTTCCTTTTTTTTTTTTTTTTTTTTTGAAGTTGTAACATCGAGTGCATCTTTTTTTTTTTTTTTTGAAACCTATTACACCTCAAAAGTATAAATGTGTAGACAACTTAAACATTTTTAATTACTATACTCGCGTTGCATATTTTCATTTCGCAACTTTTTAAAGATTTGTTAAAAAATCGAAATATCATTATGTTCTTTCAAATACCAAATCTCTCATCTATTAACAATACGCTCAAAATTATTTTTTCGATCTCGGAATTCTCCCTTATTACCTCGAAAGTTCAAATTTGGGGAAACTGGTTATTGTTTTTAAATACTTGTATTATATAAATTTATATATTATTCAAAAAACTTTGTTTCTAAATAATTGCGCCATTAAGATATTCTCTATGTACACTATTTTTTTTAGGTTTTTTGAACAATTTCGAGAGCTTATTCAAGGAATTGAAGTATAGATTCATTACGAGCAACTAGCGGCCTTTTCATCGATGTTGTGCGTCTTTCAAAATTTCTATGTTCTCAAATCTTGGGTAAAACAGCATTTTTAAAGTTCAAACATCGCCTATATTTTCGCAACTAACTTACCCATTTTAGATGTATTTTGTTTTTTCACTTCCGTGGCCAAGCTATGTAGAGATACCCCCATCCTACTGTCTTCGCTCTCCAAGAGGAAGGTTATCAGGGCAATTTATTTCGAAGAGAAAATGGAGTCATTCTGTAAAATCGCTTTTCAAATTTAATTGAAAGAATGCTTCGTTTATTAACATTCTGCGCGCATATAATGTGAACGGGTAGTAATTCAAATGGTTTATAAACGCTAAAAATTATAAAATAAAATCCGGTAGTCTTAGAACCGATTAATCCCTATGGAAATTTAAAATTGCGCGTATAAATATAATTAAAACGCTTTTTTCAAAAAAATATATAATGATGTAAAAATCATTTTGAATTCTATGTCGAGTAGCAAATTTTTGTAAGGATAAATTCTCAAGTCATTTTGTAATTCCACACGTTCCACATATTTTTAACGTTTTTGCTTGTTTTATTTTTTACCATTTTTACATCATTATATATTTTTTTTGAGAGAAAAAAAGAAAAACGTTTTAATTATACTTATACGCGCAATTTTAAATTTCTATAGGGATTAATCGGTTCTGAGACTAGCGGATTTTATTTTGTAATTTTTAGCGTTTATAAACCATCTCATTAGAATTACTCATACACATTATAAGCGCGCGGAATAATGTTAATAAGCGAAGCATTCTTTCGGTTGAATTTGAAAAGCGATTTTACAGGGTGACCCCATTTTCTCTTCAAAATAAATTTCCCTGATCCGTTCGAGTTTTCCAGATTTTTTTAGCCTTTTCTCCATTATAGGAAAAAAAATAAAAAAATAATAGCCATATAGAAAAAACCGTGCACATAATTTTCAAACATACCGCAACATGTTCAGCATCGATACACAGTTTTTAATCCCCATGATGACAAAATGTCAAATCACTTGAAATTTCTACTTCTCGTTAAAAAAATGAATAAAATTCGTTGCCATTGCCTTCTGCTCTTTCGATTATTAATAAGATCCAGTGCAATGTTTTATATAGAGTAAATGTACAGATATTCTCTACAACAGTTGTGCAATGGTTTTTAATACTTTCAAGTTCTACAACACATCGCACAGATATTTTCTGTACCTTCACCGATTTGTCTAATTGTCCCGACTTTTCCCCCGATTTTCTAAAAAGTGTCTGCTCTTTTTTATCTAAAGTTTTTCAATAGAATTAGCAAAAAAAAACTTACCTCTTCGCTGTATTTGCTAGCGTAGATATACAGCTCCTTTAGGGCAGATATATCGTGAAAATAATCCGACTGCATAGCTGAAAGCTCTTTCATGAACAACTTTAATTCGTCTGTGGTCACTTCCGGCAACATTTGAATATCTCGGTAGAATCTGCAGAGTAAACATGCCGAAATAAATTTCACTAATTTCTAAATCAGAGCTTAAAATTTCGTTCAAGCCAATCCGATTAAGAACAAAAAATGCGGATTTTTTGTTTTTTTTTTGTTTTTTTTTTGTTTTTGTTTTTGGATAATTTTAATTCAGTTAACCAATAATCAAAAGATCAAAGTGGGCAGATAACTGAATATATTTAGTTTTTTTTTCTCGAAAATTTATTTATTAAGAGAAAATGAAAAACAAAAATAACTAAACAATAGGCTCCAAACAGGAAAAAAAAAAAAAAAATTAAAAAAACAGTATATGTTTACGTTGGCAGTTTAAACAGATACGCATTCGACAGCGAGTTGTTACATATTAATTTCTTATTCTCCATAACATTAATATCGTAGGGCTCTTAGTACACTCAATTAAAACTAAAAAGCGTGTTTTTACTTTTAATTGAATAGCCGATGATGGACTATGTCCGAAAACGTTTCTTTAAATTGAGATATTTATTTTAATTGATTAAAAGTAAATCATTTTATACTTATTTTTATTTGTTATCGACGCATTCATTTATTTTATTTATTATTAATATTGTTTTCGCTCAAACGTAATATTGTAAATAATGGCGAATGGAAAACCGTATGCTATTTTCCGTTATCTTTTTGAGTGTTACAAACTGGACGCCGCACTAAGTGCAGTGACACTTCTGCATAGTATTTTAGTTCATTTTAAAATGTTTAGAGAAAAGTCGATGGGGAAATAATCTACGTGTAGATTTTAATTTTTCACGAAATCATGCTCTTCGAAGTTATCAAAGAAATAACAAAATGGTCGAATGGACACTGTTAGGTACAAAAAGGTAAAGGGAGCTTCCCATACTCTTTGGAAAGAAAAATACACCGGCAGGTTAATAATAAATACACATAACACATTAGATGAAAAGATTATCATTAATTTCTTAGTTTCAAAAGTTTTGATACCTATAAAGTCATCTTCTTAAAAATTATTGTGATTTTATTTATAAATTAGAGCGGAAAAAAACATTACTAATTTTAAAAAATATATCGAGATCTTTCTTTTAGACGGAACCAAAGAATGAGGGCATCAATCGCAGATATTTAATTCGTCATATTTTCAATAGGAGACATTTAGAGCCAGCTCCACCTAAATATCACACGCTACAGTACTTTTACAAAAAGACAAACAGAAAATCCGATTTATAATAATATACATGCCATTACCGCCTGATAAATTTACAGAAATTTGGATGAAAAATTTCTGTAAACAAGTCGTTTATTGCCGAGGATGTGTAGAATTTTATTAAAAGTAAATAATCCGAGTAATAAATAATTATAAGTGTCATCATTTATTGCAATCTCTGAATAGTACTAATATAATAATTAGCGAAATATGTTGCGTATTTAATAAGCTGGAAAGTTTTAATCGATACGAATGAAATCAAAGTACATAGTTTTTTTTTGTTAATGCTTATTTTTTTTAATTTTTTCTTTGCGCTACAGACTGCTTCTTCATCGTTGTAAAATAAAACGTTTTAGTGGGAATAAGTAAATTTCATTTTCGTTTTAACGAAAGACGAAAGGAACGCAGTAAAAATTAACGATTAACTTACTTGGCTACTATTTCTTTATATTGCGGTATGTCCTTCGCGAACAACAGTTTATTGGACGGTGAATCCTTTCCTAGAACGTTTTCCGACATGGAGCAGGAATCCATGAACGTTTGGGCGACCACGGATAAGCAAGAATCCACTGTAGGTGTTTTGTTAATGTCAAAAATAAAATCGGGATTCTTTATAAAATTCACCCAAAATCTCAGCGGCAAACTGGAAAATATACACACCGTCGTCCGTTGTTTTACAAATATCAAAAAGAGCATTCATACAGCAAAAATAAAAACAAAACGAGTTGATTACTGATTTTTAAAATTCTATTTTATTCGAGAAATTCGATTCGTAAGTTTACATATAACGGGAAAAATTCGAAAAATAAAGTCGATCTGTCGTTTATTTGTCAAACGCACAAACCTGAATCCATTACATACTGGTTATTTCCAAATTATAGCAGTCTCTCGATATGTCAATATCAAAAAATTAATATTGTGCTTCGTAATAATGTAAAATAAAATCGCATACTTATTAAACACATTGTGGTGTATTAAAATTTAAAAAATTTTAAAATATAGAAACACTGATTAGTTTCGAATATTTCATTCATCTCCTTGGTGTATATTAAAACACAAGTAAAATTAAAACTGATCATAATAAATCCGTCAACGATTGATAAAAAATATGCAGTCAAATTAATGTTTTATTGATAAGTCAACCTTCGTGTCGAGCATTTAATTTCAGAAAAACATATACACTATAGGTGTAACAATATAGTTCAGAAGATTTAACGGTATTAAAAATTATTAAAGACAATACAAGTGTTTAGACTTTGCTGAGAATTATTACATTCACAAGTACACGGTTATGACATCATTAGTAATAATTTGCCGAATAATAATCCATTATTTAATATTACATTGTGCAATTGATTTTTTAATTTTTTAATTATAATGTTTAAACATATCGGTTGATTTTAATTTTATTTTAAATTTTGTATTTTTTAAGTTGAAATACTTTGTCGCATATTTTTTTATGCTTTAATTTATTTATTACGTTTCCAAAATTTGTTAATTTGATTACATACCTTTTATCAATTGTTGACGAATTTATTATTGTTAGTTTTAATTTTACTTATTTTAATATACACCACGAAGACCGATTCGAAACTGGTTGGTGTTTTTATATTTTTAAATTTTTTAAATTTTAATATATCATTGTGTTTAATAAGTGCGTGATTTTACTTTTGACATTATTCAATTGTCAACGCAATAAGTATAGATTACAATCATATTTATTGTTTTTGTCGTAATGTTTTGTTAAAGAAGAACAAGATATTCACAGTATTGCGTTCTAGAGAATAATATTTTAACATCTATCGCTTCAGCTATTTTCATTGGCAATCATCGCCGTACAAAATGTTACTTAAACACGTTAATATGTGTATCTGATGTCTATAATCGAGATACTACTACCTTTTAATATTTTTAGTTTGCAAAATCAGCTTGAAAAATTTTTTCTTTTTTGGAATTTAATCTAAAATTTTCGGAAACATTAAACACCAACTTCTCTCTCTCTTTTTTTTTCCCCAATAAAGCTACTTAACGTGTATATTATAAACCAAATATTAAGATTTTTTAAATATTATTAAAATCGGAATTTTTTTGCAACCTACTGAATAAATGTCAAAAATTACGCCTCGCTTTATTAAGTTAAATTCAGTACTAAAAACCACACACCACCTTCAGAATTCTTGTATTTAATTTTTCCTATGCTCTAAAGTAAACCCCATCCTAATATTATGGAAACTTTTTTCTTTTTAAATTCAGTTTGCGTCAATGTGTTCGACACGACGATTTCATTATACTCTGTTTTTATGTTTTTTATGCTCTCATTCATTCATTTCAAATGTTTTTAATACGACTGCACTTAAATTAGATCGATAAGTGTTTTCTTTATGGCATGCTTACAATAACTTTCATTTTAAAAGAAAAATAACAAAACTGGAACTACTAATCAAATCAAATAAAAACACTCAACAGAAAGTAAAAAATCGAAACATTTAAAACTGACTTATTAATTACGGTTCGTGGCGAAAAACCGCCGGCTGTTATATATCGTACAAAACTTTTTAATAAGTATTTTTGTTTAATAAGAAAAAATATTAAAATCAATTCATTTATCAAAAATCTTCGAAAATGAATGATAATCCAGAAGTATAATGGCAACGTGATAAAATACGCGCAACGATTTGTTGTTAATATGTTATTTTCTAGCAGAGCCCCGGCTACCTCGTGTTAAAGAGAGTTGTATGTAATAAAGATTTAAAAAAAAATAAAAAGAGAAAAGGCTAAGAAATATATTGTGACCGTTTAAGACTACACCGATCTCTTCCCGATCATATATTAAAACGTAAATTTTTGCAACTCGTAATTTTTTTAAAACACTGCAAGACACATATGTCGATTAATATGGCACACAAGTCCACAATACGATTAATGTTTATGAAATCAGTGAATTACTCCTTGTTCGCTTTTTTTCTCTCTTTTTTTTTTAAATTACTCAAAACATCCAGGAGCGCAAATTTTCTTAAAATCTAACGAGCTTGATTCCACACCAATATGTATAACAAATCATATGAAGTAAATATCATCATCGTTTATTCAAGCGTAATGCAAATAATTCTACCGACGACCCCTCTCTTTTAAATATACGCATACGCGGATATTTCATTTATTTTATTCGATACTCGAAAAAATAAACGTATCATAAAACTTTCAGATTTTCAAAAGAATTACAATAACTTCCAATCTCGTAGAGTTAATTAAAAGGTTAAACAGAAAAGATCAGTTTTTAAATTAAAGTGTTTAATTATTTCCGATGACCAATACTCTATCTGGGCAAATTTTAAAAATTTCAGGAGCGACGCAGAAACTAAAAACATCCCCGGGCCACCGGAAAGGAACAATCGAGCCCCATCCCATCTGCATATCGAGAAAAAGCCTATACGCAAATTTCTACGAATGTAAACACACTGAACAATTAAGAAGAAATTTGATTTAATGGTTCCTTCGTCATCGATGGAAGAAAACGAGCATGGAGCAACTCTTAAAATCACCTCAATGACCATCAGTGATGAAAAGCAGACACTTTGAAGCACAATTAAGGAATTGAATAAGAATTGTGTAGAATCTTAAAAATTCTATATCCTGATAAATACGGGCCATCTTAGTAAGTTGATCAACCGATGACAATGTAAACAGAAAGATTATATGAGGTATTTTTTCATTTTTCTTCCATAGTGTTTTTGTTGTTTTCTAAGGTCTCGCCTTTACTTAAATAGTAGAACTTGTTACGTATAAATAAAAGAACGATGATGAGGTCGGCCCGGTTTATGGCAGTAAAGTTAACGAGAATTAATTAACCTGTTTGATTTCCAAGCATATACAACTTCCGGATCTGTAATTTCGTGACGCTCCGCAGCCGCATCGAATACATCGAATAACCATTTGACCGCAATAGGCAAGGCATCGTTGACAGTTAGTATGACGGTAAAAAAGTCGTCGACAAATTTCTGAATCGTTCCTTTAGTCGATAATAACCGCGTTAGGAATATCTCCGGAATCGCTTTCTGCGTTCTATCGAATATCGCATTCGGGAAGTAATTTTTGTCATCAACCGGTTTTACCAGGTGGTAATAATGAGGACTAGCACTAATGTTCGTGTTACTGTTATTAACGGATGACATTATCGGCGACAGCGAACTTGATAAATAATTTGACGTACCTGAAAACAGAAGAAACGTTTCAGTGAAAAACGTTTTTACAAATCAGCAGTCGAATTTTAAAAACACTCCACATTTCTTTATTGTATAGAGTTAAATTTAGTAACAATTTTGATGGCACTTTTTACTAGCTTTTTGTTTTAACAGAAAAATCATTACAGAAAAACCGTCAATTTCACAACTGGTTAATGTCACGAAGGATTTTCTTCCGATAGCCACATAATAAAAATTCACCTGTAAGTGTGGCTTCAGATCGATACTAGATCGGAAAAGAAGTCAACTTGAGTTGAAGAAGAATATATTTTAAACGGGATTTTACAAAAGGAGTAAATGTAAAAGTATAAATATACAAAGAGGTATAATAGAAAACAATAAATAAATTCGACACGTGACAAAGAAGATTGGACACCGAAGAAGTCACAATTGACGGACAGTAACGTTAGGAACAAAACACGGGGAAATGATAAATAAGAAGAGAAGCTCGGAAAAGGAAAAAATCCGAAGTCAAATAATAACGATGTGAAAAGTTTATCTATTTCTTTATTAATAAAATGTTATCGATAAATGCAGTTTTTTCGGTCATTTTTATTTTATGTGAAATCGCGAAAATCGCGAAAATGTGACACCCTTTATTTTTAATATTTCATTTTTTAGCTTTTGTAGCTGTTTTCTTCAGATGATTTAATTCAAATTTATATCACACTAAACGGTAACCGAATAAATCACGAATGTTAATTAATAGAAAGAAGATTCTTAGGGACCTGAATGTATATAGATATAACTTACACTCCTTACAAATTAATAAAGAAATAAATTGACGCAAATTTTCATTTCATTAATTCTATATAAATAAAGGCTTCTAACATACATTCACGCGCGCGCACGTATACACTAAATAATTATTAAGCGAAAAAGAAAAACAACAAAAAAAAACAAAATAAATTGCGTTTTCCTCTTCAATATTTTCTTAGCAAGGGTTTATATATATATATAATTTTATTTCTTGGGAACGATTCCTTTTTTTTTTTTTGCATTCCTTATCGTTATATTGACTCGCGCTCTCATTGTGCACTTCTAACTAAAAAAAATTTTTGGCGCCCTTTGCAAACGATGTTTCAGAGCATTTCGGTTCTGCGAAATAATTTGAACAACAATCGGGAATTAAATAACGCTCCATTCATTTCGATACCTATAACTTTTTTCTTAATGCAATTTTTGAACAAGTTTAAGTAAATTTGCGGTCTTCAGTCCCTTAAAAAATAATAGCTACAAAACGCGCGATTCGCGATTTTTTTTTTTTTTTTGATTTCTTGAATCGTTTTTACTTTTTATAATCACATTTTTTAAAATCCGTTTTACCGATACATTAAGAAAATGTTCCCGGCAAAACTTTATCACAATGTTCACATTTTTAGTAGGATAGAAATTACATTCATCATTGCTACAAGATATTTTTCTATATTGCTACACTTTGACTAGTGACTTTTAAAAATGACCTTTTACCGTGCGCATATATACGTGTATCTTTTGAAATGCTTTTAACAACGCGGCAGTGTTGCATTGACAACGACAATAAAAAATTATTAATAAGCGTTAGAGTTTGTACAAATGTATACATGTGTATTTTTAAATTTGTATTGAAATCTTAGTTTGCACATTTATAGAACTTAATACAAATCTACAAAGACTGATTTTAAACTAATACCAAACCACCGGCAGGATTAACAAAAGATAAGAGTCTTGGGCAACGACAGTTAACAAAAAGTGTTAAACCGAAAAAGAAAAAATTACAACGCATTTCTCTATTTTATTTTTTTTTTCTTAAAATTTCGCAAGACAGATGATCACTTTGAAAAGTAAATACCGATAACACCTATTCGCAATGCTTTCAATAAAACGCGTAATGAACTCCCTAAGGTAAAAGAACCGTCCATTTTGTAATATTTTACCGCAACATCGGAAACAGGGTTTTTCAATATGCAATATTTTACATCAGTGACATGTTATAGAGAATTTTCTTCGACTAGAAGCGACGTTTTTAAAAAGGTTTACCCAATTTCCGGCTTTATAACAACCCGTTTAACCCCACCTATATAAAATCAACATAGCGCAAGTTTGTAGTGTTACTCTAATCTTTATGTATTGAAAATGACCGACCGGTGCGACACGAAAAATCGATACTACTCATAGTCTGAGGCGGGATTTTAAATAGAACATCCTTATCAGGTGAGTGTCTTTTATCGAATCGACTACTTACACGAGATCATAGCGATACAAAAAATAAATATAGAAAAACAGCGGTAATCTAAGACGAAAAGAGCGGTAAAATTATTCTCCTCCGTGACGAATGACAAATAAATAGTTAGCGAAAGCAACAAATGATAAATGTACTCACCGACTATTTTTGTGGAAATATTTTGCATTAGGGTCATATTTAATAGAGTAGCCCGCTTCTGTCCGTTACCTGCAAAGGAAAATAAGCGAGGAAATATATTTAGTTATATTGTCACGGAGATTGCCGGCAATTAAGGCGCGAGGAAATGTATTTACAGTAAAACGTTTTTAAAACGGTCGATTCTTATAGCGTGATGAAAATGAAACCCTTTACTGGACAAGAATAACATTTTCTCATCAGATGATCAACAGGTGCGTGAAAATAGAAAAGAAAAAACACGTAAATTAATATATATCAGCTTATTCAACCGTAGTCGATAGATAAATTCGGCAATAGGGTTGCTACCGTTAATAAACAATGCGACATTGCCCTTTTCACGTTTTACATGTTAATTTTCACGTAAACAGTAAAGACGATGATGAAAACTTGTAACAACTTCTTGTAATTGATAAAAAAAAACTAAAAAACATGACGCATTTTCAAAAATCTTCAGTGTTTTAAGTTTGTAAAAAGATTAAAGAGAAGTCTTAGAGAAATAATACTTTGACTCGTGCAGCCGAATATTCGATATGACACGATACGAAAACAATAGGGAAAATTTAGGTCAGAATTAATAGAAAAATAGCGTCTTTCGTCTTCCGTTAAAAATCGGGAAATAATTCTTGTTCAATTTCCATGAAATTAAATTCTATCCGAAACACGACACTACTGAACGCACATTTATGCAAACACAGAGTAAAATAGCGCGAGCCCGATGTGCTCTGAAAGTAATCATGTCAATCTACCCGAAATTACAAGTTGAACAGAAAGAGGTTAAACACGAGTACAAAAAAAAAAAAAAAAAAAATAAATAAATAAAAACTGGCCTAACAATTTGTGAAATGCACATTTATTTCACATGATAAATGAATGTGTCGTTATCTTTCCCTTTTTCTTACGTCTAAACCTTCGTCATTAATTCCACTTTCACTTCATCTTCCACAACTGCGACTGCTTCGTCACCGTTTCAATACGTTTCATTTTATTCTTTGTATCCAATCAATTACTTTATTATCTGCGGTTAATTTAAGACCACCGGCTATTTGCTATTACAGAGTCAGATCAATTTTTTCTTATTTTGACCCACAGTGCGAATCTTAAATGGTTTGACAGTTTTACGCTGAACGGCTACATTTTAGCATTTGACATATTTTTATTGTCAAATCGACATCGATTAACCTGCTACCTAATTACCGGAGATCGGGTTCGCTAAATTCTACTGTACTAACTAAACAGAAAGCTGTACTTATGGAGAAAAAGAGGGTTTTTTTAATATATATATATATATATATATATATATATATATATAAATTAATTTTAAAGCAATTTAGGTTTAATCATTAAATGCGATGTGAAGAAATCAATACGTTTCGTACGTTTTTAATGCCTTCTGGGTCGTCCCGATAGTCGAGTTACTAAATTTAGGTTCTGAGTTCGAGAATCAACGGCGACAGGTATTAATAAATAGTCACGCGGAAGGCAATGACGTTGTTCCATTATATGCACGTGGATATTGATATGCAGACATATGCGCACTCACATGCACAATGACAAATGGAATATTTAAAATCAGTATCAAATGCAGTTTTATGTAATACTCCTGATGCATAACGAATTGTTGTGAGAACTACATTTAAACAAAAATGCATAGTAGGTGTCGTGGGCGTTCGAAACGGAACAGTGTAATTAGGAAGAATATATGCTATAATCTTTTTTTTTCTTTCTTGTTTTTGTCCGAACAATTACAGTTAATTTGGCCAGCAAGCTACCTTATAATTAGATTTTGTAATGAAAAATTACTGGCGATAGGAAAATAAGGAGTGGAAAGCAAGGAAAGGAAATTCCATATTATAATATGGCCGCAACCATAGAGCAATGCCTACAATGCCCAACGAAATTAGCCAAAAACAAAAATTTTAATTATAATAAGTTATCATTCTGCAATATGGCCGCATACAAGATTAAATATATCACGTTCTTCTACAAGTGTACAGAGTTCTATCGGTAGACATAAAGCGCAAACCTCTATTTTTTTTCTTCTTGTATTACAATGTTGACTAACGTGGAACAAACAAACAGGTTTATCTTAATTATGCCAAAAAAAAAGTTTTGTTATGCAGTTAATATAAAAATGTCCATTCGTCTATTGCATATTATTATTAAAAAAAAAACAACAAAAAACACACACATACAATACAAATGCAAAATATACGTACAGTTAGGGGCGAAATGTTCCGGCGATGACATCGGAACTAGTGACATGACGGCTGAATCTTTTATTCCATAATGAAACAGCGTGTTCAGTTTTCGCCAGCCGCCTACCGTTTTCGTCGTCACATCTTCATCGCGAAGTACCAGTCGACCGCTTCTTCCATGTCGCCATTCTTTAATATTAATTAACGCATATATTAATAATACAATGAATTACATTAAAATAGAATAATAATATTGAGACGGATTCGGTACTTATAGCGTTATCTTTTGGCAGTGTTAGAGCTAGAAAATCATTAATTTACAATCTCTCGAGCATTGTTCTAATTTGTTGTCGCTATGTAGTCGCGTCAAGGAAAATCCCGTGCACGTTCGTACGAACAGTCGCATCGGGCAGAGACTGACTTAGTGCTTGAGTGGTAGCGGTCAAAAGCTGAGAAGGTGACGTGTGCTTACGGCGAAAGGCGTACATCCGGACAATGTATCGAGTTGCATCGAGCCGAAGAAAGTTATAAGATTCTACCAAAATAAGGCTAATTGATTATTTAACAGTTAGTTAAAAAGACGATCAAAAACCGTCGAAACGCATCGATCTAATCGCCGTATTGTCGTTACACGTGAAACTTCCGTAACCTCAAAATCCTTCACAACAGTCTCCTCCCAACTCAACACACTGGCGCCATCGTCTCTCCCACCCTTCCAAGCACCCACGATAGCCCCCTGAATGTAGGCCTTTCAGTGCCGCTGTCGTGGCGATTTTACTTCTCTCCTAAGCTGTTGTGACGCACTCCTTCGCGTTGGGGTTTGACATTTTGGGAAAAGATAAAAGTCAAACTGAGTCAGATCTAAGCGTTGGTATAGAAAATTTGATCAAAAACTGTCTTAGGCGCACTGCCGTGATGAAGTATCCAACCGTTTTGTGCTAATTCCGGCCTTACGCGATACACACGAGCTCGCAAACGTTCCAAAACTTGAATATAGAATTCCGCATTCATTGTACGGTCTGGTGGCACATATTCGTGATGCACATCATTAATATTCGGCCGCTCTCTTCCTCAGTCGGTTAATACGGTTTAATTTTCTAATACGAAACTGAACATCAAAATATAAGAAGTAATGGCGAAGAGTACAATTTTAAACAAAAGAAACAAATTTAAGGATACCAACTACAACTCAAAACTACGCTGTGTACACTTAATACAAATATACATTTTAAATTTTTTATTGGTGTTATTATTCTAATTACTTATTCACGTTTTAAGCTGCCCGCCATTCTTTCTGGGCAACAGATTACTCAAAAAAAAAAAATTATTTTAGAGTTAAACAAGAAGTAAAAAATAAATAAAATTCGTAAGAACATATTTTAAACTGCGATTAAAAAAACACTTTTTTTTAAAATTAGAAAAAGCCTTTACCAGCGAAACAAAATAAAAAAAAAAATCAATACGAAATTATTTGCGATATTCTATAATTTTTTGGAATTTTCTAATCTTAGTTGATCCTACGTTAAATTCTTTCTTCTAACGGCTCTCTTTACAAAAAACGGAATCTAAAACGTCTTACGATTTTTATTTTATTTTCCCCTATAAATATATCACGACCTGAATTTTGGAAGAAAAAATTACGAATTGCAAACCTCACGAGCTTCTTTATGCCATATATATGCAGCTCATTGTTGTTGTTTTTTTGTTTTTTTTTATGCTTTTTGCGTTATTGCTGTTCTATTATTTTCATTGCGATATATTTCGGATATTAAGAATAAGAAAATAGATAAATACTTGTTCGGGTTAGCCATAAAAATTTTTCTCGAAGAAGAAAAAAGTGAAAAAAAATTTACCGCTGATATATATTAATTTTTTTATCTTTTCGTTCTGATTGAAATTATAGGCATTAATATTATTTTATACTTTTTACTTATTTGTGTTTTTTCTCCTTCTATTAACATTTAAAAAATATTTATGAATAAAATTTAGACGAGAAAAATTATTAAAAATATATAAATATACTTCAAGGAATTAACGGATACAAAGAGAGTAATAATTAACTCCAGAATATATCGGGGTATAAGTTACTAACAGGATAACATGTTAAAAGCATAAATATAATCGGCTTAATAATAACAATATTAATAATAATAAAATTTAAAACATAATATTAAAATCAGGTTTTTTTTTGTTTTTTTCCCGTCATATAACTTCATTTTCTAACTTTATTGATCAAATTAGAAAGTATCGGATGAACATGTATGGAAATTAGATGTCAGATTTTCTTTAAAAAAAATTCAGAAATAAAAGAGGCAAACGGAATTTATCACTTTGTTATTATTACAAAAATATAAACTCAATTTTTTTTATTTATTCTTTTTTATCTTTTTTTTTTTTTTCTTGTAATATAGGGAGTACTTAATTTTCAAGTAAGTCTACGACTTGCACTACTACAAACCTAAATCAACATCGTGAATAGATGGTCTGACTGAACATGGTGTATTTTTATAAATTGAATCCATTATTTTGCTTTTCACTTGACTAATGGTATCGCAGTCCAATACGCGACAAAACGCTTTTTCCTCCGAATTATCTGATACGATCTGTAACATCTGTGAAAAATTTATTTCCATCAATGTCATTTTATCTGTAAACACTATTATTTTGTAAATGTATTTAAACAGACATTTTGTGTTATTTCTAAAATATGCTTAAATTAAATAATCGTATCATTCTTGGTTTTGTTTGTTTTGAAAAATATGTATTTGTTATTTTTTACATAAATATCTTTCGTCAAGCTAAAACGCTTGTCGACGAATTATCCTATACTTAAAGACACTTAACCATCTTAACTTAACTTATACATATACATATACATATATATATATATAAAACTTCGTGTAATATTTACTAACTACATCTTAATCGATCTTTTTACTTATCGATACTTAATAATCTATTTTCTATCTTTTATACTCGATGTATTTTTTCTTTACTTTTTTTGCTGCGCCTTGTCATTTTATGCTTATTATTTCTTTTACATTTCCTTTTTCTTTCCCCTATTTTTTTATTCGATTTTATAATCATGTTATTAATTTAACAAACAGTACGAACAAAAATTTTATGGTGTACCGTTTCTTATTTGCTACTCTTATAATCTAGTTCTCAGTTTGCAAGTTTTGAAAATATTTCTTACTATTTACATAAACATTGCACTCCTGTAACATGCATATAAATCTTTGTATTCATTTTTTTCCTTTTTAATTTCAAAAGAATGCATAAAATTCGAAAATTATCACAACGACACCAGGCGATTTAAAAATATTTTTTCGTTAAAAGATGTAAAAATCCGAGTAATAAATTTATAATTATTTAAAGATTTTTGGCAGTGTGATTTGGAAAAATCAATAATTTACATATTTTTATAATTATGAAATACTGGTTGTTTTAATATTAAGTAATTATTACGGGAAAAAACGTTTACAATTTATTTATTTCTTTGTTTTTTTTTGAGATTACTTTATAAGGATGATATACACTATTTATTAAGACTTTAACTATTTTTTTTACATTCGTCCATACTGGTAATTTTACACACACGTATAGCGCAAAGTGCTCTTTTTAGTTTTCTAAAAAAAAAAAAAATTGTTCGCGTAAATCTGGATTTTGTTTTCAGTATTATTTTCTACTTACCACAACATTTCCGTTGATCTGGTGTCGAAGAAGACGTTCTTCAGATAGAGAATATCTAGCTTCGTGGGTAACTGCATCGATCGGTCCTTTCTCGATCTGGCACTTAATGGCTTTAAACAATAAAAACAAAGACGGCCCAGCATAATCTTTCAAGTACTTGTACATACACAGAGATAACCAGTTAGTCAACATCTTTTCGACAACCGACTCCGTTTTCCGCAGCATAAGATGTGGATGTCTGGACATTACGGACTTGTCAATCAACCGTAACAGTAGGATGTGCAATATTTCAGTAGCGTACTCCATATTACCGAGTAACACAACCATCAGCAAAGAAGCCACATTGACCCTACGTATTAAATTTTTAATATAAAAATTTAAGTTTTATTCCAACTTTCACTTTTTGTTAATGCATGTTAAATTAAAATGGGATTTTTTTTTTTTTTAATTTTACCATTACACTTATGTAATACGAAAAAAAAAAAAAAAAAAGAAAACTCAAGACCGCGAGGGCTGAAATAAAATATACCGAGAGAATGAGATAAAGAGAAACAATCAAAGAAAAGAAGAATTAACACTATGCGCCACACACATCAGAAAGAAAAAATTCGATATCAAGGGAATTTTAGACTCATTAAGTGTTTTCTAAGGCATTCAAAACAAAGGGACAAAATTACTATTTCACTTTCCGTACATTATAAACAAAAACCTTTTTAGCGTTTCTAATATTATAGTAAATATATGTGTTCATGTTTGAACTGTCGTGTTGGCAAGAGCGTTACTTACTCGATACGCTATTTTATTACAACTTAAATCTACATGATTTTTTGTATAAAAAACTACTTAATAGACTTCCTATTTATCCATTCATTTTTTTAAAAAAAAGGTTGCGCACGTAAAATTACAGAAAAAGTAATTCTCAATCTCTGTGAATATGTTATAATTTTTTCTTGCCCCTTGATGGTTTAACTACAGCAACATTGTAGTAAGTGTGATATAAAAAGGTCATCGAGGACACAAATTATTATAGTAGCTTGTTTCAGTTTACTGTAGTCCGGTCTAAACTGTTATACTGATGATTATCTGCTGAAACTCGCATCCGATTGAACTGGTTGCAATAGCAACTTCTGAGGGTGCGTGCGAAGATGGCTGATAATTCCAATCCTAGAAGAGCAAGTGCGACCATAATGATGACATTCGAAAACGTTACGTGGACTAGAGCTGTCGTTGACTGTTCTTTTTCTTTTTAGCGGTCCGGTAGTTAAGGAGGCTGCTTCAACCGGCAATTTCTCAAGCTTCTAAGTAATTTCCTATCCTTAACAGCGCCGCAATATGTTCCTTGTAACGCTTCTTAGCATCACGACGTTTTCTAACTTCTAATTCGCTATACAACATTCGCTTTGGTAATCTGGAATTCTCCATTTTTATAACATGTCCCGTCCACCTTAGTTGAGTACGTGCGATCAGCGACTCCATTCGCTCTAAATTAAACCGATGATACGGTTACAAACACAATTACTGTTCCAACTTTAAGATCGTAGCATTATTATGTTTTGATAATAAAACGCTGACAGAGTGCAATCACAAACGAATTTGACGGTCATTACTGTCTTCTTCCCTACGTACTTGTTTATTATAATGATGCATAAAACCGAGAGAAATTTACACGAAATATGGATTACGCAATTTCATTTTTTTTTCGACATTTGTTCAGCTTATTTTCTTTTTTCTTTCTTTTCTAGAAAATATTACAGTTTTTACGAATAGCTTTATTTTGCTTAAAATATTTTTAAAGCCAGATTTCAATAATGTAAAACTTTTTTTTATAAAGGCGTGTCTCTGTAATGTAATATTTTCGATTCCATTCGATTATATGAAAGAATCGTGTAAGTGAAAAAGGTTAAACCAGATTCGATAAGGTATATACACTGGTAGGATGACAACGACCCATCACTATCCGTGATTCTTTTGGTCTCCGTTTTTAAAGTACCATTTAGGGCTATCATTTTTTCATACTACTATAACTCGGGATTTTTGTATTATTCGATTAATGCGTCGTTAAATTTTCTTCAATAAATAATCCCCTCAACACATTTCTTATTTTAATGTTAGAAGCTGCACGATATTGTTGGTTCTTCTTTTGTAAACCGTGGTATCTTTGTTTGTAACTTAAAAAGCTCGGTCATATCCACTTCCGAACATAATAATGACGTTTAACGAATAATTGTTTTCATTTTTTAGACGTCTCTGATTAAATTTCCCCCCGAATACTATCATTCGAGTATTTTGAAATATCAATATCTAGCTTATACAACGAGGTTTGTCTAATGAACAGTTTGAATTTATATAAAAATGTTTTTATAAGAACACATCGCACAAAACTGAATGAGTGCGAAGCTGTAAATGATACAGCACCAAAAGCACTAGCAAAAACGTCTAGTAAAGGTCACACTAATATATTTAAAAGACGGTCGGATAAAACATTTTGACATATGACTATTTTTGATGAATCTAATTATAGAATTTAAATAATTTTCGATTACATTAGAATAAATAGGTGTTTTAATAACGTGTTGCGCTTGTTTCAAAGTTCTACCTAAGTCAATTAGAGTTTACGGCAGACGAACATAAACGGTAAGACGATAAAAAGACCGGTGATATGGTTCGCGAAAAACGTGTTTCAATATAATCAGTTCGGGGTCACGTGCGACAGAAAATAAGACTTAAAAACGAGAAAACAAAAAGTTTCATAAAATGTTAATTGTTGTACGAGATTGCAGCCTCAAATTGAATTTACGGAGGTTTAAAGTTGTTGAGTATCACATACGGTTAAAACTGGGAATATTAAACTGAAAGCACAAAGAATAGGAAGCTCGCCAAGCACGCAGATTTAAAGTAACTCATTACTAATAAATAAATTTCCCAAACGTTATGCAAAGGTTAAGTATCGATATAGAAAGAAAAAGAAAAAAAAAAAAAGTTCTACTATATAGAGTAAGAGAACTTATTACAGTGTAAAAAAGTCTCATCAAAGATGGACTGAATAAGGACAGCATTTTGCGAGAAATATCATTAGAAAAATACTCAGCAGTAAATGATGACTGTGCATAATATTAACAAAAAAATTGTAACGTATTTAGTTCAGCTCATTTCCATTATCTTTTATCATCTCAGCAATGTTTACGTTAAAAATACGACCAATGCGGAATTTATTTAAATTTTATTGACTTAAGTAGAAATTTATTTAATATAGAGAAATAAATTACCGGTCACGTATATCGAACGATTCCTGAGCTTCTAGTGTTTCGATGAAAGCGCATAAAAAGTATCTATTAAGTATTAATCCGCGAAATTCAATCATAGCGCTATCATAAGCAGAAGGAGGAATAGTTAAACGGAATTGCTGAAAAAAGAACACAATAAATGTCACCGACGTAAAATAGCTCACGTTAAAAATAAATTACGAAATAATTCGTACTTAAAAATTTTACGTTGGAACTATATACAAAACGTCGTTTTATCAATAACAACGGTAAGCGGTTTGATGCCATTGAATATTTTTTTCATCAAATGTTACAAAATACAATGTGACGTTGTCTCGTTATTTTTCCGTTGGTATCTTTCAAACGTTTCGCCGTAAAAATAAAATAAAACGGCGAATAATAAATAAGTTTTTATAAAAGGAAAAATAGGATATTAAAAATAAAGAAAAAAAAATCTTGTTAAATAAAATATAGTTACCGCAAGCAAACTATTTATCAAATAACGAAATATTTAAATATTAAAAAAACAAATATTTAAAAATTATCTTTAGATAATTATAAAATAAATTTTTGAGCGCCGAAACTGATCAAAAGGAAACTTAAGACATCTCTATTAGTATTATTAACAACGTACATTAGTAAAAATAGTATAATTTATTATACCTAATGTGTTTCAATCATATATTCATTATCGCGGTGTAAATGTAATCATGAAGATATAATCTTCGAAGCGCGTCAGTGACGATACAATTATTGCATTATTTATAAAATTCTTTATATTATTGCAATAAGTAAATAAAGAGGGACAATACAACCGGAATAGAAGAAAAACGAAAATACTTTTTATGAACAAAATGTAAGAAAAAAAAGAATTTTGATATTTTTCGCGCGATACTCGTTATAAAATATTATAACAAATCTATCATTCTTTTTGATA
Organism: Icerya purchasi; assembly: GCA_039619475.1. NCBI lineage: Eukaryota > Metazoa > Arthropoda > Insecta > Hemiptera > Monophlebidae > Icerya > Icerya purchasi. The sequence continues at coordinate 517,639,573 of CM077115.1, read as the reverse complement.
TTAATTTATCGCACTGTTGAGACTTTGAATGTTTTATTTGCAGAACTTCGATCTTTAGAAGAAATACAAAAAAGATAGGGGAGAGGAAAAAAGTAAGTAGAAAAATCCTCACTTTCCTCATTTATTACCGGTTCACTAGCAGCGAACTTTTGTTTCTACCGTTTACCGTATAAGCAAAAATCCATTTTTATAAAATCTTACAAAAAACTTTTGAACACTACGCGTCCATCAGAATTAGATTTAAATTTAAAAAAGCCACCGTTTTATTACACTACGTTATATACTTTTTCGATTTTACTTTCTGCTCGAGTCGTGTTAAAACACAAATACCATTACCGAATTGTTTAAACCATGGAGTAAAATTTGCTAACGTATTCATTACAACTATTATATTCGTAAGAAAATACGCGCGCAATATGTAAACGACTTCCGTGTTGATATGGAACTAAATAATTTTTATAATTTTTTTCCATTTAAACCAGACTGTAACTTGAAAAATCACGACGATCGCTTATACAATATTCTTTATCAGACATGAAACTAGATTACCAATTTTATTTGCTCTCTTTTAAAATTATAACGAGCATGATTTTAAAAAGTTTATTTTCATAACTGCTGACTTACGAACGTTATTTCTTTTATTTTACCTTATTTGTTTCATAAAAAAAAATAAAAATAATAACGAATCGAAAAATTCTCTCGTTTTTAATGCAAAGGTGATATACGTTTCACACACAACTATAATTAGTAGAACCCTTAAAAAAATGAACCTCATTATAACGATCAAATTTTAATGTGCAGGTAAAAACAGCTGATTCAGTTTTACTTTTGCGATGAATATTCTCGCAACATTATTTTCGGTGTATGGCATAACACTGAGGATAATAGGGGTCACCCCTAACGACATCGTAGATATCGGATAGATTTAACATGACCAGTTCACAGTACGAGTGAATGAACACAGCTGTACTAAACATCTAATTTAAAACTGTAAGTTTAATGACTTTCGGGAATAGATAAACTGTATGATGAAACGTTAAAAATCATAATAAACTTCCAGTGAGAATTACACAGATAGTTCCCGAGAAAACGGAAGTGTTATATAATTTTATCAAAAAACATAAAGTATAAAATACAAAAACAATAAAATTTTATTATTAGACTAGATAATCCGGTATTTAAGAACTAGTTAAATGAATAAACTCCCATAAAAATAAATAATAATCCCTTGACGAGGGTAAATACCGAATTTATTTTGAAAATTTTTACTTCAATTATTTTTTCTTCCCAATCTGCACTAAAAATAAAAGAAGACCGCAGTATGAATTATTAAGCCAACAATTAACCAGCAAATAAATAGTAAACAATGATCACATATCTCGCGCGACTTCTCGTGTTAATTTTTAGATCGCGGGAAATTTTCGTTGACCTACTAAGCATTTTGGCGTTTCGTTTCTGGGTCGTATGCGAAATATCAACTTATCCAATTAAATTTGATAAATTTACATTTTATAAGAAAGCGTTTGTTACTTAGGTCTAATAATTCCTGTTGAATAATTTAAAAATAACGTATTATAAAAGCATTAAAAGCAGTAAACTTTATACCTTCGGATCTGTCAACACCGGATGATCTCTTACGCCAGGAAAAAATACTTTCATAATATAATCGTTATGATCTAATGTTGGTATTCCGATAACGCCTAGATCTGCTGTTAAGTCGGTCATATCAGTTTGCAATTCAGCGAATGCTGGGCAAAACATTTTTAATTTTGTCGATAAATATTTTAAAATAATAATTAATAATAATAATAACTGTATTACTGAAATATTTTTTTCACGACTGATAATAAGTACTTAATTTAATATACATGTGATGTGAATAAGTTTATTATAAAGCCGGGTTTAAAGGAAAATGAACAATGAGGCAAATCATTAAGAGGAATAGAAGAGAAACGTTATACGGACAACATTTTTATATAATTACACGATTACACTTACACGTATTTCATTAAATTATTCCTTAATTGTTTAGAAATTGTAAACACAACAATTCATCACGAATGTTAAGCTTGTTGTTTGACAAACGTGAAAGGTGTTTTTAATCATTTATAAAATTTTTAAACAATTAAACAATTGATATAGATTAAAATAAGTTAGAGAAATTTATAAACAATAGAGTAATAACGGGATATAATTAAAGTAATTAAAAACATATAATTCACCGACTATAAGTATATCCACATGCAGGATGGAAAACGATGTTCATTTTTCTAAAGCTGTAAATTGTTTTGCGTGCCATGAATAAACGTGATTTCGTTTTTCAGAATCACCGGTGATCGAAGTTGGTTCTAATGTGACACTTTTCCCTTTTCACGCGCCGAAACTTTTCTCCTTAGGCTGTCGATCACGTGACCCACAAACCAGAAAAAGTATAAAGTGCGAGCATTCGGCCTTTCTATTTCTTCCTCTGGATGGGAAAAACAATATATAGTACTGAACAAATGAAGATTTCAAAAAAAAATTAAACAGATGATACGAGATTACTAGAGTGTTTTGCGCTCTGTTTAAACACCGAATAAAAATGTAACGAAGAATTAGTGTCTTTTTCGAAAGAATAGAAAAAATAAGATCCACAAAAAATTCGATACCGGATGGCAACGAAAACATTTTTGTGGATTACTCAAACTTCTTCATTAAATTTTATCGAGGAACCAAATGGATAATTTCGATGATAAAACACGGCTTAAATGACTAGAACGAATTGCAGTGAACTTATTTAAACGTGGTTCGAACAGCAGAGCTATACACGACCATAGCGCGCTTTTCGACTAGAAACATAAGGTTGATCAGCGGCTAGTTGAACACTAATAATGACGACAACAGCGACCAGAACAAAAGCTACGCACGAAAATAATCTAAAACAAAATTAACACTTCATCGGGCCACACTGCCTGTCAGGATTTTACAAACTTCCATCGGTAAAACTACCACGGCGTGGACATACGCTCTGCTGTTGTCGCCAGCTACTTCTACAAAGACGATTACAACCGCGACACACGTGCCAAAATTCTAATAATGTACGGGATTCACGACATCCTTGATACATTTCAGCTATCTAGAGTGATAGCGACGACAAAATGATACCGCGAGATGAAAAATTAAACAATTTCAACCGATCAATAACTTCTAACTCGAGCATATCGAAAGATAACAGCTTAAATTCCAAACCGGTATAAATATCTTGATATTTTATTTTCATCAACAACTAGAAGGTGAATTAGACGTTTTGAATTATTTCAATTATAGCCCCCTTGTTTATTTATTATTCAAAATCCGATACGATAGTTAGAGAAGTATTATAATATTTATATACCTTGTTTACACTCCATTCTTACGTTGCTTTCTAACGTGTCCATTTGAATCTGAATTCGTTTATATTCGCGTTCCGCCTGCGTCGATTTCCGACGAAAAAACGTTAACACCATAATGAACAGTATTATTATAGTGACTACCGCCGTTAAAGAACCGGCTACAACTTCTGCCGGAAATATGTATCCGGAAGTGGTCTCATATTGAACATATCCTAACGGATAACGCAAATTACGTCCAACCAGCACCTGTATATGTATACAAGTATAAATGTTACACACTTTTTATCATTTACGCGTGTACGAATTTTTTTTTTAAAAAATATGGGAAAAAAAAATCAAAAGAAGAGGTTCTCATAATGGTTCTTTTCCGTTCGGTAATTTGGTCGTGCATTTCTATTTTCACCAAAGATGGCTATTAAAATGGTTTTGTTGATGTATACCTTTCAGCCAGTCACACTTGGCGAAACACCGGAAATACACATTTAAATGAGAAAAATTTACCGCATTAGATTCACCACTTTGTGTTTTTTACCGAAAATTCACATTGTCCCACTTATAATGTTACGCAGAATCGATCGGAAAAAGCCAAAAAAAAAAGCCATTTTTCAACTTTAAAATCGTATATTCACTTTTCAACATAGTCGCCATTAATACTTTTACACATTATTCCTAATATGAAACCAGTCTTTTGATTCCGTCGACGAAAAATTCTTCAGACTTTCATTGAATCCGGGCCGCAGCAGCTACTTTTCCCTCATCGCCCGGAGCGTAATGATTACCTTTAGGGGCTTCTTCATCAATAGAAAAAGAAAAAAATTGCTGAACGCCAAATGGTGCGAAAGGGAAGGCGTAGAATCGCGTGGAAGTGAAGCCGCAGTATGGGCGCTTCGGATATATATGACGTGTCAAGTTTCGCGCGTTCTGACTTTGTCGCGTTGGAAGGTTATCGGGTATTGCCTCGTACGTAGCATAATCGCCTTTTTCGGAGATATTTTCGAGGTCCCTATATGCCTTTCAGAGTCCACAGTAGCTCCTAGCTGTACATGATCGGTCAAATACAACACCTCTGCCATCCTAAAACCCCGTCAGAAGAATTGAATTTTGAGATTTTTCGGTTGGGCGATTCAAAATGTCGCTATTCCATGCTTTGGCAGGTCGTAACGATGAATCTAAGACATGTCCTCGGTCACTATGTTCAAACGAACGTCGTTCCCTTTGTCTCCATAATGCTGAAGAATTTGCTCGTCGCAAACTTCCAGTCACCTCTGTCTGTTTTTATCGGTCGAGCGGCGAGGTACTCATCCCCGGAACAGATTTTACGGTTCTTCAACACCTTTCTAGCAATGAATCCATCACGTTCTTTAGATATTGCTGCTCTGCCGGCAATGAGTTTCTGTGTAACTTGACGACGGTCCATTCGAATGAAACTGCCCACGCGTTGACAATGTTCATCGTCCGCCGCAGAAATCAACCGTACCCGTTACGTAAAAAAAATACTCTTGTTTTACCGCGTTTACTATCGCGAAATTTAGTGACTCAACGATTAACGCCACTCCTATCCATAATATCATCACCGAAAATGGCTTTTTTTAACCGACCACGAATCTCCGTAGGAGTGACATTTTTGAGCGTTAAAAATTCTACAGCTGGGCGTTATTTCATTAACATCACATTTATACAAGTCCTCACAACATTGGTTACCGGAAACGAATTGATAAATGAAATTAAGCGAAATCTGAGATGCGTTTTTAAAAGAAGAATGTAGCTATCAAAACTCTCTACTACTTCATTTTCTTATACGAGCACGCGCGCTTTCTTTTTTTTTTTTTCTTTTTATAAACCTGGCCTGGTTGTAAATACCATTTGGCCACTAACTATTCATTAAATTAAATCAATCTATTTCTTTTTGGCCACCGCTGGGAATCGAACTCTTGACCACTATCTCAACGATCAAGAGTTCACGCCACTAGGCTATCGCAACGGCCTGCGCTTTCTTTATCAGCTTACCCACGTACCCTCTTCGCATTGTATAATAACAAAATATACAAGAATCGCATAATACAGTTCAAAGATGAATTATTATCAAAAAAAAAAAAAAAAAAAAAGTTAATTTCAGTTTTCATAAATAAGGAATAATTATAATGAGTGATATTATGTTTTTATTTATCGACCGTTGCATAATTACTAACCATCACGGCGGGTAGTTTAAGAACAGTGGTGACAGCTTTATCGTCTGTTGCGGCTGGCTGAGTTGAAGGCGGCGTACAGAATAACTGCGAACTGGTTAACAATGTTATATTACACTGATGCACTCCGACGAAAACTTCGACGTCACTAGTATCACTGGCCACATTTAAGTATTCACCCTAGAAAGCAGATTTTCAAGTTTACCAATTTTAATTAAAATGTACTGCCAATAAATATTAGTCGTCGTGAAAATAAGACCTATCGTTATAGAAAAAGTCTTTTAATCGAAAAATTATAGAGACAAATTGTATTAAGAATGGAATGTTCTTTGTTACTATCGATTATGTTTGACCGCCAGCAGCATATTTAGTACAAATAAAAAAAAAAAAAAAAAAAACCTCGTAATTTATTATCGAGTAAAGTACATTAATAAAAAGTGCATTCATTTTTCGCCTCAAATAATCAAATGAATTTTTTAAAATCAAAACTATCGTTTGGCTATTTTTACAACAAAATTCCCGGTTTTCCCGGTCGGGTGGCCACCCTGAATTACGACTCCACCTACATATAATAATTCGATTAGGTACTCAACTTTCTCGATGTCGACTTTTCTTGCTCCATATGCTCTAATAATCACTCCTATAAAAATAATTTAAGGGAGAGGATATCAACAACAGTTTAATATTTAATTGCCATCGGTTCGACAATGGTAGATACGCTCTCTTGGGTGAACTGACAATATATTCCCGTGCTATTGTATGCTTTCCTCGGGTAATCAGGCATTAGTAGCGTTATTCAATTTTCTGAACAAGATTGCCGTTTAATTAAATGGCAGTGCATGTTTTTTTTTCTTTTGTTTTCTTCTTTTTTTGGACAGTTTGCATTCTTTGTTGAGCGGCGTCTTTTTTTCCTTCTCTCTAGTCTGAAAAGATGTATTATGTCGTTTGAGGTACCCTAAACTAATTTTAATGTACATGATAATGTATAGATGAACTAGCCTAACGTATGTCTCTCCAGGCTAAAAAAAAAAAAAAAACACCTAAAATCACGCATTTAGAAGTTTAGCCTACAGACACACATACGCAGGCACACAATCAGCCATATATTTCTCACTAATCGAGTACAAGGTTCCATCCAATTTGTAAGGTTCGAAAATACGACGATTTCTAAATTAATATCAAACTTGCAAATTAGTAAGCATGTTTTTAGAAGCACTAATAAAATATTTAATATATTTAATAATGAAACCTAAAGAAAATAAATTATTCGATACATTCAAATCGCGAATAATATATATATACAACAATCTAGTTCAGAAGCTAATGTTTCAATAGCGGTAGAATGTGAAGTTAACTGCATCGCGCACATTCATTCACAGTTTTCAAAAATGCTTAGAAAACCTACTGCGATTATTTAATTTTGGATACTTTTTCTCTGATTAATACATATTATTTCGATTTCGGATTTTTTTTTTTTTTTTCAATTTCGCTTTTCAAACTTGTTTTCTAATATACGCGTGTATATATAATAATTCAGTTTTACTATCTTTTTTCTAAAGATTTTCGTACCCCTAATTCTGTAATAAGTAATTAATATTTAAAAGATTCACGGTTGTAACATTTCCACGTTTCAGTTTTCATTAAGAACCGATTAAATGCCTCTATAGAAATGTGAGATTATCTTGTTCGTAAATGACACGGGGTACTGTTTTTTATTTACGTTTTATTATTTTTGCTCGTTTTTTTTTATTTTTTTTTTTAAACAAACGTTTTATGAAATTAATTGCATAATTTTATGAAATATTTTAAAAGCAGCTTTGCAAATCAAAAAAAAAGAAAAAAAAACAGAAAAAAAAAAGAAAGAAAAAGGTGCTTATTTTTTATTAGAATTGACAGTAATACATTTTTCTGTTAAAAATAAAATAAAAAGGCGCGTGCATTATAAAAATTTATTTTCACGTACTTCTAATATTAGCGCATCGCCTTTATAGTGTTTTATTTCATTCGGGAATCTGAAATAGTGCGGATCATGCACGTACGACATTACGGGCGGTAATTCGGGTTGGTGTTTTTGCAGATCTGCGACTGACTCGACATTATCCATGACAAAGCCAACATTTAGCACCATAGCGGACAAATTAGCATTTCTGCTCGCAGTTTTGTTCGCAACATCACGCCGTCGCCTGGATAGAGGATTGTCTAAGAATCTTTGAAATTTTTCATTAGCTGACGGTGACGGACACTCCATCTGAGTTGCACTGAGTACATGGCAATCCTACGGAATTAATTATTTTGAAATATTAACGTAAAAATCATGACTACAGTGTTATGGAATAGGGAATAATAATAATAATAATAATCAAAAAAATATATATTTGACTTTTTAAAAATACGAAATTATTACCGTTTTATTAATCGGGAACCGGAAATCCGTATCGAAAACGACCATTTCCGGTTTTTGAATTATATCGAAATTGGTTCCGTGAACGGTTATCATCCGGCCACCGGAAGAGAAGCTCTTCAGCGGCTTAATTTCAGCAATCGTAGGATCTGCCTTATAGGTGAACGGATTCAAAACTAAACTGCGATTAGCGCCGTCAATTACCAAGGTAAACGTACTGATATTTCTGTGCGAACCAATTTTAGGCGTGATACAGGTAATTCTGCTTCGCGTAGCTTGAGTCGAGTTTATAGCGCACATTAAGTCATCTAACCAAGCGGTAGTGTGACTACCTATATTGAGGTAGTCGCCAATGATGGCTAGCTGAGTTCCGCCGCTAGCTGGACCGACCGATGGTGTAATCGCAGTCAATATTATGTTCTAAAAGACAAAGCGAACAAATGTTATAAATTGTTATTTAAAAGAATTCTTAATTTAATTAATTGTTTTGCATATCGATCGCATCATCGCTATCTCCGCTGCTTCCTAGCTGACTGCGCAAAAAAGGGTACTACAATTTATTAATCGAACAGATCGATGCAGTTCAGTAAAGAAATGACAAAGAAAAAGCGGTGGTTTCTGGTGTACTTTTTGCGGATGTAACATCCAAAATTAGTTTACCGCGTCTAATTTTTTTAGCTGTCACTAGTTCTGTACTCGTCTCCCTTAAAGTTTACAAAATTTCTTTAATGTTCGCTTAAAAAAGCCATTTTAAGAAAATTATGCACAACACTGTGTACGACAATGAGAGCAGTATGAATGGGGTGACACAATAATGACAGTTGATGCGAAAGAAAGCAAAAAGTCTTCTCTCATTAACCGAGTATGTCTATGACTTACGCTGCCAGTTTGACTATTTTACGTTCTCGTTTCGATGAAATACGGGTTTTTATAAGCTTACGCGTTATAAGCGAAGATGCGTTTGTAATTATTTTTCTCCGAATTTATTTTACCGCAAAAGACTACTTCAGTTTTCCGTGTTCCGCATGTAGCACGCGTCGTAGATTTTATTAAACTTACACGACAGTTCAAAAATAGAATCATTGCATAGGTTTTTTTCCCTTTAAAGTCACTCGACTGCTTGGTCACTTTTATATAATCACATATGTGGCCGGTTCCGAAGAAACCCGGCTTCTTATGCCTAGAAGGCAATATGCGAGAAAAACGCGTTTGAAGTTTGGGAACACTGTTTCATCATTTCCAGCAGATGTTACGTTGTTCTTTGCTTCTGTACTGTGTTACCGCTGGTATAGGAGTTATCCGGGAATTGAGAGTGCGAGGAATCACGTGAAAATAGAGGGACAAGACGTGGTCACGGAAGAAGACGTCAAAGTGGCAGTAGAGCGAGTGGACGTCGAGGTAAGGTCGCTCTTAAAGTGATTACCGTAAATAACCCATTCATTTTTTGATATATTTTAAGTAAGTTTTCATGTAATCTTCTATTAATTTTTCGATTTATTTTTTATCAATTGTGTCCTCATTTTTGTAATTGGCAGTATGACTTATTTTGGTAAAGCTTAAAATTGTAAATGAGAATGAAATAATTTTTCAGGTACTTTTCCATTAATTTTCTGATGTATTTTTTGTAAGAGTTATTAGCACTTGTCTTTATTCTTGTACAGCTTGGAAATGTAAAAATAAGAATTAGATAATTTTTCATGTATTCTCTTCACACATTTCATAATTCTTGTATTTTTTGTAATCAATATTGGTAGTAGTACGTATCATTCTCGCTAAAGTTATGAAATATGTTTCGTTCCAGCAGCATCATGTCACAAAAAACAATTCATTATGAGGGAAAAAGGGGTTCAAAAAACTCTCGAATGTGTAATATACGACAGGGGTGAAGAAAAATGGCTATATCGTCGCTTATAATTATTATTTTCAATTTTTACCAACAGCATGTCATAAAGGGAGGTTTGTAGACATGGGAAGAAATCCGAAAATTGATTTTTTAGGTATAAGCCGGGTTTCTTCGGAGCCGATCATATATGCTAATTATTACATAGTATAGGGTTGCGCAACGGACTGACAACTTTATTATTGAAATCTGACCAACTTCCAATCAAAAAAAAAAAAAAACAAAACAAAAACAACAATATACCATTAAAAAGTAGAAGAGTGAAAGTTAATAACGCTTTATTTTTTAAACACGATGATATTTGATAAATGACGCCCTCGTAATTGGCAACACAATTTTCTAGCCTTTTTACAAAATTTTTTGACACTTCCTGCAACATTTCTCTGGGAATTTCGGCGATTTCACGGCGAATATTATTCTTCGACTTGTCCAAGGTCCCCCCCTTGGTTTATCGGTACAAAACCTTTGATTTTAAGTAGCACCAAAAAGATAAAAGTCACAGCTCGATAAATCCGGTGATCTCGGCGGTCAAAGAAAAGCGGTGTTTCTGAAGATGATTCGGGTACCGAAGTTTTTTCGCAACAACGCCAAGGTTTCTCGAGATGTATAACAAAAGTTGCGCCATCTTGCTGAAACCTAAAGTATGGCTGAGACGATATCTCTGAACTTCAATTTCGGTATAAAAAACGTCCGCAGCATATCTGTATAGTGCTGCGTGTTCATCATACCGTCGAAGAAGAACTCTTCCCAAGACCAGTTCGAACTTGATCGATGTTTTCGGGCGTACGGACGGTCCTCCGGGCATAGCGCGCAGACTCTTGCTTTATTCACAGAATCCGTCTTCTTAATTCTCTACCCACGGTTTTACAGTGTTTCACGAAAATGCCGGACCTTTCGGATTTAACTCGAAGTAGTTTTAACGTACGACCGATTCTCAAAATACGTCTTAAAAACAAACATACGGTGTTGCACGTTTCACGAATCCATGTCGGACAACCACTGGAGAAAAATAAACCTTCATTCATCTAATTTTTGTTCCCGTGTTGCGTTTATCCCTCCCTCCCACTAACTGCAGTGTTACCACTAAGCGAAATTTGTCAGGTTCCTTTGCACAGCCCTGTATTATAGAGATCGGATAATTTTAAAAAAGTAAATAAATTATTGTCAGTATTAGTTTTTTTATAAAGTTTCCCCAATGTTACTTAACGAATAAAGATTTCTTTTTTTTTGTATCATACGATTTGCTGATTTCGGAGTGCCAACAAACTTTAAACCTCTGTAACAAAGCTGAGCGAGCCAAATGAAATCGGTTAAAAATGTTTCATGTAGACAGCGGGAAAATTCGAATAATTAGTGGAGGTTGGATCATAAATTATGAAAATTTTAATCAGGGATAAAAACAACTTAATTCGCAACCGAGCACTGAAAAATTGGCAGATTATTCGAATGGAAAAGTAATCAAATTATTTTAACTATTCGATAATTTTTTAGCGAACTATACAGAAATTATACGTATAGAGGCCACTAAAAATCGTCATTTTTCTATCAAGTTTGATTACTTGAGATGTTTCCGACGATTCAAAAAGCGTTATCCCCCGTCCCCCCAGAAGTAACTGCTGTTTTGTGTGCGTTCGTTTTCTTTTTCTTTTTTTTTTAAACAAAGGAAATATTGCACGCCATAAAAAGAAGAAAAAAAACATAAAAAATGAAAATCTATTTAAATTACGTTTTTTCATTGAAATATAACCCCGTATAAAATACAATATGGAAAAGTATACGGTTTATTAACTTAATTTAAATAGCGTAATTAAAAGTGAACTGTTTCAAAAATACCGATAAAAAATTTTAATTTCAAGTTTAAAAATTTGTCTCCATATATATATATATATGAACTAAATCATTTGTTGCATTTAGTCCCGATTTTTAGGGTGCTTGCGTCATTCAGAACTTGATGCTTACGAGAAAAAAATAACAATGAACTTTCGAAATGTTTACTATGCCGTACGTTGAAAAAACCAAAGATGTGCAGTTGTAGCATCGCAAAAGGGAACTATTAAAAATAGGATTTTGCTATTAACCTCGAAGGCTGGAAATACACTAAACATTAGAGTCGAAACAAGAAATCATAATTCTGTCTGGTAAAAAAGAACAAAAGTAAAACAGTGTCCTGAGAAGATAGTTAAAACGTTTAAAACAGAGAACCGCTAAAGGATGAAAATAAGACGAAGAATGGCGCAATTCTGATGTACAACTTAGAGCTAATGAAAAAGAAAGAAAGTTTGAGTAAAAATTTCGAGCAAAATATATCTGTAAAAAAAAAAGAAAGAAACGTCACTTATGTTAATTATTAGTGCAAACATTTACCTCGTAACTGAAGTGCACAGCCGATTCGGTGAAGCCAGCGGAATTTCCGATTTGCACTTTGGCCACCTTTTTGTTCATAGCTGGTCCGGTGCGGCAGACAATTCGTACGGAAACTTGGTAATCGACTAAATTGCAAGGTGTGCCGCCGATGTTTATTTTATTCCTGACATCCTCTTCTTTCAAGCCGAGATTACTACCTTCTATGGTAACCAAAGTGCCGCCTTCAATCGGACCACTAAGTGGTTTAATCTAAACAAAAGATACGTGTTTCAATAAAACGATATTTCACATAATAAATATTTAATAAGTTCTACTATTGCATAGCTCTACTTTAACCTCCATTTAAACATTTCAGGCTTTCAAGGATCTAATCTAACGTTGTATTTTTTAAGTTTAAAATCTCGTGCCATTTCACGGCATTTTTATAGAGTTTTCAGTAGCAAGCAGACGCGTCAAGAATTTTATCTGATTGATGATAAGCCTTCTAAAGACTGTTATTGGTCTCCCCATTTTTGTTATACAGTCGCGAAAATACTCGAAAACAACTTCAACACTTGTTTCGGAAAGAACAACAATTTATCAGTTATTTCCGTCGTCTCTGTAAAAAGTATGGATCATTTGCGATCCACACATCATTTTGAGTTGATTGCTCTGCATGTATTAAGGAGACTTTCGCAGCGGATTTAACTACATACGTGCGCACGCAGTCCCTTGCGTGTACATACTTATATCGTTTTGGCGGATGAGACGAGTATTAATATTCCGTCGATGACATATCGATGTACACATTAACACTATGGCTTTACCGGATTAAAATTTGTAACTAATTAAGAGAACGCATACTGAAACATTCACGAAACGAGTCACCATGCTTCATAAATTATTGTTGCAATACAGTGAATTACTTTTACTTTTTGCTCTTAATCCTCGGCAGTTTCCCGCCCTATTTGTTCGCAGTCAATTCTAGACGTAATTCAGATTTAATATTTTGGTTCGATATTTTATATTACACATACCATGTCGATACGAGGTTTCGGGCATTCTGTTGTTATTTGTTCGGTACACGAATCGGTATATTTACATTCATTATGACACCAAGAGCACTGATATTTTGCATTTCGAGTAATGCATAAGGAACAATCTGGATGTTCACGATAGGAACCGAGTATATTGCATTTATAAATAGTGATGTTCATTGTATCCACATAATGAACGCGATTCCAAACAACCGTAATTGAAGCTTCGTATTCACCTTTATTGGCTTCATACGTGTACTACAAAATAAAAATTATACAGTATTATTATTTATTAGCATTATTATTATTATTATTATTATTATTATTCAATTATTAAAACTATTTAAGATTAAAAAATTGTAGCAAAGATAATTTTTAAAAAAAATTTGATCTGGCCTTTTTCGAGCGCATTTAGTGCGGGAAGCTTAGATTTTGCTAATATTTCGGCCATTCGACTGTTTTAATATAAAAACATTTTAGATTAACTGATTGCAAAAACAAAAACGGCCACAATAAAAAAAAATAAAATAAAATATCAATCAACAAAATAATAACAAGGCAACCAGAGCGCGTTAAGTATATATTTTGTATACATTATTCGTCTCAAAGGTAAACATCAACTAGAAAAAAAACTATTATCGTTAAATTAAACATTACTATCCGATCTATTGTTTCACCATTTTCAGATTGAATTTACCGTGTTGCACAGGGGATAATTTTAAATGTATTTCTTCGCGCAGTTGTACTCACGTTTCGAATTTTAATTTAAATTAAATCAATAATCTCTTCAGCGCAAATAATTAACAATAAAAATTACCAAAGTTTTATCGCAAACTACTCGATCGCGATGAACCAAAGCCGGTACCATCATAGTAGCTGCCTCTATAATAATAATACACAAAAACCCCGAATGTTCTGGTAACGGTTGAGGTGTATTTTGCAGATCTATCGTGACTTCTTTCTTCACCTCATTCGGTATAAGAACCTTTTCAGCTGGCATTACAAAACGCGGACACGCGTTCCTACCGTGCAGTGACAAGTGGGTCGGATTCTATTTTGAAAACAAATGGTGAACATACAATCACTTACCATACTATTTGTTTAAAAATATGAAGTAAATTACAACAAATACAATTATAACGAATTTAAATATATAAACGATATATACTATTTCGAAACATTTTCGGGCATAGTCTATTATCAGCTAAAAATTAATAAAACCACACAAAGTACGCGATCAGAGACAAACTTTAAAAATACTAAATGTGCATAAAAAAAAAGAAGGAATAAACATAAATAAAAATTAAATATAACTCATAAAGCATTTAGCTTAAAAATTAAATATTTAAAAAATAAAGCAGAAAAACTAAAAGATTTTAAAATTTCATTATATGTAAACGTTATTTTTTGTTACTACATATCACAGCTTTCATTACCATATCCATAATCTGTTTTCTAGAATCATTAAAGTTTACCGATGAAATATTACTAAGGTACATTTACCACGACGAATATGGGGGATTGTGTCCCCGAAACATTTCGGTAATTATATAAAGAATTTTTAAATATTTTTTTTCTAATTAAGCCGATGTAAAAAGTTATTTGCAGTTTGATTTAAAAGGTATGATCGGAACACGTAATAAAAATATACAGTAAATAATTAAACTATCGTTGCTCACATTATTTTTAAACAACCATTTTTGGCACAACCGACTATCACTAAAAACTGAAAACAACTAAATTTGAACGTGTTACCGAAATCGATATTATCGTTTTGATTCTCATTTTTATTAGTCAATTCAGATCCGATTGTAAAATTACTATTATATTGTTGTCCCGGGGAGTTTCCCAAAAGAAAAACTGTAATTTCCATTTAAACACAATTATTCGTATCGTTTCTGGCTGTTAATAGTTAAAAAATAATTCGTGATAATGGCGACGGGGCCGCCCGTGTACACGGTAAGGTGTGTATACCTTAGAGACTTTTAATTAGATTTCTTACCAGATTTAACAGCGGGCGGCATGTATAAAAAAATATGTCGATGGCGCTTAATTGCAGTATATTGCAACGTTATTTCGATATCGAAACTCTTTGTCTTTGATCTAATGCGCTCGACAGTAATTTTAATTAAAATAAAAACTTTGGCGCGATCATACCGGAGAGCCGAATCCAAATCTTACTCGGAAATCGATTATATTCAACTTAAACTGCGGTCCGTTGTTACACGCGACGTTAGTTTTGATGAAAAACGACTAAAACGTCGAAGTTTTGTAGAGCTAAATTTTTTTCAGATACTTTCAATTATTTTTACTACTACGTATATAACCGTTGTTAATTTAAAAATTAACATTTTGCCATTAAATTTTAATAATATTGAAAATAATGACATTCAGGTATAAAGAAATTCAAGTTTTACATGTAAGCCGAAAAAAAAGATGTAATAAAATTATGCAGATAATAAATACGTTATGCCATTCGTTTCAGAAATATTAAATAATGCACAGTAGCCAGTGTATAATAAACTTACATTTTCTCCGCTGATAATATTGCGACGGCACTGACTTGCATTATGAGTGCATTTATTCTCATAAATGCACCAATTACAGGCCCAGTTCGAAGTCACGCAAGTGATGCATTTCGTATGCGCACTACAGTCAAAGAAGGCGAAATTGCGGCTAACGAAATCTTTGTTTGTTTCCGAAGACCGTACTGATAATGGAACATAGATGTGATCTTCGCCTTCGGGAATTTTCGGCCGATAATTAATCGGAGGCGTTAAGCAGGTTAGGCCGAATAAGTCAACACCGGCATCTATTGGATCGGCGCCGCCAAATACACACCGGTATTTGGCACCGTATGGTAACTCTGGTAGAGTGCGAATTGTTAACTGTACCTATAAATCAAATATTACTGTTAGACACACTTGCATCTTGTACACACACACACACACACATGCATGCATAGAGAGAAATAGAGATAAAAGATGTTCCCAAAGTTCTGAGAATTACATTCCAGTTGTTTATTTTACTAATTTTTTAATTACACCCTCTTTTTAAAAGATTTTTTAGACACACTTATGTAATAGACGTAAAGGTTTTTTATGAAAACTAATAAGTGCTCAGTTGGAGGAAAATAAGGCGAATGTGAAAGAATTATTTAAAATTTCTCTACTACGATGTATGAGGTCTTATAAGTTCTTCGAACTAATTAGAACCTATCGTAGCAGACTGCATAGGAAATTGAAATAATATTCTGTATTATTTGCGGTTCACTGTAATGAGTAATTTACTAAAATTATTTCACGGCAATCCGAGAAAAACGGTAATTATTACCGATAAAAGGCATCGCGTATACTATAACCGGTAGATTTTCCTGTAGTTCACTTTATTTTTAGATTGATTTCGTTTTCAACTAAATCTATATTTTATCAATACGATTTCCTACAAAAAAAATTAATTGTTGAACGTAGAACTCGACGTATTTGGCACGAAATCGAATAGAGATACTCGTGTAAAATCATATTTAATTAAACAAGCGGGCAATTGAATCAGTTAATAAGAGACATAGCGGGGAAAAATATTAAAATTCATTTAAACAGTCTTTCCTCGACGAGCTGATAAAAGCTATTCCTAATGGAAAGCAACATGTTAAATTAGGAGCCTGTACATGTCTCTTCACTTAACGATGAACGTGGCAAATGGGTAAGAAAAGATGCCGATGAAGCAGAGTAGTCGTGAATTATTGGAACCAAATATTTCAATACTCAGCCTAATATATCAAAACAAAGATTAGACATTGAGAAATAAAATTTCTCATAAAGTAGGAAAAGAAATGAAAATTAACATCAACTCAAAGAAAGCTCTAAGAATCGATGAAATATCACTAAGAGTACTAAAATAAATCTCTAGAAAAACGATTATTACGTTAACATATTTATTCAATGTCTGTCCGCAATTGGAGTGTTTAAAATATTATGACCAGATGAACTAAGCTGTGAAGTAGAGTTCTGTCAATTTACATATCCTTAATTCGTGTGATAAAGTAAAGTATGTGATATCGAGTTTCAATAAACTGCAGATCATTAGTATGGTTTTCGAAACAATCATTCTACTATCGATGAAATTCATGAAGTAACAGCACTAATCCTAAATGCACCGGAGGAAGAAAAATATTGTTCAGCAGCTTTTCTTGACGTATCACAAAAATTCGACAGAGTTTAGCATTAAGATTTATTTTTTTAAACTGAAGAGATTTCTTCCTGGTAATCAATGTCGACTGCTTGAATCCGCGTCTATCGAACCGAAAATTCAGAATAACTCATGCGGAACCAAATTGGCATTTTGTAAATGTAAACAAGTGTCCCCCCTCAAGGTAGTCCTATCTGATGTAATAAGTCCCGGTCCCTTGCTATTCTGAATGAATTCTCTACTCTCTTAATTCCAGTTCATTTTTTGATATTATCTAGCCAAAAGGTCTTTCTTCTGCCTGAATTTCTTCTTTCTAGTTATCTGTATAAAAAGCAGTTGCAATGTTTAAACTAAAGAAATTAGAATTAATTAATTATAGGAATTTTTGCATACGTTTGAAGGCAGATTATTAAAAACAATAAATAAAGTGAAAGTAAAATAGTATAAAAAAAAAGGGAGGGGGAGTGAATGAAATGAACAATAAGCAAAACCCCGAGAAAAGAAAAACAAAATAAATAAAAATATTTACTTAATCTCTTTCTAATGTATTTTCCATAGTATTCATGTACAACCTGTATAAATATAAATACTATTCATATTCGTGGTTGTAGAAATACCAGTACAGTATTCGTATTTGTTGTTGATGAATAGGAATAGTATTCATATTTGCAACTTCACGAACATAAATACGGTATTTGTACAAAATATTCATGAATATTTAGCACAAACACTAGCTATATTCGTAATTGTATTCAAATACAATTTGTTTAACTCTCTGCAAGAATTAAATTATTAATACATAAATAAATTATAAATTAAAATTTGCAATCTTTGCACATATTTTTAAAATAAAATTTTATTTCAATTCAAAAACTTTCAAAAATTTAATTCTTTTGGAATTTATACGTACAGTGGTTACTTGATTGATAGGTATCCGATCGGGTAAAATTTGTTCGAAATCTATACATTGTTGTCTTGTACCAAAAGATAACCACCTTGGTGAACTATGACTAGCTTTTTGACATGCACTACGAATGGTACATCTAAATAGTAACATATCGCATAAAGAAATAAATAATCTCAAAATTCTATAAAAACCGAAAAATATTCAAATATTTTCCACTGATAAAAAAAAAAACGCGTAATAAATATTTTTAATAATTAAATAATTTATTAAAATAAATTATCCTTAAAATTTAGGATAGACTAATAATTATAACAAATCACATATTGTTAAATAGATAAAATAATATTTGTGCTGTTGGTAATTTTATTTTTGGTTAAATTATATATACTTCTCCCCAAGTGTACATATATATATATACAAACACACACAAATATATATAGCATTAGATGGACAAGAAAAGACAGCGCGGTCGAAAAAAGAGATTAAAAATAAAATTGACAACAAAGTACACAGAAAACTGCATATCCATGTTAATTGTGAAGCATGTGTTTATTGATACCAATAAAACATAATATTGGTCTAAAAATTGTGTACGTTTTAACTGTTAATTTACATATATAAATAATTTATGCAATAACCCTGTATTTAATTGCATAACCTACTAATCTTTTTATAACTGAAAGAAGTATTAATTTCATTAGTATAATTTCTTTGTATCAAAATTTTTTAACTTTGTCTTTTTTATTTTTTAACATTCAATATACATTTACTTCGTAATATTATATATTTAATAATTTCATTAAAATTACAGAAAAAAAAAAAAAAGTAATTAACAATAAACTTTCCTGCGAGTGAAAATTTATTATTCTTAAAAAAAATGGTAATCAAGGTTCTCAAGAAATTTTTCTCTCGAATAAGTTTATTTTATTCAAATTTTCAGTCATGGCAGTTCTGACCCGCACGTAGGGCTTTCGGGAAAAAAAGAAAACTGTAAAAGCCTAATGCTCTTTTGTCCATCCTGAGTTCATTTCCATGAGAGTTTCAGTTTCCAGCGAATCTGCATTCCCGAAGTATCGAATTACAGACTGAAAATAAAGGAAGAAAACAACCCAAGCAGGGTATGGTCCGCGCACGAGTAAAACGAAAGAGAGGGCGAAATCTCCATCAATCCTGTATATATATATATATATATATATATATACATGATGGCACTCAAATATAAATTTTAAATTCTCGAGTTTATTCGTGGTTTTCTCAGTCCAAATATTTTCAAAATTATATGCCGAACCTCGAGAATTTAGTGGATCTCAATCTGTGACCAACTGAATTCAAACACATTAAAATAACTTTGCGATGCGTTTATTAAAGAAAAAAATTATCTTAACAGCATTACGAAAAATTATTAACGACAGCTCGATCTTTGGAGAAGAGTTGTAGCTTTCATTTAAGATGAAAATCGGTGTGCTAGCTTGCACAGGTGACCCGCATTGCGAAAAGTTTAGTTCCATTTTAACAATTTTTCGTGCAGGCCGCAAACCGTACACGAATGTCCTTGATTCAAACATCCATAAAAACACCGACAGACAAGATATTCTAATGATAACTGGTTGTTTAGAGGCAGGTTATAGTTTTCTTTAAACATGAAAACCAATTTGCTAGCTTGAATAGCTGATCCACACTGGAAAGTTTCGTTTCTTTTTTGATCAACCCTCATATATGTATATAATTTTTATCTTAATTGTACTACGAATATGGAGTTCATTATTTCGAAACATGTCGGTTAAATCCGTTTTTAAACTTTTTTTTACAGCTGGTCAATATTTTTTTAACGCGATTTTATTGTAAGAATATGCAAAATGGTCATATTTCGAACAACAATAAAAAAAATTTGTCATTTCCATTGAAATGTTAGTGAGTTATTAGAGTTATTGCTAACATAACAGCACGTTCAGTTTATTATTTAAATAAACTGTTGTCGGAATGTATTTATTTTTAATAAAAGTAAAGAAACAAAATACACACACACACACATATATATAGATAAATATATAAATAAATTTAAAAATAAAATTAAAGCTATTAACAAATATACAAGCTTATATATGTTAAATGCTAATTTTGATAATGAAAGTAGTTGAATTATCTAATTTATATCTGGTAAAATATAGTAGCTATTTATCACAGCTGCATTGAATTCTATAAATTGTATATCATTAATAATTTTGTTCTTTTTATCATTCGTAATTCTGATTTAGTTTCTACGTTAATACACATTTTAGTGTTTACATTTGGATTTGTAATTCCATATTGAAAAATAAGTTATAAAAAATAAGACAAAAAGCGGTTAATAAAAACGATCCGTTAAAGTAACGAATGTTAAATCTAACTAAGAATTAGGTTTCCGTTTAATAATGATTAAACGCAACCGTATCATACACATTTCTAAGATAAAGGAATATTAAAGCAGTAATTTGCCGAACAAAAAATACGTTAAAAAGAATGTTATAAAAAGTACTTTGGTAAGAACCAAAACATGCAAAATTAGAAAAATCAAACCGTACCTTTTTTCTAAGGAACACCAACCACAATACGGGTCTTTAGCTTCCAAACACATAGAACAATTGCTGTATTTACCGCAATTTTCAATTTTTACTTTAACAATCTAAGAAACATAAATCGGCGATGAAAATTACAAATTATTATAAGTAATTATAACGTTTACATAAAATTACTTATCATAAAAGTCAACAAATAAGTTATCCTTTAGCATCCTTGATGGTATGCGAAAGTTTTAATTTTTTTGCGAATTTTGTTACAACGAAACGAAACATAGAATCAATAATCTAAATTTTTAAATTTTTTGTATGTACTTTGTGTTATATATTTAAAATAAAGATAAAAATACATTAAAAAAAAATACACACACACATATATATATATATAACTCAGCAATTTTGGCCTCGCAAGGGGCTCTGCCCCTTGACCCCTCTTGCTTACATTTTATTTTTCTCTTCTATACTTTGTATATAATGATCAAAATTTACAACGTCATTCTAACAGACATGATACACTTTTTTGTTACAAAATCTAATGGGTGCATGATTAAGAATGACGTTTTCATTTAACATTTAATTTATAGCGGTCGCATAGCGCGTTCAGGCCATTACGCTTACCGGGGAACATTTTGCGCGCCAGCAAAAGTTGGGACATTCTTTCCTTACAAAAATCTAATGGGGCCGGCCTAAGAATTACGTAGTAATTAATGTATATAAATATATACATATACATATATATAAATATATACATATATATATATATATAAAGTTTACTTTGAGACTTAGTTGTTTGAAGTTACATTACATTTTTATTTTACATTAAGTAAATAATTTAGTTGTTTTATTTTTTGCTCATTAACGGTGTTTCATTTATATCGAAATATATGCATCCCATTTTTTTTACATAAAATTATTTATAAACGTTAAATGAAATCAACGAGCACTAGGATTACCGATAATGTAATGAACATTTGGTGCGGACGAGTAAAATACATTTTGACACTACATACTGATCAGTTAGTAACGGAATTGAATGGGATTTTATTAAAAGAAAATGCATTACATTACCAGATTCATTCATGACATATTTGAAATTTTAGAACTCAATGAAAAGTAAAAAAAAAAAAAAAAAAAAAATGCAATATTTAGAAAACTGAAATTAGGACCTTTAGAAACATATAATATGTATAATGTTTTTTAGTTAAGTAATGAAAAAAAATTTTGGTTTATTTTACATTCATAATCAAGAAAATTTACAAAAAATGAATCGTTTTTTCTTTTAATTTTCAAAACTTTTAGTTTATAAGTTATATTTTATATTCTATACGCTTCGACAAAAACAACTTCCGATTTTTTGTCATTAAATATGATATTATAATAAGCGCGAGAGCACATTGTGCTTCGTTGTTGATACTTACTCTAAAAATGGAAATTAGTGACCAAATTCGGACTGTTACGTTTTTATTGTAATAATTTTGTACCTTTATTTAAATTATTGAAAATAATGTCCTAATTTTAATTAATTAAAACAGTTCCACACTTTACCGTTTTAAATTTTATAAAATTTTTCCATGGTATCGCTTTCTTTTTATATTTCCGGTATTTGTTTATTACAATGTCTTTAAAATTTGAAACACAAAAATACTCACAGGTTTACGCAAGAAATGTTTTATTTTGTATGTAAATTTATTTAGGTATATTTATTTAATTGGTTATTATTTTTTAAAACAATGTTCGATAACATCTAAGAATTTCTAAATGTATGCTCTTTCATATTTAATAACGGAAACGTAACAAAACAATTAAAAACCAAATACTTCAATATAATATGAATTTATTTGTTTCACTAAAATATTAAATTTGAATATTACCTTGGATGTAGTCAAGACAAATATATGATCGTCGAATAACGAAACCGTCGTATCTGGCAGTACCATTTTATCCGGATCAATCATAATATTGTCATATTCTACCGCTTCCAACGGATTATTTAATAAAACCTAAAAAAAAAAGACAACAAATAAATATGATTAATATATATATGCCAAAACGTTTAAAAAGGCACTAAAATGCTCAGGGAATTAAACTAATGGCGCAGAACTTTTCGATTATCAGATTAAATGCAAAAATTTAGCGGACTGTTCTGAAATTTCAACATTTCGAGTCACGCAGTTAATCAACTGAACATTACTCGACAAAATAAGAGTTTGAATAACACTATCGTTTACCTTTTTGTTTTACTACCATCCGAAAAATCGGATATCTGTTACGATAGAACACAGTATGTATATATCAAAACACACTATAAGGGAGACCAGCAAGAAATCTAGTCAAAATTAAAATCTCTTTAAAAATATTAGGTAAATTTTTACCGGTTAATTAGAAAAACTTTTCGGGTTATTGCATTATGTTAAAAGGAAAGCATGTAACACCTTAAAAATACTGATTTAAGTCAAACAGAAGAATAGTTGTACTGTTATTAAACAGTAATGTAAAATATTTACTCCTTTAGTGGACTATCTTGGCGTATTGTACATTTTAAATTCTGCCAACGGCAGTTCAAAAATGCGAAAAATAGAGGCCCCTAAACACTATAAGAAAAGAATAGAGCCGTTAATACAACTTCAAACTTGGACTTTGAGGGCCTCAAAAACTACAAAATTAAAAAGAAAGAAAAAGAAAAAACAATACATTTAGATGTTAATTGACGAAACTTACAAAGTTTAGAAATATACAAAATACCACAAAAGAGGTGTACCTCCTTCTCTTTTGGGTGGTGTATATGAAATTAATAAATTCGAAAGTAGATTATAAATATGCACATTTCAAAGGAAATTTATTTAATTAAACATGGTCCAATTTTTAGTCACAAAAATTGGTTTTCAAGGCGCCGCAAGTTGTAAAGTTTAGAAATATATATATATATATATATATAAACTCGGCCATTTTGGCCTCGCAAGGGGCTGTGCCCCTTGATCCCTCTTGCTTTCATTTGTCTCTTTCTCTTCTATACTTTGTATAAAATGATCAAAATTTACAACGTAATTCTTACTGGCATCAACACACACAAAAAATAACATAACCACAAAAATCCTATTCTAACATTTACCTTCCGTTATATAAAATTAAGACATTTTTTCGTTACATTTTTCGTTACATATTTCATTACATAAAATTGTGACATTTTTTAAATAACAATAACAAAAATCCTACAAAATATAACAAACGTTACATAAAATTGGGACATTTAGCGTTACATAAAATTGGGACATTTTTCTGGGGCATTTAGCGTTACATAAAATTGGGACATTTTTTTGGGACATTTAGCGTTACATAAAATTGGGACATTTTTTCGAATGGGGGGTAGCCTAAGAATTACGTTGTAATTAATATATATATATATATATATATTATTTTCCTTCGGAAATTTGGGGGTAACGAAACTGTATTTCGATTCCTCACCTTCAAATTTCAGGAAATGTTTAAAAGGCACCAAGATTAATTCGCCCTGTTCCTTGATGGCGCGTATGCTAAACAATTTTTAAGGGTCACATGAACGAATTCATTTCAAAATATGAAAATTTGTTTTGAATTTTGGTATTGTATAAATGTAAATTATTGTAATCCTTAGACATGCGGAATTCCCATGCTAAATTGATCTTGCTTTTTTCTGGCCCGGCAAAAAACCGTAGTGCCATAAAGAAACTTTGTCAATTGCAAATTTTTTATACATATTTTTGATAAATTTTGATATTATTGAGATAAGTAGAGTAATCCTTAAAACAAAAAATTAAAATAAAAATAACTTGTTAACGATAACTTTTTACAAGAAAAAAAGTTATTACTTAGAATTAAGGAAATATAAAGAATACTCTTTCGTATAATTGTATAAACTGAAAAATATTTCAAAAATAAAAATCCGACCAAAGTAATCGATTATCTTGAACTTGTAGATTGACTTAAAGATAATTTTAATTGTCATTTATGATCCAATTTCGAAGTTTATAAGTGAAACCCCCCATCGATTTTTATTTGGCATTTTTTGCCGTTTGTGAACTATCTGATTAGGATTCCGTACATTATACAGGGACGGATCTAGAGAGACACTTTTTGGAGCGAAATGATATAATTATGTGATATCTGAGAAATACCTTGCTTCTCATTTCTTTTTTATTTTTTTTTTTTTTTTAGTAATTCGATACCAATTTTTTGTTCGCGAGCAAGTAAATAAAAAAGTATACATATTTCTCATTGAACTACTACTATTTTTAATTAAAATTGCAAAACAAAAATTGAAAATGAATAAAAATGGCAAAAGATCGATGATAATTACATTTAAAATAGAATAAAAATGTATAACATTAATACTTTTACTAGAAAGCAGTATTAAGTATTAATTATTAAAATTCGTAGGAGTAACATTTATACAAATCGTTTATGGTATAAATTAAGTTTCTCTATTATAACAAATTTTTTCATAGATGCTTTGATTTTTTTTTTTGTGTGTGGGGGGGGGGGTATTCCCTATTGCCCTCCCCCTCTTGGGGATACTTGACTGACATTATATGTGTACGGAATCCTTAAAAAAATGGGCGGACAACGTTTACGAACGACGATATTTTTATTTATTTCTTACATACATTTATCCATCTTTAGTAGTATGTTTTTTTTTTTTTTTTTTTTTTTTAGAAATAATACGAAAATAAAAACATTTTAACAAAACGAAAAGCTTTACTAAAGAAATTTATAAGAATCTCTCTGCCAACAGCTATGAGAAATAATGTCATGCATTAAAGAATTACGGAAATAGGTTACCTTTTTTAAAGTACCCTTCGATGTGCCCAGAAAACACACGGTATTCTTCTCCGTTGTAGTGACAGTTACAGAGGTAATTAATTTATCCGGAAAATTAATGGCCGATTCAGTTGAAATCGGTAACACTCCCGATATTCGCAGTCCTACTTCGCACAAGTCCATTATGATGCCGGTACTCTGTAATGACATGAAGCAAAATAAACGCTTATACTCGAAAGCCAGATAATATTAATTACACGCTGTTCCAGTGTTCGCGAAATATTATTAATACACCGGAAGAAGAATACAATCAATAAAAGGACAAAACCGACTGTCAGATTTTAATTACTTATAGGTATCTCGATTGATAATTGCTACGCATGTGTACCCATCATTATTCTATTGTCACGCAGTGCCCCCTAAAGTAAGGTAAATACATTTACTCTTTTTTTTATTTATTTACTTCTTTTTTTCCCCCATGATTAACATTAGTTTTTCGTGAGTTACACTATATTTCACGTTTTAATAAGTTAAAACTCGCGTTTACCGTTTTATTTTGGATAACTTTAAAAACGATAACGTGTTTGAAAAGCAATTCAAAGTAGAGCTGCATAAAGAGAAGATAACCACACCGCAGTTAAGTACATATTTTTAAATGAAAGTAATTTTGAATTTTTCTTTTTCTCTTTTTTGACTTTTGAAATTATATAAAATAAAAAAGAGCGTTCTTTTTCTTTTAGCGTGAGAAAAATTAAACTGGAGGAGTAATAAAATGGTTTAAAATTTTTAAACGTTGTTTTTAACACATTATACGATAGAAATTACGAGTATTTGTTTCCCGGTAGACGTATAGAAGGGTCTAGCTGAATAAAATGAAACAGCGCTTACAACACAATCAATATATGTATTACTAAGACAAAAAATACTTTCCCTCGAAATCTTAAAATTTCTAAGCTTCCACGAGATTGTTGTAAATTCAAAAATGCGCGTTTCGGTTTCTGGGAGAGATCTCGAGTGTTTGAAATTTTTTTCAGAAATTCTTCGATGAAATTAGAAGAAACACAAACACTGCGCTGCTGTAAATGTGGATGTTTTGGACTTTTTGGCGCTAAATTTGAAAATTTTAAAATGTTCTATTTCGCACTGATAGTCGATCGGAAAAGAAAACAGTAGGTACCCACCATTATTATTATTATTATTATTATTATTATTATTATTATTATTATTATTATTATTATGATCGCAGTTTTTGAAGTAGCACATTTAAATTTGCTTTTTCAATTCATGTCTCTGTTTTTTTGTTTTTTTTTTTAATTTTGTATAAACACTGATTTAAAACAGCAAAAAGCTACTGTCCGCCTAACTGATTTTATAATAATAACAAAATTACTCGAAACATAACGTAACTTGCGTTGATATCTGCGGGAATTCTAACGGAATCAAAAAATTTTTGTTGCTGTTTCCTGATTACTAATCGCAATTCAGAACAATACTTACGGGCGGCACATTTTGACAAATCACTTTACACTACAGACATCTTGCTCAACTCGCACATTCTACATCTATGAAAACACGTCACGCACGTGTTAATTAATATTCCCCCTTTTCCGCTGCTATCGGGAAACATATTTTTTGATATAAAGAAACTACTCGATGATATCATGTTTGAGATGGTTTTAATTTTTTTATTTTTATATATATATAAAATATTTAATCGCTTAATGTTGCATTATATTCGTCAACATTATTCACAAACGGCGCGATCAAAATTAAACAGGAAACATTACTAGCCGAACTTTTTCATCATTTTGATACCCTATATAGCGAGAGGTATGTTGACAAGTTCGCTGACGGTTTCCCGTATTCTTGGCCACTATAAAGTGTTACCAGGCGCACGACGAGGACGTAGACCTGCCACAATACATCAGGACACGGACGCAACGGAGCGCTTAAAATCAAGAAAGCCCGTGCATAAAACTACAGCAAAACTAATCGCCGAGAATTTTAATGGGATTCAGGAGTGGAGAAAGAAATGGAGTCAGAACAATCCAGACAGAAGAGGGATCTTTCCCAATCCAGATGACAAGCCACTAGGCTTTGATTTACCGAGAAGCATCTGGACAAGGTTGAACCGCTTCCGAACGGAACATGGAAGGTGCGGGAAAATGATAAAGAGATATGGATTTGAAAATGAAGCGACATGTGACTGTGGCGAGATAGAACAGACAATGCATCATATCCTGAAGGAATGTCGGAAGCGAGCTTTGGTGGGTGGCTGTGAAGAGATTATCAAATTGACGGGCCTAGCGACAGAGTGGCTACAAAATCTTGACGTTACAGTATAACACGTATAAGAATATATATATATATATATATATATATATATATATATATATATATATATATATATATATATATATAGTTGGTGACGACGTACACGCGAAAATTCATATGCGATACTGATCTCTGTTTAATTATTGGTTAAAGCGTTTAGTAATAGTGATGCTTTTCGCTGATTTTGACCCATTTTTGATACCCGTAGACATGCGAATAAATAAAAACTAGCCGAACTAATGGAAGACGACATTTTGAAGTCGAGGAAAGTACTAATATGAGCGATTTCAGTTCGATACTAACACGAAAAAAAAAAACAAAACAACCATTGTTTAATAATAAACACATAGTGTCATTTAACTACAACTAATGATTTAAAAATATTAAAAATAATCGTCATGATTTCCGCGAAGAGATTTTTTTATATTGATACATACAAACCTGTAACACTTTAAATATACAAAAAAAAAAACCTATAAACAATCCATTATATAAAATTTATATACAAATTAAGAATTATAAACGTTTATTTAAAAATATGCAACCATTTATATTTCACATTTTTTATTTTTTATTTTTTTTTTCCCCGGCTACTTCTACTAGACTATTTACATGTATTTATAATTCGTTAATATCGATATTTTAGATATTTAATCGACTTTTTATTTACATTTTTTAACTTCAACTTACGGTCACTATCAATTACAAAATTTTAGTAAACATATTTTATTAGGTTCTTTCCGGGTAGGCGAATTATAATGTATTATTATTTCGAATAATTACAACGAAACCAAAAAAATAAAAAACATTTATTTCAGCAATGTTCCTCCAAGCGGAATTCACTTAATTCTGTTCAATTTATAAAAGTCCTTGCAGGTGCAAGTCTGGAAATTTTATTTCCTATTATGAAAAATAAACAAATACATGAAAAACGGAAGATTTTGTATGATAAATTAACAGAGGTATTTTCGGAAGAAGACCACTGTATCGTCTAATTCGCGCTTCCAAAATCTGTTTATCTTTGCGTGCATGGTATTCGCCACCGAAATTATTTAATTTAGTAAATACATCGGGATATAAAGAAACATCGGTTGACGTTAGTCGTTATGAGCGACCGGAGAAACGAAGAATTTTTTGGTCGCAGACTGCACGTAGCTGATCCACAGAAAAAAAAACCCCCAAAAAAATCAATCTACTTTGTCATTGGTCCACCGTGCGCGATCCTAACAAAAAAATGTAATTTGGAATTTACCCGTTATTATTAATCGAGGTTGTAACCGAGCAGCTAATTTTTATTTCAACAATTCTCACAGGAGAGAATAATGGAGATAGGCATGTATACACACGCTAATATCATAAATCCCATCAACGACTCTAGAAAAAACCGTTGTTGACACCGCATGCTTCTTGAAAAGTTTGTTTCATGTTTTCATTATCTTAAAAGTAATGTCGAATATATATAATCCTCCGATATGCATATATATCGAGAATTAGTGAAAAAGTATTTATTTAAAAATGGCGGAGACAATTCTTAACATAAATTATAGTAGACACGAAAAAAAAAAATGAAGGCGTCAACATAGAAAACGTGGTGCGCGCTGTAAGAATTTTCGAGATTAAAAAAAATTTTAATTGCGCCGTGAAAACTCAGCGGGGTAGAATATTGACAAAATAGATGATAGTGTGCAATCGGAAGTGAAACTTCCTAGACGACATATGTCGTAATGGTAAATGTCGCCAACGAGTAAGGTTTAAAGAGACGGTATGCAAATTGTATTTTAAGTATTCGCTCGAAGAAAGCTTAAATGGGAACGGAAAACAGACTAGGTGGAAAGGAGTTTGTTTACTTACGTCGGCAGCCGGACAGTCGCCGTTTAAGATCAATCCGGATATGTATAACATGTTGCGGTACTTGATGCTGCCGTTGAAACACATGCGGATGTTCTGATCGAATATCGTTTCGATCTCCTGCATACTGTAGACGCACAGTGCCGATTTCGACTGCGGCTCGTTGCTGATGCCGCGACTGGGCGAAAAAGTCGCGAACAAGGCCATCTGGTTCGGCTCGATGCCGAGAAATAGGGCCAATTCCTCGCCGACCGCTGCCAACTTGGCGTCCTGAACCAAATTGTAATTCGTGGCCGGCGGTTTGGCGGTTTTCGCGGCGACATCGTCCGCGTCCTTGACCAGGCACTGCAGCGTGACCTCGGTGTAACTGTCGTAGTTGGCGTCGTTTATGCACACTCTGGCCAACCTTGTCATGAAGCCGAATTCCTCCTGACCCGGCAGATAGGACTGTTTTTGAACGGTAACGAAGTAAGCGTAATCGGAATAGTTGAAACCGTAGACGTACTTGACTAAGAAGTGATCGCGGTATTTGACGTCGATACGAATCAGCGACTGTTTCGAGAAGGAAAATTCGGCTATCTCTAAACTATAGAGGTTTCGACTAGAAATGGCCGGTACATCGTGCCGGTATTCGCCGCTACCGGTGTACGTTGTGCCGACGTATAGCACGTTCGAGTTGCCCCACTGATTGTAACGCTCCGGTCCGACGAAACCGTACGTGGACGAGTTGTCGTCGTTGGCGGCTATCGCGACCGCGACAAACTTGGACGGCGCCGATATATTGGCCAGGTGGTAACGTTCGCACGAGCCCTGAAACAATGAACCGCAGGCGATCAACGCGCGCGCGTCTTGGTCGATCACCAGCAATTTGTTCACGTTATTTACCGTGTTCAGTTTCGTCTCGGGCGAATTGCAACCGCTCGCGTGGCACTGCGGACTATCTTTCTTCGGACCGGTAGCCACGCACGTTTCCAGTCGCAACGACGAGTCCAGCTGCAGCAAACGATTTATACCGGCCACGTATAGTTTACCGGTTTGCCTGTCCTGCTGCAGATGATTGAATACGTGCTCCTTGATCGAATTTTCCGACGAATCCGGTACCACGTTGTTCGAACCGGTACAATTGAGCTGATACGAAGTGGCCGGGAAGATCACCTTTATCGGATCGTCGCTAGAATCGAAACCGTATCCGGTACGCAGTACGAACGTGGCCAGAAAGAACAGCTTGAAGCAAAAACTGGTCATACTGCGAACGCGGTTCATCACTGCCGTCGACAGAGGCAACGCGTTAATGCCTGTGGTGCAAAACAAAAAAATTATCGTGTTACTCGTACGTAATTAAAAATGGAAAACATCAATTTTCGGAAATCTAGCATCGTTTCGTGAAATCTATCCGGAAGTCTTTCGTTTTTCCTTGCCTAGCCACCGGCATCTTCACTCAAAAGGCAAAGAGACACGTCAGTTGTTGATTCTGTTGAATATTCGTAAAACACAATCGCGATAGCTGGAACGATGAATGGAGAAGAGAAAAACAGCATGATACTTATACATAGGGAATCCGAGTTTTAATAAGTCAGTCGGAATGCAGAAGAAAAAGACACAAACATCCAAATAAAATACGATCATACTAATACGCTTCCATTTGGATGGAGCGGGCAATGTGATGAAAAGAAATTTATGGTAAGACGAAAATGGGAGTAAAATAATAATAATAATAATCAAATCAAATCAAATCAAATAACACTTTATTATTATTATTATTATTATTATTACAGAGAAAAGCCACTTATGCGCAATATTACGCGAATAGTGGTCAAAACAAAAATTAAGTCTTTACGATAACAAAAGATACGGATGCATTATTGTGGTTGTAGGTATAAAGTAATAGCAAAATTTAACAAGAAAAATAATAGAAAAAGGTTTTTTAAAAAAAATAAAAAAATAACATAAAATAAAATAATAATATAAAAAACAGAACAAAAAAACAAAAATGAAATAAAAATAAAGATATTATATCATTTACAACAAACTGTAATAGG
This sequence comes from Icerya purchasi, assembly GCA_039619475.1. Lineage (NCBI taxonomy): Eukaryota > Metazoa > Arthropoda > Insecta > Hemiptera > Monophlebidae > Icerya > Icerya purchasi. Next base: position 517,607,670 of record CM077115.1, on the reverse strand, counting down.
AAAACAAAATCAAAACAAGATGAGGTAAATGTGTTGTGCAGTATGAATACATACGAGTACTACGCCCTGATAATGACAATTTCAGTAATTAACTTTTTACTTTATAAGTGATTTTAAAAATCGATGCTAATAGTACAAACCAATACTTAAAATAATTGTCGGAAGATTTTGGGTAGGTAGAATAATATTACTGAATTCTAACATAACCTACGTAACGGAAGAAAACACACACGCATATATGTATGTAAAACTCAATCCTTCGAACATAGGACATCCCTTGGACCATATCAAATGATACTTCTTCTGCAATGGGTAAATTTCAATTGATCATTCTTTAAAAAAATAATAATAGTAAATGGCTGTTCACGTAACAATTTCCATTACAACTTAAATGAGTGACTAAATAGAAAAATGGTTACCGAATATACATTAATATTTTTAGTAATAGTATAAAGATTTCTACATAATTCGATTAAATGCCTAATTAACAATAGAATCAAAAGGAATATCTTTAAGATTTACACTATCATATTATCCGAAAAATAGTCATTTTTTTAATTTAATATTTCATTTTGTTTAATTGACTATTTGTTATTTATTTATTTTTATGAAAAAATGTTTTTTTTTCTTTCTATGCTTGTACCTTTTTTTTTTTTATACTTTAGCTGTAAGAAGAAGGTTTTTGTATAAAACCCCTTTTGTTTTTGACAAAAGTTTGACCGTTTATGTTGCAGTTGTAAAAGAATAATAACGAGATGTGTTCAAAATAACGGGAGCCTTTTAACTTTGCAAGTTGTATTAGTCTTATCCGCGCCCCATTTTTTTTTTTTTTTTTTTTTTTTTTTTTTTTTTTTTTGATAATTATGCCCGACAAATATCTGTACAATGGCGGTGGCCCTATCAGATTTTAGTCTGTTGTCAATTGTCAAAAAGGCTACTACAAGTGTTTTGGTACGATCCGTGAGTTTTCAGAATTTTGCAGCGGTATTTAAGAAATTTTAAATATTGCTTTTGGCGAATTTGCTATGAGTCAAATAAGGGTCTATCTAAAGGTGACGAGTAGCGCCCTAGACGCCCCGCCGACACACCAATACGAAAAAAATGAAACAATTAATTATTTTATCAGAGAGGTCGATGATAATCATATCAATTTTGGATACGAAAGGGTTGTTAGTAGTAAAAATTTGTTCCAAAAATTGTTGAATTTCGAACAAAAACGAACTTGTTCGTTTGCGAGTCGCTAAATGAACTTAATAATGATGCACAGAACTACTGAAATGTGTTATGTGACGCGAAGCATGAGTTTATGGTGCCGAACCTAACACTTAATCGTGAGGCACTCTGGATCGCCCAGACCGAAGAAAGCTCGAAATCGAATGTAAAAGGCTACCTTCGATTTCCATAGTGCGCACCACTAGTTTTTGTCACAAGGACGAAAATCAATAAGGAATATACCGTCTGCAAATTTAACGTCATCTGCGTAAAGACAAAAGAAAAATGCCTAGATTCGCGACGAAAAAAATCTACAGTTTTTGCACTATGACAATATACGCCTCAACTCATACTTCATTGCTCGTTTATGAATTTTTGGCTAAAACCGAAACGACACCCAGCTGCTTCCCCATATTCATCAGACATAGTCCCCCGTTAATTTTTTTTTTTTATTCTGAAAAATTAAGAGTTGTTTCAACAGAAGTAGCTGTAATAGGTGCTGACACGATATTGTTAAAATTGACGGAGAAATTTCTGTCATTTAAGCAGTTATTAATCGATTCAATTAGATTATATTGGGCCAGCTTGTAGATTAATCCATTGCGCCATGTTTAAGTGTTTTTTTTGTTGTTTTTTTTTCCCCACAACTAAGAGGCCAGTATGTTTATTCCAGTTGTAATTTTATTCGTAATATAATCAGTTAAACGCACATTTGATGAGTCGTAGACAAGATGGCAAAAATCCAAACTGGAGCGAGAGGATAGCTTTGAATATTCCTCGGTCGAATAAGTATTAGTTATTCAGCGATTTTTTTCCTTCTATTAGAAATTAGAGAGATTGGTCTGTAGCTAATGGCTAGTGTTGTCTTTTGCTGGCTTTAGGTGTTAGGAATTACAATTGATTCTTTCCGCTATATAGGGAAATGCCCCCTAGAAATATATATATAATATTTGTTATCTTCTTAACTTTATAATGTCATACTCAGCTTCTGACTGTCGGCGACTACCTATTCGCACATCTCAGCTGTACAGATATAGGTAGCGTACTAGGCAATTGTTTATATGCAACGGAGGTGCACACACGCAAGACTACATTCGGAACTGATAGTTTGTTATCGATATACAAGTGCAGTCCCGTGTGGGTCTGCTCTGTACTGACCTAGCGCGCATATGATGTTGTACGTGGTGGTTTGCCATTGCCTTCCGCGTGATTATTAGCGATTATTTATTTATTTAATTCTTGTAATAAGTTCGTCGTCGCTCGGGATCGAACCCGTGACCTCCATATCGGAAGTCAAGCGCTCTAGCAACTAGGCTTTGTTAAACTTTTCTTTTATTTGGAAGATGTTTTTATTATCAAACTATAAACTTTAACCGTTGATCCTAATAGAATACCTGTCGTTTAACGGTTTTATTTTATTCATTTCACCAGGTGAGTATAATTTAAGGCTTGATATAGTATTTAAGGTGTGTCAGTTTTAATAAATGCACTATTAAAATTGGTTGAATTGAAACCATCATTTTGTTTTTGAAATTGTGAGAATATATACATACTAGAGGTAACAAATTAGCTTTATTCTTGCTGCTGAATTCTAATACTTCCATAAAGGGAGATTACGAAGATTTCTTTAATGATTTTATTACTTTCCATCGGCATTTTTGCTTCACTAATTTTTGTATATAACGTTTTGTTTTGGTGTTTAATTAATTTACGTCTGTTATACCGGATTGCGATTAAGAATTCGTAAAAAAGTGAGCAGGATTTTCGAGTATTTCACTATGAAACTTTTAATCTTTCCGGTGATCAGATAATGTGGTATTAACTTTCTATTAAAGAAATTCCAACTTGTATATTCTTCACTGAAATTACGAACTACAATAATTCTATTATAATACTTGAAAAATGATTCAATATCTGAGTAAATGGTTTATTTGGTCGGAGGACAATATACGGTAAAGATGGCAAATATTGTTATGTCGGTATTAGTTTTAATGAGATACTAGTCGTTTCAAAGCACTTTAGTGAACTTGAGTATAGTATCAGTTCATAACTTGAGGGCTTGTGCACTAACTTTCCGATTCATCCTCCAGGGATTTTCTGATCTTCGCGGTAAACATGGAATAAATCAATTTAGTTTCATTAAGGAAAATGATTTTGATGTATATTTTTCATGAACTCCAAATGGATCATTACAAAAATATACCTCTTTCTTTACTTACTTCCTTATCAAATAGTACCGTCATATTTTATATGAATAAACGAGCTCAGAAGTGTTGTGTTCGGCAACCACACACGAGAAAGTTTGCTTTGTAGTTTTCAAATTAAAAAATATATATATATAAAAAAAAAAAGCAACGATCCCATTGAACCTGCAAAATAACATTTTTTTTTCTTTTTTTTTTTTTTTACTTTTAATTTGTTCCGACCTTTCATTAACGCCAGTGAAATATATTAAGCGACGATATTATTAGAACTGCCCAGAAAGTCTAAAAATAAATCAAAAGAAAGTTTGTAGTTGATTTAAAGAAAAGCCTAGGTCTCGGCTTTACCGGAATGCTCGAGTCTTAATTAAAAGTTATAAAATGCAGGAGGGGCCACCGCCGTCATGACTTAGTTCAGCGTCGTCACCTTCCCCTCTTAGAAGCGAATCGGCGATACTGCTGTACAAGAGCGAGCGCGGCAAGTTTAATAATAATGCCGGCGCCAATAATTAATGGGAAATAAAACAACATAACACGATATCACATCAATTTTCATAGATAAAACAAGCATCAAAACCATCGCTGCTGTGTTGATTCATCGTTTATTAATTTAGCGAATACACGGTAGTACCGGACGACAAGTTAATGTTCACATGATAGAGAATTGTTCAAATAGATCGCTTCCGCTAGTTGAATTTGAAACGAGTAAATGCTAAAGTATGGTATGGGGTCTGGAGAATGTTCACAATTAATTTTTTTTATCGATTTTCCAGATTATTCTATTAAACGAAAATACCGCTGTACACATTTCTAAAAATATTTGCAAGGTGTTACTCTATATGTATAGTGGAGCAGTGAAGAAAGACTGTTCTCAAAATTTATATTTTAGAAATCGATAAAAGAAGATTTGTGGACACGTCGATTTCTTTTTCAGGGCCTGCGCTCATTGTGTATCATTATTACCAACTACAACAAAAGTGTGAATATATATATAGAAGCAAATTCGATTTTTTTAAGAGCGTGAATTAATGTTTCAATTTGCCGATGATACTGCAATAATCGCAACAGATACAATCGTGATGTTGCTATCGATAAATTGCAAAACAGTGTAAACCAGTTTTACCAGTAGGCGCAGATGTAGAAACTAATTAAAAACCCAGAGAAATCTACACATATTTCATTCTCCAACAGAAGATCACACAACAAACGAGTACACTTATTGATAATAAAGAACTTCCGAAGAAAAACAAAGTGACATACCTAGGAGTCTATTTAGATCAAAAACTACCCCATGGAGAGGACTCACATGAAAAGAGAAAAGAAGAGAACTCAATATCAGAATGAAACAGCTTTGCTGGCTAATAAAAAACGCTGTATTGCGCGACCAGTATGGACTTACGCGAAACGTAACTGTAGCGATGCGCATAAGAAGCAAATTCGATTTTTAAGAGCGTGAATTAATGTTTCAATGGGGCATTACGTGATTCGAATTATAAATTAAATAAAAATAAAAAGAATAACTTAATAAAATAATAAATTTTAAATTATAAACATCGAGTCGAAGTAACATGTAGGGTGCAAGAGAGAGTGGTGTGTGAAAGGGAAATGCTGTTAGTTGAAATCGAATCAGAATGCCCGGAAGTCGAGAGTAGCACACGTGATCATCATTTTGAAAATTATTTAAAAAAAAAAGAAAAAAAAAAGACCCATCCAAAAACCTCTTCAGAACAGACTTACAATTAGTAGAATCTCTCGTTGAGTTAAGTGAAGTTCCTATGTATCGAGTAAGGTTCAATCGGAGCCAAATTTTTAACTTTAATGTAAATAAATAAATATTTTCCCGAAAATTCTATAGCATTATTTTAAGCTACCGGGAAACTTCAGCCCTCAATTTTTACACTTAATCAATATGTATGCGTATACAAATATAACGACCTTGCCAAGAGAGGAATCACTCAGATCTCAAGACGTTAAAATTCTTCTAAAATACGTGTAGAAAAGTCGATTTCAACTGAGTACGTCATTCTTGATAAAAGAAAACCTATACACATACGTATAATATATATAATAATATTTTTAAATATCTTAAAACGCAAAAACCGTAGCAGAATTTCATTACTTCCACAGCGTAATAATAGCAGTCATTAATGCATACATACATACATGCAAACAAAAACATACACACGCACATACAATATCAAAAATATTGCTGGAAATTACAATTTCTAAAGAGAAAAAGTAATAAGTAGGAAATTCGGCCTTATATTATTTTTTTAAAAAACGTGTTAAATTTATTTATAATATTTTTTTTTTTCATAATTCCGACAATTTTTACGAAAGATTAATATAATAAAAATTTATAAAAATAAATGATAAAGTTTCTTTTTTTTTTAACCGATATGAAAATAACGTTATTTAAAAATAAGGACGAATGGTTATTTATCCTATCAGTCACATGAACATGTTCAGTTGATTAAAAATAGTTTCAATAATAAATTCATTTGTAATCAAACAATATATGTGATAATTCAGAAGATGGGACAAGGAATTAATGGTTATACAATTGGAGAAGCAAAAAAAAAAAAAAAAAAAAAAAATCAAGCTAAGGAATGAGAGAAAAGATCGGAAAATTGTGAAAAAGAGCGGATTTGAAAATTTATCCCACAAATATCTAAAAATTATTATTTTTAAGCTTGCAATACTGGTTATTTGTACAGCGATTAAAAAAAAGAAAAATTTAAATTAAAAACGTATACACTATTAAAAATTTTATCTTTTAATTTGACTTACCTTCATAAATAGAACGCATTAATTATCAACTGTGTCATATTCTAAGGTAAATATGGGCCGGGCAACATTGTTAAAACCTAAAACACAAGAATTAATTTGATTTTGTTATTTTTAAATATAAACATTTACGCGGTGTATATTTAAACTAAATCTGACTGTAAAGTAAGAATTTAAATTTTTAATTCGTACATTTTCATCGGGTAATAAATTTTTAAAGCAATTAATAAGGATTTTTATTCAATAATAAACGCTTGCTTTTTTTTTTTTATTTGTTTTATTTTTTTTAAAGCACATCGATAGCTTTTACTTCTGTTCGTCTAAAACACATCTCACGATATTTTTTGCCCGTTATGTCATCTGTAAATTGCCTATCTCTCGCTCTATCCAAAATTTTGTTTTTTTTTCGATTCCTAGTCATGGCGTTATCGAACGTGGTGACCAAGCTTATTCATTGGCAAAATTTTCCGCTTAATCTAATTCCATCAAACTTGTGTTTCCTACTTTAATATTAACTATAACCTATCTTTCCCGTCCCTGACATGCCATACTATCAGCGTTCAACATGCACTTGTCAACTTTTGTCGGCGCAGTATGCAGAACTTAACGGGTATAATTCAAGATGCTTCCGAAAGTACGTACAGTCGTTACCGCATTTTAGCGTAGAAGCGATTAAAAATTATTATTTTTTCAAAAAACAATCGGAAAGATTAGATAACGAATCTATTTTTGTTTTTTTTTTAAATTGGGCTCGTCAACCAAGGACCTTCACCCAGCAACAATTAAAGGAAAACGAAAGTTATATAGTGAGATGATCAGCTATCGTTAATAAGAAGGAAACAACGGAGGGGACAATAAGTGCAGAAGGAAAAGACAGGATATTATAACGAGCACAAAAAGGAGCAGGAAGCCCCAGCCCAAGCAAATGGGAATACAGAGCCGAATGCTCCACCGAAAAAGAGCAGAGCACTCAAAGAACACGTGATCGGCGTCACAAACAACCGCATCATTTGAATGCAGAGGACAACACGGGGTAGAGGCTAATGATTAGCGAAAGCGTGAGAAAGACAGCAAGGAATGGTTAAAGAGCAAACGCATAATGGAGACAACAACAGAACGAGGAAGTGAAGGAAACAGAAGGAACCAAGGATTTGAAGGAAGATTAGACTGAACGGACAGATAAAAAGAGCGACAATTAGAAAAGGAGGAAGGGTCCGACCAAAATCGGAGATGGAAATATTTACACAAAGACAAGAGATTAGAGGATGGAATTCTTTTGAGGAAGAATGAAGAAGAAGTAGCAACCCGAGCCAAAGAATCAGCCATCTCATTACCTGAGATGCCAGAATGGCCGGGAATCCACAGCAAGTCAATATGGATCCCATGGAAAGAAGAGGGAGTCCGAATGAGAGAACGTATGCGAAGAATAGTAAAATCACAGGAATGATTAGGAAGATGAGAGTAGATGGCTTGAAGAGCACTCATGAAGTCGGAAATGATCAGAAATTGGGAAGAGAAAAACGACTAGTGGAGATAAAAATAATGGAACGTAAAATAGCCATCAGCTCATCCGTAAATATGGAACAGAAAGAAGGAAGACAAAAAGATCCCCAAAGAAGTTATAATCTGGAAGAATAAAAGAAGCACCAACACCATCAGGCCCCTTAGAACCATCAGTGAAAATGTTTACACGAGAAGGGAAAAGAGAATTGACAATGGAATTCCTGTTTAATAATTACAGCTGAAGGGAGAGACTTTGCAAGTGTAGGCAAAATAAATACTCTGGGAGAATGGCAGAGATCGCTGAAACGAATCTAAATCGAGAGACGATTAGAGACGGAGAGTAGAAAGGATTGAAATAAACGAATTAAAACTGGAGATTGGGAAGGACAAAATAAAAGAAGAATTTATAAGAAGCAGGAAGACCTAGAACCTAAATTTTGGAGTACAGACACGCTCAACAGCAACCGCGGAGCACTCAAAGAAAAATTTATATCACATATAAAAGGAGGAACAGAATTATGAAGGTAATTAGGAGAAGAAGGCGTAACGGACGAAGATAGAAAACTTATAAATTATACACTAAAACCTTTCTCAAGAATAAGTCTATCCGCTGGTAAAACTGGAACAAAATCGGTTCGACAATTTTGCTGTGATTAGTGCGTACCGATAGAGAGACATACAAACAGACGGTAAATGGAATAATTTTTTTTTTTTGGTTTTGTTTATTTATTTTTTTTGTTTTCACTTACGTTTAAGCGAATACTATGAATTTCAGAAATTATTTCATTTTTATGTAATAGAATTACATTCAACGATGTCACTGCGTTCCAAACTATGATATTAAAATTTGACAAATAACACCAAAACAAATACATAACGTAAACAGATGTGCGTGTAACAATAGATAAAAGTTCACTTGTAAACAAAGAAAAAAATTTCACATTTTACACTAAATGAGGGCACACTGGTTTTGCGTAGAGATAGCTTAACCTCGATGAAATCACCGTGCTCTTTGTAAACACCACTTAAAACCTTAATTCCGATTTTTATACAATTCGCTTTGTAATCGCTGCAAACAGTTCTTCTTTTACGCAAAGAGTACTTTTCGAAATTTCGGTTAATATCAAAAAACAAGATGTAAACGAAACACCGCTTATACCAAATTCGCGATTAAGCGGATTTTTTATTTTTGTTCCATAAATATTTCCGTGAGAAGGGGGTACTCTCACTCCACGACTACAACAAAACAAAATTGTTATTCCTTACAGTTATCAGCGACCACTCTTTTTTATTCTTCTCACATTCATTCGCAACTACTACTTACCATTAATTACAAATGTTCGTACCCTGCGCCCTCGCCCTTTGATCTGAAATCACATGTAACCAAGTTTTGAAAGTATAAGAAGCCTTATACTAACACGGTTATTAGTTATTCAAAACGACCGAACGCCCGAGCGTTTTATTTAATAAATACATATTGATGGTTGATTAACATCGAGCTTTTCTCCATTTGTTATCATAAACATCAGCCTAAAAATAATTTTGCGATCTTTTTCAGTATCCGCAATGTCGTTGCTGAGATATTATTTTGTAGCAATTAAAAATCACAGGGCGCTCTTCTAGTTGGGCTACATCTAATTGAATTAATAAAAGTCGTAGATATTTGATTGTGGTTGACAGCCGAAATGTAAAGGCTACCCCACGTAGGAAACATCTAAACCATAAGTTGTAAAGTATCACGGATTGTGAAGTTAAGGTTCACAATGTACTAAGTTTAATGGATCTAAAGAGAATATTAGGAACAAAATCGTTTCTCATGGGATCCGCTTTTACTTTACCAGATTACTCCGGTGCCTAATTCAATTTCACATTAGGTATATACCTGAGAGCGACTTGGATCCGTAACGAGACAAGTCTCGATAACCTAAGGCACATCTCTGCGGTTTGGTAGCCAAGCACGTTAACTACTGGGCCACCATCGCGATAAGTGAAATATTTATTTTTACCTAAATAATAAATGTTCGTCTTAGGAATAGAAGTGGCTACAGATATAAAAACTTTTATCCCGTTTCCTTAAAATAAACTCTAATAACATTTGCATGAAGCTGCCAAAAGCACTTATGTAACGAATCAGTAACCCCCTTCATCAGCTAAACAATGTCTCTGACATAGTGGAATAATAGTCCCGAAAATGTATTTCCACAGTGTACACCTAGTCGATATACATATATATTTCAATTGCTATTAATTTACACGAATACTAGGCGAGGCCAGACTTTTGATTTTTTAACCGTTACCACTGAACTACTTAAAATATTTGGTGTTAATTGTAGGAAGAACGTTCAGTATTGTCCAGCCATTTTTCGGCTATTGCTTGTAGGGTTGTAATTTTAATGGAGCAAACCTCAGATTGCAATAATAAATACTAATCATTTTAGGGAATATATATGTTAATGCCTCATTTTGCAAATATTCCGCTTAAAACATATAGAACTACTTTAGATGAAAATTTACAATAAACTAGCGTACATCTATACGTATGGCAAACTAAATATATTATACTTATTAGCCAGCAAGTAACTATTTTTATTTTTATTTTTATTAGTCAGCAAATGTAAAAACGTAAACTGAAATTTTAAACGAGAAGAAAATATTCTAAATTTCAATGTTTTGTGTATTCAAAATGTAAACATTGAAACATTTTATTCGTATTATTCTTCTAGGATTTTTAGAATAACCGTTAAAAAAAAAAAAAAAAAAAAAAAACCGCCTTCTAGTGTTTACTTTTATTAAAAATGTAATTCTGCGGCAGAACTCGGAAGGAAGAAGACAAAAAAATACTTGATATAACTGAGAATGAATCTAACGGGAACGATGAAAACCCAAAAAAAGTATCTATTAAAATAAAAAAATATACTGCAATACTACAAAAGTTTTCTTCTATTACGATTACCCTTTTCATTTATTTGTAGTAACACCGCCATTGTCGTGGCATTAAAAGAAAGGCGATTTCTCGTTTATGACGCACAAAAAAAAAAAAGAAAAAAAAAAAGAAAAAGCTCGAGGTTGTGGAAATTGAATAGATTTTTCTCTGCGATTAAAATTAATTTTGGCGGTGCAGCTGACCGTAAAATAGTTGAGGAGTTGTAGTAGTGTCTGTCGTTTATCGAAGCGAACAAGAAACGAATATCTGCAGAAAATTAGCGAATTTCTAGAGTCGGGTTCGTCGGCGGCGAGGAATAAAAAGTGCACCAAGATCGATTTCGTTTCTTTATAAATTAGTTTCCCGGCAATACAAACAGCAGTGCTATTTGACTAAAAACGAAAATCTACTCCGGGGCAAGTGTGTTCCAGACACAGCCAGTACAAATATTTCAACGCGGGATCCCACGCTCTAACAAGTACAACTTTTGATAACTTCTCCCCCCTCTGCGGCCACTTTGTACGGTTCCGATTAAAAACAAAAACTTGCATTCTTCCTACAACCGGACAATTATTATTATGTAGTATTGTAGCAATTCGAAGGAACTTGAAATACGTTTATTTCTGATAATTAATTAAAATCACTTAAAATTTTTTCTTCTATTTTTTGGGTGGGGGGGCGGCTTTGCGAGTATTTTCTACGTATTATTCGCAGAATAAGTGAATGTCGTGTATGGTAAATTTATGACCATGATTTATGTGTAGGAGACACGGTGCGTTAAAATTAATTTTATAGATACGGCTAGTGGTACTTTCTGGATGATAACTTTCAGTGAACATCTGTCGACGGGATTTACAGAGGATGATATTAATAATGCGCCGTTTTCTTGCCACTGCTATAATGCACTCGAAAACTTGAACGGCTTATTTCCTTCATAGAGCTTAAATTATTTATCGCGTACTAGTTTTAATACTACCGATATAGTGTGTCTCTATGAAGTGGTGGTTTTTACATATTTGTCCCGAGGACGAGTACGGTTTAAAAAGAATTTGCATATCCATTTTTCTATTTCCCACCTGTGTTTACTGATGCCTTTCACAATTAATAATCTAACCAGAAAAATCTCGATTTTTTCTTCTTCGACGTTTCTATAAAATGGAACAAAAAAAATGATTGCACCGACAACATATTGTTCTTTATAGATATCGCGCTATTATCCAGGTAAAAGGCCTAACACCTTATGAGCTCTTGTACGATTTAATTTTTATTTCAATTGGCACAGATGTAAACATAATACTTACTTTTTTTCAATCCCCTTTATTTTTTCGTCGGATAAATGACCGGCCGTTGTATATTTTAATCAGGCGTAAACATTAGAACGCATTTTTTTATCGAATTGTTTTTTGTTTTTAACAGGATTTGTCAGCAAGGACATTAGCCCAAGAAATGAGAAATAAATTTATATTCTCACGAGCTTGGACAGAGGATAAAAAAATACTTCAAGGACAGGAATAATCGAAACAGAAGGAAATGAGCGAATATGAGAAGCACCGCTAAAAGGATATAGGGATAATACCAAGGGGTACAGCAGTAGAGAAGAGTAGAAGGACAATTGCTCAGCAGAGAAGACGACGACACATTCACATAAAACATGATAACGGGGTCTCACAAGAAAATAATTAGAAGGGTCGTGAAAAGGACAAAATGGAGCAGATGCAGATGAAAACCGAGAAAATGATGCACAGCAAGAAGACTGTATGATTAAAGCGAAGACGACAAAAACAGCTGAGATTGTAGAGCGCTTAAGAGAGGGGAAGTATCAAGAAAACCACAGATGAAGTTGAAGAGATGGCTGAATAGAGAAATAAAAGGAAAGGTAGAATTAGAAAATGTGGAAGAATAAAGAGTTGAGTCATACTTTGGAATGAGCAACTGAAGAAAGAAGAGCAATATTATTGGCTGAAAATGCGCCCCTGGAAATGAGAGAGCGGGCTAAGGAATGTATCACACCACTTTATTGCCCTCAATACCGAAATGACGAGGAATCCACAGAAGACCGATCTCGATCGAATGGAGGAGGAAAAGATCATAAGAAAACGTAAGAGAAGTATTACATAATCAGAAGAGGGAACAGGAAATTTTCTTTATATTTATCCAATTTTGTCGATGTTCTAATTTTCCATAACAAATCAATAGAAGCGATGAAAGGATATGGGACGCACCCCACAGAGACTCGAAATCCGACAGAATTTTAAATTCGTTCCTTTATTAAAATTATCTTAAGGCATCTATTTCTTATTTCATACACCAGCGCGTGTAATTTATAGCTAAGTGTAATTGTATCCGCAGACGGCGAACTTAGACTGTCACTGATAATTAGGTGTATCTTTTATCGACATCGAGTGAGATGGATATAAATACCAAAGCCTTATCTGTAGCCAATAGCTCAAAAATATAGACCATCGCCTTAGGCGGCAGCTTAAACTTTTGTAACGTTATTCTTTTGATAATAGGAGCTACATCTACACCGGGCGCTCCCAATAATCGAACCGTAATCATGGTTATTCATTAGATAATTAAATCTTAAGTTAACAATGTGAAGCGGAAGGTTTTGGTTTTTCAGTTCTTTAAGTAAGCTCTCGTAAAATTGATCTGGCTGTAAACAATTTATATCGTGGTGAAATGTAAAGTAAAGCGATAGATACACAAGCGGGGTGGGGCTATATCTATAATATAAAGAGCTCTTCTCTACCTGATAGGCTTCTTAGAATCAACAAATCTTCGCTCAGTATTAGCTCTAAAATAGAAGAAATGTTAATTACGTAAGTTCACTAAAAACCTGCCTGTTAATAAGTACAGGTGAGAGGAGCAAAGACAGTTCAAGAAGCATCGATAGTGTTACTGTAACGATCACGATCGCTTTCGACAGAGATTACCTGAACGACACATTAACAATTAAACAACTGAAACGAACGCTTCGAGAATTATCTTCGCATACGCAAAATTCCGATATATTTACTTGAATAATTAAAGACAACCGCGCACTCTACTCCGATGAAATTACGAAATTTATACACTATATCTCCCAACTCTGTTGCGCGAACGACTGCGAACACCATTAGCTTCGTACGCACCAAGATACACACCTACACCGGTAGATATACATGACCGATTGTTCAAACCGAGAAAATAAACAATTTCTACCTAGAACATCGTCCGATAGATGGCACCACAAACCCTGAATTCGCATCAGTATGTGCATACATCTACTATATATAAATAGACAAAGGTAAACACACAGTTTAGTACCTTTTTCTCCTCTGTTTATTAACCGATTTTTTTTTTCTTTTCTTTTTTTGTTTAGTAGCTATTGTGACGATCTTTGTTGTTATCAGTGCAAAAATTTTGAAAACATTCTTTTTTTTCCTTATTTAAATAAAAAATTAATACAAAAAAAATGAAAAATGAAATCGTTATAGCCGGTAAATTCGTTTTTATTAAAATGTTTTTTAATTTTTCTTAATAATCATCATTATTGGCCTTTTCACAGTGTACTAAATAATCTTAAGGTGTTAAATTTAATATCAATAAATGACGGTTTTTAAATTGCGATTTACTATTATTTTATGGGAATTTATTTTTTATTCGGTTATAATGGTACTGAACTGTTTTGTATTGTATGTGCATATAAAAGTGTATGTTCTGAGCGGGAATTTTTTTTTTTGGAAATATGCAAATTCATATGTTTTCCCCAACTACCTATTATCATAACTTTTTTTTTTTTTTTTTTTTAACTTTTATTCATAGTATCCATCTCTCTGCATTTGCTTTTCAATTTTTGCATGCCAGTTTCTAGCTTTTGCACATAGAACTGCTTATAATGACGATATCGTCAGCGTATCGTCAGTTGTTGATTGCCCTATCGCTACGGAGATTTCTAGCCGTTCAACATCTTTATTTATTAGCCTTATGATATAACGTTACACAATATGCATTGAAGTAAATAAACTATTGTATAATTTAATTTAGCCCTGAAAACGAGCAAAGGCCTCCCTCAACCGAGCCCACTCTAGTCTGTCATAAGCCACCTGGTGGTATTGTTTGTGTTTTAACAGCGAAACTATCTTCCCACCTGTTTTCCGGTCTTCCTCTTTTTCTCTTTGCGTATATCGTCCAATCTGTTATTTTTTTAGTCCATCTTGTGGAATCCATTCTTGCAATATGTCCTGCCCAGTCCCATATTTTCCTTCTTATTGCCCATGTAAAATTGTCTTTAACTTTTAATTTGTTTTTGATTTTTTTTTTGAGTTTATTTTGTCTCTTAATTTAACTCCAATCATAGATCTCTCCAATGCGTTTTGACACATATCTTAATTTTATTCATGATATTATTTGTTATTGTCCATGTCTGACCTCCATATGTTAAGGTAGGCAGGACGCACGCGTTTAGAATTTCCCTTTTTAGTTCATTTCTGTAAGGTCCCTTAAAAATATGTTTCAGTGACCAGTATTTTTTCCAAGTGAGTGCGATTCTACCTTTTTTTGTTTTATTTTTTAGAGATATTAGTTGTCCTAAATAAACTATACTCTCTGCCTTTTCGATTTCTGTGTTGTCTATTGTAATACTTGTTTTATTTTCGTCTGTAGATAGTATTTATGTTTTATCTAAATTTATAATTAAGCCCCAGCCTTCTTTCCCGCCTTGTTTAAATCAGCTCATAATAAATTCTGTATACATGTTAAATAATAAAGTTGAAAGAAGACAGCACTACTCCTCCGTTTTATACTTTGAATGCCAAGGATAATACTTTATTCGTTCGAACACTGTGACCGAGCTCTACACATTTCAGTAATTGTTTAATTAGAGGTATGTGAGATGCTTTACATGTTGAGGATAATAAAAAATTCTAATGATTGTGGATCAAGTCATTCGTAAATGCATTAAATGTGTATACATAAAAATTTATTGTTAGTTTCACTATGAAACATCAGATTGCATTTTATAAAAGTTAGGATTCCGTACACATACAATGTATGGAATAATCTTAAAAAATCTCTTGGCCTCATAAACTCCAAAATTGCATCATAAATTACAATTGAAGTTCTCTTTAAAACCATACCTATGCAACTTTTCAAGCCAACCGATTATCCTGGACGGTAAAAACATCCGAAAGAACGTCAAGAATATATAATATACGAGGGTTGTTCCGAATGATTTGCTCTGCGCGCTCTAGTGGCAGAACTAGTTCACGTAACGGGTCGCGTGTTGGCTCAGTTATTTTCGACGTTGACGGTAAGTTCAAAAAAGTGCGAAAAATCAGATTTCTTTGTTTTGAATTTAGTATTATGTGAATATAAATATTACGGTTATCTCTTAAACTTAACATACGGAATCCTCAGCGCGTGGTACACCATGCTTGGCTTAACTTTTTTTTTTTTTTTTTTATTTTATTCAGTGTTCATGGAAATTCTGCATGAAAAGCAAGTACGGGACTGCGGTTAAAAGGAAAAAAAGAGTCAGTTTCGTTTTATATAGAATCCTTTAACATACTATTTGTTAAAATGTAAAAATATTTTAAATTATAATAAATCAAAGTATAACAAACAATTTTTTAATGGTATAAATGATTATACACTAGCTTAGAAACATTTCCGAACATAGATGATCAACTAAAATTTATGAAACAACACAAAGTATGTGATTAGAACAAATTCTAAATCACACCGAGGTCAATACAGAAAACAGAATCATTCGTATATAGTTAAAATTAACAATTTTAAAGCCAATGATCAATCGAAGAACATGATTTTAAACATTTCTCTACATTTTTTATACGCAATCAACTTCTCGCATATGTTCTTTGATTGATCATTGAGTTTAAAATTGTTAATTTGAACTATATACTAATCATTCTATTTTCTACTCAGCGTGATTTAGAATTTGTTCCAATCACATACATTGTGTTGTTTCATAAATTTTAGCCATGATAGGCCATGCCCGAAAATTTTTCTAAGTATAATCATTTGTACCAATAAAAAATTGTTTGTTATACTTGGGTTTATTACAGTTACATTTTAATCTGATTGTACATATGTATATATCAAGGTAAAAGTTCAATGTTAATGTACCTTACACACAGACCAAACGTGGTTATTTGCCCCAATTTTTAACACTGTTACTGAGTTTATTTAAATGTTTAAACATTATTCAATACATGTATTATATATTAAGTAAATAACAAAAAAGAGAGAAGTAAAAAAGTTGGTTTTACTTGCATTATTACAAATACTTGTAAATTAAATGTTTGTTTTCAAGTTGGTATGTTTCTATTGTTTTTATTCATCGAGCGTTGAATTATTTATAAAAATACCCTTGAGAAGAAAAGTTCATTAAAAACTTCCTTTCTGTACTACTAACTGAGCTGGCTGTCCAAAACCGATCAGAGAACAAAAATAATTTCATGTAAACTTTTTCAAATTCTACAAATATTAGCAGTGCGCTTTCATTGTAAACGGAGTGCGGTTCGGGGGGAGCGGCATTCGTATTTTCAATTAAGTTCATGTTTCGAGATTGAAGATAATAAAGTTTAATTTATATTATTTTATATATATATACCATAAAAAAACAAAAAAAAAAGAGAAAAAAAAACAAGCTGGAAGCGAATTTAGCCGAATAGAGGAAAGACTTGTTTCACGCCGGTGTTAACAGGGTCTTTCTTTTTCATAGTTATTCTATCCGTTGAAAATTAATTTAAGTTTGCCGACAAAGCATATTTTAAAATTCTCCCTTGTTGACCACGCTGAAAGTAGGTCGCTTAATTGTTTTGAAATATCACACAGATGGACGAAAAACATCTTCCGAGATATTGAACACAATGGTAAATGACGGTTTTTCCGCGTCAACGAGCCCACAGATTTCTTACTTTTAAAAATTCGCATCGACTAAGCCGAAAAAACATTCTTTCATACATAAAAAGCGAAAAGGGCACGATAATCGCTAAATAATCAAACCTTAAACGAATATGATCAAATCAACAGTCGCCTTTGAAAAATCATTAAACACCGACCACCGAGAAACCTTTTGAACATTTCAACAAAGAACGTGCTAAACAAAAAAAATATCTAAAAAATCTTCAATACTTAAATATCCTCTATTCGGATTTGGTACAAATAAAAATTTCACTCCCTAAATAGTTGGTACTGTATTTCGGCGTCTTAAAGAATTTGATCAGATCGGAAGAAATTAAATGTTATTAATTGTAACAGTATTAGCCGTTCACTTACGTCCACAGGGATGCCAACTACGAGGTCTTATGCTCGTGGATTTTATTTGTTTAGATTTTTAATTAAATTATTTAAGATAGTGATTATTAATATAGATGGAAATATTTATAATTGAAATTTGTATAAGACAATGTATTAGAAAAAGAAATCTCACACCTATCTTTCGGTATGACCGCTGAAAAACACAATAATAATTCCGCAAATAACGATTAAAATGATAAAAATCAACATATACAAATATAACACAAAACGCTACGTAATTATCGGTGGTTATCCGTAGGTTGGCGATTCGGTGGTCCGTTGATAAAAATCGAACTCGGTATTATTTAAATTGATCAAGGTACGATAGTTTCGAATTTGTTTTACTATTCTGGCCAATATCGGACACTTTTGTTGACGATTGATCGCGAACTCAATTTTTAAACTTTAATCAACAGCAAAAATTTTAACTGGCGTCACTTCAATAAACACGGGTAACCTTAGCGAAGGTAGAACATAAACTCTCCCGAAGGTAAAAAAGAAACAACTTCTTCAACGGTAAAAACGGAACTGATTTTTTCAAAGGTAAAAACGCAACTCTTCAAAGGTAGATTGTACAAAGGTAGAAACGGAACTGTTTTTCGTAAAAAATCCTTTTTCTGTCATTCTAAATTTCGACCGCCTTCCAGTCCGTGACCACCGGACCTGTCCGAATCAGGTAGGTCCTTTTTTCCTTGGTCACTGGTGATTGGCCATTCAACCGACAATAGTTACAGGCACGCGCGCATTCGCACTCACACTAATTATTCTAAATTATTTTTATGTTTTATTTTTATGTTGTCTTATTTCTTCTTTTATTTTTCTAAAAATTTTATACATCCCAGGTAATGAACATAATTTAATTAATTTGAATAACACGTCGAGATTGATTTAAAATATTTTTACCCGAAAAAAATGGAAAGGGTTGTAGCCATAAGTAGCTCGTGTGATAGTTCATTTTTGCGAGTAAATAAAAATAATACGCTGTTTACATAAGGGGGGAATGAAACTATAGCATCAATAAAATAATTAAAAATACTGCAGGCCAGACGAACTTTCCCATTTATTTCTTAAGCATTTACCTCCTGGAAAAGAATCATTTATTGATTTTTTGGCACAGTCTTCGTCATTTAGCCGAGTTTTTATTTTTGGTTTTTTGCTTTTAACCCTTTATGCGATGTTTAAAAAAAAAAATTTTTACTTTCAATTTCTACATTTCTATTTTATAGTGCTTTATAAATTTATATATTAGAATAAAGCTAGATTTGAAGTTGGATCTGCCACTATCTAAGTTAAAGTTATTGGAAAAGCTCCGATAACATTTCCGTTCTAAGTTTGTCCCTATCCTATTCGTAAACTATACACTACCAGAAATAAAATGGTCCATTGTACCCTCCATTCCACAACCACTGTACACTCCATCATTGACACTATTAATTTCGGGCAAGTGAACGGGGGATTTGTTGTGTTTTGTCCTCTCCATCTAGTTATCGTTGCTATACAGTCTCTAGAGACCCTCTTGCAATATACTTTGGTATTTTTGACTAGTTTTTCCCCTTATGATTACTACTTCGTCACAGTATATTCTCTAACTACCGGTGAAAAATTCTAACAATTTAATTTCTGGGCAAACTGCGGTTCTAGCAATTCTGTTCAATACTTCATTGCCTTTACTACCGCAGATGGAATCCACTTTAGAATTACTTCCGTTCGCGCTGGCTGAAAATTCTTATAAGACATTATTTGGTACTTTGCATTTTCTTGCCAGTTCCCCCCCGCGTGATAGAGTTTATGCAATACGGGCAGGAAGTCCGGTTAGAATTAATATTTTTTGCCCGACGAACCTTCTAGCATATTCGAGATTTCTTAATATAGCAAATAATTACAATTTTAAAGGAAGATCTGACATACATCAAATGAAAAAACTCGGCTGGGATAATAAAATGTCGCTGCTGCGTATCTCGATTTTATACCAGATCAAAATTTGGTAATCATTGAATCGAAATTACCCTTTTTTTCGTTTAATAGAAATTCTCGGCGTGTACTCCTCCCACATTAGTAGGCAGCGTAAACATAGTTTATCAAAAAGATTAGTAAAACAGCATCATAATTTGACACTATTCCGTTGTTTTGTATGAATTCAGTATAAAGATGAAAATTTTCTTAATAATAGCAATTGTTGAAAATACGAGTATAACGTCGATGAGAGGGTAATCGAGGCAGAAATTTCAGAAGATCGCCGAGCATGAATCTTCAAAAACTTTTTCAGCCGTTATACAATCACACATACTACCTGACAGAAAGAGTTCTTTTTTTTTTTTTTTTGAAATGTTAACAAAAAACTTAGCATTTTGGTCCCAAACCATTCGTGCAGTTGACCTGACGAAAGCACGATACATAAGTTATTCCGGTTTCAATATCCTTATTAGGTCTTAAAATATAGTAGTGCGAGAATATTTATTTTTGTTGTATTAAAAATATACATATATAAGTAAAGTTCAGGGATATATTTACAGCCGAACAAAAAAAAAAAAAAAAAAAAAAAAAAAGAAAAAAAAGAGAAAATTAGTTTTCTTTTAAACGTACTATTTATTTTGTTATTCTTCTTGTTGCGATTGGGGAAGATGCGAACAAACCCTCTGAAATATCATAAAATCGCGGTTTTCTACAGATAAAAGGTCGAATTGAAAAACATCTCTTCTTCTAGAATTACGTTTTATTCGCAGAAGAATAATTCGATTAAAAAAATTTTATATGGCTTTTTCAAAATCCGACGATGAGATGAACGCCTGGAATTTTCATTTCGCCTCCGCAGTTCGCAGGTACAACGGAACTTACTAATAAACATTGGGAACACTTGTCTTTTTAATTTCATAAATCTTCGCATGCTTGCTTTCATCGAAGCGGTTATTTATAATCACGTTGTGAACGCAGATAAAATATTCTGGCACTATCACTGCAAAAGTTGATTACACATTTAACAAGACACAATAAATAATCGTGGGAATCGTATCGATTGCGGGCAGTTTAGCAACGACTTCTATCCTGCTTTCCCTCACTGTAGAATTTGTTTCGTTTTCTAATAACTGTAATTTTGCAGTCAACATTTCTACGCAGCGTGCGAATACAGCGGACTAAAACTTTCTTCTATTGTTACGATGATAACAGGTGTAATTTACTCAATTGAATTAATGAAAAGTTCAGCGAAAAATTACACATATACCATCGAGCTCAGATTCTGCCTTCGCGGTCCAAAGTGTTACAAAAAAACGCACCACTGAGCCACCATCTAGCTATTATCAGTGCTCTCTCGTCAAATTTGTAACGGTGGCTCAGCCAACAAACTATTTACTGGAATCGTTAAGACTCAATTCAGCTATATGCATCGACATCGCGAAAAGTAAAAACTTTTAAATTAATTTTCTCCGCTTCTGACACTAAACTACTTGCGTATTCGCTTCTTGAAACATTTCGCCTAAACAAAATTTGTTTTACCAGTAACGGAATTTAAGTGAAATCAGTAATCACATCTGTTGGATCGTTTTCCTTATTTTGTAAACGCCATTATTTTAGGCAAGTTTTTTTATTTTTTTCTGTTTTAAATTTAACCGTCTTTACCCTCTGATGTAAAACGCTATTATGTTTCGAAAAAAGAAAACTTTTATACATATCAATGACAACGGTATTTTTGCACTGGAAGAGTAATTAATATATAAAAAAAAAACTTGTAAACGACTGTTACGAAATTCGTAATATAAAAAACCGCTGAAAATATGTGACGTTTTTCCGACACATTTTAAAATAAGACTATATATTACATTTCTTAATTAATAAATTACTAAAACTATTACTAGTTAAAGAAAATCTTTCACTACAATACATTAATTTTCCATAAGAATCCCAATGAAACAACTCTCTTATAAGCATTATAGAACTAGTCTCTGTCAGTTTGGCGGGGCTCGAAGGGCAAAGTATTATATATATATATATATATATATATTGGTGTATATAATTTTTATGCATTTAACGTACCATCTACATAACGCCAATGAATCCAATTTATATTCATTTTTATTTCACGGCAGAATGATAAAACACGAAATTTTAACGATATAGCCCAAAAATGCACGTCCTATTTAAAACCAGATACGATATTAACAGAAAATTGGGCTGCTTCTAAAGAATCCAATCATCAGGGGAAGATTGAAGAATAAGATTAACGGAAAGAAATAGGAACGCTGCCATTAAAGTAATTTTAGAAGCTAACACCGATGAACCAATTTATACAGTTACATCTGAAAAAAAATAATCAATCTGAACAATGTGCAGTAAAAGGGTCTAAAAAAGAAGTAAGCACTGATAAAAGTTAAGGAATTTTTAACATCTTTCATAAAATACAGTTAATGGTGAAATTCATAGTAATTTGGCAACCTTCAATGAAAGTTCGACTTAAACAAAGTAAAAGTTCATTATGTTAAGCGGTTAAAACGTTTTGGTAAACTATCTGTAACGAAAAATGCAATTTTAATAGCGTTAAAAGTTATCCCCATAAATTTATTTTTTGATATTGTTTTTTTTTTTTTCCCCCCCTATTTAGAACGAGCGTTTGATATTTTATTTCAGTACCCGTCGAAATAAGCTGAGCAAAAAAGAACAGAAGCGTAGAAAAACTATACTAAAATAAAGAACTTAGAAATAAGTTCGATTGCACCACCCAGTAGTAATATAATGTTAGCGCATAGGTTTTCACACCTGTTTAAATAAACAAGAAACATGAGATGAAGATAAATAAAGAAAACAATTTTGTTCACTAACAGAGGATACTGTTTTTGCTATTTCATTAAGACCGACCTGCTGTTTCGGAGTTTACCACAATTATGAAGTATGTGATTCTGAATTAAGTCGGTTCTTTATGTATTTTACGAATACATAAACTTTCTATTTCATAGTTTGTTTACATATAATAAATTTATTATATTAATACGGAAAAGAAACAATTACAATTTTAATATTACTTTTGAAGATATATATTTATAAAAAATCTAATGTTTCCAATAAAATGAAATTTACAGAATTTCAAAACAACGAATGACTCTGCTTATTTTACAATTCGATGGAAAAACAAAACAAATTCTACGGCTTATAGATTAGGAACAACTGCTGCGATAAGAGGATCAAATTCGAAGTAGTCAATTTACTACTGTTTTGATCAAGCAATGACTGAAATGATGTTAGAAAAGATTATTCACGTAGCCACTTAAATATGTAACTTTTAAATTCTCGGTCGAAATCATCCCGATTTTCTGGTTACTAGAATTGTGCTTACGCAACCTTCTTCCGCTTGTAGCAAATCAACAAATTGAACCGAAAAGGCAAATATAAAATATCGGTGGAAACAAAAAAATTGCAAATTAAATTTTTTTACCTTTTTAAAGTTGTTTCATTCACATTTTAAACATTTTCTCGTTATAATGAACACTCTTAACTAAGTTAAGCATAATATATGCTTACTTTACTATCGCAAAAGTTAATACTGAAATTTGTAACACAGGCTGCATTATTCCTTTCCTATTTGAAGACAATTTATTTGACATCTCTAATGTTTACATCTGTAATCATACGAACAAACTTCAGAACGGAGCTTTAGCCGTTTCAAAAGTTTTACTACGACTCTCCCAATAAACTAAAAAAGATGCATCAACAAATTTTTTTTTTACGCCTTTCGATAAATAAAGATAAATATTACTCATCATGAAGACAAAACCTGCCGTTATAGAAAAAGTCTTTCAATTGAAAAATTAGAGTCTAATTGTATTAGGAATGTGGAATGTTTTGTTGTTGCTATTTTGGCATCCATATTTTATACAAAAAAAAAAAAAACTTCGTAATTTATGATTGAGTAAAGTATATTAAAAAAAGGAAATATTTTTGGCGGATTTTTTAGTTATCAAAATCATTTTTTAGTTACTTTCACTATTTCCCCCGGTTTTACTACAAAATTCTTGACTATTATTTTGAAAAACTATTTTAGGTGTATTCCATTGTAGTGGCAATTATCAGCGACACGAACGCAAAAAACATTAATTTGTGGTCATCATTAAACATAACGCATGATAAATACAATGTTATTTTAATCCTCCCTAGAGTGATTCTGGAAAATTTTCGTTCCTGAGAATGTTCTGCTTCTCATAAAGATAAGCTCAGACATCGTTTGTCAGAAAAAATTGATTCACAATTGAAAATTACGTAATAATAAATAATGATCTCATAATGGAAAATTGCATAATAAACAACAACATTTTCTCGGTTTTAATTAACGCATCTATATACCTTTGAATTTACTTTCGCCCATAAATTAACTCGTTAACATCTGCAAATACGGGAAATAAGACCAGTAGTACGACTTTTCCCAATTTCGAGGAAAAACTGTAGAGAGTATATGAAAAAAAGAAAAAAAAAATGACCTCACGGTTAATTATTCGGAAAAGAGCGTCAAAAATTGTTTAGTTATTTAACGATCGGTTGAATTTATTGAATTCAAAATGAAGTCTTCAAACAGTTGTCTCGGAAGATTTCGATTAGACGTAGATAGGAAATATTTCTCGTATATTAAATAATATTATATAGCGGTTGTTTCAAGGAGAATAGGGAAGCGCAGAAATAATATTTAATACGGATAAGTCCACACCTTGCTAATATTTATAAAATAAAATAAACAAATACCCTTTTTTATTGACAAACAAAATTAGTATTAAATACTTTTAAATCCTAATTAAAATACTTCAATTTAAGGAATACTAATTTTGTTTGTTAATAAGGGATATTCTATTATTCGTAGGAGGAGTTCAATATCAATTTTATTTTTTGTCACCATCAAGGCATAATTGAAAATTTTAGCAAGCCACCGCGGCGTAGAGTTGGCGCCGGTGGTGTTTCATTCAGGTAGGAACTAGCAAAAGACGCGAAAATTCCACTTTCACCGGGTTAATGTCTAATATAGTTGACGATCTGAAGAAAAAAAAAAAAAAAAATAACTTGTACATTTTCACGAGTAGTGTTGCAAATGATTCGACAGTTTTTTTGGGCATTTAAATGCCGCCTAAAATGGTTTATTTTAGGCGAACAATCAACAATGAGTTGCCTGTGAGAACAACAGTTAAGTACTTGACATTACACCTAGATAGTCGCTTAACTTGGAAGAAGCACGCGCAGGCAAAGAAAAGAGAAATAGACATTCGTGTTAAAAAAAATGCACTGGCTTCTAGGAAGAAATAGCGTTTTAAATATTGATCATAGACGTTTGATATACACAATGAAGCCTCTATTTGGACCAACGGAGTACAGAGCTTTGGAGTTGTGCTAAACTTACAAATCTGAAGATAATACAGACCGTGCAGAATAAAATTCTTAGGCTCGTAACCAAAGCGCCACGGTATGTATCAAATCTAATCTTGCATCATACTGTTAGTGATAGGAGGCGGCTGAAGCGTAAGAACCTTATGACCCTGTTTAAGGTAAAGACTATCATCGGGTTGGTACCATTGGGGGTACTTCTCCCTTCATGCTCAATATTCCCCCAGTTAAGAATATTGCTTAATAGCCTATATGGCCAGTTTGTAATGCAATAAATAGATGAAAAAAGAAAAGAAAAAAACAAACAAAAAACAGCGTAATTGTTTTTATAGAAAATGGAAATTCTAATGAATCCGGAGAAAAATGTATTCTAAACATTTCAAATGACATAAATTTACCAACCGATGAACCGACACAAGATGACGAATTATAAAATGCATGATTTATTATTAGATCTGATAAACAGAACACATTTGGTCAGACTCATACCCTTCCTCCTTTTCTAACTAATTTTCTTCTCAAATTTTTCTATTAAGCCGTATCTTCCGGTTAATCATTCGTTTCATGAATTTCCGCATCTTTGCAGCGCTATTTGATTTCCTCTTTATGTCGATTGCGCTCTTCGATCATAGTTTGCTTCCCTCATCTACATGGCGAGTTTCAGACTCTCCTTACTGTCCGCTACATCCCCTAAATGATATCCACGAATGTAATTCTAACCACATTCTTTTCGAACGCTCTGTCGTCTGAACGTTTACTTCTCTACTCTCAACTTCTGAGACTTCCTGTTCCCCCTACAGTGCTGCATCTGTTCTCTCCTATTCTCCGTTTATCGCTCCCCTTATATCCTTCATTGATGCGATATCTGACCGCATACGAATCTAAATAATTAATTCAGCAATACACTTCTCTTTCTTGTCGAACACGGGTCAATGATTTTTGTCAGCGAGCCCCGAAAAAAAAAAAGCAATACAGAAATTCATTTTCGAAGTTAATTTATTTGAAAAAAGAATTAGAACCCGAAATAGCAATTACATTGTTTACGAAATTTCAAAAAAAAAAAAAAAAGTTAATAAAGAATCGTTGATATATTTGGGCGGGGGGTCGTCCCAAAAGGCAATGCCCAGGCATTAGTAAAATCGTTAATAAATTCAGTTATAATTGAAGAACCTTCATTAAGGAATCAGAAGACATACAAAATAATAGGGTCACCCTTTTTTCGGTGGAGACTTTTTTTTTCGCAGTTAAAGAACGAGAGTTTTTACTGGGACCTTTTTTTGAATTACACGCGGAATTTTACAAATATTATCCGCTAAATATTATCATTTATATTAGCGAGAAACACGGACGGCTAGATTAATTTCTACGTCGCTACAAAACACCCCTTTACTGCGATGGCGGATCTACGGGGGGGGGGGGGGGGGGGGACGTCCCCGCAAAAGAACCGAATGCTCGATAAACCAATTTTTTTTACAATAGAAAAATTTAATTTATACTAGAAAAAATTTGTATAAATGTTACCCGTGGATTTAACTATAAACTAATATTTAATACTGTTTTCTAGTAAACCTATTGTTTCGTTTTTATTCTGTTTCAAATGCAACTTTCGTCCATCTTTTGTCTTTTTGATTTATTTTTACCTGTTTACGAACAAACAGAATTCGGATCGGATTACTAACAAAAATAATAAAAAAAGTAGTAAAGTGTCTAATAAAAATACTATCGTTATATTCTCTTTCTAGTAATTTACTACTCAAATTTTACACTACCATTTTTTAGTTAGAATTTCATAATTTTTTTATTTTTCACCTAAAAATAAAACAGCCAAATGTCTTTCTGGATCCGCCACGGGTTTACTAATATTAAAAATTTCACGCAAAAAATACTTTTTTTTTTTTTTTTTTTGTCTCCTATGTACATAACATTTACAAAATCCACACTTTATGCAATTTTATTAGATTATTCACATGTTTTCAACTTGTTTTTGTCTTTTCTTTTTCAAATTCATTTGGGAAATCTAGAGCAAGGGTTAATGTTCGACAACACACACCGCTGCTTAATCAACTACAATGACCTTAACTTATTTTCAAAAAAATTGTAATAAAAACAATAGGAACTAGGATTTTGCGTTCGGTCGAAAATTTATTGCTTAGTCGACTATGTTATGCTTGCTACCAATTAATAAAAAAAAAAAAAAAAAAAAAAAAACACAAAAAAAAAGCAACAAGAAAACCAAAACAGATCTCTTCTCTATTGGTATATCGCGACCCTCGAGGGAAAGAAAAAAAAATATTTTTTTTACAAAATTGCAACTTTCGGCGTCGCGAGGGTCTATGAATATATAAGTTCAACTATATTTTCCCTCTAAAGCGCTCTTTTTGCGCGTGTTTGAAATATATTTTGGCTTCTTCAAAAATCGTTAACGAAGGACTGTTTTTTTTTTTGTTTTTTTTTTTTTTTTTCGTAAAATTACTGATGAAATTAATGGATGATGTAGAAATAAATTTGGTAAACCATGTTTTTCACTGACGCAAATAATGTTTGGCGGATGACATTTGAAAAACACCGCAGGTAATAAGGTCTGAACAAAAACTCCGAAAATATTCCCATTGAAAAATTCACGCCATATTGTTTCCACCGAAAGGACCCGGCCCTTACGTAATAAGCCTGATCATCGGCTTTAAATAGTCAAATGAAGAATTGCGGGAAATAGTTTATAAATTGGAGGAATATATATATATATATCAATAGGAAACACTTTGAATAATGTGAGTACTATAAATTTTTTGTACCACAAAGCATAATGTTTGTATAAACCAATTGAAAATTCCGAAAAAAATGTGGAATTAGGAATTGATTTTACTTATTCGTTTGTTTTCTTTTTTCAATCGTACATTTATATAAATGTACTGCTTACTAATTACGTAGAAGAGACCCGCTTTTGTTTTAATACTAAATTTTGTTTTTTTGAAAAATTACCGTAAAAATTAATTCGCTGTATTCTAACACGCTGCAGGTAAAAATTCCTTTAAAAAAATATCGATTCCTTCTGTTTAATATTAGTCCAATGATCTGCTTCGTACGTGACGTTATTATTTATGCCAGCAAGAATGGCATATACACTATTATTAGTGCATCACGGTACAATGTTTTATTTACTTCTTGGTTGTGCGTAAAATAGTGTAATTTTTTAATAAAACCATATCGTAAATATTATAAACACATTTAACAGTTCCGGCCGATTTTAAAAAGAAGAGGAAAGTTTACGTAAAATAACCTAAAAATGAATTGTACGAAAGGTGTAAAAAACGAACAATATAACTGCATATATAATTAATTTTAAGGATCTGAGCAGGTAAAAAGTATCACACAATGTATTCTGCGATTGAAAATTAGTAGTATACCGCTTATCGGTAGAGGCTCAGTATTAACATTTTATTTTCTTTCAAATACCGATATTATTATTGGTTGCAGTTCGGCTGTCGGATAAATATAAATTACACGCTATTAACACGAATGTGCTCTAATTAACTGTCTTAATAAATTTAGATTCTTTACTTTATTTATTAATAACTTTTTTCTATTATTATTAATAAGGAAGATACGCATTGGTAACATTACATATCGTTGGTACTATACAAACATTGTTATAATGTTCATTTATTTTTCCTTAAGGTACTCCAATCCTTTTAACCGGGTTCTTTGTAATTCCGTATAATCTTGTATTCTCATATATCTATTGTTTGCAATTAACGTTAATTGCGGCAACTTAGATCTATGTTGATAGAGAGCAACTAGAGGATGTGATCAATTCCGACCACGAAGCTAAGGACATTCTACAAGTTGTACTGCCGTAATATATCAATTTATATTCCATATTCCTGCTGCCAGACGAATTCGGGAATATTTATGTTCTCGAGGAAGCGGTCAGGCCGACTCTTTTTTCCCAATGACTGACTCTATGCAGTAGGTAGTGTTAAAACAATTACAGCCATCGTTGTCTGATAATTTATATTCTGATAAGAGTAATATTTATCTTATTCAAATGACTTTGATAGATGGTTAACGAATGTCCCTGCGGTTGCAATACCATTTTTCTTCCTTTCCATCCTGTATACTTCACGTTATCTATATATTAATTACAACGTAATTCTTAGGCTACCCCCATTCGAAAAAATGTTCCAATTTTATGTAACGCAAAATGTCCCAATTTTATGTAACGTTTGTTATATTTTATAGGATTTTTGTTATTGTTATTTAAAAAATGTCACAATTTTATGTAATGAAGTATGTAACGAAAAATGTAACGAAAAAATGTCTTAATTTTATATAATGAAAGTTAAATGTTAGAATAGGATTTTTGTGGTTGTTATTTTTTTTTTATGTTGATGCTAGTAAGAATTACGTTGTAAAATTTGATCATTTTATACATAGTATAGAAGAGAAAGAGACAGAAATGAAAGCAAGAGGGGTCAAGTGGCACAGCCCCTTGCGAGGCCAAAATGGCCGAATATATATATATATATATATATATATATATATAAAGAAGAGGGAGAAATAAAAAAAAGAGAAGAAAAGAGAAAGGAAGAAAGAAATGAAAGCAGAGAGAAACAAAAAGCCAATCTTAGTGTAATCTAGATCTGTATTAGCGTGATAGTAATCAAAAGGTTAGTCGCCAAATCAAAGAGAAAAAAAAAAGCCATAGAGCTATTATTCGATGTTAATATTTATAACAACACTACGTAAGTATAGTATTAGTAATTTCACCTTTAATCGAAGAATCGTAAAGAATTCTCCAGCCGTATGCATCAGGAATAGAGCTTTATGTTCAACTAGTTTATAGCATACTTTGGCTGCATTGCCAAAAAGTTATAACAATATGGTGAACTGTTAGTAGTACTAAGCACTACATACAGGTGACGTTCTCACTTAGTAGGTATGAGGATATAATTCGAGTATTTTCTAGTTTAAGTAGATTTTGCAAACGAATGTAGGATAGACTGAAAGTAACTTCTCTTAATACTTTTAAAAATACTCAACCGCGCATGCATTAATCGATCAGCTTCATGGATTTTCTAGACAAAATATTGTCACCCTATAGTCTGATTCTATTCATGTTGACTATCAAGCAGTGAATAGCGTCGTAGATGTCCATACTTCGATAGCTCGGTATACGGACTAATGTAGTATTCGGTTTATTCAAGTCCTGCATACTAAACGGCACATCAAAAACCTCCATTGCAGTTAAACGCCTGCTAGCTTCGCAATGATGAAAACGAGTTGGAAAATATAGCACACACGGGGGGTCAGATGACAGGTCAGAAATCTGCAGAAAACATTGAAGCATGGTCACCCCAAAACTTGACGGAATAGCATAGGCGGAAGAAGAATAGATCTCACTTCAATAAGATCCCTTCGACGCGTGTCAGTTGGTTTTTGATGCGTCGAGAAAGCAGTGAATCGAATTAGGACACTGCAGTGGTACATTCTATTACTGAGATTTAATGTCTGCTGAAAATTAATCGCGGCAAATACTAGATCTCTAAACTAGTTCCAACGGGTGGGATTACATTCCATTCATAATACTAGGCAATTTTTCTAAAAAGAAACTGCAGCTTAATTAGTAGAGATATTTGTAAATATGATTTGGATGTTACTAGTGGCTGGCAACAGTTATTTCATGTTTGACGGCGAATAGTAGAGTGCTACTAAGATAACAGAGGCTAGAGCAGTTGTAATAATTGAAAAGGATTTCAGCATAATCCAAAGTCCACCAGTATGTTTAAAAGACGCTGATGGTATCTGAGTACATAATGAACCCATAATCCGGTCTAGTAGCAAATAAGGACGTAATGTATGTGAAGAAATATGTAAAACTTCTCGTCGTTCTAAAAGTGATCTACAGTTCCCTATTTTCAGGACATCGAGTAGAAGGTATTGGTAATACTGCCCGAGCGCGTAAATATAAAATTACATTCCTTTTAATGTTTCAATACTGAATAACCGTTAACTTTTATCGGATATAATCGTTTTTCAGTTAAAATCAAGTACGTAGTTTTCGGGGGAGAAACAACCACAAGCCCCAATGCTCAACGACTGTAGATTATCTAAGTATTATCAGGCTTTGATGTTTCGCTTTGCGGATGACATATCAATCACGGGGAATAGTGAAGAAGCACTAGAATAATCGGTACAATATACGGCAAATGAGTTAAAAAATATAACATGGTAATAAACAAAAAAAAGGGCAGTAGCGATGAAATGTGATAAAAAGCAAGGGATAATAAACGTAAAAGGAAAAAAGAAGAAGAGCAGGTTTTGGGCGTAATGAAGATGTGCGGTTTGTAAGCTGTAATGTGTTTAAATTATCCGCAAAGAGTACGGTTCTAATCGGCACTGAGGTGCACTGGATAACATTAATTAACAAAACACCGTTCTATTTTCGATAATCAAATTTTGAAACTGACTGGTGGTTGTTCCGCCGATCTAACTCTGGGGTAGTATCGTCTAAAAGTTTCTCGTAAATCGCAGTACCTGCTCTTTCATTCCCCCACATTTATACTTCGAATAGTTTTATATCTTCAATCGCTTATTTCTAAGTATGAAAAAAATAAATATATTTCTCGATGCAAATTACAAAAATGCGTGAGTAGACTTTATTTCCGAAAGCCAGACTTTTAGGAATGAGGTTATGTTTTTCTAGATGTTATGAAAATGACGAGTTACGAATTTTTTCATCAGCTAGCACGTGATATAGATGAGATCTATAGGATGAGAGAAGTTTGTTCGCTGTTTGCCTTCTCTTCAAAATATGAAGATACAATAATTGATTTGCTACGCAGACAAGAAATTTCCTGATCCAAATTTTGTTGAAGATAATCAATAAAAATGCTTCTTGTTTTGATAGATTTCGTCTGGACCCGGTGCGGTGTTTTTAATTAGTTCATTGTTACCGTAATTCGGTTTTGTCTTCTGCGAATAGAGCATATTAAACTCTTCCCGATTATATGTGCGATTCGATCGGTTTCCTTTAGCTTTATTCGATAGGAATCAATTGTTTGCGGTAGATTTTGTTTGATGAAATCTCGGGAAAAAATGTTTTCAAAAAAGTTTGCTACTTTTGCTGAATTTTGAATGAGACCTGATGAATCAATAGGTCCTCCTCTCTCTATTGACTCAATATAAACGCTATAATTAATGATCAATTATTACAAATCAAAACTGTATATAATAGTGTAAAATGTATTCATCGTAAATTTATATTACTCAAATGTTTTTTTTTTTTTTTTTTTTAAATTTCTATTAGAATGTGTAAAAAAACCTTCATAATTAACCTAGTTGAAATTGAAATAGTTGCCGCAGCGCAATTGTATCACCACCCACCTACACTCTTGTACCGTTTTTTATTAAATGTACCTAAAAATAATCCAACTAGGTACGCTCATTTCAAGAAATATTTTTAAATCTTTGATTGTGGAGTCGTCGGAATGGGCAGCAACTACACATCTCGTGCTGGGGAATTTAGCAATCTCGGCAGGGCTGATAACAACGTATCTTCTAAAGGCCTTAGATGCGTGTAGATTTGATTTCGTTGGCTCGTGCACTACGACAGCGCGTCTTTTGCGTAGCTTTTGTTTCAATATAGAGCTAGTCCGTCTATTTCTAGCAGTGCCGATAAGGGGCCATTTTAAATTATTCCATTAACGTAGCCATCGTCAATTACCCGGGAAGAGGCCATAATTTTCTTACTTTTAACCGCGTTGTTAATCGCTTAGCGCCGTAGACGTGAATTTGCGAATAAATTCAATGTTGTCTAGTCTTATGTCGTAGTTGAATGTTTAAATATGGGGGGCCATCAGCGAGTTTCGCTACTCCATTTTTTCTGTTCATTCACGACTAGTTGCAACACAGCAGACGCTTCACGCGATGAATGGTCCCGCCGTACACATATCGCGGTAGTGTTTTTAATGATGGTTAGACCTTTCTTTTTCCGTTGTGAAATCTAAATTTTCTTTTAAAATAATAAAAGCCCAATATGCCCGCCGGCTGTGGAAGAGAGGCCAATTAGTCAACCGATCACATCGACATCGAGGCCCTCGTTAATTTATAGCAGTGGCATATCTGATTTGAGGGTCTCCAACCGAAAAGTTATTTCAGTATAACGAAACTCCGAAACACAGCCCGCCGAAAAACGGAATTCAAATATCTGCCTGCTTCACTTACCAGCGCGTACCTGGTGCGTGGATAGGTTATTTATTCTGCTTAATTAAATTTACGCAAACATCTAATCAAAATTATAATTATAGACTTTTTAATTATAAAATTTGGTAAGTTTATATGTTATCATATTAAACAAAAAAGAAAGGGGGGGGACGTTTTATTATAAACAAAAAACAGATTACGTATTTTTCAGATTTGATTTAAAATCAAATGAATACGTTTCACCTTTTACCAACGCGTGGAAAATTGACGCATTCAAATTTTATTAAAGGGAATATTTAACATTTGAACCGTTTATAAAATCTCCATTTCATCTGAAAATTTCGGCACAACACAATATTATCCTTTTTAATTTTTATCTCCTACATTGTAAACACTACGTATACTACACATTAAAGGATGTTCGACTAGTTTGAATAATTTCAATATGTATAAATCCCAATCATACATAAAGAGTTAAAATTGTTTTTTTTTAATTCTTTTAAATAAACTACTAAACGATCACATATATATATATATATATAATATACTATAATTTCAAACCACAAGTCTATACATGAAATTTTTTCACATTTAAGCGAGATAACATTAGAGTTGATAAAAAAGTGTAAAATAAGCGTATTTATTGTTTCTAGGCTTTGAAATAAAACTTTTGTTTCTAAAAATATAATTCAAGAAATCCCGGAGAGCATAAACATATATACTATATGTTAATAGTGTACTTCTTATGCGGATATCCCGGAAGGCATAAACATATATACTATATGTTAATAATGTACTTCCTCCTATGCGAATATGGAACTACTGTGTTCCCGGTGATTTATTAATATTTCAATTATATATTTCTGAAAACAAAACGATTAAGAGATACTTCAAAACGTATGCTATCAGAAATGGTTAACGCCAAATATACACATACCGAATATGTACACATACAGAAAGATGTCGCTTACGAGACCTTCAATGGTAGAAACAAATTTGTTTTTCAATCAGAAATAATAAGAGGCCAGAATTTTCGATCTTAGGCATTAACTGAAGTTCAGCGATGCACACTATAATTCAGTGAATTCTGTTCCTTTACAATACTACGAGATATCATTCCCTGGGCTCAAAGTACGAAAAACTTCATTATGACATAACGGAGGTGTACGGACGAGTTAAACACATTTTTAATAATTCGAAATGGAGCTACTCAAATGTATTTCAATTTGAAAGAGAACAGGCCAAAAATTAATACAGAAAAAATAGAAAACCGATGATGCAAACATGAAAAAGACAGAAAGTAACGGAATTCAAATTCTCTATAAAAAATTTAGAAAATCATTATTTTATAATGTTGGTTCTTTTCTTTTTCTTTTCTCTTTTGTTTATATCGATTGTTCGAGAATTATTGGAAAATGATAAATAGTTTAAAAAATTGAAATATTGTCATTTAAAAAGAAATCTTTTAATAAAAATACGGCATCTCAAAAGAAAAGGAAAAATTGGAAAATTAAGCATTGTGCATAATTTACAATAAATCCACAACCCCCCCCCGCTCATTAAACTCAAAAGCTAAACTTCCTTTCATGAATTGCAAAAATACTCGAAGAAAAAATAAAAAAAAATTACAGGAAATTTAAAATGAAAAAACAAATAAAATAAAACAAAAATACGTATTAAAAAATTAACGACAAATCCAAGAAAAGCGTAGGGTTGGGTTTTCTATTACCCACTGGAAAACTAGTGTTTTCGAAATGAATGGAATTTAAATGACCTTACAAAAAAAAAAATAAAAAAAATAATCATAAAGATGTAATTATTTAATTTCGTTTCTTAATTTTCAGAAACACGAGTGAATCAAGAACTTTTCATCCTATTCATAATTAATTTCCGGATTTTCCACTATATGAAATGATTATACATTTTTCATTTCGGCTATCGTTACTTATTAATGTTTCACAAAATATTTAAATCGATTAAGAAAAAAATAATAATAATTATACCTGCTTACGGTAACTGACGAGAATAAAGTTATTATAAAATAATAACAAACAGCTTAAAGCATGTGTATATAACATATGTAGTTATAAAAATGCGTTTTTCGGATATCCATGATTTTCGGCTGATGTGATGCAACACGAGTCCCATAATAACGCCGGTTCAAGTGTTTTTACTGGATATATTTAAATTGATTATCAGCTTATTATTATTATTATTATTATTATTATTATTATTATTATTATTATTATTATTATTATTATTATTATTATTATTATTATCATCATCACTATTATTATTATTTTAGTTTATTTAACAAATAGGGGGTTGTAAAAAAATTTTACATTTTGGAAAGAGAAATCGTGTTTATTAGTGTCGGAATGTTAAAATATTAAAAATTTTCGGAATACATTTTTTATAAAAAAGTGTTTTGTAAAAATAATACGAGAACCACGGGATAATAGGCAGTGATAAAGTACGGCAATGTCAGCTGAATGAATGGCATGCTGGCGTGTGCCATTTATAACCTGATTACGATTCGGTGTCGCCATAAACCTGTCAACGAGTAACACCAGATGTAATTCCTTTTCGAATATTACAGAAATACCGAAATAGCGAAGCCTATACAGCGCATAAAAAACCGACTTTTGTCAATGGTCGTATTTTTCGTTTTTTCATTTTTCATTTTAACGGCTATTTTTTCCTGTAAAAAGTTTAAAACGCGTTTTTCGGAACGTTTTAATCGTGTTTTAGGAAACTTTTTACTTTAATTAAGCCGAAAAAAATGTCAGCATATCCTTCTGGACCATATTAGAGGGGTACATTCAAATTTTTAATGTAAAATATAAAGTAGAAAGTTAGTTAAAAAGCGAGCATCTGTTGTTTATTTTGCGATGATATTAGTTCTATTTATATGTCCCAAAATTTATTCGATCATCTGTGAGAGCATAATTTTATAAGTTTCGGCAAAGCATTCGACCGAGAAAAAAAAAAAAAAAAAAAAATTAATGCTGTACATCACTACTGAATTCAGATCGCTCCTATTCATTCCAAGTTAATTGAACAGAGTCGGCGGTGTTCCGTTCAAATACCCGATCTTCCTCGCACATTGCAAGTGTATAGAAAATTATCTTTACCTCGGCTAATGTAGCTGATTTTTAATAAAAGCCAAAATTGCAAACTCCATATTACGTTAGAAAAAAAAGGCTTTTCTCCTGGTAAAATCAAAAGGTTTGAAAGCGAGTGATGCAAGACACTACATTATTACGACGTGAGTATGAAATAGTTTTAATACAGAGAAGATCGACAATGTTCCCCAGTAAGAGGTTGACAATTTGACTTTGTCGAGACCAGATTGAAAGATAGGAATTATTGAGTTTGCGCAATTTATCCCTTTTTCTTCAAAGAAAAAAAAAAAAATCGGACAATCATATCGACCAAAGTCTCTGCTGGGACACAGTTGATTACAAGCAAAAATACCCCACCTGTATATAAATTAAGAATGAAGCGAATTTTGTTGGGCAACACCGATGAAGCTCAATCGTTGTAGGTTCTTCGTAATTAAAGAAGATGATTGTAAAAGCCTCACGGATAAAGCGATTTTTAAATGTTTACGTTATAAATAACAGTGCCCAGAGATGATAGCCTAGAGAATCGGTACTTCCCCATAACTGCAATTCGTAACAGGAGACGATCACACGTCCCCTTTTTAGTTATCGTTTTTATTCTTGGTGAAATATTGTAAACATGTATAGGTTAAACAAGTTTTATTAAACAAATGTATAGTGTAGTAGGTATGGGTTTGGTTTGTTTTTACCTGATGTGTATAAAAATGATGATTTGAAAATTTCACCATTAGCGAAATTCAATTTCGCTATTTTAACTGAATATCATCCAGTTTATAAGTTACAAGTCATAATTTTAAAAACCCAGTAGAGAGTATATCCTAGGGTAATATAACGATTTTACGCTGATATATAATAAATAGAAGAATTTTTGTTTTTCATCGATTTTTATAAACTGATAATATTAACTGAATGTTTGAATTTTAAAACTCTGCGAAATAGATATGCATGAGAAAAAACCTAAGCAAAAAACTGTCGAAATAACCATTGCAGACATCACACGATAAAAAATAAATATACATATATATATATATATGAAAAAAAGAAAAAAACAAAAAGATGTTTGCTATTGTGTGTCGCATCGCAAATTAATGGATGCAAGATGCTGATTCTGCACTAGCTACGGGGATACCGAAAAGTTGAATGTTGTATTAGGAAATTGCATAATCAACGAAAAAGTTTTTCGCCGATTAGACTATAAAAGTAAGTAAAGTACAGTAAGTCCCTTGGCTATCCTTGATAAGGTATCGTGGATTGCGAAGTTAAGCTTTCCGTAATGGTACTTAAGGACCTCTAATGGGGATCTGATGAAAATACTAGGGCCAGTTCCTTTCTACTTTTGGATTATCCGCCTTTACTTTCCCCCAGATAATTCTCTGGTATAACCAATATTCAATTTTAGATTGGATATATACCTGGGAGCAACTTGGTTCCGGAACGAGGCAAGTCTCGATGTGACACCTCTGATTTAGTAACCAAACGTCTTAACCACTAGGCTACCGCGCTACCTAGTCTTAATAAATCTCCAGAAAAATCAACGCAGACTGTCGGCGCGGACGGACAGAACCGTAATTTCCGGGGACTTTCCTTTTTTTTTTTTTTTTTTTTTTCTGTTGCGAATCAAGCATGAAAACAAAAACTTGATTAGGTCCACATTGGTATATTGAATTGCCGTCGCAACGCGCAAGCTGATGAGCAGATACCAAACGCGAAATGTAAGGTCTTTAAGCAGTGATACAGAAAAATATTCGTACATTTTACAGATGAAGGTAGGAAAGCGATATCTCCAGTAGTAAAGTTTTCAAATAAAGCAAAACATGGTTTCGCATCCCTAATTTATAAAATACACGCAAACGTCTGCTATGAAAAACGGGACAACAGATGTTCCGAATAAAATGAAAAAAATGTATTTTTTTAACTCGCGCATTAACTTTTTGTTCGGGAGAAGGCATTTTTAATATTAAACAACAAAGAAATCAAAATAAAAATTTAAGCATGATTTTTTTTTTTTTTTTTTTTTAAAGCAAAATGCAATTTAATGGCTGAAACGCACACGTTATAAATAGTACGGCTAAGAAAGCTCTAACAGTACAAGTTTACAGGAAATTTTCATTTAACATTAATTAAGCTGTATTTGCAGTTGATTAAAAAGCAGTTTGCACGTTATGCGCATAGGCGGCGATAACAAATAAACGAAAATACCAAACCAAAGAGAAAAAAAAAAAACGATAATAATAATCGATTTTTTTTTTTTTTTTTTTTCGATAACAAGTAAACTAAGACGGGCTAATAGAAAGTTTCTTCTAACAAGGCAGCCATGGCGAAAATAGAGCCGGGCGAGTAAATTTTCATTAAAAAACTTTTGACACATTCGTTATCTGCGAGGAAAAAAGCGATATGAAACTTTCGCAGTATTACATAATAACTCGTTTACTATTGGCTAACAGCAAACAGCCGGCTGCTCACCTTTAATTGGACAGCTCCCGATTTCAGTAAAACGTCTAGAATTTTCAGTTTCGCTGAACTAGCTCGTTCTCTTCTTTCCACTGTGTGTGTGTGTGTGTGTGTGTGTGTGTGTGTGTGCGTGTCCCTACATTATGAAATATCTAATAAAAATCGATTTAAATCAAAGTCACGAAACATCTTCAGCATGCCAAAGTAAATGACGCAGGAAAAAATTAATAAAACTCAATCATTTCGAGATACATGTAGTTAGGCGCCTCCACCCATAGAATTTGTAATAAAGAATTAAAAATGTTACAAATCAAAATGTTACTTAAATACCGGATATCGAAAATAATTTTATTGACATAGCGATATTTTTTCATTTTTTTTTTTCTTCATCGAGTATAAAAAAATTTCGAGTTTGAGAATTAATCATTTTTTAACGTAAGCAAATATAACTAGTCGGATAAAGTTCTACCCCGCTTAGAAAATTGAAGTAATTCAGAATAATAGCTTTTTGAAAATATCTAATAGAGTTCTTTTAATTTTTGTGGCTATTTTTATATATATATATGCAAGGGCGTCGCCAGCCGATGGGCCGGGAGAGGGGGGTAGATGATAGAAAAAGGATATGAGTTATAGGAAAAATTAAATTAATAAGTTTTACGGCTTAACATTTTATTAAACAAGAATAAAATCTTAATTAAAATTTCGTGGGTTTCTGGCAAATTGTTCATGATTACGCGCCTATGGATACTCATCATGGCCAGTTGATTAAAAAGTTTCAAGGCTCCAGGGAGGGGGCAGTTGCCCCCCCGTCCACCACTGGCGACGCCCATATATATATATATATATATATATATATATATATATATATATATGTACAGTTTTCAACGGTTAATAAGCCGTAATACTGTCGACAGAATAATATGCTTCTGGGCCGTTCAAAAATCAATTTGAATTTTGGATCAGTCATGTGACACGGCATCGTAACACTTAAATTTCCACCAATTTGTCTAAAACACCGATATTTTAAAGTAGCGCATTCACAGATTCTGCTCTGATAGTCATGCGTGATCAGTTCTACATAGACGGTAATAGTTTTTAATGCACCGCTAAAAAAAGAAATAATGACTACTCTATTATGGTCGACAGAATGTTTTAAGAACGTTTTTAATTATTTTTTTTTATTCTTTAAGGGGGGGGAGTTAATTTCAGCAAAAAAAAAAGGCTCATTTTTAATAATTTTTCTTTATGCTCCAGTGAATGCAAATATATTTTATTTAATAATTGGGTACCAGAGAAATCTGGGAAAGTAAAGGCGGCCGAGAGAAAGAAACTGGCCCCCCTACTCTCATTAGTGCCGTTGGGCTTAGTACATTGTGAACCTTAACTTCACAATCCCGACGCCCTGTCAAGGGTATGGAACTCACTTTACTTTAGTGTAATACAATAAAGTAACATTTGAACAATATTTTCTGAAATTTTAAATAAGAAATATTAAAAAATAAGCCGTTAGCAAAAAATCTTCGAAGAAGCCTAAAAAAAAAGTTGTTTTGCGGTGGACACTATATCTCACCACTGGTTATCTGAAATCAAAAAAATCAAAATGCTATTGATAGTTAATCATTTTCTTGAGGTAACGCTGGGAGGATTTTTTTTTTTTTTTGATTTTTTAATTTTTGTTAACACTTGGAAGTCAAAAACGCGATTTTCGCCTAACAAAATCGACAATTTTTTTATTGTAAAATAAATAATAATTAAAATAAAAAAAAAAACCTCCCAGCGTTACCTCGTAACTGATGTGCAGAAACACTGTACAAAATTTCAAAAGAATCGGTGCATTAGTTTTCGAGTTACAGTGTCCACGGGCTTTAAAAATGTCAAGTGCGAGAAAAAGGCTTTAAAGTTTTGTGTTCAAAAAAATTTGACTTAAACATCGGTACGCGAGTGTTTCTTTTAATATACTTATTCAGAGTCATCGATGCTAAGCCCATAAAGCTCACAACTTTCAGCTGTAAAATCTAAGGCAACTTTTTGCGCTTGTCAACGTAGAGTTCTCTGCCTTCTTTACTTTCAAGTGCATCTTGTTGCTCCACTCTGTTTATGCTCGTTCAATCTACTGCGCGCGTCCATTCATGAGAACTTGACCCTGTACCGATGTTTATCTCTTGCATAAATGAGAGCAAAGCAAAACAGCCCTCATTCAACATACATGAAGCCACATGAACTGTGATTTCAACAACAGTTGAGGTACCACTCAGTGATTTTGGGGTAATTTTCCAAATAAGTTGATTCAAACTCTCACTGTTGTTTTGAGTGAATCCTCCAAGATATCGCTGCAGAAGTGCCCCCTTACTCAAGTCTTCATATATCTCGGTTTAATTGCTTCAGAAACGTCACTCGGAAGTGTAGTGTAACTGTGTTTGAATTACTTCAGGGCATCTGCAGCTGCAGCTTTCTGCCATTCATACCACGAGTCTTGGCCGCTCAGGTATTTGTCGTGCTGCGGTTTCTCATCCATCGAACAGTAATGGTAGTAAGTAGCCTAAATGGCACAAAAGTATTCAGTTTTTTTTTTTTTTTTTGGACGATGTACTTTTTGCTTCGACATCGCCTGTCTTGCGTTTCTGTGGAGGTATTACTTTTTTTGATTGATCTAATCTGGAACTGGTACTCTTGCGATCTCCTCTGCTAATTTTCTTCGGCATTTTATTAATAATAAATACACAATCACAGCGAAACTAGAAAATACGAAGTTCAAAAGAGCACGAAACAGTTTCCAGGTAGCCGCGCTACGTAGCTGCCCAGTAGGTGTTCAAAACCGGAGTGGAGCACCGCTCACTCAAAACTCTATAGGTCCGTTAGTTTTGTTGCGATCGATTTCAAATTTTGACACAATAATCTTGAAATGTTGTACAATCATATAAGCAAATAAAAAAAAAAAAATGCAAAAAAAAATTTAAAAACTTTACTCCCCCCCCTTAAGGGGAAAATTATTTTTGTACATGTTTTTTCTTTTCAAAAATAATACTTCTAACTATCACACACGTACCGAATGAGATTAACGGTGTTCTAGCATTTTTTAAACACCGCGCTGGTAAATTATCTATTCCATAAAAAAAGTTTAGTGTTTAAATTCCGGATTAAAATAAGACTTTATAGCTCTGATACTTCGACGGGAGTTGCAAAATTTTCCATTACACAGTGTGTTTAAAATATCTGGAAAAAAAGTTCTTTACAAGCATAAAAATGATATAGAAACGGATTACATAAAGATACCTTAGAGACAAAACTGCACCGAGGTCCGTATTTGGCCGCACGTCAATCGGCAATGATGCTCACTTAGGCCAAATTGTTCTCTGCATAATTCACTAGAGGCCGAAAGAAAACAGCGGACCCACAACGCGCACGAGGATTTCCTCAAATGTTCATAATGTAAATAAAGATCAACAAAGCGACCAAGCCTTTCCAGATTTGTACTAGGTAAGTTGCACGACAAATTCGTACTCAACTGAAACACGATGTTGCTTAACATTAACAGTTGAAACCGGCGCCTATTTCGAATTTCATTTAACCTGCGCCGTCCTTTTGCCCGGTCTTTGCCGCGGAACTAACTGCAATCTTCTATTCAATTATGTTTATTTCGTCTCTTTGCAATTCTCGTAAATGCCTAATAATAATGTCCGATTCTAAATATGTTCCCTTATCTGCCCCCTTTCTCCTCGTTTCCACGCGTATATATGATATTCCTTCAGTATCCAAACTTGATCTATGATCTCCTTTCGAAATGTTCAAATTGATATTTTGTAGGCTCCGGGTCACAATTGCTGGACACGAATTAGTCGATTAATCGCAGCACAAAATAGTGGACCCCACCACCCTTTTATCGAAAAGTTTTCAGCCCTTAATCTTCTCTTATTCTCTTCTGCTCATCGTCGGTGAATACGGTGTATGTCTGATAGAGTTACCCTTCATTCTCTAATCACGCTTCGTTGTACTTTCCTACACCTTCTCTCTCCAATCGTCCTTGGTTTTATAATTTTCCATTTCTTCGTCGCTCAATGATTTCCGCTATTTGTCGTCTACGTACTGTAGTACACACTAAAGATTGCCTCTTTACAGATTCGCTATATCTCCTTATTGTCCGATACACTCCCATAACTGTCATTTAGTATGTGACCTCAATCATACATATACTACTTGAATGCCTGCGCCTTTTTTTATTTATTTTTTTTACTCCGAAATATTGAAACTAAAAACTCCCACCCCGTACAGTGCTTCTTTCATGCTTTTCTCGTTTCCTTTCCTCCTTGATCTTGCTACCTTTATTTCCCTAGTATTCAATCAAGTTAGGTTTCTCTACTTCTTTTTATAATCCTTGAAGTATCAAAAAAAAAACAAAAAAACAACACATTAACAAGTAAACATCATCTCTACTACCAGCTCTCAATGTAACTCTTATTCTTATAATCAAAGATGCAAATTTTAACAC
Source organism: Icerya purchasi (assembly GCA_039619475.1). Classification (NCBI taxonomy): domain Eukaryota; kingdom Metazoa; phylum Arthropoda; class Insecta; order Hemiptera; family Monophlebidae; genus Icerya; species Icerya purchasi. Next base: position 517,564,125 of record CM077115.1, on the reverse strand, counting down.
ATATCACCGCAGTTCTTTAAACCATATTATGATAAAATATTATTAACGCCTAGAAAAAGAAATAATAATAGGTCTATCGCATTGTCTCTTAAAAATTTTAAATTGTTTAATTTTATTTTTTTGCAACACTTTGTTGTAACTTTCGAAAAGTTTTTTCTTCCAATAGTATTCCGATTTGTCTACATTTCGTAGGTTAAAGAACTATATTATATATCTGCAATTCAAAATTATTTGAAGAGCTATTTGGGATTTCAGTTCTTCGATTTCTCGGTGTACATCGCGGCATAGTGTGTGACAAAGTTAAAGATGACCACCCATCATTAAAAACGATGTAAGCGGTCGCCGCATGAGAAATAAAAATACCGAACAATGCAAAAATAACAAGCACAGCTAACCCGTATGGGTTTTCTAGAAGACAAAAAAAAAAAAAAAAAAAAAAAAACCAAAAAAAAACGAAGACGTCTGTGTTCATCGAATTTTGAATGTGCGGGGTTTAAGGGCTTTGCAGAGTTTTCTGTCGGTGTTCGAAAAGAAAAATCGATCAAGTAGACAAAGAAGGAAAAAGTTAAAAAGGCGACTTGCAGAAGCAAAATAAACCATGTTCGGAATAACTAATGTTCGCTGTCTGTCGTCGCTTTACATCGGTAGTCGTCCGCTACCTATTACCCATACTGCGGGCCGCAAATTTGACTCGAGGCAAAATACTTTTCGCAAATTTCCCCCCTAATGCAGGTTTAATCGAGAAAAATCTCATTAATTACACTTGGTAATTCTTTTGATGTCGATACCGAGTTTGATGGTTGCCGTTCCTCGCTATGTAGGTTAGAAAGTTGGAAACTTCCACTGAAATTTAGTAAGAGGCACCAACATGCGTGTTGGAATAGCTCCCCGCAATAGAATTTGTGTTTTTCCCTTATATATATATATATATATATATATATATATATATATGTACTGATATATTTAATTCACATAGTAATCTGTCTTGCGCGTTTTCGAACCTCTCAGCTAAACTTCAGTTTTGAAGTAAGAATATGTTTATTTATGTTTTTTTTTGTTTTTTTGATTTTTCTCTAAAAATCGGTGGTTCTAAAAAAAACTTCTTAAAAATTGCAAATACCAAAAATATTTATTCGCAACGTAATATTCGCTTCTTACTGAATAACCTCTCAACACAACTTTCGATCTTTCTTTATCTCCTCTTATTGACAATTCAAACTGTCGTTGTCTAAAGTGTCCGCCCACACGGAACAGTTGTGCTGCAGATTAAAATTTTGCCTCATTGTTGCACGGTTGTTTCGTGTGTCGAACTTCTTTAATCTGAGCGACTCCACGGCGCTGATTCGTCTCACGAATTCTCTGACGTGATATTATATGCGACGATGACCAAAAACGAATCAAGCCAATTATTTAATTTCAATTTAAAAAACCGACTACTGCCATAAAATGAGCCGCGATATTTTTAGGAGACAATTGCCACACAGAACCGTGGAGTTACTTCCCCGCAGAATTATCACGCGTTTCCAACAAATGGATCGCCACACATTGGCCGGACCATAAAAATATATTTATGCCGTAATCGTTACAAAAAATTCAAAATTAATAAGACAGAAATATTATTACAAATTATCGTCTGTGTCTAACTTGTAAAATTAGTAAGCCAAACGGCTAACAAATATCATCGAAGAAGCAAAAACGAAATATTTTGGACATTATCTATATACGAGAAGAGGATCTTTTCACGACTACGATATAAGGGAAAATTCAAGGAAGAAGACCACGAAAAAGGAGATCGATGGAATATTTACACGGAATAGCTGGAATAAATTCGCTTTTAGAAGGAATACAAAAAGCCAGGCAGAGACAACTGTATTAAAACGAGGCGCTGCACTAATCTCCTGAACAGGAGATGGAAACGATGATGTAAGCTTCGGTGAAATTTAATATTTTTATTATTTTCATATTTGGCCCGATATTTCCTTGCTGAAATTTTCAGGGCTTATTCGTGAAATCCATGCGAAGGTGTTAAGGTACGGCTAAGTTTCCTACCCTCTCTCCATCATGAAATATGAAGTTTTGAGATGTGACCGGCGGTACAGAAATGCATATGGGTCGAATAAAAAAAAATTAACTTCTATGAAACTTTCAATAAAATGATTACCACGGTAAATAGAAAACTCTTAAACATTTTATTAATCTCTGACGTAAGTAAATGTACCGGATTCCGTTACTGCACTTTTTGCATTACTAAAATCATCAAACATCGCCATAGAGCATGATCTAAACATACAAGAGGTGCTCCTAGACTAGCTGCTGTACTCATTTCGGAGCGTTAAAGAAAAATAGTGTTTTCTATTATTTTTTACAGATAAATAAAAAATCCCGCAACAGAATTTTTAATATTTGCTACCAGCGGGAATGTGTTATTTATACTCAAAAATTTGAAACCCTTACTCTCAACTACTGTAGTTTACTGATGTAGTAATAAATTTTAATTTTAATCAAAATTTCCAAGACGGAGAGGTTGAAAGATATGAGTGAAGATGTTCTATGGGAGATCAATAACTCTCGACCCCTTCAAAATGATGGCTGTGTGTGTGCTAGTTGAGCGAAACTTTTTGTTAAATCAGACAGACAAGTTATGGTAAGATCGATGATCTTCAGTTAAACGTGAAACGTGAAGACCATTTTCTTTTGGACGGTGATAATCCCCCCCCCAAAAAAAAACAGAGAAAGAAAGAGAATCTTTACATAAATAAAATTCCAGATAAAACAAAAATTTTTTCTATTAATTTCCAAGTACAGATTTAAACGGATATTATTAATACTCGGGTGAAGCTGTGGATAACATGAAACAAGACTGGAAACCGTTTGAATGCACAATGCTTAAGTTCACCATCTGAAACAAACGAGCAACGGGAAAGAAGACTAGAAACCAACATGTTTCCCACAAAAAAAAAAAAAAAAAAAAAAAAAAGAAACCTTTACATAAATATAATTCCAGATAAAACAAAAAAATTTCTTTATTAATTTCCAAGTACAGATTTAAACAGTCATTAATACACGGGCGAACCCGTGGACAACAGCAAATCTATATATACACATATATGTGCAAACTTTTTCCGCTATTATATTAATAACACGCTTGCATTTCCTTTTCGGCGCTAAAGACAATTATTTACTATCGTCAAATAATATTATTCACCCCAAACATCGAAATTATTCATTCATTAATAATATGTAATAATAAACTTACTAATTACGTTAAAAATTCTACATTATTAATAATAAAGAAATTATTTCATCGAAATATTTACAGATGACCTAATAACTCCGTGCGACGTTATTAGTGGAATACTGAAGAAGTTTAAAAATGTCATATTTAAATGAAATCGTATTAATTACGTACTTTGCGCGACTGTGTTAGTAAATTTATTTCTGTTTTAATTGGTAACAAATAAATCGTGAAATTAAACCGAAATTCGCGCAATTATTGGCAAAAGTTCAAAATTCCAATAGGATTATGGTGGCAACAAAGTAGCGTGCAAGCAAAAGAAATTTGTACAACTTACTCGATAAATGTTTCTTAAATATTCGTTACCGACGATGTATGAAATGCAACATTAAACGGAACGCCGGCATTGTATGTAACACCTAAAATCAAAGCATAAAGAGAATTTGAAAACACTTCATATACACTAGCTATTTTACTTATTGTTAGTATTATTAAATAAAATGTAAAAATACAAAAATATTTCCATCAAATAATATTTACGTCGATTAAATGAAACAATTACGTTTACCGTTTGTGCATAAGTGTGTATACATGCAAGTTCACCATTTGTATCTCGTATAAGAAAAATACAAAACAAAATTGAAGACATCGCACAAGTTTTTTTTCTTTTCCTTTTTTTTTTTTTTGCCAAATGTAAAGCATTTACACAGAAATTTTTTTAGACATATATCTAACGAAATGGATAAGAAAAATTGTTGCGAAGAGGACTGCTTAAAAGGATTTCTCTTACTAAATGCGAAAGAAAAAGAAAGATAAAGTAACGAATACGTATATGCATATATGCGTATTGAAACCAAATTCAGTTTACGTACGTTACATTTTAAATGTATAATCTCTTAAATATGGCTGAATACATATTAAATAACAAAAAGAAAAAAAGAAAAAACATTCGATAAAGATATTAATCATCTTTATCTATTTCTTACTGCTAGTAAAACTAAAATTTACGTCGCAAAAGGGTGTTTATTTATATTTAACACCTAAATCGTTATTTTAAAGGAATGCCGAGCGAGAGTGTAAAACAAGTCTCGTGTTTTATTTACAACAGCGGGTTATATCATAACCATTTTCCATCTCTGTTCATTTACATTTTCGTTCGCGCGTGCCTTTCTGACATTTATTTATCTATCCCCTTAGATTTTATTATTCTTCGAATCATCGTCTTTTTACCAAAACTCACTTAGTAATTCCGTTTAAAAATAACAAAATCCTCGAAATAATATACACGAATAGTTTGTTTGTATTTATAATAATCTTACTTGGAATTGTTTAAGCTCAGTCTTATTTTAATTTTCGCTTCCATAAAAAAAAAAAAAAAAAAAAAAGAAAAAAAAAGGTTATAATAATTATTGACAGACTATTTTTACTAACTCTCGTTAAATACTTATGTATCAAGATGAATAATTAAGAAAAACATTTAAAAACGAATAATAATGAAATATAGTTTAGTTCGTATGAAATGACGAGTGATTTTAAAAATCCTAGAAAAAAATATGTTTTTTTAAAATTACGAGACTTCGGTGCCCCGACAGACTAATTTCGAAGTTGGAAACGCGGCAAATCAGAGAAATATACCGGGGGAATGTGCGTATTTTTAACTGTGTTCAAAATTTTTAACTGTACTCGGGCGCGGCAATGATGGAGGGGATACATCATTTTTCGCGATTTTGAACTTCTTGCCAACTTCAAAAGTTCCATTAAAAAAATGAAAGGTGGTTTCGTTTCCGACAAGTAACGCGATCTTTCTATCAATGTATATATCACATGCCAGGGTAAAAAAATATATATTTTCCAAAATTTCGAACTTTCGGCGCCCTCGTTATTAGGATTCCGTACGTTGTATGTGTACGCAGTCCTCGCTACTTGTCGAGAGCGAAACCGTACTTCATTTTCTTAACGAAACTTTCGGAGTTGATTGAAAGTTCAAAAAAGCGTGTAAACTAAAGTGCAGACCCCGCCCTGCGGCGTGAAAATTATAGATAAAAAACTTGAACAAGGTTAAAAATAGGAATATCGCTGCATATTTATTTAGTTTGGAACATTCGGCTTTCCCCAACTTTAATATTCACGGCGCGCCGAAAGCTCCAAATTTTTTAAAAACATATCTATTTTCCGGAGGACATGTGATATATCGTTGAAAAGATCGCTACTTGTTGAGAACGAAATCGTACTTCATTTCTTTGACGAAACTTTCGGAAAGTTCAAAAAATGACGTGTAGCCCCGATTTGCGGTGCGAGTATTGTAATTAAAAATTTTGAACGAGATTAAAAATATGCACATCTCCGTATATTATTTTTATTTTGAAACATCTGGGTTTCTAATTTTAAAATTAGCCCCCCCCCCTCGTGGTGCCGAAAGGTCGACATTTTTGGAAAAAAATATTTTTTTCCCAGCCATGTAATATGTTGGCAGAAAGATCGCTTTTTGTAGGGAACAAAATTGTATTTTACTTTTTTTTAGGAAACTTTCAATGTTAGGCGAAAAGTTCAAAAAAGCATAAACAATGACGTGTCCCTTCCTTTTTGCAGCGCGAAAAATCTGATTTCTCTGTTTTGACGTTAGTATTATGTAAATGTAAATTCTCAACGCATGAAACATCATGCTTGACTGAATTCGTTTTGTTTAAATTAATTTTACTACACGGCATCAAAGTCTAACTGTATAAATCAATTTTCCTGTAATAAATCAATTTTCCAGTACATGCGCATGATTTCCGGGAGGTACAACAGAAGAGGAGATGAGTTATTACTTGGGAATATCAAAAAGTTTTGTTCTATCGGGAGTGCGTACGCATGAAAAAACAGATAGCAATGAAAAGGAAGAATTATCCAATAAATAAATGGATGAGCATGAAAACACTAAATTCAAATTCATATTAAAGAGCCGTATTTACAAACGATGTAAAGGAAACTATTTAAGCGAAAGGCATATGGAGCATTATACAAAAAGTTTAGAAACACAGCCAAACGGATGGTAGGCAGGCTAAGTGAAAATATTACGCACAGGAATTATACAAAACGAATAATAACATTAAAAGAACGGGGAAGATAATAAATAAAGTAGTATGTAAACGGGGGGGAAAAAAAACAATTGTAGATGAAGATGTATTAGAAAAACTTGGCAAGTTACAACGAAGGACCGGGTAAATGTTTAAACTTTTATCTGTTTACAATTGATGAAAGTAAACATCGTTGTGGTAGCAAAATTTTTTGGATAATGATACGGATAAGGAAAGTTGTGTACATTCTTATATACCAAAAAAGCTACGGATGAAATTAATCGAAGCTACAATTAAAAAACTCGATGTGCATAAAGATTAAGAGCATGATGGGATAAAGGTGAAGAACTTAAATTCATACTCGCGAAAGAAGGATTATTGCCAAAGGAGTTAAAAACAGATATAATAAGACTAAATTACAAAAATAAAGATAGAAAGCAGCGTAGAAATTATAGACCAATTACGTTAATATCAGTTTTAGCAAAAAATAATTGAGATGTATGTAGACAAGAGTATTTGATAAATTATCTGGAAGTTAATCATTTATTTAACGAGTTTCGATATCAGAGTTGCGAAATAAGGTACAGTGCTGCTTAGGTCACTTACATTAGGTATTAGTAAAGGACTGGAGCATCGGGTGTTTCAGTTATTTTTTTTTTTTGGACCTTACCAAAGCCTTTGATTTAGCACAGACCGAAATACGCTAATTCGAAGAATAGATAAAATAGGAATAAAAGGAAACTGAAAATATTTAAATTCGTTTAGGAGTTATTTAAGTGAAAGGGAATTTTTGGTAAAGATTGGAAATGAATACAAGGGAACGATGAATTATGGAGTAAGGCAAGGAACGATTTTAGCCCGGATACTATTTTCAATTGACACAAATTCGCTACATGTATATGCGCAGATAATATTGCACCGGTGTTTGAACATTCTAATGAGAAAATTGTAGAAAAATTTCTGCAAGAAGATCTGAATAATGGATATTTACGATAGGAAATTATTGATCAATACAAAAAAAAAAAAAAAGAAAAACAGAAGTAACGTATATAAGAATTTCAAGTCGGTTTAGAATATTCGTTCCTGAAATTATTGTGCATAATTATGTCTACACGTGGAAGAAATATGCTGTTATAATTTCCTAGAAACCGTTAATGAATTTAAATATCTCGGTTTAACTTTTGAGCTCTCACATCGATAATTGCGGTCATAGTTATTAAACATAAAATTTTAAGGCTATATTTTGACTCACTGATACAATGTCCAGAATTAAATAGGGAATTGAAATTTGTGGAGAAGCAAAAAAAAAAAAAAACAAAAAAAAACAAATAAGGTAAATTGCCAGGATGCAAAAAAGCTGTCTGAAAATAATATTACCAAACGGGATTATCACACTCGGCGAAATTACCGAAATGTCACCGAAAACGATTTATTGTTTCAATTAAATTAACGAAGTATAAAACCGGGAATATAATCTTATCAACAAGAAAAAGGATTTATAGAGCATCAGCAATTATGATAAAATTTCATATATGTATATGTACAAGAATCGCTTATAGACAGTATAGAGGAAGAAATGTTGATAAAACTAATGCAAAGTATACCGAAGGAAATCCAAGAAGAAGGAAATTTAAATCGATGGAAGAGCAAAATTCCTTTTATATGGTCAACTCTTGTCATTAGGTCTCCTCACTCCCTTTAACGCTTTCTTTATCCTCTCTTTTTCTTCATCTTCTATGGTGCGTGCACTGCTGTTCTTTGTCGCGTCCACTTCGGGCCGCCTAGCTATTTAGTTTTTAGCTTAGCTTTTCCTGTTGTTGGGTCAATGCCGCTGGCGCGCCCACAAAAAAAAAAAAAAAAGAAAAAAAAAAGAAAGAAGCAAAATAACAATATAGATTGGTGTAAAGAATAATAATAATATTAATGATGAGGATAAGTTTCTGATTTTTTCCTTGTACACCTTGATTGTATTCCTTACTTTTAGTTATTTCCATTTTTCTTGTTCTTCACGTGTCTGAGTAGGTTGAATTTTCATAATATACTATAGTTCGATTTGAGATTTAGGAGGCTGTTGTGAGAGCGACTGTTTTAGTAGGTAAATATATAAATAACATATTATAATTTAGGCTCAACAGTCTTAATCTAAATTGTATTGTGATAAAATTAAGATTAAACGGATGTAATTACTAAGAATAAAAAACCTACAGACGGGTCTTGTGGGATCGCAAATTACAAAAAAAAAATCTCTTAGTGATAACAATTTACATTTCCAACGTTTATTTTCTTTCCTTAATATTGTGTATAGACATTTTCGTGAATTATATTAAAGCATTTACAGTCATACTATAGTTTCAAATTGAATATTACGTCTCCTTCTTTAGCGACTTGATAGTGACTAAAGGGCTTAATGTCGAGCGGGGGGGAAAAAAAGGAAAGGAAAAGGAAAAAAAATTACATAGGCAGCCGTGTTACAAAGTTAATTTAGATACTTGCGTGTAACAACCTTAAAAAAGTTATAAAACTAAAATACCTTAACAAAATTACCGATATAATATAATAAATCCTTAACATTCGCGAGAGACAGACGTTCTAAAACTTCTACCTAAATGTCGAGTCCCTATAAATATAGATAAGAATGATGACGGCAAACAATAAATATTAATTAATCACTAATAATAATAAATACAATAATCCTGGAATTTATAAATTAATATATTAAAATTGTAACGAAATGCATTTATAAAACACCTTATAAAGAGAGCATTTATACACGCTTATAGATATGATTATTTAGAAAAAACGAAATTTGCTGAATATCTTATAAAAAACAAACAAACCATTACCAATAATAGGGAAATTGACATGAAAATAATAAAAATAATCAAAGTTTATTCAATTTCGCCGAAACTCATTCAATTAATAAATACAAACGCAATATTATTTAATTATAATTATCAAATACAAAACAACAATCCATTATTCAATATACAGTATTTATTTCGATCTTAATATTTTAAATATTTCGCATATTTGTTATTTTTAAAATTATCATTTTCGTTTTATTTTAAATGAGTAACTATTATAAAACACAATCGTCTTTTAATATCGAAATTCATTTATACCTCAACTTTAACTTAAACTAGTCAACGCCATGATTGCGGGGGGACCAAGTTGTCCGAAACTAGCCGGTAGTTTAATAATAAGTAGTTTTTATATGTTTTGTGTTTATTAAAATTATTTATTGATTATTTTTAAATTTTCAACCGATCTATGAAAGTGCAAAATAAGTTTTTTAAAAAAAAGCACAAGCGAATACTAAATAACCCGGAGATTTTTTATAATACGAATGGCATATATAAAGTAGCTAAATATATGCTAAAAAATAAATTTTTGACAATAATCATTCATTGTTCGAAAAATAATGGACACTGCCAATCATAAAATTTTAAACCGCTACAATCTGGAAATACGCATAATATCAATGTAGATTTCATTGAATCAAGCGTCGTGTGAACACGTATTCCTTGACGAATGTTAAATAATGTAGAACCTGTACGAGGTTTGGAGTAACTCCCCCCCCCCACCCCGACGTTCTTTATATTTTACCTTAGGATAATATACCAAGTAATTTTTCCTTAAATATAATACGATTATTCTTCAACTGCAAAATATACCAGGCAGGGCGATTGATTTCAAACAGGAACAACTATTTGAAATATATGTACATATTCTCGTATTCTCACAGATTCTTTATAGCGCAGGAGGCGTATTGAAAATCACTTACCGCAGATGCACCAGCCAACATGTTTATTTGGGTGCTGCCAAAAGAATAGCCAGCGACAAAAAATGTCAGCCACGCCATGGATGAACAACACGCTCTTCTCGGCTGATAAGGAGCTGCTTTTATTAACTGTGTAAAACCAATCAGAGCGCCGAAACAAGCCAACGACAGCAATTCATAAAGTTTCCCCCATTTAGTAGAAAAGTTTCGACGATTTGCCAAGACACGCAGTACTACAACGACGAAGACGAGCCGAGATGGAATTTGCGAAAACCCGGCAATAAAATAATCACGGTCGCGAACATAACACCGGCCGGGCGACGACAATAACGACCGTCAGACGCCAAACGATAAGCAAACTACGAACAGACGCCATGTACACGCACCGCACATCTGCCATGCAAAGCAGCAAGTTCGACGCTATTCCGTGCCCGAAGCCTCTTCCGCAGCCACCGAATAACATTTTCACAAGTAGGTGGAGACTGCAAGAATTTCCCGGTACAGCCATTTTTAATTGGACAAAAACTATAATACGGCATACACTAAACAAGGCTGCCGTCGATGTACACAACGAGGGACACACACATTCATGCGTACACACACGTTCATACGCACTTAACACACACATAGACATGTGCGCAAGTGTAGCACTCACTGGTTTTCTAAGGCTTCACCACATTCGAGTAGGAAAAGTAGCGTCAATGGAAAAAGGCACTTCAAACAGAATGCACATATCGTAATAATACTACGATAGCTGGCCTCTAGGAAAAAAACCAAAGTTGATCACATGCGCATAAAGCATTAGCCGGCACGCACCCTGGTCTAGAGCAAGTACTGCCAGAATAGTCGGGCTAAAATAGTTGTAGAGCAATTTTCGGGTAACGATCGTAGAAAACAATAATGCATGTATACGAGTACTGCGCGACGATCAACATTGCTTCAAGCCAAAAAATTTTCCGATTTTAGAAATTATCCAATAGAGCTGCTCCTTTTACACATTTTGAATTTGGCAGCATTGTCCCCTTTTTTAAATTTAAACGTAATTTTGCATTCCGATAACGATTAAAAAATCTGAAAAATCAATGCTAATTTTTATCCCGTAATAACGCCACCACTGCCGAACCAGTTACGTCAACGATTCCCGGTTCTAACAGTGTTATTATCATTCAGCGGTATACATATAATAATGTACGAAATAATCCTAATAAGATGGTTCAGAAATGACGAAAATATCAAATCAAAAATATACAATAGCTCACGAACGGTTTGACTTTCGAAATCCCATCTCATAAATTACAATTAAAATTCTCTTTAAAACCATATTTATAACTTTTCAAGCTAACCGATTATCGTGGACATCAAAAAATCCAAAAAAAAAAAAAAAACGTCAAATAATGCGGAATTTAAAATCACTTTAAAAAAGTTATAACTCATTATCCGGATGTACACGATGACTCTGCCAGACAGACCACGTAAAAGGCTAAAAAAGTTGATGTGTGCCGTGACGTACTAAGAAACTAGCAACATCAGAGTAACTTCAGATAACTTCATACGCAGTCGATCACTCAAAGGAGCGACTTCTAACCACAACTAAGTCATGCTAAACATCTTCAGCTCATGTGTGTGCTAATTGTAAATTATATTACAGGTGCACATTAGAGAGAGAGAAAAAAAAAAAAAAAAAAAAAAACTCAGATAATCTTCTTTTAAAGTGAAATTTAAATATTAAAACGCAGAAACTCGTTTCATAAAACTAAAAAAACTACAGCTAAAAAATGATTTAGCCTATCCTCAATTGTGAGGCTAAAAACAGCAAATAAAAAGAGATGTTCGCGTAAATAATAGCCCGACTAAAAAAGTTGCGCAAACCAAAACGTATCTCAAAAGTGAACGTACAAATTACCGCTTTATAGGAAAACTATAGCCGAGCTTATAGCTTTATATTTAGCCCCCCCCCCCCCCCGGGCGGGAAGGGGGTAAAAAGAAACGAAATTTTTGAAAAAAATATTTTACTTTTTCTTTCAGGAATGTGATATATTGTCAATGGAAATCGCAGTCTGTCAGGAAAATTTCATTTCTGAATAACGAAACTTTCGTAGTTGGCGAAGAGTTCAAAAAAGCGCAAAAAATGACATGTCTCCTGCGACACGAAAAGTCAGATTTTGTTGTTTATAATTTAGTATTTTGCGAATATCGTCGCGATGGCCCAGTTGCTAGAGCGCTTGGCTTCCATTACGGAAGTCTCGGATTCGATTCCGATCGGGCGCAAAGTGGTTCGAAATCCCGAAAAGCTGGCCAAAAGTCGAAAAAATAAAGTTCCTATCGAAGTAATTTAACTTGTTGAGTCGCCCAGACTGGCAGTTCAAGTTAGTCAAGCAACAGTCAAAAAAGGTCGACGACCTTTAAACCTGAATCTACAATTCAGTGCTAAAGTCGACCTTCGCACGAATAGCATCTGCCTCGCCTAAGAGAAGTAACGGGCATTTCAGGAGCACGCCAAACAATCTGCAGTGAACCACAATTTCTATTCTGAAAAATGGAGCCTGCCCCCTTCTGGTAATAGTACGTAAAATATTGAATATTTATTTCGCAATACTACCAGCGGTATAAACAATAACAATTTATAAATGTCTGCAATAAAATTGAACATAAAATAACATGTAAAAATTAAAAAAACAGAAGAGAAAACGTTATTAGTTGTTCTTTCGGAACGAAACTTATATCATATTCTAGTTTATACTATTGTTTAATAAAATCAACAAAATTCAGCTGCGCTTAAGAGGTATTTTCGCACGCTTTCGTAAAAAGCGTATAATTAAATTAACCCTTAACCATATTATTTTTAAAACGTTGTAGACCCGGTCATTTTGAGTTTTTCTACCCAAATGAGTCTTCGAGCCTCCAGAAAATTGGATGCTGCTGCTGCTGCAAAAAAAAAATGTAACATTGGATAGTCCATCAAAAGCCAAAAAATACAGAAGATCGCGTTAGAGTTTATTCCAGAAAGCATTCTCCTCTCCGGTGACTCTGCTCGTTCACTAATAATTGAACAGAAATTGTCGAAAAGTTAATATCAGGGACTCTCTATAAGCAAAGAAAATAATTGTAAGTTGCATCCGCCATCGCATAAATACATAAGTATTGGCAGCTAAGCGTAAATGTTATCCACCTAAATCAAATATTATTACAACCGAATGCAGTACCGAAGTAAAACTACAGTTCGTGTTAGACCATACAGCTGAACGAATTGAATCGACTTAAATGGAAGTTATTAAAAACTACTTAGCTTCCGAAAATGTTCTTTAAATATTATAATTTTATTACATTCTCAACATTTATTCTCTATAATTTTATTTTCAAGTTGTAATTAATAATTATTAAAACATAATATATATATATAAACTCGGTCATTTTGGCCTCGCAAGGGACTATGCCCCTCGACCCCTCTTGCTTTCATTTCTGTCCCTTTCTCTTCTACACTATGTATAAAATGATCAAAATTTACAACGTAATTCTTACTGGCATCAACGCACAAAAAAAAAACAAACATAACCACAAAAATCCAGTTTTAACATTTAACTTTCATTATATAAAATTAAGACATTTTTTCGTTATATTTTTCGTTACATATTTCATTACATAAAATTGTGACATTTTTTAAATAACAATAACAAAAATCCTATAAAATATAACAAACATGACATAAATTGGGTCATTTTTTCGAATGGGGGGTAGCCTAAGAATTACGTTGTAATTAATATACATATATATATATATATATATATACAAGTTTTAGCTTCGGTTAAATATTTTTTCTACATATGTCTAACAATTGGATCCGCCATTTTGTTTTTTGTAATTTTAACTTCGGATGCACAATCAGCGACCTCACCAAGTTTTGTACAAATTGAAACGCGTTTTTGATTTTTGGCCAGCTTTTTGGGATTTTGGACCACCATTGTTGTGTGGCGGCAAAAATTAATACGCAAAAATTAAATAAAATACTCGCTATTTCACGTGGAAAGCAATGGCAAACATTCATACCATCATGTGCGCGTAAGTTAGTGCACAGCAGCCAGACGCGGAACTGCACACATCGATAAATCAAACAATCACAATATTAGTTACAAGTGTATTCTCTTGCACGATGCACACTCGCGCTACATGTAACAATTGCCATGAGCGCTATCTATTCCATACTGCCAGAATGTATAAATAGGTACTCATCACTATTTAAGTCGATCTTCAGACTCGCGACAACGACGCGATTACAGCTTAACAGAAAATTGTTCTATAATGCAGCCGGTATTCAATTAGTGTTTCAGACACAGTTGCTTCATGCGCCCCCCCCCTCTTCGGTATTTTTTCGGGATTTTTCACTAAACTCCCAGCAATGACATAATATTTTTCTTTTTATTTCCGTCAATTCTTCTAGTTTTGACGGGATTTTTCATCTCCTCGTCGCCAATGAACGGAACGGCACTTGTGCAACCTTACTTTCACTTAGAACTTTATATGTCGCACTTGCGCAACACTACTCTTTTTTTTGTCGCATATAATAATAGTACACACAAATAGTGTTCGGACAAAGCAAAATATTCTTACTTTCTACGATCAAACTTATTCATTCCATATTATTAGAAGACGGTTTATTCCGTTTATTTTAATGTAACTGAACCGGTAATTGATTAGATTACTTCCGCATCATCGATCATTTTCCGCTTCTTGAAAGCTACAGAACAACAAGAAATATTCCCCCGGTACGAAAGAATACGTTCGATTAATAATTTGATTTTATGCGGGCATATTAATACCTGAGATCGGATTAACTGCGATAAAGGACTCCTCCTAGAGGAAAAGACGGATTTTTCAAGTTCCGACACACAAGCTTAACTCTATCCTCGATCTCTCTAGTTTGAGGAGCGAAACAGATCATTATAGAAAGCGTACCACCAAATAAAAAAAAAAAATTAAAATACCGCACCCCGTATTATTTTTAACTTTCAAAGCTGGTCTGTAAATGGAATATTGATGAAATTTCTTAATCATCGAATCGCTGATATTTTTTTATTCAATACTTATTGCCTGAATCTCAAAATTTTTGAAATTTTTTTTTTTTTTTTTTAAATTTAAAATAAGTTGTGGGTCTCACTGGGCAAGTATGCCCGTTGCGTGAGTGCCCAACACTCTTATTATCGTTTATTCTAGTAAATAAAATTACAATTGATCATTCTTACTACTTAGATCGAACGTATTAAACCAAAAAAATAAAAAAATAAAAAAATAAATAAAATATATCAATCAACGCAATTATATACATAAATAGCACAACAATACACCCGTACATAGGGACCGCTTACATATTACATTAATATACAGGAAAGAAAAAGAAGGGAAACTGGTAAATAGATGGTCTAAAAGAGCCCTAAAAATGCAGCAATAAAAAATAAATGGAAAGGAGGATGCAGCAAAATTCCTTAATCTTTGCACCATTCTTTCAACCACTTCCTTACTTCCCTCTTCCATACACCAATTTGTTTTTCGTTTATTATGTGACTGGGCATAGTACTCATTAATTTAATTAAAACCGAATCATCTGTATTGTCGATTCGTAGATTTACCCCTCTAGGATGAATGTAACAGGTATTATTTTGATTCCTTGTTAGTCGAGTTTTTGGTCTGGAAGGTAACTTTACGTTATTGCATTTAAATTCAAGTAATCTGTAATAATAATAATGCATTTTGGGAGACATTTCATTATTTTCCTTCCACCAGGTTGATGTAGTATCACTCCGTTTCCAATGAGGTAGTATAAGTTTCAAACCCCTTTTCTGAATTTTGCCTATTTTATTGATTTCCGTTTTTTTAGCCTCACCCCATATTTGGATCCCATATAAGATTCTAGACATTATTAATGCATTAAAGTATATCCGTAATGTTCCATATGAAAGAACCGTCTTCAGTTTATATAACGCTGGAATTGACTGTCTTATTTTCGAATTTAAGTTTTGTATGTGCTTTTTCCAATTCAATGATTTATCGATATATATTCCTAGATATTTAAAATCTGTTACATTCACTAGAGGTGGACATGAACATGGGTGAGTGATTTTATTCCCGTACCGTTCATGTAAGCATTCATTATTATGTATACTGATTCGAAGGTGCCCCCCTTCCCTTTTCACTAGTCTTTCTGCGCGAATCACGAATGCATAACCGTACATCTATTAAAACAATACTTTTTCACTATTTAATTAGTTCTTAATGCAGCTATCGTCGATTTCTGTGAATTTCTGTGCATCATGAGTATGTTTTAATTAAAAACAGAAATTTATTCATCAACGAATAATAAATGCTAACAGTTTTCATTCGCCGAAACAAGTCGGCTTTACTTCATTACGTATTAATGAATAAATTTTTGTGCTTTAGTATAATTAAATCATTTCATCGGCGCATTCTAATATTATTCAATATCGAACGCTATTTTAGAGCACTAACTTTTTTTTGTCCACTTCGTTTTTACAATCCATACTAAAGTAATTCATTTCTCGGAACCTTTTTTGGATACAAGACGTATGTAAAAAGAGGAAACTCTGAAACGTATAAGATGCAACGCCTTTTTTAAAACTGCGGGTTTAATATGACCTGATTTGACCGACTCGCATTAATCTTACATTTGGATTAAGTAATCTAAAAATCCGCAAAAAAAAAACAAAAAAAAAAAAACGTCACAATTAAAAATATCTCCTCCTTATCTCTTTATTTATAATAGACGAACGTAGATTTTCTCAGTGTCTCTATTACTGCTGAGCAATATGTAATCTTTTCTATAGAGGTGTTTTGTATTAACTTCCATCTCGGACTTTTATTCAATCTGCCTATTAGTAATCTGGCATTCCCCAGGAATTAAAAAACTGCCCACATCATCTGAAAAATTCAAGAAAAAATATCTAACGCCTGTAAAACCGGCTCTTCTTGACCGGAGAAATTCTTCAGCATAATTCGTTCCGACGGTAGCGAGCCAGGGTTCTTATTCAGACCTTTTTACGAATTACCTATGGCGCTTTTTAAAATTTCATACACTAAACCTTATCACTTGCGTTAGTAAAACATGGTGTATGTTTTCAGTAACGCCAAAAAAACAGAGTTCTTCATTAACGATTTTTGAAGGAGCCAAAATATATTCCAAACGTGCGCATAAAAGAGCGCTTTAGACGAAAAATATAGTTGAACTTACACATTTACAAACCCTCGGGATACCGGAAGTACCAAATTTTGCAAAAAAAAAAAAATAACTTTTTTTTTCAAATTCGTTTTGGTTTAACTTTGGGCTCTTTTTTTTTCTTTTCTTTTTTTTTTTTTTTTTTTTCGAAACGTTATTAAAATGTTATTAGCTGGTTGCAAGGATAACATAGTCGGCTGAGCCATAAACTTTCGACGGAACAAGTGCAAAGTTCGAAATCGCAGTTTCTATTGTCTTTATTACAATTTTTATGAAAATAAGTTAATTAGCTGGGGTATTGAAGTTGATTAAATAGCTGTGTTATCGAACATTATCCTTATTCTGGATTTCCCAAAAGAATTTGAAAAACAAAAATAGGTTGAAATATTTAAAAGAAATGAATAATTTAATGAAATTACATAAAGTGTGTATTTTGCAAACACACATACATACATATACAAATTATATATATATATATATATATATATATATATATATGCGCGTGCGCACACATACACATACGTACATATATATATATATATAAATAGACAGAAAACTAAATTGAACGCGAAATTTGTAATAGCAGTAAATGGATGTTTTAGTGACGTAAAAATAAATCTAGCGACTCGTGTTTCTCACTAACACAAATGATAATGTTTAGCGGATGGATGATATCTGAAAAAACGCCGCTGATAATTCGAAAAAAAATGCGAGTAAAACCCTCGCTCGTTTCGGCCGAAACGATCCCACCGAAAAGAGGGTGGCGGCCCACGCCTGTAATATGTTATTTTTACAACATTTTTCAGCTGTCAATTTTCAACCGATTAAAACTTGTCATGGTAAATCTTCTAAATGGGAAACGTTTTAATTAAAAAAAAATAAATAAATAAAAAATAAAAACAAATGAACTACAAATAAAAAATGGTTTTTTACAAAAAATACATACCGATACTTGAAGATTTATTTTAAAAATGCACTAAAAAGTAAAAAATAATTACTCCCAATAAAAAATATATGTATATCAGAGTGATACATAACTTCTTAAAAGTGACATTATCTCGTAATTCTTATACAACATTAAAATACCTTAATTAGAGTAGGATTCATATTGCATATTACAATATCTAGGAACAATTTAATGAACATTTAACGCAGTTTATAATATGAATTTGATGCCGACTTTAATTATGGTATTAATGTTGTATAAGAATTACGAGATAATGTCACCTTTAAGAAGTTATGTATCACTCTGATATACATATATTTCTTATCGGGAGTAATTATTTTTTACTTTTTAGTGCATTTTTAAAATAAATCTTCAAGTATCGGTATGTATTTTTTGTAAAAAAGCATTTTATTTTACAATTTTTAACGTTATACTTGAATTTTTTTCTTGTTAAAAATTAATTTTTTTTTCACGTTATTCTCCATACGTTATACTTAAAAAAATCGATTTCTTTATTTTGAACTGCACTTTCACGGTGTGAAAACATCAAAAACTACATTACCATATGGTAATTTGGAAAATTTATAGTATTTGAAGTCAATAAATCGAACTTGACGTTGAAACTAATCATGAATGAAAAGCATCCAAAAAGCTTCAACTCTCGCCTTATTAAGGATAATTCAAAAACTACCGATCAGATCTTGATCGAATTTAAATGGGACCACATGAGAAGCACCACCTTTTAAATAAAAGAAGAATCATCAAAATCGGTTCACCTAGCAGAAAGTTCTGAGGTAACACACATAAAAAAAAATAAATAAATAAAAATACAGTCAAATTGAATACCTCCTCCTTTTTTTGAAGTCGGTTAAAAATGGCAGAAGAACAAGTGCTTTTCATTATAGTGCACTATGTCCATTTGGAAAATTTTAAGAATTATATAAAATAAAAAGCCACTTCACAAACGACTTCTAAACTGGGTAATTTATGCGAAGAAACGCAGTGTCTCTGGCTTTAAACGAAGTGTCAAATATTGTAATGCAAAAATCAACCTAAACCATTTTGAGACATATTCTGCAGTGGACTTGCTTTACAGACAAAAAAGAAAAACACTGCTACCATCAGATTATATGTTTAGTAGATTCTTTTTATTAACTTAAGCAATGAAATAAAGTTCAAATTTAAAAAATTAAACTGACTGCTTTCAAACACATTCATTAACGACTTTAGTATATGAATAGCAAAATGCTTATGAAATCTGCATTCTTTATTATTATTATTATTATTATTATTATTATTATAATTTATAGCCCGATTGTTAAAAACTCTCATTACAGTCCGCGGGGGTTAAGATTTAAAGGATGTTCCCCGGGTTATTTTTATTTAAGAATTCCAGACGAAGCTAAGCTAAAAATGTTACCTTTATTTCGAGTATTCTATAGTCTATTACACTAAAAGGTTAAATTGTTTAACAAAAGGATAAACCTGGCTTCTACACAGAGAACAAAAAGGCTGGTTATCAATGGTTAAGATATAGTTGTGCGAAAATCCCTTAAAACAATAATAAAAAAAATAATAAAAAAAAATAAAATTATTGAATAGACTTACAAATAATCCGACTATTTAAATAATCGATTGCACGCACTGATACTGAAAGTAATCTAATACTCTGTTGATTCATATAATAAGTTAAATCAAAATAGGCAAATTAATCATCAAAAGCAATGCATTTTAATGTCCTACTTCGCTTTTAAAATTACTGCTTTCGGCTAATTTCTATAATAAATAAACAATTTCAATTTTATTTCTTTGATTTCTCGGTAAATTATACTTACCTATTTCCAAAAAAAAAAAAAAAAAAAAAAATGAATCCCAAGTTAGCGATTACACACGCTTCCTTAGTTTTTTTTTGAGGACTGCATGTGATCAACATTAAATTTGAAAAAACCGTTTGTCAATTTTTTTTTTGTCCCTTCAGGCGCCGTTTAGAATATATCAGAGATTTGTCGTTAGGAACAACTAAAACGATAGTTAAGCTCCAACTCCAATACGTATTAACATCTAGCTTTTTCTAGAGATTTCAGAGAAGAGAGCAAAGAGCTCGTTAAACCTGTACGACTCTGGTACGGCATAATCAAGCACCGCATTGATAATATGAAGGAAGATTCATTTTTTTATTAAAATAAAATTTACGAATATAATATAACCGAGTGTGTCGTATGTAAGTACATAGTTATTATGTTTCCGTTTTTTAAAAACTAAATTTCATTTTAATTTATATCAAACGTACTTGAATTTTTTTGATGATAATTTGTAGGGAAAATGTGGGATTTTCTTATCCCCGAAATTGGGGATTTCCACTGAGGCTTTCGAGTAATTTAGAACAAAGATATTGGCAGCAACCCTGGATTGGACACCCGCGGATTTTTTTTTTTTTCTTTTTGTGAAAATTTTTGACGAGCAAAGATTACGTGTTTAAACTAGAGTCACCTTGAACATTACTGCCGAAATAAATGCGACTGAAGCAAAAAATGTCATCGAAAATTTCGACCATCGCATATATAAAAAACCAGAGAGTTACGCGGTGGACATTTGAGTAGTAGCATTTTTTCTACATAACTGGAACAGATCAAAGTTCAAAATTAAATAATTTGGTTTTTTAACGGTAATCTTTGTATATTCAATTTGCGTTTACTTTAATGCGTCCATTTTGGCGGACCCTTTATATTAACTTGCAGCTTAATCTTTCACCTTGACGTAAATCGACTGGCTAAAGTCCGAGAAATAAATTTAAAAAAAATAATTTTTATCGCAGACCATCGAGCTGCTAAAAGGCCGGCCGTGTAAAAATTTACTGAATATTTAGAAAGAAACTAGTAGGAGGCCCCGCTTTCGAACAGGTTGTTCGTTCGTAGGAAAAATAACAGGGTTAAAATTTTATAACAGAACGATTTAGGTGAGAAAATAATCAGGACACTCCGTTAATAAAGTCTGATGTAAACAGGGCAGGGCATAAATGTTCGACAAGAACGCCGCTCTTTTGGGAGATAAGCCGCCTCAGAATAATAATTACATTTAGACATCGAGTGGTACTACGAACTGGCCAGCCAGTGCGAAACAAAACATTAAACAGAGAACGCAATCCAGCCAGAACATTGTGACAGTATTTATTTAAGGGCCAATATCACGCACATATGCAGTGTCTTCATCGTTCATGTATTAAATCGCCCACACACACAAGCAATTCCTCTGCCGACTCTAGCCGTACACGCACAATATTATATAAATACTGGTATACATAATATGTATATAGTTCAAATCACATCTACTAATTTAACACAAATGTATTGTGCAAACAATGCGAAAACAGCGCTAAAAATCGATAAACCGACAAATAAATAATCTCTTTTTAAACAGACCTACTCTTACACAAATAGCAAAGACCGTCCGTTTAAAATTAACCGTTTCCTCTTTCAAGCGTGTGTCCTTTTATAAAATTTCCTTCGGGCATCACAAAGGACGTTAAATGAATAACAATACAAATAATTAAAAACCTGTAACTAGATTATTAAATTTACCCCCCCCCCCCGCTCGTAGGCCTAAATAGGATGGTATTTTTAAAAATATTTGCGTACTGTGTTACAGAACATCGGAAGCGCTTGTTAACGGCAATTGTAGTAGATAAACCAGTTTAATAATACGACTAAACTGATCAAAAACGAGAAAAAAAACCACACACACATATATATATATATATATATATACAAGTTATGACGTCATTCTTCGGCTAGAGGCAATAGCAAAAAAAACGTCATAAAAAACCTTTTCTGTTAGTTCGGAAATAAATCGCTACGCAAACCGATATTATAATATTTTTAAAAAAAAACTACGTAATCAATTTAAATTTACTTTTTTCTATAAGTATTGCCGAAGAAGAACCATCACACCACGTGCGCACTCCTGGGGGTGTAGTGATAATGAGATCTGAAGTTTGCTGACACTTTTTCTATCTTTTGTAACTTTATCCTACCCTCCTTAGGAGCGGTATATTTTCGTTTTCGTATCAATTTTATTTTTGCTACCTCTGTCTGTTCCCGTAACTCCCTTTTCCTTGTTAGTTCTACTCCCTGCCTCACGTCATTTTTGGTTACTTTATTTCTTAAGGTTTTTCGGAATATTTTTTTCTCCGTGATAATGACTAAATGTCGGACGTGGACCTGCCCAAAATAATAGGGAAAAAAAGAAGAAAGAATACGGTGGAAAAATCTTCGAACCTATATAATATTGGCTAAATAACAGACGGCTAGCCTTCACAAAGTTAACCCCGCGGTGTTACGGTTATCATATTAGTCCTACTTAAGAGCTACGCGCTTATAACACATACAGGTAATAACAAATGTACGAACTAGATTGACAAGAATCAGCCCTACACTATGGTAGAATTTGAACCAGTTTACAGGATCCATCAGTATCGGTGCTGAACCAACGTTCACGCCAAGTTACCGGTAAATAGTTTTCAACTCTGATTTTTAAGTGTACGAATGGAATAATAGAAGGATATAGAATAGCCAAAATTCAGCGTGGCTTTCTTTTAGCTGCTCCGAACATATTAAATCAAATAGGTTAAAACGCAATTCATAATAGCAGTGCTATTAAGCAACATTATTACTCAGCTTAAATTATTAGTATTTGGAAGTTATTTCGATTCGTTTTGCACGACTACAACGATATTTTTGTACGAGGGTTTTGTAAACAATATTTTTTTTTGATTTTGTAGTTCATTTTGCGTTACTACACATACAAATACTCCATGTGTGTCAATATTGTTTTGATCTAATTGTCGTAGTAAAACTATCAACTTAACAGGAAAAACAAGAATAGACCAGAAAATTTTTCTTTTTTGTTTACAATCGTTGAGTGTGTCATATTTGTATTCTAGATTAATACATTTTTATAATGGGTATTATACGACATTCAATACGATGTTGTAAAAATTTCGAGTACTTCTAAAATGGCAACTTATACGCAGCAGCCGGTTTTGCGGGACATTCCCACATATACGTACTACTATATGTTATTCGGAGTGCAAGAAATGCTTCAGTGGAACATGTATTTTTATCAGCATTTTAATATAGGTATAATCCTATTACGTATCATTCAATTGAACAAAGATACTTAATTAAAATCCATATATATATATATATATATTTTATTAATTTTACAAAAAATATATACAATCCTTTTTTATATATATAATGGAAAACCAATTTTAAGTAATATGTGGAAAAATCAATACTTTTTTCTTTGACTACACACGCATTATTTAGTTAGTTTGAAAATAAATCATTTTGAGCGATGATTGTATTTTTGTGTGTAAATATATAAAAAAAGCTCGAAAAATGTATTCTTTTCTTCAGACATTTTGCGGAAGAAAAAAAAACGTTTTCTCTTAGGTATGGGCTATAACCACAATTCTTACTAATTAAGAATCATTTTTTAAATTTTATTTTAAATGACCGGAAGGACTGTAATCGTGTCAATCAGAACACCTCCTCTTTTTTTGTTACCTCCAACTTTATCAACTTATGGCATTTTTCCCCAATTTTTTTTATATATATTTTGTTATCAAGCTCGACAAAACACCTAAAATTTACTCCCCTCGACCAGAATACTCCTTAAATGGAAAAAAAAAAAAACGCGTTTCTGGGGCGGTTAAAATACTAAAATTGAACATTTCGAAGTCATTTTGAGTTTTCCCAGCAGATGAGACGAAACTATTTTCAATAAGTGGTTTTTATAAATCCAAATCGCTCTAAAAAGTTTCCAGATATGGCAAATAGCATCGATCAAAGCAAAAAAAAATGTTAAAAGAAACATTTTTACGTAGATGAATATAAAAAAAGTGAAAACATTTTCGGCTACCGCTATTACTTAAGAGGTGCCCGGTAACATGAGTATGTTTCGTTTGAGTAAAATGCCCTTTGAACCGCACTGCTTGCGCTAAAAAAGTAAATTATCATTTGCATTGAACTAATGACCGTAGTTGATGAACTCAAATATATATATATATATATATATATATATATATATATAAAAAACAAACAAAATTAAAAGTCATTATGACTCAAGTTTTTACCAATTGAAACGTTAAAGTTGAATGTTGTAGAGCATTTACAGTATTATGTTTTTAGTCATTTTCCTTTATTGAAAAGAATACAATTGAAAATAAATCAAAAGTTGACTCTAGAAATTTCAATTGTAAATGAAAAGAAAAGTGTACATAGTGATGAAAAAGGCGCAGTGCTGAAACGATTTTAATTGAGCTTTGCTGGTTTATTTTTCCTTTTCTCTCTCTTCTTAGTAAAACGATCATTTCAAGGAGAAGTATTCCTGAACAACCAACATTAACTAAATAATAACTGTAAGCAACGCGCCTGTTTTTCCTTTTTCTTTTTGTAAGTTCCCTATTGGACACCTTAAACATATGCACATACATATATTTATATATATATATGTATATATATATGAATGTACAGGTGTGTTTAAATTTAACTAATTTCTGAGGTTACACTAAATTATTAAACAAGGCAAGGCTTTTAAGGATTTTACACTTTATGGTATTTTTTAAGGATAAATCACAAATTAGTAACTTACTTTTGAATGCAATAACCAGAGAAAATTCCCTTTTTCTTAAGAAATCAAAATTAAGTGCCCCCAGAACTGTCATTTACCAAAAATTGTAGTTAAAATTTCGAATCTCACATAAAACTTGTATTCTATTTTGTTTTTCTTCAAATTTTAACAAATATCTAAATGCTAAAAAAATGTTGTCCGTATGAAACTTCGAATTACAAAGATGAGGATTTTCGGGAAAGCTGTGATTTCGAAATAGTTTGGCTATGTTTATGTACTTCGGCGTATTTGCCAGATGTTCAGTTTTGTAAAAATCTCTATTTGGTTTTATCTAGGCACTGATGATTAAAATTTCAATCCGGACACCATATAACATATAAATAAAGTAGAAGAAAAAACGAACAAAACTGTCGTGCCTGACGATAAACAATAATTGTTTTGTGATAGGTGCGATAAAATTATGCATCTACCATGGCCTCTCTGATATTACGCACTACCCGTAATGATGATATGCAAAAATTATTTAGTGATAGGTGCGATAAAGGTTGTCTTATCAATTGTTCAAAACCGTTTGAACTGAATTCTGTACTGTTACCGACATTTTTTTTAATATGCGTAACACTCTTATTAAGGTCGTTGCACACAATTGGACAGTAAACATATATTATACATTCTCACACGAAACTATGTAATTTGTTTACATCACGCGTACTGCGCACGTATTTTTTTTTGAAATTGCTCAAAATATACACATTTGCTTTATATTCGAAAATAAAATAAAATATTGCTCTTTCAATAACCGGCTACTAAGAGTTGCCAAAAAAAAAAAAAAAAAAATTGGAGCAATGTTATGAAGAAAAAAAGACAGCACTCAAAAGAAAAACTCCGTATCCGCTATTATCCGTTTGTTTATAAAAATAAAAAGGAATACAACTTTTCTAGTCGAATTATTTATATATTTAAAATACGAGGCGTTTTTTTTTCCCAATAATTAGCCGACGCTATCGTACCGATTTAGATAATTTTTTTTTTTTTTTTTGGGCGTCTAAAATTCAGCCCATCGACAAATTTGGATAATTGATTTTACACGCAAACTCATTTCCCGTAGATGAATCATGAATAATTAAGAATGTTTGAAAAAAGATATCAAAAGGCGTTTTATTTCCAGCATTGTCGAGCGGTTTTAGACGATATTTTTTGTTTTTTAACAAAAAACCAAAAGTCACAAATTGTCTCTAAAATTTAAAAAAAAAAAAAAGGCCCCTATATGATCAATTTCTTATTTTTTTCTTTTTTTTTAACAGGAACTCCATAACTTTTAGCAGTGTCATTAATACATAAGGAGGCAAAAAAACCGATACATTTAATTCATGAGGCTCTCTTTCGCGACCTCGCTGCAACTGCACGCTCACTATTTGACCGATTTAATTTGTTTAATTTTTTTGAAACAAAGCTCTGTATAACCGGTAGATGTATCATCAATACTTAAAAAGTTTACAAATCTACATATTTAATATACAAATAATTTTCTTTCAAACATGATTAAAACACGAAGCCCCAGCCTTTTCTCGTATCAAATAAAACTACATGTAAAAATTTTCCCGCATAATACGAATTTTTTTTGAATATACGACCAGCATCATTGTTTCAAAACTTTTTTTAAACAGAATCCCATAACTCTCAAAACTTAAAGGTTAAAAAAAAATAAATAACTAATATACATAAAACATAAAGCATTTTCTATACGGTTAAAATACAAGGCGTTTTCTTTCAACAATCACCCAATGGCTTCTATTTGAACAATTTGGTTCATTTTTTCTTTTTAGAGAAAAAACGTATCTCCCGCAGATGTTCAAATATTTTTGAAGTTACGTTTGGACTCTCTAAATTGAATTAGAAACAGCACATTTTCAACTTTTATAATTGTTTTTTTTTAAATTTTTAATTCAATTAAAATCATCAGTAATTTCGACTGGGGGAGGGGGTTGTACTTAATAAGGAATAAGTTAAACTATGCTTTTTTTTTTTTTTTTTTTTTTTTTTTGATTTAGCTTCCATATCCTTCTGAAATAGAATAGATACTAATCAAAATCTGTACCTGCGAGTTATTCGGAAAATATTCAATCCTCCCCAAATACCTGTCTTTACATGCAAACCAAAATTCCTCCACTAACCATTACAATCTTGTGTTTGTATCTATACATCAAGTTCTGGGATCATATTGAAAATGAATTTTGACTAATATAAATATACTACTCGCTTGTCCTTCATTTTGACCTACATATTTTTATTTAGCAAACTATTTCCGAAGTGATTGTTCTTTAATCATTACAAATAAAATCTTAAAATTAACATTTTTTAACTTGAATAATGTATTAGACACTTTGTTGTTCAAACGATATCAACTGCATTAACTTATTTTTGTTTTTGTCTTTTCCTCAGGAGCCATCAAAAACACGCGATATCGATTTTAATTAATCATTATTGGTATTATTTTATGAAATAATGTGTATATATATATATATATATATTAATTTCTAATAAATAATCCATACATTTTATCCTTACAGCAAACCCATTTCAAAGAAATAAAATTCTTTAAATTAAAAAATTACAATGAATTTCAGTCCGTTTCAATCTCATTTTGACAGCCATCAGTTCGGACATAACTTTACATTGAATAAATCGTTGTTCAACGGTTCAGACTACAGCGACCATCTTCATTCCATAACCTCTTTCAATCTGCACTGCATACATACTATCGGATCGATCAATTCGCCTGAGTAATCTCCGTAACCTGAATCAAGTTATTATTTTTTCTTTAAATTTTACCGACAACTTTAGTACACACTTGTCCGATACAGGGTAGCAAACAATACAATTGAAATGGTCGTTTTTTAGAGAAACTAATATATTTCTAAAACTTAACAAATACTATGATTTTGGGAATGTATCCCCGAACTAAGTCTGTTATTTAGTTTTAAATTTATAAATTTTTCGAATAAAAAATTGTTTTTACATGTTCCGTTAATATTGAATTTTTCGAAAAAAGAAAGAAAAATGATTGATACAGTATCTTATAACATTAATTTCTCTATCCACCGGGAAGTCTGCTAGTTTTTTAATTTTTCCTACTGAAATAGTGAATAAATAACAGTCATGAAAACCCCCACTAAATTCAGCTTTACGAAAAAAAAATAAAAAAATAAAATAAAAATAGACTCAAAACCTTATAAAGGTTTTTTCTACCTATTTCAGAGAATTATATATTAAAGTTACTAATTCAGACTGCAATTTAAAGACAGCTCAAAATCACTGAAAATTTGTTCTAAAACCTTTAAAACCTTAAAAGTCCAAGCTTAATCAACTCTACACGTGGTTGAAAGCTAAGAAGCTAGATGGATCCTTAAACAGTCGAAAAAATTCCATCTTAAAACCCTTTTACCTTGTCAATCTTGCCAGCAGTAGCATCACAACTCATCATCTGAAGCAAATCAAAAGTAAAAGAAGGTTCTTCCATATTTTTTATTCCTCTAACAATAAATGAAAAGTATTAACTGATCGTTTGCTTTATACTTTCTGAACTTTCGGACTTTCTTGCCTTCGTTTCTAGCGATGATTATTCTAATGTTTACTACCGTAGGTATGATTCATCCGACTCACTATCTTTTCCAAAATTCTCCTATCTAACCATCTTGAACTTTATAATAATTTATTTTCTGTGTAAGAACTCGGAGAAACAAACAAACTTACCAAACTGACATTATCGGAAGAGCACGATAATATTCAGGCATCAATGCTACAGAATTCGCCCGATAACATAATCCAATGAATTCTTGCAATATATAATAAAGTCTGAGAAATCTCGAAAAGCCTTTCCTACTGAACATTAGCAGAAGTCGTTCTGCTATTAAAACAAAATACAATTCCGTATCTCATTGACGGATTTAGACAGTTACATTGTTCACGTCGATAATTTGAAAGTTCTTAAAAATATAGGAAATAGCAAACTCAAAAGAAAATTTCAATATCGGAATCTGCTATCGTCATTTCAGTGTATGAAATCCTAGGGTACCATCAAACCAAGCGCTATATTTACCTGTTATCTGTTGCTCGAGTAATGACAATCATCAGCCTTTACTCATATTCTTTGATCTATCAAAAACGTTCGGCGTTACTCTGTAAAAAATTTCTTCGCAGATCGCTACACTTTAAAATCAAAATTAGGAATAAAATATCTTCGTTAAGATGCGCCTAACTAATAGAGTTCCGCAGTTCAGCCCAACTCTATTGAATATTACCGTAAGTGACATCGCCAATAAAGTACGATTAAACGTACGGCTCTTTACCGATAATATTTTTGTTCAAGGTGAAGCTGTTTTACAGTAATCTGTCAATAGACTTTCCCGATGAATTCAGAAAAATGAGAATCAAGTTTTTAATAAGAGAACGAAATAGTTCATTCCTGTAGACACGCTACATTCGTACTGCGGATGTCTTTTTCGATGATTCCTTTATCCATTTACCTTTTTGTTCATTCGAAAGATTTACGTTTAACTAGAATTATTTTGTGGAATCTTGTTATCAATCAATGTTTACGGGACGTTTTTAATGCAATCACTTCCGATGACGTAACACTAAATGTTACGCTAGAAACTTATTTTCTCCTTTCAACATATTTAAAAATCTAGAAGCGCAGGGTTTGAGAAGTTCTACGAAAATCTTAATAACGGTGTGCCCGAATCCAGTTAATTCTTAAAAAGTCTCGGCGATGTATATACGCTCAGAAGGCCACTGTGAGGCTCGACAGTATACTTCATTGAGTTCTAAAAAAAAGGGTTTAATAAGGAGTGCAATGCGTGACCTCCAATCCGGTTCGGATTTTAATATTAACAATTATTTAATTAACGGGGTGATTGGATAGCATCCAATTATTGCTTGACGACACATTAATTTTCCCAAACATTCATACATGCTAGAAGAATTCATAAAAATGAACCCTTACAGTTAAACAGAATCTGTCAAATCCAAACTACAGTATGAATGTTTATTAAGTTAACCAAATAGATAAACCACCGGCTTCTATACATTAATAGTTTAGTTGGAAAGAACAGACCAAGTTAATAAACATGATGATACATCAGTTTTTTTTTACCATTGCGGTATTCCATTAAAATAAATACATATAGCAAATAATAATCTCTATAAAATACGTAAAAGTCAAAACGATTAATTACAGATAACACAACAATAGACAAAAAGACCCCCCTCGACAAAAAAAGGCGAGATTGTGTTCCATCGTCATTTCATTACATTCGCATGGTTAAAATTCATTAAAGAAACTCCATTTTTAAATAAACTCACTGAGAGTTTTGCCTTCATCAATCTTTGTTACTTCAAAAAATATACATACATACATACATACATATATATATATATATATATATATATATATATATATATATATATAAATAAAAATAATAAATCATTCTTCGCCCTAATAAAAGTAAACCGAATATAAATTATTAAATAGTTCAAAGAAAATGAAAATGAAATTTAACCTAATGATAGTTAAATATCGCTCTATTGGGTTTATAAGGTATTTTTTTAGCCTATCTATATACGGAAAACCTAAGGGGAAGTGACTCAAATTAGATACGGTACAAATATATTCAGGAGAATCATGGATAAAGATCAAGACGAGCGGATGATCGCCAACGTCTTTTGAGGATAGGGCACATAGAAGGAGAGGAATATATTTCAAGAACAAATACAAAGTACTAAGTCCCTCTAGGTTTTAGCATATTGTATAAAATCCTTTCCCGATTTTTAAAATTGTTTTTATATTTGATTTTATTAATTTCGCATTATTGATTAACAAAAAAATATATCTTATTTTACTTCATTGCGAAAATAGAACTTCTGGATGTGATGTACCAAGCTTCGTTTAGTACAAAGTACTTTTACATTAATTGCATTACGTATTATTTTAATTTCGATTCTCAAAAGAATTCCCACTAAAAAAAAAAAAAAAAAAAACAAAAATTTGTTTTGACAACAAGTGAGACTTCCTTGTAAAACTATTACAATATTAAAACGAGTGAGTAGTAAATAAATGTTGCAACCCGAGTACAAAATTTCGACTTCCTCCCACGGATACCCGTTTTTGAGTCATGAGAAAATTTGCACAAAACCCTCCAAGAGAAAGAGAAGTGGCTCCTTTGGCCCGACCGATTACAACCAAAATCAGACTAGATGTTACAATAATACCGAGTAGAAAATGTTGACTTTCTGAAGCTACAATATAAGAAAAAGTGTACAAAATCATCCAAGAGAAGTGCGCCTTCGGGTGTAACCAAAAAAAGGGAGATCCGGAAATAGATGTTAAAAGAGCCGTAGTAAATTCAGCATTTCAACTTTCTGCGACTAGCCGTTTTTGAGTTAAGCCCATACATAACTATATACACGCGTCATGAAAAACCACTTAAAAGCGGGTCCAGGGTTATTCAAAATGGATAGATTTCGGTTGAAATGCGAGATTCGAAATACCTCGCGAATACAGTATACACTTCCCCCTTTTATTATCCGTAAACGGAATTGATCAGAGATGGTCGAAATATCCGTCGAAATATAGCATTAAACATTTTTCATGATTACAATACTTCCTTTCCTACGTACGAGGAAAAGTAAAAACAGTAGGTAACGTTAAATGAACTAGTAGAGTATTTACAGTAAGGTTTTACTACGATACTGCCGCCCCGTTTGAACAAGAGAATACTTGCAATGCAGAATAACTGGAATTCCAACCCAAAGTTATAATAAATGTAGGTGAATACATGCCTGTTTGTTATAAACTGTATAATAAAAACCAACTTCAATAACGAACAATATAATAAGGGGGTAAAAATAATTTATAACAATAAATTAAATACCTTATTCAGGAACGTTTTCGGGTATAACCCCATCATCAGTTAAAACTAAATCAAAACTCAAAACACACTGAAAAGAATATAAGGGGAATACATGTATATATATATATATATATATATATAGTAACTGCATAGGGGAGGAACAAACATAATAGAAGGTATAAAAATCAATAGTGTGAAATTATCAATACTCAATACAATATATAAAAAATAAAACAGAACAACCTAAAATTAAACTTTCATATTAAAAAGTGGATTATTATTATTATTAGGTAATTAATCGTTGAAAATATTATTTTTATATTTATTTTTAGGTGATAATTTTTAGCAATATTCATAACATTTCCTTTGCCATAAGTGGCCAAAACGATTACAGTATTTTCTAATGAATTAGGTTTATGTTTATTTGTCAATCAAATATGTTCGGAATATGTTGATTTATCTATTTCATTATTATTAAATGATTTTATATGTTCTTTATATCTACATTTAATTTTTCGCCCTGTTTGACCAATATACGATTTCCCACAATCAGTGCAATTTTTTTTTGTATATGCCGATATTTTCATAAATATTATTATTTTTCAAATTTAAAGTTTTAATTTAGATCTTAAATTATTTTTACTTTTAAATGCTAAAATCAATAATGCTACCAACAATAAAGGATGGATAACATTCACATTTATAAACAATAATATATATAAATTAACCAATTTATTTAAAAAACAAGGTTTAAATGTAGCATTCAAAATTAAAAATAATTTAAGATATAAAATGAGCAGAGTTTTTTGCCCACTTACGGCAAAGGAAATGTTATGAATATTGCTGAAAATGATTACATAAATAAATATAAAAATAATATCTAATAATAATAACCTACTTTTTAATATAAAAGTTCAATTTTAGGTTGTTCTATTTTATTTTTTATATATTGTATCGAGTATTGGTAATTTCACACTATTGAGTTTTACCTTCTATGTTTGTTCCTCCCCTTGCAGTTACTATATATATATATATATATATATATATATATATATATATATATATATATATATATACATGTATTCATTATATTTTTTCCAGTATGTTTTGAGTTTTGAGTTAGTTTTAACTGATGACGGGTTATACCCGAAAACGTTCCTAAAAATAAGGGGTATTTATCTAATTTATTGTTATAAATTATTTTTACCCCCTTAGTTATATTTGTTCGTTATTAAAGTTGGTTTTTTGTTATACAAAGTTATATTTCCAAGAATCAATCCAATAACTCGAAAGTGTTATAATATTAATTTTTATTTAATTAAATTTCTTACTCGGTATCACCCTTATCATCAACGACTGTATCGGAATGGAGAAATTTTTCTTCAAAGACACAGTAAATTTACTTTCCTTTAAATAATGAAAATTTGTTTTGCACGCAACAGATACTATATTATAAAGTCTTTCGAGTATTCAAATGTGGAATTCTCTTTTTATCTACCGTAACATTTAATTTCGTTTTTACTGTGAGGTCACTGATGGTTCTATTTCAGTTGTTTTATTTATCTATTTAATTACCTAATAAATCTTCCCTCATCCTGGTTGCGTCGGGATTAGGGAACGAGCAAATTAATCACAAAAAACTATTATCAAAATAATATGCTTACCGATGATGCTAGCTTTCGTCGGTATACTAAATTATCCTGGAATGTTTGAGTGCATTTGTAGGCAATTGTTTAATAGTGGTCGTCCTAGAACAACAGAAAACAGTACATTAAACATCATTTTATCTCGTGAACCGGTTATTATTAAATAAACGACCGAGTCTAGCGGTTTAATCAGATTGCTCCGTTACATAATAAATAAAAAAACCTCGAATTTCTAATTATATCAGTCAATT
Organism: Icerya purchasi; assembly: GCA_039619475.1. Classification (NCBI taxonomy): domain Eukaryota; kingdom Metazoa; phylum Arthropoda; class Insecta; order Hemiptera; family Monophlebidae; genus Icerya; species Icerya purchasi. The sequence goes on along the minus strand of CM077115.1, from coordinate 517,530,441 downwards.
TTATTAGTAAATAACCTAGTGTGTGATTAGGAATAAATTTATATAACGCGCTTGCAAGTTCTGATAGTGAAATTATGCATATCACTTTCATGTTCTTTTTGTTGTTTTTTTTTCGAATTTATACGCACGCTACAATGATATGTACGTTTTCGGTTTTTAACGTAAAATGTTCGGCAGCGCATTTTTTTGCTAGAGCATTTTTCTGAAGAGCTGCATACCCTGATTTACCAAAATTTTCCAAACATGCCGAAGTTCGTTAAGCATATGATTCTCGGAGAAAAGGGATTTCGGGCGAAACGCTAATGAACGCATCACCGCATGTTTTCCATATACATGGTCGCGTTAAACTACAGAGAACTGTACATTAAACATGTTCATCCTCGGGGCAGAGAGTTACTTTCTACCTTCACAGCGACAAGAATAAGATGTAGAAAATATTAGCTTTTACTATCGAATAGTGTGAAAAATATAAACACTTTTTATAGAATAATATTAATATATATTTAATTTACTACGCAGTGACACGTTTCGAAGCTAATATAGCTTCATGATCACGGACGTGTCGGTGTGCGATAAATTTTAAATATATTAATATTAGTCTTTACTGCTGAAAAGGGACAATTTGAAAACATTAAAAAAAAAAAAAAATAATGTAATCACTAAAAACCAAAAACATACGAGTAGACCGAATTCGAACTGAAATAAGCACCCTATGTGATTTAAGGAAATACAATTCACAACACTTATTCCCTTTATAGTTGGCTAAAATAATAGAAACTGGCGGAATAAAAGTTATTCTTTCGTATTTAATTTTGGAGCCATAAAACAGTCGTTTTCTAGGCTAAAAATATGGCCCGCGATGAAAAGTAGAAAAAGTAAACAAGTAAAATAATAAGCAGCTAAGAATAATTTACTGGGATATTTAAAGTGAAATATAGAGAGGAGAGAGCAGGTTAGAGTAAGGCGAGAAAGGTTTGTCACCAATGAGAAATAACTGAAATAGCTGTATGTATGCGCGGCGCCAATGTACTAAAATCGCCCCGCTCTTCGTAAGAGCCGATATACTGAAGTGTAAAAATCGGCCATTGCCAGAGATTATGTCGCTAAAGAATACTTCACAATGCTTATTTTCTTCACGCCTCATTTAAAACTCGGCTCATTCGCCATTTTATTACTAAATCTTTGACAAAATTCTATATTACACGGTAAATTTAATCAGAGGAAGCGTCATACTTCGGAAAAAAATTTCGCTACTACTTTTTCCGAATTTTTAATCTCCATATTTAAATTAAAATTTTCAAAAAAAAAAAAACAAATATTATTACTAGTTGACCAGCTCGAATAAATAAATATTTAAAAAACTGTACCTTTAAATTAAGGAACTACTACTTAATTATTATTATTATTATTTTTAATAAAAAGAAATTAGTACGAATATGAAAAAGGCCTAAAATATATGTGCACCGCGATTGCGCTATTACTTCAATGTCACTCTTTTGACACACACTTCTAATTGTTAAACGTCGAACACAGTGGCCGATCTAGAAACTGACAACAAATGGAAGCGGGTGAGGAGGTTTTAATTTTTTTTTTTCCCTTAAAGAATTTAGTAAAGTTATTAGTAGCGTAAAGCACGATTGTACAAAAAATGCCTGGAATTTAGAAATAGCCAATTCCGTCTCAACGGAATTTTACTTATTATGACACCATCGCTAAAATTGTCTGTAGTACTCCATGAATAAAAGTGTAAAGTAAAGTAAGTCCGATAACCTTGGTTTCGTTCTCGACAAATACACCGATCTTTCCATCGATCATGACCGGGGAAAAAAATATTATTTTTGAAACTTTCGAACTTTCGGCGCCTATGGGGTCTGAATTTAAAGTTGGAAATCCAGATGTTCCAAAGTAAAGAAATAAACAGGGACGCACATTTTTTCAACCTTGTTCAAAATCTTGAACTACAATACATAAATTACAAGCGGGGCGCTACACGTCATTTTACACGATTTTATGAACTTTTAATAAATTTAATACGGGTCCGTTCCCGAAAAATAGCGCTCTTTCCGATAATGATACGCTTGAAAAAAATTTTTTTTTTGACAAAATATCGAGCTTTCAGAGCCCCAACTACTAATTTTAAAGTTGGAAACTTAGATGTTCCAAACCAGAGAAATATACATGGATGCCCATATTTTCTACTTTCCTCAAAATTTTTAGCTATAATACTCGCGTCACAAATCAATTCTCGCGCTTTTTCGAACTTTACGGCAACTTTGAAAGTCCCGCTAAGAAAATGAAATACGGTTTCTTTTCCGGCAGATAGCGATCTTTCCAAATAACACGCCTTAGATAAAAAAATTTCAAGCTCTCGGTGCCCCGAGGGTTTTATTTTAAAACTAGAAATCCAGATGTCCCAACATGGAGAAATATAAGGGGTATGCGCATGTTTCTGGCCGCGTACAAAATTTTTAGCTCTAATATTCGCGGAGCTAGGCGGAGACACGCCATTTTTTTTTTTTTTTTGAACTTTTCGGCAACTTTGAAAGTTTCGTTAAGAAAATGAAATTACAGTTTCGTTTCCGACAAATAGAGATCTTTCTAATAATATATCACAAGCCCGAGAAAAAAAATGTTTTTTTTCACAATTTTGTGCTTTCGACGCCTTCAGGGTCAAATTTTAAAGCTGGAAACCTGGATGTTCAAAACCAGAGAAATATACGTGGAGTCGCATATTTTCTACCTTGTACCAAATTTATAGCTATAATACTCGCGACGCAAAGAAGGGGATGCAAATTAGAGCTCGCGCTTTTTTGAACTTTTCGGCAACTTTGAAAGTTTCGTTAAGAAAATGAAATACGGTTTCGTTTCCGACAAATAGAGATCTTTCTAATGATATATCGCAGGCCCAAGAAAATAAATATTTTTTTTTTCAAAATTTTGAGCTTTCGGCTCCCTGAGGGCCGAATTTTGAAACTGAAAACCTGGATGTTCAACACTAGAGAAATATACGGGGATGCGCATATTTTTAGCAGTGTTCAAAGTTTGTATCTATAATACTCGCGGCGCTAAAGGTTGGGGAGGACACGCCATTTTTCGCGCTTTTTTGAACTTTTCGACAACTTTGAATATTTTGGTAAAAAAAATAATTCCTGATAAACAGCGATCTTTCCAACAATATATTACATTCCCGGGGAAAAAAATATTTTTTTACAACACTTTGAGCTTTTGCAGGCCCGGAATTTTATTTTTAAAGCTGAAGACCTGGATGTTCCAAATTACAGAAATATACGTGGAAGCACATATTTTTTACCGTGTTTAAAATTTTTAGCTATAATACTTGCAGCGCTAGGGGACACGCCATTTTTCGCGCTTTTTTGAGCTTTACAGCAACTTTGAAAGTTTTGTTAAGGAAATAAAATACGGTTTCGTTCTCGACAAATAGCTATCTTTTCAATGATATATCGCATGCCCGGAAAATAAAAATTTCACCCCAAAATCTCGAGCTCTCGGCGCCCCAAAGGTCCAGTTTTAAAGTTGGAAATCCGCATATTCCAAACTAGAGAAATATACGGCGATGCGTGTATTTTTGACTGCGTTCAAAATTTTCAACTACAATACTCGCGGCGCTACGGAGGACACGTCAATTTTTGCGCTTTTTTGAACTTTTGGGCAACTTTACATAACTTTTATACCGTAATTTTTTCATTTTATGAAAGGACTCCTGCATTTTAGTTTATCTCAAGAGAAAGTATCATAGAAATGATTACAAAAATGAATTAAAATAATCGCGAATACTCACTTGGGAAGGTAATAGTTAGTATATACCACCTTACTCGCGTTAGCTGGTATATAGTAAGCAAACGCGCTCACTTGGAACTGCATTTGTATCGTGCGGTAATCAAACATTTAGAATCATTTCCAAGTATTGTACATGTAACAATTGCCATGAAAACTGGCAACCGGTATCGTTGCAATGACAATATCGCATTTAGTGAAGAAAAAAAAAGGAAGTCAATGATGCCTATTAAAAATAAAAAAAATCCCAAACTGCCTTAAGGCACCCAAAAATTTCGAAATAAACCTTCACTCCAAATCCCACTTATTTTCGTTATATACTTTCTACTGGTAAGTTACAATTTAAACCAATTATACACGTTTCCTCGAAAGTCACGTTTTTTTTTTGTTTTTTTTTAATGACGGTCTACTAGTTTAAACGCTTTTTAGAAATCTAATTACATGCCACAGAGTTTCTACACCTCTAACAATCATATCGTCAAATACTGCGTCATTTTCCCTGAACAAAACCATATTCCACCGAGAAAAATGTATAATCCTTCGTACGTGTTCTGCAAATACTTTTGATTTAGTAGGTAATATACAAATTGGTCTAAATGAGAAACGTCTATTTTATTATTACACCGTTTTTATATATAGGAATAAAATAACATCTTATTTTAAAATATCAGGGAATTTTCACCTGTTTTTACGTTAAACAGAGGCACGCTGACGGTTTTATAAAATATCCTCTTTTACCAGCATTATTGAGATTCCATCTGACCCAAATAAATGACGATGCTTTTTATTTGATAATGAAAGAATTGCTTTTTTAGATGAAATTGGAAAAATTCAAAATAAGCAAATGATTTTTTGAGGTAATTTTTTCCGCTTATTCTTAAGAACACTTTCATCTGAAAGTGACTTCTTCAATAAAGCGCTGTTGAATTTATAAAATAATCATCGAAGTAATTTACAATTAAGCATTATACATCAAATTTGGCATTTTTTTGATTTCGTGTCATGTTTCTTATTTAGTACACATTATTTACTATAACATTCAATAGCTTTTTTTGGTCATTGCCAAATTTCCCTAGTAGATCTGTATAATGATTCCTTTTGGATTTCCTAACACTGCTTTTAGCTCTCCTTTAGAAACCTCTTTAAATGTATATCTGTTGCTGTAGTATTTATCCCGATTGTTGATTAGTCTGCTTTTCTGCCACTTATTAAGTACATCATTTCTGCGTTCATTCAGTTCTCAAAATGTTTCAAAATATTTTTCGCTGTAGTTCACGATACACCTGTCATAAGGAAGAAAATTTTTATCACAATCATTTCTCTACTGTTATGAGGTGTTCTATGTTATTTTGCTTAAAGATCTGTTGTCGAAATATCTTCGGGGTTGTTTTGTACGACAATTTTATAGCACTATCAAAGTCACAATAAAATGATCGGAAAAACTTATTTTTACATTTCATGTTCGCTATTCATTCTTGCTCAATACCTCGAAAATATATCATATATCAAGACGGGACGCATAATTTTCTCTATAATAAAAATCGGTTCATTTACAATATTTAAAAACCCCATTAGAAAACAGCGTGCTAAGATATTCAAAATTTTCGGTCTCATCTAATACACTGATATTAACACCACCTGTCAACACTGCAGTGTTCGCTGATGTATCAATAATACTTTGGAGCTCATTTATAAATTCATTTAGGTATGAGTCGCGAAAACGAAAAATTACTGCAATAGACAAATGACGGTTATTGTTTAATAATTGTAAAATATCGCACTAACTATTATTTCTCGTTGACATACAAATTTCGTTATTTTCAAATTTAATATTGGTTTATACGTAAAGTTAGTTCACCTTCTCTGTGTATTGAGATCTCTTAATGTAGAGTATCAATTTCAGTATTATCTTCAGATGTGTGCAGTTTTCATTTTTTTTTTTTCGAACCTAAATACATTTTCGATGTCGCCCTCAAAGATGTGCTGGTTGGGCGGTTTTCTGTTGAAAATTCTGCTCCGAATGGCACAAGCTGATGATGATTTATTTCCTCTTTTTTATCAACATAAAATTTCTCATTTGTTTTTATAAAAACAAACTACTTAAAAAACACTAACCTATAACAGATGGGCGGCGCGTAACTTGGAGTAGCACGCAGAACTGTCTGCTGCATGTGTATAGCGCGACAGTGCACCAGTGTTATTGTGGCGTTTTATGGCTTTGATAAGATTTATTAACGTCATCTGTATAGATTTCGAAGAAATACGACTGATTTGTATCGGCAAAAATTACCAACAGAGCTATAAAATTCTGAGTGCAGCAGAACAGTCTCTTCAAACGTTTTGGAGCGCTCAGAGGGGAGCTCAGAAAATAAGCTAAAAAAATTGCTTATCAGAGCTTGTCGCCAAAAATAGTTTTTAAATACTATTTTAAAATAGTTTATACATAATTTAAGTCGATAAAAAATAAAAAAAAAAATAGCGAAAAAAAAAATTACTGGGTATAGTATAACCTCCCTTAAGTATTATTATTAGCCGTGCTTAGTTATGCAAATTTTAATCCTGCATTTAAAAAATATATCCGAACATTCGTGTTGAAATTATTTAAATCGGCTCAATTGAACACACTGATTCGGCCATTTCAAAAACAACTTCAGTATCTTAGCAGTTAGTGCGTCTAATGATATGATCTAGATCAGCCCAAACTTTTATGATCGACGAACAATCCTTATAAAATCAATTTTATTTTATGGAACTCTTAATGCCAAATGAAAATTCTTAACAATTAATTGTTAATATGTAAACAAAATTTAATTCATTTTCTTTTTACTTACAATTTTTACTATTAACTTATAATAAAAAGGTATCGCAATTTCTAATATATGTAAATAAAAGTTATTTAATAAAAATTTTTAAACAAATTAACGCGAAGAATGTGAAATAGTGTTTTACTAATAATGGTTTTAAAACTGCTTAAATATCCGACAGTTATATGCGTACATCCGCGGAGCAGCATCCGCAATTTGTTCCTGAATTTATTTTTCGTATAACCTGAAAACCCTGTTTGGCATCTATACGTAGTTATAAAAGGGAACAGAGTTTAAAAAAAGTTTTCTTGGCTACTTGAGGGATTTCATTTTTAATACTAACCCAAAACTCGTTGATTAACACTAATTCAAAATGTGTATTTTAAAGCAATTAAACTATTCTGAATATCAATGAGTGATTCGTATTCCATCATTGATAAAGTTTCTGATAAATGGATTTTGTACCCAGTCGATGTGTCATTATCGGTAATCGGGAAGTATTCTGACAAAGATTTTAACAGGTTCGCCAAATGTTCACTAATGATGTTTTGAATTTCAACTGGTAATTTTCTATATCATGTTTCCTCGTAGTAGAATTTCTTTTAAAAGTGCGGAAAACATTCAACATTGTTTCTTTCCGCGCAAGAAATCCAGACATTTAGTTTCCTTTTTAGAGCTGCTGTTATTTTGTCTCCGCGTTTTTGTTTTTTTTTAAATGGGTTCGGTGCCAGCACTGACCCAACTACACGAGCTTAAATCACCTACTCAGATTCTGAGGCGATCGGAGATGGAGAGTATAAAGGGGAGTAGGAAATAACGGCTAGAGATGGGAAGGAAAGGATAAAGGAAGCATTGAAAGGGGTAGGAAGATCCAGAAGTTCGGCGTATAGATAAGAGCAATCGGGAAAAACAGTGGGACATTGAAAAAGGATATGGTTGGGGTCGCATATAAAGGGAGGATCAGTAGAGTGGAGAGGGCAAAAGGGAGAAGGTGAAAGAGAAAAAGAAAACCGAGAAGAGGGAAGGAGAGAATGACCAAGTCTTGGTCTGATTAAGGAAACAATAGCCGAATATGATTGTTGCTTTTGCTTCTGAGCCTTCTTGTATTTGTGACTCAAATCACATCCCCTATTCGAATGTTCTGCACTCTCTAACGAACGTTCCTTTCTTTACGCCCAACTTCTAGTTTTGGGTCTTCCTACTCCCTTTAACGCTACCTATATTCTCTTTCCTTCCCATTGCCTTCAGTTATTCCATTGCTGCTGTCCTTTGTCTTTTCCATTTCTGACCGCCTGGCTATTTAGTTATAACTCTTAATTTTTCATTCATGTTGTTCGGTCAAAGCCGCTGGCGCGCCCAGGGTAGGAAAAAAAAATTCATGAATAGATCCGTCGTTATATATATAAAAAAAAAAGTTGCTTTAAGCGAAAAAATAGACATCAAAACATAAAAAATGAATGTAGCTTTTTTTTTATAACTACTAATAAGTCGGTAACAGTATGTATTTGATATAAATAAGGGAAAGGGCTACGTAATTTAATATATTAAAACAACGCTTTTTCTAATTTAAATGTTTTTCTCTTATCGAGCATTTCGGCTATTTTTATTTCTTTCCGGTTTTATGAAAACGATTTTTGCCTTATTCTCAGTTTCCCGGTTTTCCAGTTGGAAGGCAACCCCGATGATTTTCTTGCAGAACCCCAGTATAACCCCTTCGCGCGGAACCCACTTTGGGAACCGCTCATCTAGAGATCACCGGGCCCTACACGTCTCCATCACGGTAGGATATAAAGAGACAAGATAGTTTCGGCAACAAAGCACTAACTGCAGAAATTGGATGTTAATATTTAATATACTTCTAATTTAAGAATTTTTTTAAAATTTATTTTCTCACCCGTATATAATACATTTTTCTTCGCAATTTAATTTCTTTACTTATGTACAATTAATTTCATTTAATTTTACTTCATTTAATTTTATGTACACACATCATCATGGTTCATTGTCGAGGAACACAAATATAGTAAACGTGGGCTATAAAATTATGCTATATACAATAATTAGCATATAATATAGTAGTAGCCCATGTATACTCATTAATATTTTCGCAACGACTCTCGATAATTCAGCGCATCTGCGGTTTCATATAATTAAAATTTTCTCTCTCTCTATATATATATATATATATATTTCATTGTACATATTCCAAAATACATTGATTGATTGATTGACAGATTGAAATTGATAAAATATGAACATAAATTATTCTTAAAAATAGTAAGTTAATAATAACAAATATAATAAACAATTATAACAAACTAATAAGATGAATTTTCTTACTTAGTCACGTTTTCAGGCATAACCCATCATCAGCTAAACCAATATGTGAACAGATACAAATTCTAAATCACACTGAGGTCAACAGGGGGGAGGGGGGGGACAAGGTATAGTACAATATTCACAATAAATAATCATCGCGGTAAACTGAATACTTTTCCACAGTTTGTAAGACCGTATCTCAGAACCTCGGGTAGACTATTTAAGAGTTAGGTCGAGTTGTCGATGAAGTCGAAACAATCGTACGCGAACAAAATTATCGTGATGCCGTCGTAGAGTTATTGCATTTAATGCGAAAAGATTTAAAACCGCCAACAACAATCACCGTTCTTTTCCTTTAGAAACTATTAGACCGTTTCATTTTAAAATTAATTAAGCGTAATTACCCCTAAATTTGTTATAAAAAAAACAACAAAAAAGGCTATTATGACAACGTAGCTTGGTAGCTTAGTACCCCTTAATTCAGATGCTTAGCTACCGAACCAGAGGTGTTTCGAGACTTATCCAGTAATTCCGGAGGACCACCTTAGTGGTATATGTCTTTAATCTAAAATTTAACATATCAGAAAACTGTAGAATAGTAAAGGCAGCCGATAAACTACTACTCTCATCAGCGTGGTTGGACTTTACTACATTGTGGAAAACTTAAGATCACTCAGCAAATTTTTTTTTCTCCCATTTTTTTTATTGGCTTAAAAATGATGTATAACTGTTCAAAAATGATATTTAAGAATTATATTTGGAGAAGAGCACCGGTAAACAATTTTTTTTAGGTTATTTTCTGAGGAGAGACCTCTGAGCGCTCCAAAACGTTTGAAAAACCCGCTCTGCCATACACAGCATTTTGAGTGTATTTATAGCTCTGTTGGTAGTTTTTGCCGATACAAATCAGTTGCATTTCTTCGAAATCTATGCAGATAACGTTAATAAATCTTACCAAAGCCATAAAAGGTCACATAAAACGCCACAATAAGACTGACGCCGCTTCACACATGCAGTAGATAGTTCGGCGTGCTACTCCGAGTTCCGTCCATCTATTGTGTATTTTAGTGTTTTTTAAGTAGTTTTTTATATCAAAAAATGAGTGAGAAATTTTATTCTGATAAAAAAGGAAATAAATCACCATCAGCTTGTGCCATTCGGAGCAGAATTTTCAACAGAAAGCCGTCAAGAGCAGCTCATCTTTGAAGGCGACGTTGAAAATGTTTTTAGGCTCACAAAAAAAAAAAATGAAAACTGCACACATCTGAAGATGCTACTGAAATTGATGCTAGACACACTAGGCTACCGAATCGTGAATTTTATTTCTGTTTTTATTACCATGCTGTCGCTAATTCTCGTGTGTAAGGAATGCGCAAGTAGTGTAATTTTTTCGGAGTCATGCAAACGCGGCCATGGATTTAAGTTCGTTGTAACGTGAAAAAAATGTAGAAGTACTTCTATCAGCCTTCTTCTCATTAATGGACACGCTAATGATTTAAACAGACGTTTAACTTTCGCTATCAGATTAATCGGTATTGGGATTAATGGAATAAATAAATTCTGTACGTTCATGTGTCTCCCAAAACCAGTGTTTCAAAATGTCCTATAGGAGCAGACTCCTCTTCTTGGTGGTACATTTGGAAAAAAGCAGCCATGCACATTATAGAAATGTATACTCCTAAATCAACTACGCCAATGGCATATTTGACGCTGTTCGAAAGATTTATAAAGATCTGTTCCAGTTGCCTTGCAGGATTCAACAAAATGCGAATGAAAGTTTGACTACTGTCATTTGGACAATACTGCCGAAAGCGATATCTAGCGGCAAAAGCGCGGTTAATATTACAACCAATATCGCTGTAATTATGTACAAAGACGGTTTTCGAGGGCTTCTAGATGTTATGAGCAAATTTAAACTAAAAGTTAATATAGCATTGTACCATTTTACAATTGAAGTTGATTGACGTCAAGTTGAAGCTGCAATCCGCTCAGAATCGAAACATCAGCAAAGCCCTCGGAAAGAAGACCTTACGTCGCTCAGAAAGGGGGCTGAAGAGCAAAATGCATGCTTGGAAGGGCAGTTATCTGGGATAGCAGAGTAAAAGTAGAAAAATTGGCAGGCCTATATTTTGGATATTTCATACAGTAAATACGTTACAAAACTTTACACGCGTTTTTCTCGAAACTATGTTTTTCAAATTGGCAGGCATCATAACTCGTTCAATTTCTATCCGATTGACATGAAATTTTAACTGTAGCTTCTTAGATAGATTATCATCTATGGAAGTACACGCGATTTTTATGATTGATAAATAATTACATTTGCAATAAACAATTTAAGATCGTTTTTTTTTTTACCAAAAAAAAAGAAGAAAAAATTAAAACGTCCATCAATTTGTGAATTTAAAAAAAAAAATAAAAATCTTGTGTACTTGCAAAGAAAAACTAATGTAGATTAAGAAGAAAAAAAAAACCTTCTACGTTGCTTAGAGAGACTAGCAGTAATGTTAATAAGAAATGTTTTTGTATACCTTAAAACATATACAATAAAGTCCCAAAATCTCTTTTATTTAGGTTCATTAATTAGTAATTGAGAAATAAATTTCTAAAAATTGATCCATTTTACGACGTGCCTGAGTGATATAAGCCCTTAATTCTCCACAGCCTCCGCGACATGCTGTGTGCTTAAGGTTTACTTTCGTTCAAAGACGAGACGATTCAAGCGAGAAAGAGGAGACACCACTTTTCACCATTTCCTGCGCTAAATGTACATATAATAGTGGAGACCACCGACTGCTAGACCATATTTCACAGTGAAATATCTTCAAATATCTGTTCGAGCGTAATTCGAAGGAAACGTCATCTCGCGTTTTAGTTTTAGCATACAAGCAGCACTAAGCCAATAGCGTGGACCGCAACTGCTACCCTGACGACGACCAGTGTGGGTAACACATTAGATGACACTTAATCATTTTGCACACTAGATCTGGCCAGTCGGGGCCCGATACTGCATTCGTGCGATTGTTGTTATTATTCCAGTTTTTTTTATTACAGGCGTCGGCAATTGGCACACACAACTGGTTTCGTCAGACGACGTGTACACGCGGTGCTAACAGACAAAAATAAACAAAACATCGCAAAACACGCGCATGCGTGCATAACAAAATTAGCATAATGAAAGCAATGAGAGGAATTTTAATTCGAAAAGTATTTTTTCTGCGCCGCCTCGTAATTAATCGCCGCTGTCGATTTCCTCCTATACCGTTAATAATCAGTAATTGTTTTATTTTTGAATTATTATTATTATTATTGTGCGAGTGTGTTTTGTTTTTAAAGGAACGGTTTTAAAAACACGCGAAAAAGAAAATGCGAAAAAAGGTAGAACGAGACAAAAAGAGAGTGGGAAACTGAAAAAGGATCGATATAAGAGGGGCCCTGTGTGTTATATAATCAGTTGCACCTACATATGTACTAGCTGGGGCTTCGCGACTTTGACATAGGTATAATATAATATTAGATTTTCTTCGAGAATGGGTCGCTTCAGGCAACGCAGTGTAATGCGATGAGATTGCAAACGCGTCTGCCGCAGATATGGATTATGGTGCAGCCAGTAGAGAGTATCGTCTCTGTAACTTAAATAATAGGCAGATAGGAGCGCCCGCGCGCATCTACTAAGGCTTCTCCAGTTCACGCCTTTCTTGCCAACATACACACATATTACACTTTTGACATCAGTCAAAGTAATTAACCGCCGCCGCGCTAAATTTAACGTATCCCGGCATATGCAACGAGACACATTACCGGTAATAAGGCTTCTCTCTCACATCGTCCTCGCCAATGATTAAATTTCAACAATCAAAATGACAGACCTATAATGACAAGCTTAGCCGGCAGTACTCGCTACATTTCCGTAATTTGCCCGCGCAATGCCACCTGGTAGTCGCCTCCTCAACTGCAATAATAAATAAATAAATAAATAATTAATTAATTAATCATTAATTACTCGTTTTAATGAATGCACTTAATTAATAATTAATTAGTTATAAATCATTAATAATAATCAAACCTCTACTAATGTGAAATATCCGTTTGTTCGAGAATATCGGATTCAACTGATGGGGGGTATGGCAATAACATTTTACGCAACGAAATCCGTAGTAGCATGCATTATTTTATTACTATATTTCAGAGAGAAATATCTTTTGAAATTGAAAGGACAACTATACTTTGAAGAATAAATATTTAATGCGCATTAAGGGAAGGGGGTTATATACAGTTGTAGCGGGCAAAATAACGACATTTTCTTAATTTTTTTTTTTTTTTTTTTCGTCAGCGTAATAAATATTTATTTAAAAACTGTTAACAACATCGATTAGAGTACATGTGTTTTGGGGTATTTGTTCAATTTTTTTTTTTTTTTCATAAAAAAATATTCGAAAATAGCGGAACTACTTTCTAAAGTAAAAGTAAAGTTAAGTCCCATGGTTATCCTTGATAAGGTATCGTGGATTGTAAAGTTAAGCTTTCCGTAATGGTACTGAAGGTTCTAATAGGTCTGATGAAAATTCTGGGACCGGTTCCTTTCTACTTTTGGATAATTCGCCTTTACCTTCAAAGATTTCTCTAGTAGCTAATTATTTCAGATTGGATATATACTTGGGAGCGACTTCGATGATACCGAACGAGAAAAGTCTCGATAACCTATGACACCTCTGGTTTGGTAGTTAAGCAACCATTGGTATCGATCGGATTGATAGTTATTTTTAGTGTAATCGTGTCCACCGCAAAGGTACTTTCAACAAAACACGATACTCTGCGATAATCGCGTTTAAAGTGTTTCAGGTTTGTTTATTTCATATGAATATGCTGGACATGCTCGCACAAAGGAATGTTTTGCCGCTCGCAGTTGTTGTACATAACTGCTACTTTAAAGCTCATTTTATATTATCGGTCAGTGTAGATTTAACATCACCATCGCACTCTTTACACTGATTCCGAAGTTATCGTAAAAGACGAAATAAAACTTAAAATGCGATACTCCACAAAATTATCTACCGGCGGGACATCCCTCATAGCCGACCTTTAGTTTTTTTCGAGACCTACTAAAACTACCCCAGCTGCGGTTTTCGGAACGTTGTTGTCTTCCTTCTTGCTGGTCTGTCTCTTTGCGAAATCCTATAGATGCCCATCGGACATGATTTATAATACAAAAAATTTGATGTCCCTACGAACCAATTCATAGAAACTGTTGGTTGCTTTGATGTTACGCGTCCGAATGTATATACACAACCGCTGGAAGTATATTTGATGTTGAATATTTCAGAGTCTATGTACAGCTGCTCCAGAATTTCAAAATCATAAATTTCGAAGGATACGAAAAAGAGTGGCAGAAGTCGACGTATCGTTTATATTTTATTATTATACCGAATCATACGCGCGCTACTCAAGATAATGCGCTGAATCTAGTGCTCCAATCATTATGAAATTTGGTGACAATATTCTTAAGATAACGTACTTAAAGAATATGCAATATGCAATAAAAAATAAAATATAAATAAAAAAAAAAAAAAACGATTTTTCCGACCATTACAACACTGTATATAACCCCTTAAATAATATGTATACAGTCGGTTCTACATATAACGGATTAAGTGGGGAAAGACGAAGTGAAAGTCTGATAATTCAAAATCACCGGAAGCACAACGGTGTCCGTCCGGTAAGCTGCATGCACCAAACATATAAATGTCCATGCTAATCTGCACCTGGCGGGAAAATTTTTCTAATTTCTTTTATTAAGTACGGGGGGGGGGGGGTTATGTTGTTTATTAATTATAAGCTCTTCGAACCGCCTGAAACTTTCCTAAAAGTGCTGAACTTGCTGGCTCTTCTGATCAAACGATGAAGGAAATCACAGTGCCAATCGCTTCTCGCATGGTAGAAAGTTAGTCCGTTATTTCGAAAGTCCGTTGAATGTTGAATTGGGGTCCGCTGTTATATCGAGGACCGACTGTATTACATTTTAGTAGTGAATCCGGGGGGGGGGGCTGTTGTTTCCGCATCAGAAATTTGGTAAACTTTTTTTTCAACGCGGAATTATTAATAGATAACACATTTTAATCGAGAAACAAAAAATATTAAACATTACACAATTATTTTTGGTTGAATTTTGAATTGAAAATTCTTCGGAACTAATTTCTGGCGGCGCCACTGTTACATTTATACATAAGCTATACATGTAGCTGGACAAACATGATCCGAAATAAACTTTCGCAAGAGAGATTCTTCAATGAAACTGCAAAAGTAGAAATTAATTCAAGCAATAGGCTGAAAATGGGACGACGAACAAAAAAAAAACCCATCGCGAGTTGAAACCTGATTAACAATATACCATAAGAATAAGAATAAGAATAAGAATTAAAATAACAGTTAATAATAATCCAGGGGGTTTTATATTGAAATATACGAGCAGATAGTGAAGGTAGATTCTATACTGCACAAAGTCAAAGAGGCAACTGGAAAAAGAGAATTTAAATGAAACTAATAAAAACACAATGTTTATTTCGAACTCTTCATTGCCTGTACGTATTTCTTAGATCCTAAATTAAAATTTGACTATACCCGTAAATTTAAAATAATGATGATTATTTGATTATTATCTGGTTGTTGCTTTTTATATACCGTATCGAAAATTTTAATACTAGGAATTTGCATTTCTCTAACGCGATTTTGTAAAAATCTGTAAAATATTCGTTTGAAATTGAAAAAAAAAAAGAAATAAGAAGCTTTAAACAGATGTTCATATTAAAAATTGTCCAAAAATAATAGCCAAAACTCCAGCACCGCGGGGATACTTGCATGCTTTTCTTGCAGCCGAGTTAAAATAACGTAACTGAATTTTGAAAAAATCCTTTCAGCGTACAAACGTTTAAATGGAAAGAACTTATTTTTCAAAATTTCATAATCTAATATTAAATTAGCAGTAGCGCTGCATTTACCACGTTAATTAAAAAAATTATCTGCTTCTTATTATGAAATAATAGGCCATTTTGAACTTTTATTCTTCTTTTTGTACTTACTAAAACTATTAAAATTACGGGTAACGACGGGTAAAATATTTCGACCAACTTTTTTCCTTCATTCTGATTTTTCTCTTCCTTCCTTGATCTGTCCCCATTTTCCTACCGTGATCCTTTCTCTTTGATATTCCCATTAGCTTTCACTTAGTTACCTTATTTGCTCAAGTTTTCCGAAAAAGATATTTTTCTCACGATGACGGGTAAACACGTTCGACGTCGTCGACCAGCCAAAAATAAAGAAAGACAAAAAAAAAAGACCTTGAAAAAGGTTTTTTTCCATTATCTTACCCTCCGAGTGCAGCAAAACACACCGAAATACAAAACCCTTCTTTTAATTCGTAAAATTACACTCTGCAAAGTATATATTATTCGAGCTGCTTTGAACGAGAGAACAGCTATTTTTCAAACCAAAAACAAAACTATGCGAAATAAATAATTCACATATTTTTCGCAGTCTCTCTTATTAAAAATAAATGCAAAAAGTAACGTTAAATAGCAGAAAAGGTAGCATTTTCGGTTTTTCGTGCGTAAAAAGAAAAATTCGGGTTATTAAAAAATTAGGTTCAGTAATCGCTTGAGTGTTCGACCCCACTGCCCCGATTTCGATGCTGAGAATTAATCCAAAAAAATGTTATTCTCTTCAGATCGGCCAAATGCTTAGTAAGCAATGAAAAAGCTTTTAATTCATACAACGCGTGTAATACCCCTCCTGCGTGTAATACCCCTTAAAATATAAAAGCATATTCGACGGTTACTTCGTGGCTAAATTTAAGCAAAAAAAAAAAAAATTAAAAAAAAAATTAAACTATTAATTATAATAGCAGCTTTAAAAGCTCGATTTATCAATCATCTAGAAACAAAACAAAAACACAATATCAGACTCGGTCCCGGTGTACTAGCCTCGTTCGCGCGTTAAAAACCAGAAAAATTAATTACGTCCTCTCGGAAGATGAAAAATCACTATGATTATATCGGGAGAATGGATTATAAACAAAGTGCCAGAGGATATCTGCCGTTCTTGTGGATTACCAAATGTCTAAGCAAGCTACTACTTAAAGAAATAACAATCGATGGATATTCGGCAACTTTCACATCGTGAATTTCTGAAACAGCCATTTACAAAAAAATAATAATAAAAAAAAAAAAAAAACTTAAAACTTATCTCCTAGCTTTTTCGTTGTTTCATTTTTCACCTTTCATCAATCATTTGGCCAACGATTAAAGCATTGCTTTAAAATAGATCATACTGTAGAATAAGCCGTTTCTTCAACAGATACGCAACCACTGAACAAATAAAAATAAATAAAAGAAAAAACAGCGCTGAACGCATTTTAGTATTAAATGTGGTAAAACAGAAGAAGATAGAGATCTAACAAGTCTCAGCAACAACACATAAAGTGGCTCCAGTTTAGTCACTACTGTTAATAAGGTAGCAGAGGCCGCCCGTTGCACGATTGCTATTAAAGAATCGAGACCACCAGCAGTACCTAACACGCATGTGTCGTGTAAGTTTTACTCGCCGATCAACTTTTCCAACTATAATCATTTATTCATGACATCACCTAATAATTAAACTTTATAATAAGGATATCGCCGACGGCTTTAGTTTGCATGGGGGTTGTCACACGTATAAATGACAAATAACAATTAACCTATGACTGCTGGAGTTGATCCGAAGGTTATATTTCCAAAAGAAAATCGTACCTATATTTAATATTAACATGTTTTAGATTAATCGGTTAAATATTATTCTAAAACAGTAATTAAAACATACTTCTGATAATAAATAGTTGTTTCCGAAACATTCGAATAGAGGTAACCTTTGTGAACGGGGAAAATTAAAATGCGAGGTAATAGCTACGTACACATATCATTATAAATCGAAATATCTACTTCTATCTGTAATTGAAAAAAAAAAAAAAAATGAACAATTACAATTCAATCGAAATTTATCTGTGTATTTTTGAATAAGTAAAATTACAAGTGCTTTTACTCTCTCTTTTGCAAATGTAAGAGGGTTTTAAGCAACATCCTACCCATTCTTCGCTGAAATTATTTAATGAACAAAAACTGAAAAAAAAAAGTCCAATGTACTCGCTTTAAATATTTTGCATTATCTTAATCGACCAACATACTTAAAGTTTATTCCGAGCGTCAATCTTACCAATGAACTAATCCGAAAACAAATCGGATAAAACCATTTTTTTATTGTTATCTAATCAGAAATAATAATAATGACAATAATAAGCGTAATTTTATAAAATTCAATTTTTGAACAAAATGAATTGTGTGCAACACTGTAAAATCTGCGACGAGAGTGTCTCCAGAATAAAGAAAAAAATTTTAAGCATAATATTACGTTTTCAAAGATAAATAATAACGATTTAAAAAATGCTAATAAAATAGTCTAAAAACATATTGCGACAGAGCGAATAGGAAAAATCTCAAAGTACTACTAAAATGTACCTAATGTTATTGTGGTAAACGGAATTATACTAAATGAAAGATGAAAAAATCTTAACATAAACACTTGAATTTCACTAAATGCGTACTATGAAACTATAGGCGTTGCAATAATTATTAAAGTAAAAAACTGAAAGATGTTCAAAGTAAATTTAAATTGCTCCAGCTGGGCGAATAAATGATGGATGTGTATAACGTATTATTACAAAATGACGAGGAAAACTTTCTCGGGAATTAGCACAAACAAAAACAAAATATCCGTGGAAGAGTAAACCCCTGCCCCCAAATGATGAAATTGTTTCTCAATATAAAGAAAACCATACAAAAGAAAAGTCCACCAAATTGGTAACCAGATTTGAAGAAATAGAAAAGAAAAGAATCAATAGGGGCAAGTGAACAAAAAAGCAACGAGACAAAAATAGAAAAACACGAAGAATATGGGTAATGATACAATAACATAATGAATGGAGAAGTAATAAAGAAGCCGCAACAACAGTCAAATGAAGTAACAAACACAAATAAATTACAACCATCAAAAAAATAATATACCGCAGCAACCGATCATACAAATAAACAGTACAACTAATAAATATACCCAACTATAATAATAAATTTTAAAACTATAACCTAATCATGCGAAATTACATTCGCACAAGATTAATATCAAATTATATTAAATTAAAACATGCACTGCATAAATAATATAGATATTACAGTGCTAGGATAAACATAATCATTAGAAAAATGGATAAAAAATTAACATTAAAAACTATAAAAACATGTAAAGAATCGGAAGAACTACCAACGACTATTTCAGTTCGTAACAATATAAATTATTTCCCAACTCAATGGTAAATTTGAATTGCAAAACAAAAGCATACTACTTATAAGGGGAAAAACACATTTAAAAATACTACTACTATTATGCACGTTTACGCAGCTTCAAAAACCATGGAGACTGATTTATTGTAGGGCTGGGGCATCCATTATAACACATAACACTAGTAATGATACTGAAGCCCAACTAACTATTCATAATATAACAACGAAAGCAAACTATTGATTTAATAAGAAGTGTAACTGTTACCCCGTATTTTAATTAAGTTAAAGACAACATCAAAAGCGAAAATTATACGATACAATAAAATTTTAATATCAAGTCAATTTCGATAAATGTATAAGAAATGTACGGGAAAAAATGATCTGTGAAAATCTAACCACATAAGCGACATTTAATGAACGAGATTAAAGAAACATTTATAAAAAAATGAATAAATAAATAAAATAGCGAGTACTGTGCAACAGTAAATACAAACACATACGAAGACTGACATCATAAACTTTCAATAAAAATCTTACAAGGAATATAAAATATCAGTAATATATAAAATAATCCAATATTTATATATATAGCGCGACAGTACTGATATATATATATATATATATATATATATATATATATATTACAACGTAATTCTTAGACTACACCCCATTAGAAAAAATGTCCCAATTTTATGTAACGTTTGTTATATTTTGTAGGATTTTTTTTATGGTTATTTAAAAAATGTCACAATTTTATGTAACGAAAAAAAGTCTTAATTTTATATAATGAAAGGTAAATGTTAAGATAGAATTTTTGTGATTATGTTATTTTTTTTTGTGTTGATGCCAGTAAGAATTACATTGTAAATTTTGATCATTTTATACAAAGTATAGAAGAGAAAGAGACAGAAATGAAAGCAAAAAGGGTCAAATGGCTGTGCTGTAATTCTTACTGGCATCAACACAAAAAAAAAAAAAAACATAACCACAAAAGTCCTATTCTAACATTTAACTTTCATTATATAAAATTAAGACATTTTTTCGTTACATTTTTCGTTACATATTTCATTACATAAAATTGGGACATTTTTTCGAATGGGGGTTAGCCTAAGAATTACGTTGTAATTAATATATATATATATATATCAGCTATCGTAGCATTAAGCAGTTGGTGTTTTATTCGAAAGAACTTAGTTGAAATCCCGCTGCCACGTATTGAAAATTCAAAAAATTATCATTTGCCTGCTTCGCTAATCCCCATATAGTAAACGAACCGAAATAAACTTAAAATATATATACATATATTATCACCGGAATTTAACAAAATTTATCCGATCGATGACACAATTGCTTGCTCTTACCGACCAGTAAAAATGATTTTGATATTCAACGAAATTCTCTTTTTAATTAAACATTTTGAAACATCGCTATCAGTAATTTAAATCGTATTCAATTAACTGTTCCATGTGCATCCACACCCCCACACACGCATATATATATATATATATTTATATATATTTATATACACACACACATACATACGTTATGCGTATATTAAAATGGCTACATCGTGTTAATCTTCCAAAATTATTACCTATTAAAAAGCTTTACTAATTTTATTTAAAGTTCAATTTTCACGAAATGCCCTTCTCGAAATCGCCCTCAAATAGTGGTACCATCGTGCTTCTTCGAATATCCAATAATAACTCTTATTGGCCTATTCCCGACCGGTCTGCGATCCGGGCTAATTTTCTCCGTCATATGTAATTAACTCAATATAAAGTTTATCAGTCCCCCTTATATTTCAAACTTCCTATCTCTGAAAGTTGAAACTATTAGGCGAAATATTAAATCCCATTTTCTGAATTATTTTGCAATACTTTTGTAACTGCCATCTTAACTGGGGGGGGGGGGGCGTTTTCTTTTTTCTTGTTGTGTAACCCTATCAAAAAATAAATAAAAGTAAAGTAATTATTTCCTTACAAATAGTTAGACATACTTGCGTTTTATATTGAATTTCCATCAGCATCCATATGAATAGCGACTGTATTAATACCATTGAAAATTTGGTAGCCAGATCGGTTTCCGATAGAATACGAAAACAAACACGACTATAATTTTCTTTTAAGACAGACTTATACAATATATCGAATCTAACATAGTTCTCGTTTTTCTCTTGGACACCTTTATCAAGAGACAAAATTATAAAAAGAAAGAGTCAATTATATTTTAATACTATCCGGTACCGTTGATAAAAAATAGCGGGAATAGCGTATGAAGAAAAAAAAAAAAAGGCAAGATGTAAAAGGAGCAATAAGGAGTAGGATAATCAAGTCCCGGAGTATTCCACACAACTCAAGGGGTATACATAATCAGCGAACCAACAACAATTGTATCGTTTGAATAAAGAAGCAATGTAGGACAGAAATCAACATGTAAGGATAAAATGAACTAAGACGAAGAGAAACACAGGATAAGAAAAGGACTTTCCCGGAGGTGTAAGACGCCAGTTTCTAGAAATGGAAAGAGATAGAAGAAATCAATAAGAATAGAGGATTATAAATGTTTTCCGCCTTCCGTATACCGTTCTATATATTATAAATGTAAATAACTGAAAATTACTGTTAATACACATTACTAATGCTATATGTTTCATATTACTCGAACGACATTCACAATTCGCAAAAAATATATAACATTATTTATATTGTAATAAACTTAAAATTGTTCAAATTAAAACGAATGACTAATATATATATAAAAAAGCACAATAAATACAATAAAATAGTCCGACTGGTTTTGTCACTTATGCGACATATTCATATTCTCATTGAATATGAAATGACGAAACCAGTCGGACTATTTTATTGTATTTATTGTGCTTTTTTATATATATATTAGTCATTCGTTTTAATTTGAACAATTTTAAGTTTATTACAATATAAATAATGTTATATATTTTTTGCGAATTGTGAATGTCGTTCGAGTAATATAAAAAATATAGTATTTAACGAATGGAGAATATCTAACAGTTAATAATGTGTTTCTAATTGGCTTTAAACTGAGCCATCAGTTGTATCATCTAAACTGGCCTGGGCCAAAAACTTTCTGGGCTCCCTACGTGTGGTGTCATTTATCTTGCATTAATAAACTGCTACTGATCAATAGAATATTGCATTGAAACAATATACAGCGTACTGGGCGGATTATTCGTAGTCGATCGGTCCCAAATTCGAAAAAAAAAAAAATGGTCTTCGTGTAGAAACCTTACAGGATTATAGTTTAAATACCGGTTACGAATCCAGTCGTTAAAGTTCCGGACATACGTACGTTTGGAAATTCACTCAGCCAGTTAGCCGACAATTCCCCAGCAGTATGTTCCTTCTGCTTTCCTTCAAATAGAATTAAACACAAGGGAGATGGTAACAGAAAGAAGTTCATCAACATTAAAAAATAAAATAGAAATGTTACAGATAGTAGACACTTAGCCGGGCTACCATTTTACGGCAAAATTATCGTGGCCCCGTAAATTTTGATTTGAAATTATTTACACGTAAAAAACTAGCACCGTTGTGTTTCAATATAAATTTTTACGACCCGAAGATTAGTTAGGTGTCAACAATGGCACAAAAAGTTTTGTAATATTGCTGAATCTATATAAGTTTACATTCAATTTTGGCTTTCTAAAATGAGATGAACTAAAAATAAATCATACGCAATTTTTCGATAATATACGGAAAATCGGAATACGCTTTCAACAAACACCGAGCAAGACGAAAGAAAAAAAAAAACTTAACAGAAAGGGAAATGAATGTCTTGTTCATGAAACACAAACAATTACGGATTATGTTGAATATAACGAAATAATTATAAGATTACATTTGAAATCGTGAAAATTAACATTAAAAATTAAAAATATTTAAAACAAAAAAACAACAAAACATGCGACTATTACTAAAATAATTAAAATTCTAAAAATTTCCAATTTCGGGACCTTACAGCGTAGTCACATAGCAAATGAATAATTCATGTTTAGTTCTCATACTAATAATCATTTACTAGTTAATTTATGTATAAATAATACCTACAGAAATAATATTAATGAAAACAGTAAATCGATAAATATCTATTATTTTCCTTTCTCTAAAAAAATACATTTGTTCGCGTGCGCATACGAAGTGACCGGCAAAATCTTTTGGATTGACCAGATTTGATATACTTCGCCACGCAAAAACGAGCCTTGATTTGTGCCAAACACTGAAATGCACACTAATATATCTGGAACTAGAACAATTGCAAAATAGACAACGAAGTAAATTCTATTATAACTCAAAACGAGGGGCCACCACGTTTCGCTAGATTCATTGAAATCACATTTTATCGCTGGCGCCGTAACAAGCGTCTGCTTTAAAGTCGTGGAGAAATTTCTCGATTCAGACTTATATTGGGTCGGACACTTGATTATTTTTTTTATTCATCAAGCGGTAGAGTTAAATTGATTAAAAGCCGGATCAGAATTCAAAAATGCATTTTACAATTTCATTATTATTATTATTATTATTATTATTATTATTTTTGAACGAATCAAAACTAACTATACAGTCGCATATTTCAACAATACTACAGAACAGCCAAAAATATTAATTAATATATTCTTTTTGATATATCGCCATTATTCTGACGGCGAAACGTGCTCCTAGTGAAACATGTCAGACTTCTGAAGCGATCAGCCGTCTAGATAATTCTGATAGACACGCAGAAATGCAAAAAGAAAAAGACCATCCATCGTATCTAATTCGCCAGTATTAGTACATAGCTAAAAAGTCAAAGTTAAATTAAAAGGAACATCTATTCGTCTTCCCTTCCTCACATCAAAACCGAGAGTAACACACAAAGTTACAATTACAGAACTGGATAGCCGGCAGCAGATCGGAACTTTAAAAAAAAGCAAAAAGGGAAAAATTAATCATTAATCAACTAAAACTAATCGATCAGCAACATGGGAGAGTTTTTAATTAATATCGAAAATGATTAGCTGGAATCAAGGAAAGAGAAAGAGAGAGAGAGGTAATGAAAGAAACATAGGTACAAGTAGAAAAGCAAAGAATGCGAAAGTGAAGACAACGAAAAACGAAAAAGAATCCGAATCGGAAGAGACTGCGGAAAGAACAAAATAAATCGGCAGAATAATCCGCCGGTTAAGGCGGCCAGGTGCTCGTCTGCTACAAAATGCGCTCATTAAACTAATTATAAATGATACTGAATCTGTGGGAAAAAAAAACATCAGCGTACCATTTAGTGAAGTGTGAGAATATTTTTTTATCGCTAAAAGTAAAGTGTGCATCTGTTCTAAAATTTAAATTGACGATACAAATAAAACTAATTATAATTTCGTAGCAATAGTCATAAGAAAGAAAGAAAAAAGAAAGACGTTACGATACATGTGGTATAGGAGAAAGGATAAGAAGAAAAAAAAAGGAATATGAGAATATGAACCGGAAGAAGTGTTTTTTAAAGAACAGCACCACTGCTAGATATGATGTTGGCCCTCGAATAAAAGTACGGAGAAGCAAGCAACATCAAAGGAACTAGAAGAACTTTCCGGAAAAGTTTCGAATGGAAAGTCGGCAAACAAGTAGAGAAGGGGAAACATGTAAAAGAACAACACACAATTGGCCAGCTTTGTCTCTGCAGACTGGTGTGCACTGACTACTTACTTTCTAGGCCAATAAGCTAAGAGCTTTTCTATGCCGCAGACTGACTTTTCTTTGAAACGATCCAGACGTGCTCTGCTATATACTAGTTCAAAAAAACACATAACCAACTACGCGAGCAACCGACATACACAGTTCTTGGAAATTTTAATTGAATAACCAGCACACCGCGAGATAGCGCTTCAAAGGGTAGACTATAAATTTTCCCTGGAAAACGACGGAAATACTTCCGGAAAAACCAATGGCCAAATAATAATTATTATTAAAAAAACACGTAATCTCAGTGAGTTCGCTAGAACAATGCTAATCGCCGCACTGTGTCAACTATGTAGTATATCGTCCACTTTTGCCATGCTGGCATTAAAATATGCACAAATATATGCACATTCGATTCCGAGGTCGTGACTACACCTATTTGTACATTCTGATCGTACAGTGCTCGTGGCAATTTTCATGTGCAATACGAATGTGTATGAAAGACTACACTTAGAACTGATTGTAATCGCTTGTTAGCGCGATACAAAGGCAATTCCAAGTGTGTCCGTCTATTCACTAACCCGCGCGCGCATATTATGTCGGTATGCATGTTTACGAGTGTCTACCGCGCGACGACTACTAGCGCTTCTTTATTATATGTAATAATTCCAGTCACCGCCTAGGACCAAACACAGGACCTCTGTGACGAAAGTCAAGTACTCCAGCAACTTATCGCGATTCCCCGGATTATTGTGACATAATATGATTAACATATTTCCTTGCGTATAATATAGTGTACTTTTTATAATAGTTCTCAAAAATAAAAATAAAAAATAAAGCAAAAAATATACTTAATAGTCACGAAAAAAATAAGTATTATGTCCGAAAATTAACAGAATCTGTTGAACATAACGATATCATCATGATACATCGCATCGCACTAAACGCGTTAAGTACGCTTAGGTGGAAAACTTAAAATCATCAAATTCAATAGAAACGATTATTCTCTCGTTTTTAAAAACTAGGGAGGAGGAATGGGGGGTGGCAAAAATAATGAAATTAAATTTAAAAAAATGCACAGCGAAGTTTTCAAAAATTAATCTGCGGTTTAAACGTGTTCCGTTAAAGAATAATACGAAGCGCAATAAAAAGTTATTCTGCGACGTCTTTTTTTAGGTTTTTATTTACGAAAAGAATAATCCGAATTACAACGGCAGTTTGCGGTTTTTAGTCTAAAATGAGAAACAGATGCTCACTATCATTCTTTTGGGCATAATAAAATTGATTAACGATGACGTGAAAATAGAATATTAGCACGATGATCATTCATATTAATCATTGTGATTAAAAATGGCCAATTTTATTTATACACAGCAAGCGAGACAATTTTTTAGATTCGATTATTTTTTTTTTTCTTCATTCTCAAGAAAGAAAGAAAAAAAAAAACAAGAAAAAGTTTACATTATTTTTAAATATTTTACGATCACAAATCATATTTCTGTTCAAAAAAGAACCGATTAACGCGTACCCTTCCACCTCCTCACATTTTCTGCTCACTCCTTTTACCTTCACGGAATTAGAAACTTCCTTACAGAATTCTACAGACTCTGCTCCTGGAGTGGATGTAATTCACATTCTCTATTAATAATAATCTTTCCGATTTTTCTCTTTGATTCCTCTTAAACTTGTTTAACTCCTTTCTTCGCTTTAGTTGTACTCCTCTATTTTGGAATATCTTCATCGTTATTCCTATCCCTAAACCCCCAACTCTTCCACACTTCGTCCAATTTCTCTCGCGTCTTGTGTCAGGAAGCTTTTCGAAAATCTAATTAATGGACGTCTTGTTTGCTGGCTTGAACATTACAACTTGTTGCCAAGTAATATGTTTGGTTTCCGCCCCGGTCGCGGCCCTCCCGACTGTATTAGTGTATTTCTGGCAGACGTCTAAAAGTCATTCATCGACAAAAAACTTCTTATTGCTTCCTTCTTTGATATCTCGGCAGCCTTCGACAATGTCCACCTTCCAACTCTTTTTGATTTATTGCTTTCCTTTAACATTCCGACTCATTTTTCTTGCCTTATTATGAATCTTTTCCTTTGCCAGACAGTCACTCCTTCTGTTCCCCTTCATGAAGCTACTCGACAAATCTTTCGTGGATTGCCGCAGGGATCCTGCCTCAGCCCAACCTTGTTCAATATCTATTTCATTAAGATTGCTTCTCTGTCTTTCAGTTTCTCTTCCCTTTTCTTTGCTGACGACATCCTTATTTATTCCTCTCACCGCAATATCGCGCAGGCTAACTCCCAACTTCAAAACTCCTTAATTTCATTGCAGGACGCTTTATCCAACATCCATCTTTACATCTTCTCTATTAAATCGTCTACTGTTGTCTTTACTCTGCGTCCTTTTATTCCTTTCTTAATCAACCTTGTTTTAAATAGTGGCCCAATCCCTCTTTGTTCCTCCTTTCGTTATTTGGGTGTTGTCCCTGGATAGTCGACTTTCATCTCATGCCCATATCAACCATCTATTCGGGTCCGCCTGCAAAAGGCTCAATCTCATGAAATCCCTTTCTCATACTAATTGGGGGGGGGGGTCATCCTGCTTATGTTTTACAAATCTTTTATCCGCTCTATTCTTGATTATTGTTCCTACATTTACGGAAATTCTTCTAGATTCCTTCTGTCTAAGCTCGATCAGGTTCAAAATGCATGTCTCCGCCTCTGCTTTGGAGCCCGAAAGTCTACACTCCTATCCCAGCTCCGCACGCGAAATCACACATTCCTCCTTTTTTTTTTTCGACGTTCCTTCTTGGGTTATCGTTTCCTCATCAAACGGTTGCCGATTACCTCTTCTCCTCTGATTCTTCTTATTCATCCACCTTACGTAGCTGGCGATTTTCTGTCAACAAAACTCCCATTCTATCTCTTATCGCTTCCCGTCTTGTTAAGTTTTCTCCGTATATCTACATTCATGATAAACTCCCATATTTCTCCTTCAATTTTTCGTCTTTTCTTCATCCTATTAATTGTTCTTATTCCCCGATTCCTCCTAAACCTGTCACTCATAATGTTGTTAGATCAGAATTTTTACAGAATCTAAACTCTTCTTTCCCTAATCATTTTTTGATTTTCAGCGATGGCTCAAGGGACCCAATGGTGTTGGTGCAGCTTTTTTCTGCGCTTCTCTTAATTATGTCGAGTCCTTTAAACTTTCCTCCTTTTGCTCTATCTTCTATGCGGAATCCTCCGCTATTCTGCGTGCCCTTCTTTTCTATCAGGTCTTCTCCTATCGCTCGCAATATCCTTATCCTGTCTGATGCTCAAAGCGTGCTGCAGACTATCGTATCTCCTCTCCCTCCTCGCTCAACCGACTGCACGTTATTCTTCTTATTCGCTCTTTGATTCATGATCTCTTTTCATTTCTCACTTAATCCAAACGGACTTCTTTTGAATGACATGCCGGAATTAAGGGTAATGAGTTAATTGACACTCATTCGCTCGGTTATCTTCCTCTTCCGGTAGGTTTCTTCCTGTTTTCTCTTCTTCCAATATATAACTCTTCTGTCTTCTGCTGCTCATTCCAATCTATGGTTTGATTCCTACGTTTCATCTTTCTCCAACCCGGATTCCTTTTTCTTATCTATTCAGCCTTCCCTTCCTCGTTTCCCCTGGTTTCTTGACTTTCCTTCCATGCGTTGCTCCAACATCTCTGCGATTTTCCGGCTACGCTTTGAGTTTGCTTCCTTCCTCGCTTTTCCGTTACTCTCTTGTACCGTCTCCGTTTTGTCCATTACATCCCTCCAATATTCAATTTGTGTGTGATCCCGATCACGTAATGTTCGAGTGTTCATCTCTTGTAACCGATCAAGCTGCTTTCTACTCCTCCCTTTTACATATTCCCACTCAATACAGTGCTTCGTTCATTCTCTCCCTTCCTTCTCCTTCTGTTGTTCAGGCTCTTGATTCCTTTTTGTCGGCTCTCTCCGATCGTGTAAAGATCTGAGTTTCTTGCGTCTTTTTTCCTTTGTTTTTGAATGTCCTTGTAGACGAAGCCCAAAAAAAAAAAAAAACAAAAAAAAAACACGCATGGCACACGCCGAGTTGAAAACCAACTTTTAAATATTAGAGGTTAAAAACAAAAAACTTTTAAAATACTGTTTTTTTATGATTTTTTATTTTTAACGTATCGCGAAACTTAGAGATGCAGCTGTTCAACAATCAGGGCCGTTACAATTTATTGATCACATATGAAAATATAAAGGAATTTATTATTAGTTACGAATAAGGGTAGCATCTGGAAACCACTGATGGAAAAAATCTCAGCTAATATCAGGTTGATAAACGGGCAGAACAGAAAAAAAACTGCGACAATGTAAAAGAATACAGATATGACAGTGACGGGGGTAAAGCAAAGTACAAAAAGAGCAAATGGATGTAGGTGCGATGGTGAAAGCGCAATATGCAGACAATACCGCGAGTATCTTGTGGAAGAAGATCGTTAATGCTTTCATTTCCCTCAAGAACATAATTTTGAACTAGACAACGTCGCGTTATGTTCATAGAAACACGTTTTGAAGGAACAACAGTTAATTCATTAGAGGGAGTCGGCAGCTCTTAAGCATAGAAGAGGGCAGATTGCAAAATCAGCCGGTGGTTCATATGGAACACACAAGCAAATGGATGGTATAAGGAATAGCAGAAACAAAATATAGACCGAATGAATTTGGATTTGTTACCGATAGACGACATATTATAATGCAATAATAATAACCAGGTAAATCATCCGGGTCCTACGAAAATAACTTGATAATCGGAAACGTGCACGTCTTCAATGATACATTCGATCGCCGTAATTTCTCGTGCTTAAAGAAAGGAAATTATTTTGATGGTCCTTGTGGAATCTTTGATCAATAGAACAACGCTATTCAATCATCTCCGCGAACGGTGCGAATATTATGCCATAATACACACATCTCTATGTCAAGGACATTACTGTTGATTCATAAAGACTGTGTTTCTTCATTAATTATAAACACGCAAAAGCTGCTGAGCACGATTTATTTTGAAAGTTCGCTTCGAAATCGTGAGAAGATACTTTTGTGTAGAGTTCGGATAGGCTAATGATGACGTGTTATAGAGCTGCCATCTGAGAAATTACCCAGGGGAATGATTACGGACGGCACTGAACAGGGAAACACGTTAATCCTGAGTGAGATATATTATAATTCCGGGTTGAAACGAAGTAGGCCCTTCACTAATTTAAAAACAGCTCCAGGAGAGTGGAAAAATTCCATTAGGCGATAATAAGGGTTAAATGATAAGATTTCTGTAAGAGAACACCGATCGAGAAGTACGATGCAGGCCAAAAAATAAAAAAAAAATAAAAAACTATACGAACAACATTGCGTGATTAATAAATTGACCTTTATAAATGTTAAATTTTGAGGTAGAATGACTTTTTTAAGATTGTCAAGATGAAAAGGTCAAAGGAATGACTTGGATATTAAAGATTAAGGAATTTTTCAGATAGATTCAAGAACCATAGTTAAATAAAAAAGGAAGCATCGCAACTGGAATTGGTTGAAGGAATTTAAAACCGTCCTCACTTACGTGCGAAAACACTATTTTAAGGGGGCGAAAAAAACGAGCCATATTTTTCAATTATTTTTAATATTCGCCGGTGAATATTTTGGGCCTTAGCCGGAAAATGCATCAAAAAAAGCAGAAAGACTGTAATCGGCAGCCTCCCCTACTGTATCGTTAGTGAACGCTAAGAAAACAAAAGAACCCTTAATAAAGAGGGAATAGTACTATTCTAGAGTTCACTTTAATTTGAATTAGAAAATCGGGAAAAGTGCCCGTGCGTTGTCGACAATGCCAGCATTTCTCAGTTTAATGAGTAAACCGTGGCGCCCAAATCGAGGGGTCAAAGGACATCTCAACATCAAAAAATACTGAACGCAATCAGCTTATGATATGTCTGTACGGGACAAGAAAATATTCGATAAATCGGAAACACAATATATTTAATAGAGATTTGAGAAATAGAGGAAAAGGCATTTCTATTTTCTCCGTGACTCGAGAGTGATCACTAGATGAATATGAAAATCTTCGGAAGGCTTAAGGCTGTTTTTTCTACGAAACTGAAACGGAGTTTTTAAATACACGTAGAAGCCAGGATTTTGCTGTGCGTGGTAGGCGTACTCGTATTTTAACAAGCGGGGATAAACACAGTATTCCAGGTGCATCGATAAAAGAAGATTAAACTCCGAAAAAAGTGAAGAGGCAACTAAAACTTTAAGAAAACGGATGTGTAGGTATAATTTTTCAACATCGATATTATCGAATAAAAATTTAGTCGTATAGAATAAGGGATTTTTTCGGAATAGCAGAAAACAAATATCCGCAGAAGGCGTATTAAAGGGGTGCTACTATTTATAAAGAATGAAGGGGTGGTGGTAGAGAGGTATGCCGTTTAGGACTTTCATTTTCCACTACATGATATTTTCATGCCTTTTGAGCAACGCTGATAAGTACTTTTTCAAATTACACGAATGATGAGACGAAACAGACACTTTTTATGAACTTCTCAATCTGCTTTACGGAACGAGAAATGATAAAGATAGTATCGGCATTATTAAGATTACCCCGAGGCTGCA
The DNA here is from genome assembly GCA_039619475.1 of Icerya purchasi. Classification (NCBI taxonomy): domain Eukaryota; kingdom Metazoa; phylum Arthropoda; class Insecta; order Hemiptera; family Monophlebidae; genus Icerya; species Icerya purchasi. Next base: position 517,498,810 of record CM077115.1, on the reverse strand, counting down.
GATTTTAGGAAATCCCCATAAAGGAAAGTATGTATATTTCGGTAGGCAAATTATCAAAGAGAATCGGGGTATTGAAACCGACGATGTGACTAGAGCATAATACAACAGTAGCAGACTGCGAAGCTGGGAAAAATGGTAACACACGACAGAGACAATTGCAGAAACACTGATGTGAGATTTTAGCAGCTACACACATATCAGCCGAGATGGAAACTCCGTTAAAATGACTTAACAGTAGCTGTGGATTTGCTAATTAAGAGTCTCAATTCTTCAATATATTTGAAATAGCTTCTACAGTAGTTCCATTGCAGGTTAAAACGAATAACCATCATGCCCCGTAGTAAATCGTCGAGTTTAGTCAAGATACGGGTACAACTGCTTGTGGAACTTTTATTATCATTCAAGTGTGATTTTAATAAGAAACAAAATAATTCATCCTTACGGCTCGAATCATCAGCAAAACATAATACGATAGTCGAGATTGGAAGAAACGTAAGGTACAAATTGTTTAACTGCACAAAATCTAGAATAATAATCAAATAGCATTGAACAAGAGTTTAAATTAAATCGAGTTCTTTTGTTTTGTTTTTTTTTATTATTTTCGGAGTCGGTCAACCAGAGGGACCTTACTCCAAAACAATTAGAAAGGGAAGAAATGAATTATATCTTGACGCGATCAGACATCGCGGTTTTCTTTGATTTAGGTTTAGGTTTAATTCTGTTTGTTCGAATTCATTTTTTAGGATTTCGTAATAATGTACGGAATCCTAATAAGATGGTACACAAATGACAAAAAATATCAAATAAAAATCAATAACTCACGAACAGCTTGATTCATAAACTTCAAATTTGGAACATAAATCCCAATTATTAAAATTCTCTTTAAAACGATCTATAACTTAAAGATTACCGATTACCCTGGGCGGCCAAAAAACCCCCAAAAGATTTCAAGAATATATAATATGGTACATAAAACGACCTCAAAAATCACTTAAAAAATCATAACTCACCACCCGATAAACCTATAAATCTGAAATTCAAAATATAAACTAAAATGCAGGAGTCCTTTTATAAAATCAAAAAATTATGCTACAAAAGTTATGTAAAGTTGACGAAAAGTTCAAAAAAGTGCAAAAAATGACGTGTCCCCCCTGGCGCCGCGAGTATTACAGCTTAAAATTTTAAACGCGGTTTAAAATACGCGCATCCCCGTATATTTCTCTAGTTTTGAACATCGAAATTTCCAGCTTTAAAATTAGACTCTCAGGGCGCCAAAAGCTTGAACTTTTCAAAAAAAAATTTTTTTCCCCCGGGGTTCCGATATATCATTAGAAAGATCGCTATTTGTCGGAAACGAACCCGTATTTCATTTTCTTAACAAAACTTTCAAAGCTGCTGAAAAGTTCAAAGCGAGCTCTAATTTGTAACTCCCTCCTTGCGACGCGAGTATTATAGCTATACATTTGGAACAAGGTATAAAATATGCCACTCCACGTATATTTCTCTAGTTTGAAACATTCGGCTCTCCAGCTTTAAAATGAAACCCTAGGAACGCAGAAATCTCGAAATTTTGGAAAAAAATATTTTTTTTCCCGAGCATGTGATATATTGTTGGAAAGACTGCTATTTGTCCGGAACGAAACAGTATTTCATTTCCTTAACGAAACTTTCAAAGTTGCCGTAAAGTTCAAAAAAGCGCGAAAAATGACATGTCCCCCCGCTTAGCGATGCGAATATTAAAGCTGAAAATTTTAAACGCGATTAAAAAAATGCGCATCCCCGTATACTTCTCTAGTTTGGATCATCTGGATTTTCAACTTCAAAACGTGACCTTCGGGGCACTGAAAGCTCGAAATTTTGGAAAAAATATTTTATTTCCCGGACATGTGATATATCGTTGGAAAGATTGCTATTTGTTGGGAGTGAAACCGTATTAAAAAAACTTTCAAAGTGGCCGAAAAGTTCAAAAAGCGCGAGAACTAATATGTAGCCCCCTGTTTGCATCGCGAATATTATAGCTATAAATTTCGAATGGGGTTAAAAATATGCTCATTCTGGCATGTTTGCTGTAGTTTATTTAAAATTTTGTGTATGTACCTAAATAAATTTTATTTAAAAATCGTAACTAAAGTGAAATTACGTCAAGAAAGTTATTGATTTTATTTGATGAACAGTTGAGAAATTAACTTCTCAGTATAGTAATCTAATAAATAGTGACAAACGAGGAAGGTGGTTTAAATAATAGTATTCAAATATAACTATATAGAAGTAGTTCGGAAAACAAACAAGTACAATTACAAATTTTTAAATATTTATTGATAATTAATCCTTCCAAAAATCTAGGACAAATAGCGTTTATTTATTAGAATTTATTTTTTTTGCAGTACAATATGATGACACTGCGTGATGTGTGAAAAAGAACTGGACTAAAAATATCTGTTTTGGAATTATTGTTGTTTTGAATTTAGTATTATGTAAATGAAACTTATGGTTATCTTTAACTTAACATACGGAATCCTCAGCGCATGAAACCTCATGCTTGACTAAACTTGTTTTTTTTTTGGAGATGGGGGATTTATGTACTGCACATTTTGACGATCCGTCTACTCATAATCAATTTGGACAAAAAATATTACCTGCAAGAACGAATTTAAAGTGTGTTTTTACGAAATAACATCCACAGTTAAGTAATACCTCACAACTGAACTACGCGAAAAAGTCATTCTTCTTCTTTATAGTGCCATACTTAATTCCTGAGCGTCGGCGACTACCTATTCTCGTACATCTTAGCTGTCTTACAGGCACAGTGTACTAGGCAATTGTTATATGCAGTACGAATGTGTGTACACACACGCAAGACTACATTCGGAACTGATAGTAATCGTTTGATTTATCGATATATACATATTCAGTCCCAAGTGTGTGTCTGCTGTATACTGACCCGGCGGGGCGCATATGGTGTTGTACGTGGTGGTTTGCCATTGCCTTCCACGTGATTGATTATTAGCGAGTATTTAATTTAATTATTTTTGTAATAAGTTCTGTCGTCGCCCGGGATCGAACCCGTGACCTCCGTAACGGATGTCAAGCGCTCTAGCAACTAGGCTATCGCGAAAAAAATCATTACCAGTGTCAAATTATATTACGAATTATATTACGAATTATATTACGAATTATATTATGAATTATATTATGAATTATATTATAAATATAGGCGCGGTTTTCGCATCCACCAATATTTTCACTTAGATGACCAGCAAATATCAGCCAGAACCGGCAAATTCGGTTATATTATTAGCCGGATAGAATTTAACATTTGTCAACTATTACCATTTCCAATACTTTACTTCAAAAAAAAAAAAACAAAAAAAAACGTACATATACATTTTCGCAAGAAAACAGAAATTATTAAAATGTTTATTTAGCGATTCATACGTATATCCTAAATCGATATAACGAAAAAGAAAAAAAATTCAACACATCAGAACCAACTACAATTTTTAAAATTGTGTAATTCAGAACAATACGTTTTGTTACAGACGAAGCTTTCATAAATATTTAAATTTTGGAGAATATTATTTGAAAATATTCGAAAGGTCTCTCGCTATTTTTCATTAATATCACCAATAGGATGTATAAACAAATAAATACGTACATCGACAATTATTAGTAAATCCGTCGAAATATTATTAATAAACGGCTTTCACGGAACGACAAGCCCATGCATTAAACATGTTGGAATTAAAGATGTCGTGTAAAATAAATATAAAAATGACGTACTACAATTGCGGTGGCCATTAGGAAAATTATATTTCTATCCGGGCCCGATCGGTTTCGAAACGACGCACCATGATCGTCCTTACTGTTTTTTCCTGGTACATCGCCGTTCCCTTCTATTTAAAAAAGAAAAGAAAGACAGGATCTGTAAACAATGTTGTTAAATACGATTTTTATCGAAATGTTAATAACGGTGAAATTGTAAAAGACGTAATTTTCGTGTTCAAAAAACAAAATATATTTTAGCAGGACAAAACTTGTTCCAAGTACAAGTGGAAAAATCCGGTTTCTCTTAATTCACATCTTTTATAATCAATCGCCCTAAATAAAATTTCATACCATTACTTGGCTACTTCCTCAAAGTCATTAAAAAAAAAGAAAAAGAAGAAGACATTTTACTCAAGCGTTCGTCTCTGAGAACTTACCTATATAGCCCCAAAAGTTTAGGAACACTGCAGAACGGGAGACGTTGAACGCTCCAATGTTGAATGATAGTTAATTTTTTTTTTCGGCCACATTAGAACACTATCCATTCTAAATGCGACGCAAATTATTCCGAAATACACGATTACACAAAAGACTCATTTCTAAAAATGCTCTATTTAATTAACCCAAAATTAAGCACAACAAGGATAAAACAAGAAAAGAAAGAAAAAAGATGAAACATCAAATAATATGACGATTTTCAATCCAGCCGACAGTTGTTTCTGCATATTATGTCAATGCTCTAAATCGACTATTCATTTACTCGACATAAGACTGCCTAATATATGCGTGTGTTTGTCATCGTTCTTAAAGTAACATGAAGCACAACCGTCTACCGATTATTGTAGCGAAAAATTACTATTAGTCGGCCGTTTTTCTTCTTTTTCCTTTTTTATCATATCTATACGAAAGATTAAAAATTCTGAAATTTCCAATATAAACATTCAATACTGGAAGAACAAACTTTTGATCGTGTCTGGCACGCCGGATTAAAATTTAAATTAAAGTACATACTTCCATCGGATCTCTATCTACTACTGGTATCATACCTAACAACTAGAACATTCTCTGTCAAAATTAATGAGATCCTTTCTGAAGAAAGAAAAATATGTGCTTCGGTTCCACAAGGAAGTCTGTGTTGTGTCCAATATTTTATTCAATATATATATATAATACATAGCAGGCACACCTGTCTCTAATCAGACAATTCTGGCTACATTTGCGGACGATATAGCATTAATGGCCTGTAACGAAAATCCCGATTTTGCGAATATAGCAATTCAAGATCATATCGGTAACATACAAACGTGGGCCAGCAACTGGAGAATTAAGTTTAATGCTAAAAATGTCAACACATAGCTTTCACTAATATAGGTCTATTACATGTTCGAAGTTAATGATAAATAATTCAGAAATACCGCAGGTTAATTCCGTAAAATACCTGGGAATGCAATTGGATCGCAGACTAAACTGGCGTTCCCATACAGAAAAAGTTAGTAGAAGAGTCTCTGGTTACAAGCTAAATTGCTGTATCCAATAGCGGGAAGAAGGTCTAGTTTAAATCTGGATTTAAAAAGGTGGATATAGCTCATAGTTATAGCGCCAATCTATAAGTGTGGCTTAGAGCTGCTGTACGGAAATGATTAAAGCAAGTAACACCTATTACTAGTAGAAAGACAGCAATCAAAGATACTTCGCATGATGGTTTCGGCTCCTAATTACGTCTCTAATCATACTCTTCACAAGGATCATTAAGATTAGTCAAAGATGCACATGTACAACAGTATCAAAGATTCTTCGATAAACTTCGTCACAGTGATAATCCTAATATATTTCGGATGTCAAGAAATACGTTGCCGGGCAATCCTAGGAGAAGATTAAAAAGAAGATGGTGCCGGGACGCTCTCTCTCATCATATGAACACTATAATTAGTATCTATCGTCGATAAGGAAATGTTCGCTTTTGTATCTAATCGATAATAGGACTGTCAAGCGTGCTTTGGTCATTATCACACTACGCCCACGAGTAGTGAGCTAGCATATCTTCTGTGTGTTACCACGTATCCGAAAGATAAGTGGCTCCAGACAATTCAACGCCGAACAAGAAAGAGAAGTGGTTATCGCGCGTCGGTGGATCGATATTTCTTAGGAGTAGAATTTAATGTAGTGTATATTATTATCAGTTGCCCCATCACCACTGGGAGAGGAGGCAATATCGCTTTTGAATTATAATTTATGTTATTTTTTCTTTTTAGACTATTAATGAAAAATGCCCCAATTATGGCCAGGTTTGACCGGTGTGGCAAAAAAAAAAAAAAAACCCAAAAAAAACATTCAATACGAATTTCGAAATTTTCAAAACACATAAAATTCAATAAAAAAAAAACCTCAAAACTTGACACGTTGTATTAGAAAATCGAGGGAAGGGGGGGGGGGGGGGGGAGAAGAAATACATTTTTACCGATATTCAATTTAACCATTTCATAGTATTAAGGCGAATCGCAGAAACAATCTTCTCCGCTGATAACATCATTTTTCAAATCCTTTTTTTCCGAGGAAATGCAAAAATTCGCTATTTTTAAAAATAAAAAAAAAACAACAAGTTACAAAATTCCGAAATAATATATCTTCATGTACAAGAGTCAGGAACGGAGTTTCAAATTAGGTAACGACTGCGTTACAACCGGACGGCATGAGACAACAGCAGCAAAACTGCCCTTAAGCCGGCTGCAAAAGAAACGAAACCGGAGAATGTCGCGAAAATAACGAAACGAACAACGACGATGACTGGAAACCATCGCATTTTTCTAATATACGCACGACAGTTTTCTCTCGATTGAAAGCGTATATGATAGAAATCCGTGACCGACTGAAGCAAACTTAGATGGCTCTTTTCGAAAATAACAATCTATAATGTAATAAAGACGATGAAAAAACGGACGAATTATAATTCGAGCGAAAAGCGGATTGCTGCAAGCAAACACGGAATGGAGAAAATGCGAAGAACAGAGTTTAGCAGCACCGTTTTACGCTATTTATTTGCGATAGCGAACAACTTAAAACAGGCACGCGGCTTACGAGTTTCAGAGCGCTTTGAAATACAACATTCCATCCATATTCGGTCTATCTATTATTGTCATATCGAGGAGCTCCAGACCGGCCACACACTGTGGCGCGCAGTCTCCTAGATCCGTGCTTGTTCGAAACTTTTCACATTTGCCCGGCTGAAAAAATAAAAAAGTTTACAAAGCACTTTAAACCGGCTCTCTTCGCCGCCAACTTCTTTTTATTCTGCCGTTCCATCGGAAAAAAGCAAAAATTCTCGCTTAAAACTTTCTATATCCTGTAACACAACTTTACCCCTACCACTGGCTACAGTCAAAGCGAAAAAATTCCTTCCTTCCCCAACCTATGTCGTCCTACAATCGCGTCTCACCTAGTCCTATTTGAAGGGTGAATGTGAAGAAATCACCGGCTTTTCACTTTAAATACACTGTTGTTCACGGCATTAAATAAAACAAAAACCAAAAAAACAAAAAAAAAAAACAAAAAAAAACGAAAAGACATTCTCATTTACAATCGATTATGAAAAATTTTGCAAAATAACAGTAATATTTTTCAAATGGAGAACAACTTTTTGGAACGAATTAAAGGAAATATAGATACAAAATTTTAGCGACAAAACTAAAAATCAACTTCTCTAAATCTCCGTAATATTTTAAAATTAATCTTTTTTTAAGATCTTTTTATTTTAACTTTTTTTCCATCCAGCGTGCACTTTAGTAACTAAGATTTGGTCATTTTATCATGTCTTTTTCTTCACATCCAGCTCTTCTGTTCTGTCCGAATCTCCATTTAATTCGAAATTTACTCGAAATTTTCATAATTCACTTTCTCGTGGTTTTTCCTTCTAATCTTTCCCTGGCAATGCAATGGTAGTGTCACTTTGAGCATACTCATTTGAAATCCCCCATCATATCCTGTAGTCCTCCTTTTTTTCTCTAATGTAACCCGTTCAGTCCATTTACTTGCTAGTGTTAAGATACTTTTACTCTTTCCTTTTTTAGTTCAGTGTGAGAATTCACAAGCATTATTATCATTTTGTATCGAATTATATTTCAATATTAACAGAATTTTTTATAGCAAGCGATATTAATTAAATTCGATCTCTATCATAAAACTCCTTTACAGGTATTGAACAGATTTAATGACAAGGACAGTCAAGCATGATGTTTCGTACACCGAGGATTCCGTGATACTGTAGTATGATGAGTTTGACTTCTTTTGACAACAAAATTCATATATATATATATATATTAATTACAACGTAACTCTTAGGCTACCTCCCATTCGAAAAAATGTCTCAATTTTATGCAACGAAACAATGTCTTAATTTTATATAATGAAAGTTAAATGTTATGATAGGATTTTTGTGATCATGTTATTTTTTTGCATTGATGCCAGTAAGAATTACGTTGTAAATTTTGATCATTTTATACAAAGTATAGAAGAGAAAGAGACAGAAATGAAAGCAAGAGGGGTCAAGGGGCGCAGACCCTTGCGAGGCTAAAATGACCGAGTTATATATATATATATATATATATATATATATATATATACACACATACAAACAACGAATGTAATTACTACACATAATTAAAACCGTAGATAATAAAAGAAACTTCAAAAAAATATATCATCAAATAAGCCTGCTAAACACGAATGAAAAAGATAAAATAACGAAAGTGTATTAGAACCAAATTCAGTTCATACACGTTGTGTTTAAAATGGCGGAGAACTATTACTTATAACAGTTTAAATATAGCTAACTACATATTAAATCAAAAACAGAAAAAAAAACAAAAAAAAAACGATAAAAAACTTGATCGATTAGTAGTATTAGCCATATTATTCAACTGTTTATTACTAGCGGAACAAACACTTAAATATGTATACGTATCAGAAGTCTGTTTAATTGTATTTCACACCGAAGTCGTTATTTCAAAGGAATTACGATGTTGTCTCCGTTTTACTTACAACAACGGGTTACCACAACCTTTTCTCGCCTTTATTCATCTACATCTACGTGCTTACTCTCGTAACATTTATCTATCCTCTTAGATGTTATTAAATATACTCCCAATCATTGCCTTCTTACCGGAACATACTTAGTAGTTTCGTTCAAAAATAAAAAAATCCTCGCAATAATGTACATGAATAGTTTATTTATATATATATATATATATATATATATGTATTTAATAATAATTTTATTTCACTTAAACTCCAGGCTGCTGGATGATTTCAATTTTCACTTCTTAAAAAAAAAAAAAGAAAATATTGGTAGACTATGTTTATTAACCACACTTTATACTTATATATTAGTATAAGTAAATTGATGAATAGTTAAGAAAAACATTTAAAAACAAATAATGAAATATAGTTTAGTTCCTAGTTTTTCTAGCGCTATACCACAAGAAGCGTGGGGGAAAAAATTTGTTTGTTTTTTTTGCAAAATTTCGAATTTTCGGTGTCCCGAAGGCCTAATGTTGAAGTAAAAACCCGGAATGCTCCAAACTAAAAACATACAATACGGAAATGCGCGTATTTTTAATCGTGTTAGAAATTTTTAACTATAATACTCGCGGCGCCGCAAGGGAAGGTAACGTCATTTTTTGCGTTTTTTTGAACTTTTCGCCAACTTCGAAAGTTTCGTTAAGAAAAAGAAATATGGTTCCGTTCTCGACAAATATCTTCTCATCGATATATTACATACCCGGAACAAAAGAAAAAAAAAACCTTTTTCCAAAATTTCCATCTTTCACCGGCCTCAGCGTCGTAATATAAAGTTGTAAGATCGGCAACATCCTTCCTATAAAGCACCCTTTCATGCACATGTTTGAGGTATACTTTGATTAGCTAATCTTTACTATTAAAATTTGATGAACAGACATTATTTCAATTACTTATTACAGGTTATGTATTATTTCTTCCTGTAAACGTTTGTTTCAATGATATTATAAGTTATGTATTTTTAAACCTTAAATTACGTTACAAAGTTATAGTTTTAAATATTACACGGACACAAAGTACCTTTTAATTCGTTAAAACATACAACATTTATTTATATTAAATTATTACTTAAAATAAAAGTTACAGACATTATTATTCACAAAACATATATATAAAAATCCCACAGGAATCATTCATCATATTTTACACTTTTATCAAATAATAATGTATTTAAAATTAAAACATTGACGCGTTTCAAAGCCTATTTTATTAGTTTCATGATCATAGTATATACTGCACTAACGTTAACTCAACTTTTTCACTCGGGCGATTAGATACAATTTTTTTTTTGTTTTTTGTTGTTGTTTGTTCAAAAGGGAAAGGGGTTAAATAATTTTTTATCTTATTTCATGAAATAGCTTTTGCGCGTTTTGTTTTATATTTCGAATGACACTTTTTAAGGGTTACCTCTGATAATGAGTTACGAATTTTTTAAGTGTTATTTTTGAGGTCGTTTTAAATTCCACACTACTATATATATTTTTGATGGTATCTTTTTTGCCACCTACGGTAATCGATTATCTGAAAATTACAGATTTTCATAAAGTGAAGTTTAATTGCGATTTATGATCGAATTTTGAAGTTTATCAAGTCAAACCGTTCAAAAGTTATTGCCTTTATTTTAATCTAATATTTCTGTCGCTTATATATATGTACGGAATCCTAAAAATAATGCCCTCGAAAACAACGTTATCGTACAAACGACGGTTCATCTTTCAGATATGTAAAAATAAATAGATTGTAATTTAAAAGAATAAATATGTAAATAAATGCCGGGCGCGATTTTTAACGACTCTAGTTCCCGAATTTAAACTATAACCCCAAGGAAGGCTACATTGTCTTGTTACTTATCAACTGGTTTCCTCGAGTAAGGATCCGTTGAGCTCACACCTTCAGATCGTATCAATTGGCCAGCCGAATAGGACCGAATTTGTGAAATAAGCCAGGGGAAACTAAAAACAAGCCGTGATCGTGAAGCTATTACGTACAAAACGCGTCGCAGCATGTTTTTTTATGTATATTTATTTGATAATAAATATAACATGAAAATTGAATGTAAATGAGTATTCTAGAAACGTTTTCGCTAATATACTAATGATGAAGTACACATCACCAATCGATCAACTATTTCTTCGGCTAAACCAATATGATCTGACAATCGTTATTCTACAGAATTTAACTCTTTCAGGCATTTTTCTTAAATTCCGTAAATAATCTTTCCTATAGTCTACCTTCTTTTTTTCACTATCTATAACGTACATGTAATAACGTAATAACGTAATAACGTAATAACGTAATAATAATAATAATAATAATAATAACTTGTTTATTAAAATTGCAATTATCCCCCTTATCTGTATGAATATAAATTATTGTAAACAAACTATGAAAACCGAAAAATTAATTATACGCAAAATACTTAAAAACCGGCATGTTTCGGAGTCACGTACACTCCATGATCTTGTTATTACGTGATAACAAGATCATGGATTGTACGTGACTCCGAAACACGTCGGATTTTATGTATTTTCCGAATAATTAAATTTTCTGTTTTCATTTTGTTTCCTTCCATTGTCCACTTCTGTTGTTTTTTCACTGTATCGCTTGTTTCAGCGGTCTTTGCTGAATTTGCACTTTCAACCGTTTTATCTCCATGACTTCTAGTTTGATGTTGATTATTGTCTCATTTTTGGATGGCACGAAAATATCTTCAGGCACTTCTTCCTGTTCTTACTCTCCCAGTCGTCTCGCCCCTACTTAGATCCCTACGGTTGATGGATCGCATACTGTTGCCCCCAGAATCAATTCCAGATGTACCCGAAATGTCTTTATACGATTATCCACGGTAGCCACTGAAATATAATTTTTAAATTACCGGTTTATTCCCGGTTTTCCTGGTCCAAATCCTTCTGATTTCCTGATTGCTAGAATTTTATAAAAAGAAGAATGAAATTTTTTTGTTACCACGAGAGGGGCGTATGAAAAGTAAGTATACATATTTTCGTTCAACACTGAAGCCATGAAACTAAGTAGGCGTAATCTTTTTCAAGGTTACCACAATGTATCATCTCAACGATTGAAAACCATCGGTTCGGAATAACGTGTTTTAGAACGAATGAACACGATGAGTACGACACCAGCTGTGCCGCCGAAATACGAGTTACGTGCAGTGATAACATTTTTAACTATTGGAAAGATTCCCGGCCCCGAAATTTATCAACGCTGGGTAAAACAATTTGAAGAAGGAAGAACGGACACAGTTGACGAAGCGCGGAGTGGTCCACTTTCTGATAGGGTGAACGACGAAACAATTAACACTGTACACACTCTCGTGGACGTAGATCGCCGCTATACAATATCTTAATCCTTATGAAACATTTACACATGACTAAAGTGGCCGCTTAAGAAATGCTCTGAAAGTCTACCCGGTAAGCTTCAAAAGCTCAAGTGAGGACCCTGCTCGCTGATTTTCGATGGGATGTCATCGGATATCCCCCGTATTCACCAGACCTCGCCCCATTTGACTACCACGCTTTTCCGGCTGAAATAGAAAAGTTGATCTCACGTTATGACAGGTGCCTGCAGCGATATGGCGATTATGTGGAAAAGTAGAGTAAGAAATATTTTTTCGATTTCGGTCTGTTCGTTCTTTCTTACTTACTTTTCAAACGAACATTTGACGGCCGCAGCGCGTATTTTATACGAATAAAAAAAAAAAAAATTGTAATTTATTTTGAGTAAAGTATAGTAAAAAATGCATTTACTTTTAACGTTTCAAATGATTTTTTCTTATTAAAAATATCGTTTTTGGCTATTTTTATTTTTTTCCCCGGTTTTACGACAAAATTCCCGGCTTATTTCCGGTTGGATACCTTATTATTATTATTATATGATTTTAATGATTTCAGTGAATAAGAATAATATAAAACTTTCTATTTCTTAATAAACGATATAATTATGTTGATGGCTAGAATGCTTCGTGAGTTCCGCGATTATATTTCGATTTGTACGATTTCGTACAGATATAATGTTGGGAATAATTCTAATAGAATGGTACAGAAACGACAAAAATATCAAATTAAAATATGCAATAGCTCATAAACAGTTTGACTTATAAACATCAAAATTGGATCACAAATTATAATTAAACTTCCAGCTACGACAATCTATTATATCAAGCTAAGCGATTGCCCCGCGTGACTAAAAACCCAAAAAACCACCCTTCGAGAATATATATATAATGTGGAATTTAAAACGATCTCAAAAATCACGCTTAAAAAATTCATAACTCATAATCAGATAACGGAATAGTGAAATTAAAAATATAAAACAAAACGCAAAAGTTATTTCATAAAATCAGATGATTACGGTTAAAAATTTATTTAAAGCACTCTTTTTTGGACAAAAACAGTAAGAAAAAGGATGTTTACGTAGACAACAGCTCGAGTAAAAAAGTTAAGGAAACTAAAACACATCTCAAACATATATGTACATAAAGAACCGCTTTATAAAATAACTATTGTCAAGCTTTTTTTTTTTTTAATGGGTTTGTCAACGAGGATATTAGCCCAGGAAATGTGGGAAGAAAGAGAAAATAACGTTATATTCTTAAACGTTTGAGGATAAAAATAATTCAACGACAAGAATAGCAAAAGCAAAAAGAAGTGAAGGAATATAAGAAGCATTATGAAGAGCAGGAATACCGAGCTTTAATAGAAAAGAGTATAAGGACGATTGTCCATTAGGAAAGGCCGGACATTCAAATAAAACATGATATCAGGATCACAAGGAAAGTGATTAGAAGAGAGATGAAAAGGTCAAAATGGAGTAGAAGTAGATGAAAACAGTGGCCATGATGCGGAAAGAAGACTGCGGTTAATGCGAAAGCAATAAATAGCAGAGATTGTAGAGCGTTTAAGAAAAAGCAAGTATCAGGAAAACCATCGATAAAGTTGAAGCGACGGCTGAATAGAGAGATAAAAGGGGGCAGGATTAGCCAAGCTTTTACAACTTTATATTTAAGCCCTCGGGACGCCGAAACCTCGAAATTTTGAATTTTTTTTTTTATTTTCGGGCTTAATGGAAAGATCGCTATTTGTCGAAAACGAAACCGTATTTCATTTCCTTAACGAAACTCTCAAAGTTGGCAAAAAGTTCAAAAAAACGCAAAAAGTAACGAGTAGCCCCCTTGCGACGTCAGTACTATAGTTAAAAATTTTGAATAAGGTTAAATATGTGCGCATCTTCCCCGTACATTTCTCTACTTTGGAGCATTCGGGTTTTCAACGTTAAAATTAAGCCCTCGGGGCGCTGAAAGCTCAAAATTTGTGAATTTTTTTTTTTTTCTCGGACATATGATAGATTGATGGGGAGATTGTTCGGGGGGTAACAAAACCATATTTTCTTTTCTTAACGTAACTTTCGAAATTGGCAAAATGTTTAAAAAAGAACGAAAAACGACATGTTTCTCCTTCTTTGCGGCGCGAAAAATCAGATTTCTTCACTTTAAATTTAGTAATTATGTAAATGTAAGTTACAGATGTAACTTAAAACAAGGAATCCTCCGAGCATGAAACATCATCATGCTTCACGGACCTCGTTTTAATCGGCATCACAGGAAACTCTGAAATATTGACATAACAAAAAGCGAACTAAATCGAAACAATTTTATAAATTACTCAATAATCAAATTGCGAACAAAAATTCAAATCAGCGGTTTCAAAAATGGCTGGTAAATTTGTGTTCGTACGTTAACCGATAATGCACTATTTTTCCGTTCAATTCTATAAAAAAAAAAAACTCGAATCATAATCACTTTCTTTTTAATCATCTGTTAAAGTAAAAAAAGGGCTAATTAGTAATCACTTATTTATGTACTGTATTATTTTCGGTATGATGAAACGGATTAAGCAGTAAGTGTTAATTTCAGAGAAATCAGTGATTGATTGGAATGAGGAATATTTTTCCATAGATTCATACATACCGAAGTCGCTTATTTGTCTTATCGCATCACTCCGTTATCAAAAGGTTACCATAATAATCGTTACTTACACGATAAGCTCTATTAACTGGTGGTCAATGAGCCCTCTTTTAAAACTTAATTCATTGGTTTGTTATTATTATTATTATTATTATTGCTACTATTTTCACTTTTTTCCGAGTTCACTTCTCGAACAATTACGTGTTTCGTGCCTTGCTTCGATAGACAACTTTTGCTCTTTTATTACTATTATTATTATCATTATTCTTTATCATAGTGTTCTTTACTCAAACTAAATAAAATTTAGCCACACACCAGAGGTTCAGCTTCACTTGTTTTAAAAATAAATAAATAAATAAATCAATAAAAAACGATAAAAAAAAACTTCTAACAAGCGAATTTGATTTTAAACTTTCTGAAGGAAACGCAAAAAACTGAGCAGCACCGTCTCAGCACACAACTTAAATTACTTTCTTCAAAACTGTTCAAGTACTGTTCAAAATATTTACATCATTTCTTCTACGGCTATATATAATCCTGCGGTTCATCCGAAACTTCTTAATATAAATTACGAAAACACTCCTATTCCTTTTCATTTTCTAATCTTGCCTCCTTTTATCTCTCTATTCAGCCACCTCTTCTTCCCTCGCCCATGGTTCCTTGACTTCCTCTCTCTTAAACGTTCTACAATCTTTGTTACTTGCCGTCTTTGCTTTAACCTTAGTCTTCTTCCTGCATCATTTTCTCGGTTTTCATCAGCATCTACTACATTTTGTCCTTTTCACTGCCCTTCCACATACGTTGTTTATGATGCTGATAACATTTTATCTGAATGCGTGGCCTTCTCTGCTGAGAAATCGCCCTTCTATTCTTCGTTGTTAAAACTATGGATATCCATACTCCTTTTAGTGCTGCCTGTATTCTCTGATTTCCTTTGTTTTCGGTTATTCCCGCCCTTAAAATATTTTTATCCTTTGTCCTCAAGCGCATAAGAATATAAATTTATTGCTCCTCCTGCCCATTTCTTAAACTAATGCCCTAGCTGACAAACGCAGTTAAAATAAAACAAAAAAAAACACAAACAAACACGAAAACAAGTGTAATACACTTAACAATGAATATTTTTTGTACTTTTTTATAAGCCGCCATCCACCACTATGCGATATAATACTACCACTCAATCAGTAACTTTATCCGAAAAAATTATCAGGTAAAAACGGGGTCGTTCGCTTACCGAAAAAAAAAAAAAAAAAAACATTTTTCAAATTCTGTGTGCTCTCTTTATAGTATTTTACAATTAAAAATTATTTTCTGCATAATACAAGTTGGCCCGACCAGTCACGGCTGAATTTTTTTTGAAGTTACTTAAAATTCGTCTTGATCGGCACACTTTAGAATCAAAAAATACTGTTAAAACTGATCTGGTTTTAGCCTCAGAGTTATTCAACGTAAAAATAAGGGTAGTCGTCCCAAAGCTGCCGTTATTGTTCAAAACTACAAAAACAGGAAAAAACTGTTTTTTTTTTGTGATAGGGGGAGGGCGAATTTTCTCCAAATTATCAGGGAAATCACTGCGCAACACTGTAACAAATTAACCGAGACATGTTGAAAAGGTTTGCGAAATTCATAGAAATTATTTGCTGTATTTTTGGGAGTTTTTTCTCTATGATACACTTGCTTCGAATTAATAAAAATAACCATAAAAGACGTGTTCGAAACTTTTTCTTTCACAAAAAGTCACATCTGAACTGGGAAAATTCTTCATAAGTAATCGAGAAGGATACTAGCCAAAACTGGACAAGTCATATGTGAATAAGGTTCGTTCGTTGTACGGGAATGTTTCCACCGTTACGACTATTCAAAAAGCTTAGCCATATAGCGAACAAGATTTGTGTACATGGCTAAGCTTCACTATCATAACTCAGCGTTTTCACTGTGGACGAGCGCTGTTTTTCGTGTTAAATATGGGCATACAGGAGCGAAAAATATGTTGTCAGTTCGGATAAGAGAAATTGGCGCTCGCTTTGGTGCCTTGTCTGATCTATATCTTATGAAGCGGGAGCCTCGTTTTCTTGGCCCTCTGATTCCCATCCCTGCCCACTATAAAATTCTGCGAGAAAAACAAGGTGATCCAGCGGTTTACCGGAGCAACTGTTGCAGATGCAACAGAAACAGCCCCATGACGATGTTCAAAACCGCCTTGATATGAAAAATCTTGCAACGTGATCAATGTCTCCAAAAAAAAAAAAATCGACCTGTCCGTTTTTAATGACGAATCAAAACTGGTTTCCAGAGATCCGTTCACAAGATGCAAGCTAACAAAGAAGACTTTGCGACAAAACACAATCGCAGCAGACTAAAACTCGTGCACCGAGAAGCAATATTGTGAAATATACGCAACTAGTCGACCTTTACAGTGCTCCCCCTAAAACGACACAAAACTCAAAAGTACATTTTCAAAAATGACGAATGGGACTGAAGTAATTTGTTCGGAATTAATAACCGAAGCCACTGGAGCATCCTCCCCTGTTTGCAAATTCTGTTTTTGAATATTAGCTTATGGAAATATTTTCGCTTCGGTTTAAAAGAAAAATCTCTACTAATATTCATTTCCTAAATCCTAACAGTACTAATTACAATTGCAGAGTTTCGGAGGAGGCAAAAAGCTGGCCGAGCAAATTGTCTCACTAAGAACGGAATTTGATCTGAGCAACTTGATATGTTCTCACTTTGAGCGTCTCTCGAAACTGATTATTTTCAACTTTATTCATCACCGCCATACTTCACGCATCGTAGCTTGTTCGTTTTTTTCTTCTTCGACATAACACAACTGCCTACTTTATTCCGCGACTTGTGAAATTTCCTATGTCTCATAAATCTGTTCAAGCGATAAATTACAGTGAGATAAAAACTCGTTCATTCTTGTTATGATTGACGCTTTCGTCAAACTGAAGATTACTAAAAGTAATCATATGAAAAACATATACTCCATAAATTTTTTACGCGTATAGGAGCGACTCGGCCTAGTGAAGAAGCGGTTCGCTATCGAAATCGAAAGTTGTTTCGTAGCCAAATGACAAAGTACATCTACAAACTCGGTCGTAGAACCAGAAAACAGAATTTATATAAGATCAAAAATAACAAAAATGGATAAAAAAAAAAAAAAAAAAGGGAAAAACGAAACCGAATTAAAAGTTTAAAGAAAAATAAATGTCAGTGTGACTAGTACAGGTTGGGATACCATATGTCAAGAAAAAAAAAAGGCGAAATGAGAGAAAATTATGCTTATTCGAATATTGCGCGATGTTAATACGTTGAAAATCTAAAATACAAAATAAATTGACCGCGTTGTAACGTATATTACGGAATAAAATTTTTCACAAAAAATATTTAAGAATCTCTATTCGAGATCTGAAGGGAATATTGGGAACCCATTCCTTTCTCTTTTCGAAATGATCGGTCTTTACGTTGCGAAACCAAACCGCAGGATAACCAATAATCGATTTCAAATAGTAGACGTACATAATACTTGGGAATGGACTGACTTACGGGACAAGTCTTGCACCGGGGTAGCCAAGCACATCGTAACAACTAGGCTACCGAAGTTCGTTTTTTTCTTTATTACAGTCCACCAGCTAGCTCTAGTCCTCGCTGTCACATATTAGCCTTTTATTTAACTCGGTCTGTCATTCTGTCTGTCTGGGCGGAATCTTGCGAACGATTTTTCACCTACTTTCCGATGAATTAAAAAAGTGTCCTTTTGCAAAAATGCTTGCTATAGATGGCAATACAATATTATGCAACATCCGTGTTTCAAACTTCCAAATTAGCTTCCCGGGGCGCTGAACTGAGTGGAATTTTGGAAACCATTTTTCACCTACTTCCCGATGAATTAAAAAAGTGTCCTTTTGTAGAAATGCTTGTTACAGATGACAATACAATATTGTGCAACATTTGGGATAACAGCTTTAAAATTAGATCCACAGGGCGCCGAAAGCTGGAAATTATGAAATTTTTTTTTTTTATTTCCGAGCATATGATATACTGTTGGAAAAGACGCTATTTTTTGGGAGCAAACTCATATTTAATTTTCTTAACGAAACATTGGAAGTTTACTAAAAAGTTTAAAAAAGCACAAAAAACGACGTGTAGCCCCTGCTTGTGGCTCAGCTTTATAGCTAAAAATTTTGAACAAAGTTAAAAAAAACGAGCATTCTTGTGTATTTCTTTACTTTGGAACATTTGAGTTTCCAACTTTAAAATTGGACCCTTGGGGCGCCGAAAGCTCAAAACTTTCAGTTTTTTTTTTTTTTTTTTTCGGTCATGTGATATATCAATGGAAAGATTGCTATTGTTTCATGTGCTGAGGATTCCGTATGTATTGTATGAAAGGCAAAATACAATATAATTGAAAAAATGCGATCCACTATTTAATGAAATGTAATAAAAATTTCTGTAAATGTCTTATAATCAAGATATTGAATAAAATAAAGCAAAATAAAATACAATTCTAAATTTATTGTTTTTTATTGAAATACATGTAGTAAAAAGTCCAGACTAAAAGATTAATAATAAAAAAAATAAAATATATTTAAAAGTAGGCTTTTATTTATGCACTAAAAAGAAGCACAAAATAAAACTTTATTAGTGCGCGACTAGTACGTATCTTAACATTAAAATCTGAAACTACAAAATACTATTCTGAAAAATAAAATGGCGGGGGCCGCAGATTAATAATTAAATATTAATATTATAATACATTCTAAGCCAAAACTACAATCACTATTTAATGTTGTTACATTGTTGCGCATTACAATACCACACACACACCGAAAAAATTTTTGTAACTGCGGCCCCCGCTTTTATTTTTCAGAATATTTTGTAGTTTCAGATTTTAAGGTTATGAGATATCCATATCTGGTAGTCGCACGCTAATAAAGTTATTTTGTGCTTCTTTTTAGTGCATAAATAAAAGCCTATTTTTAGAAAAAAATATATATTTTTTTTATTCTATTCACCGTACCGGCATAAAACATTAAAAATAATTTTCTTTTTATTACATGAAATTTATAATTTTTAATAATTCCAATTAATTTCTCCGAAAATTAAATTAAATAACTAATAATAATACAAATTAAAACGGAAATAAAAAAATTATAATGTAAATTGGAGTAAATAAATTTGAATATGACATAAAACACGTCTAAACATTTAAACCTTATAAATTTTTAATAAAAAGCACCGGAATGAGTGTTTAAAAAAAATTCGTTTCTCTATTTCGAAACTATAATTCCCGTCTTTCACATTACTCCTTGCTACAATGAGCAACGGACCTTGCTCAGTGATTTTTAGATTTGTCTGTACTTAAATCCGTTTTCGAGTATGTTTGAATAACAAAAAAATATAAAATGTAGTAAAAATGTACGATGATATAAAATAAATAATTTTTATATAGATGGTTTGTTGTTTTTTTTCTTATCTTTTTATAGCTGGAAATGGGAAGAAAAGGACAAAGGAAGAATTATAAGGAGCAGGAAGACGCGGTGCTAAGATTTTGGAGTACAAAGCAGAGTGTTCAGAATCAAGGGCCGGGGTATTTAAAGAAGATGTGGTTGGCATCACATATGGGAGTAGAGGTGGAACTATGAATGGGACAAACGGGAGAGGAGGACAGGGAAAAACGATAACGTGAAGAGAGTGGAAGGGAGTGATTAAAACGCAGTCTAATTACGAAAACGATCGTTGAACGTTGATAAGAAGAGGATTGAAACCACGACAGAGAACAGGGAACCGGCTGAATTTGAAGATAATGAGAGGCGGGATAAGAAAATAAAGGGATGGTCCGTGTTGTAACACTAATCAAATAGCATCACTGATAAAATAGAAGCGGAAAAATCGAAGATATCTCTAACCGTAGTTCGGAAAAATGCGAAAATCCTTTATGAAAATGTTTTTTCGGTAATTTGAGACCCCCTCCATAATAACGTTTTCTAATTATCCGAGGGGGGGGGGGGGGGCGGTACGACCACTGAAATGTTAAAAACTTAATTCAATACATTTCTAGCCAGTTTTTCAAATATATATATCTAAATTCAAAGAATACATTAAAACTAACACATTATTAAACGAAGTCACGACAATACACTATTTCACTTTTGTAAATTGATTTTCAACTAAGCTATTCGAAATAAGTAGGAAAATTAGAACGGAACTCACAAAACTAAAATTACAAACTTACACGTACTGGGAGAAGTAAAGACGAAAGAGGTTTAATAAGGAGGCGTAGGAAAATCTAAAAGTTCTCATAGGAATATACTTTTGTGCTCAAGAATGCAACGAAATAAAGCGATGTAGTTTAAACATCACGCCAGAAATCTCTGAAAACCTCAGCACGATAACAGAAAAATAAACAAATAAAGAGCATTTCATGAGAGATGTACGAAGAATATCGTTATAAGTTTAGGGTGATTTAAATGTTTTTGTTCGCAATATTTATGTTTCAGAAAGAGAGAAAGTGATTCAGGAATTTCTTCTTGCCACACTACATCGTTCGATTCCTCAAGAATATTTGGAATCACACTTTAAAAAACCGTTACTTCCAAGAAATACAGATATTTTTAAATATTGAAATTCAAGTCCCTTTCGGTTACTTTAAAAAAAAAAACAAAAAAACTAATAAGTATCCGCTTCTTCTACTAGCGTAGTAAATGAACACAATTATTCAACGCTACTGAACGAACTTTTATTAATAGAAAAGACAATTTACGAGGCACAAAGCTGACATAAAACTTTCGACTTTTAGCAATACAAAGTTATTTAATTTTAATTATTGGCGATATTTTCTTATCAGCTATTAACTTTTGATTTTTTCTAATTTTTGCTAATGGGTACATTTTAAAAATCTATAAATATTTAATATACAAGAATAGAAATTTCTCTTTTTAAATTTCGCTTTTCTGTTCAAAAATTAAGAATATGAATTATCGAAGTAGCGTACATTCAATTATACGTAGCAACTAAAAGTAATTTTTTAAAGAATTATTTTTTAATATTTTATTCGATGAAAAAAAAAAGTGTATTTAAACTAAATACCGAATATAAATCAAAACATATAAAAGTGTAAATACCTCATCAAGCATTTCAAATTATGTAACAAGCCGCAATTAGGTTTTAATCAAAATCGACACTATTGATTATTATTACCAAAAAGAAAAAAAAAAAAAAAAAACACTAAAATATCAAAATAAGATGAAAGAATAAAAACCAAAACCAAAAAGAAACAGTGATTTTTAATGTAAACACTGCGTTATTGTTTCAACAATTTCATTATGTTACTTTCTTTTTCTTTTTATAATAATCCTCTAAAGAATAAAACTAAAAACCCGAAATCATTACAAATAATTAAACCATCCGGACGGAAACAGATAATAAAGATTAAGGTACTTAAATATGAATACTATTGTCAACTTTAATTATTTGTTTACAAACACACTATCAAATAACGCATGCACAAACGTGTTCAAAATTTCGACTCTTTTTGAAGTTCCAATATTGTGTAAAAAAAAACCGCACTAACACGGTATATTACCCTTAACAAAAACTTTTAATATGAGAACACTTTCATTAGAAACTTTTTGAAATAATAAATATATTTTACAACTGCGTCAAGCGAATAAGACGTGAAAAAAAGGGCGTATGTTAAACATTTCGGTGGTATCACAACAAACAGTTAATTTTCAAATAATCATTCATTGTAATTTTTTGTGCCTTCAAAAATTTATACAAGTATTTAAAAATAATCGCCGATTTAAAGAGACCTCCACGGTACAGAAAAAAAAAAAAAACTATAGCAGAAAGTTGGAAATTGACTCACAGAAAATAATGCAAATTCACTCGAGTATAAACAAGCCGATTTCAGAGCAATATATGTGCATCTCTGAAAATAAATTAATTAACGACACAATTGAATGCATGAGCTGACGATAAGATGAAAACTTCAACATTGGCATTATCATTATTATATATAGAAGTAACATTACGAAACAAAAATTATAAGAGCTGTGACAGGTAGATCGCTACAAAAATATGAAAAACGAAAGTGAAAATAAATTTCAACAATACTATTGCCTGAACTCACTTCACCGGTTTTTTTGTAATCTTTTACTTGTTCGCTTGTAATTATCCAAAAACGGTAATCGATAAAAACTGATTTTTGACCAGAAATATTGGGCCTTAAATATACAATTTTCAAAGATGAATAAACTAACAAGTAAAACATTAATTACGGTAAAACGAAATTTGTGAACAGTAGTTTTGTAATAACGAAGAAATTCAAGAATTCTACATCCGAATGAGTAATTTCTGAGCAATTTCACCCGTAAAGGGATTTAAATATAAATCTGTACGAAGGCACCATAAAACTTGTAGAGAACGGATCAAAAACGGAATATAGAATAAATGAAACACGGTGTATCAATAAAATGAGTTAATTTATCTACGAAATATATTCAAAAAAAAAAAAAAAAAAGACGTATCGCATTAAAAACACACCTCTACAAGGAACAAGAAAAAATTAAATATATTTCTCGGCAATGTAAATAAATGAGTGTTCGAAAGCAACGATAAACTAAATGAAAAAGTATGATTTATAATTCAAACATAACGCATGTTGTTGTAAGTCAAAATAGAGGGAATTATAAAATAAAGTAGTATGAAGCTTCGGTACCTCCTTTTTACATCTTCACATTAGAAATAGTCAAAAAAAAAAACAATTTAAAATTTCATTAATCCGCGTTCAAATTAAGACACACTTACTGTTTTTGTCTCGAGCTGTTAAAAATTTTAAAAATTAAACGGGAAAAAGTTAAATTCAAATGCGGTAATATAGTTTATGGTATATAATTTAATTGGCTGCTACTACTAAAAAAACTAGTTATGGGAAATGTCTACGAAATCGTTCAACATTAAGTGTTGAATTAATTTTTTCAACTTCATAAAAATCAACTAAGAAACGATAATTTAGGCCGATAATGATGTTTTCGAATCACACATTTATACATAATATAGATATTCGTTTTTTATAAGAAGGAATATCCTTTTATAAACAAAAATTTTGAAAAAATCATAAAATACCGATCTAAAACACATATACATATATAACTTCAATAATAATGGGGAAAAAAAATAAACTTACCTATTCAAAATACCTGCTTGAAATCAATAGTAGATACCAAATTTTTTCCGCAAAATATATTTCGATAAAATGAAAAGTAGTATAACATAAGTAACATATCAAAATAAAATGGTTTAAATCTAAAATAGTTAAAAATTCAACACAAACCCAAAGAGCCAACATAACGCTAAACTACTATTCAAGAAACATCCACCATCGGAATGTTGATATAGCAAAAGCGTCTTCAGTAACAATTTACTGGAAGGAGAAAAAAACACAGCCTCAACAGCAAATATAGGAAATGTATCATTCTCTATAGTGTGAACGCGAAATAAACTAAATGAATAACTCTCCGGATACGGTAAAACCGAATATAGCATTGAAAATCGCGCAATTAATGGAAAAATTTTATTGATTATATTTTACCGAAAGTATTTATATTTTATACTAATTTTAAGCCGATAAAATTTCCAATTAAAAGATTAATTATAACTTGTGTGTCTACTTAAAACCAAGAGACAGTAACTGTTAGATTATTTCGTTTTTTAAACGCTAATATTTCATCGAATTTTAAGACTTTTAATCGATGTTACGTTTTTTCGTTAATCTTATTTTCTGTTTTTTTTTTTTTTATTTTCTGCTTCTTTATTTTCAAATGAGTTCCCCGTTGTTATACCAAAACTAGTTAATTTAATATATCATACTCAACAAGGAATTAAAATTTGATATTATTGTCGGTAGAACACCGATATTTTTGTACAGCGATGTTTTCATGAAACACATATGTAATTTATCGATGTTTTCGTTTATAATCACTTTCTTTCTTCTTCAAATGTATTATCTTCAGATTTAATTTACATTCAGACCGATTGCAATTTTCTACTTTTTAAATAATAATGTAAAAAATCAAAATAACAATTGTTCTCTATCTTATCTTGTAATTAAAATTGCATTTAAAAAGATAATATGGATCTTTTTTTGATCTGGATAAATTTGAATGTGTGGTCTCACGATTGTTATTTAACATTTAATTCTTAATTAGTTAAAAATTAAAAAATAAAGACAATGAAAACAGTTCAATTTGAATTGATAAAACGATAATGGCACCATTTTAAACAAATGACATGTATATTATACATTAAAAAATTGTCATAATAACAATGCATAAAATGATTATTTTCCAGTGATCCATACGTTTTTAAGGTAATTATCGGGGATAATTGAATTTTAACTTATAATCTATTCAAATATTGTTACAATGTAAGCATAACTTTTAAATCGTGCTCACCATGAAATATTATACAATTTTATATGAAATTTCCAGCTATCGAGATCAGAATTTTGTCTAGATATCAGATTTCAGTCGGTGGAATTCCAAATACACCAACATCGGAAGGAAATGAATAAATCCAGCAAATAAACAATCAGACTTCTTTAGTTCTCCTGTAAGTCGCGAATATTTGTTTATTTTCAAATACAGAATATAAACTGTGCTGTTCATAGAGGGAAAATGATATTTAACTTTTTTAAAATGTGACAATTTATTTAAATGAATGAATTACTTTAGTTATTATACAATAGATTTTTTTAGTATTTATCCGTCGTATCAATTTATGGTCCAGTTGAGCATGATGGTTAGTAACGTTAAATTATCAATATATAAATGACTTATTTGTATGATGAAAAATTTACTGTAATTATAAACGGATGTTGTCTATGTCTAAATGGAATTATTACAAATAAACACGGTTTAAGTAAATTGTTCGTAGTTCTAATACTGTTTAGCTGGTTACAATTGTAATTTATGAAAGTAAAATATGCGTTGATTTGAAATTTAATTATAAAAGATATCTTTAGTAACGTTATAATTAGCAAAATAAACATTTACCAAACGTAGATTTTGATCTCAACAGAACTGCAAAATTCATTAATTTATTCATTTTTTAAAAAGTAAATTTGAAATTTGTTTAGTTTTAGACGATATAATTGATTCCTCGTCATTTTGTAAGCCGAGTTGATTTATTCGGGTCTTATCAATATGAAAAGATAAAGTTTCGTACAATTACAAAAATATACTTTTATATATCTATTTCCATATCCCAGTTTGTAGCAGCGCTTACATTTGACATTTATATTTTTTTTTTTTGTATTCTTGCGAGGAAATAATTTGTAACAATTTTTAATTAATACACTATATGCATTTTATATCTAGATAAGATTAAGCTTATCGGTGGTGCTTGCGAAGTACCTTTATTCTTTATGATAATAAAATTTGAATGAAAAAAAAAGAACCTGTTTTGTATTAAACTACTCTGAATTGTCAGTATGGACAATCTGATTTAATTTTAAATGTACAACTGATATTTTTAAAAAAATTCCGACTAAGGAAGTAAATTTACGCTCACTACCTTTAATTATGTTCAATAGTTTATGTTTGGAGTTTAAAATGACTTCATTACCATTTTAAATTAAATACGATTTTTACTTTCAGTAAATAATCTGTTTGTAACCAAAATAGTAAACCGTTAATTGTACAACATTACAGTATTTTATGATGAGATGAATCGGTTAATTCGTAAAAGTTTTACATTTATGTTATAATCCACTTTCATAAGTCTTAATTTATTTAATTTAAAATTTGAGGAATAAAACTAAATTGTGTAAGTTCAATATAATGATTAGTATAAAAAATATACCTACGTTATATATATGTATATATATATATATTTATATATAACTCCGTAATAAACGTAAACTGAAACATCAAAAATTAACTTAAATTGCATCATTTTTATAATTTTTATTTTAAAATTTTATAAGATTTATAAAAAAAATATATGAATTTTTATATTTTAGTTCTCAATTTTATTTTTTATACTTTTTATGGGTGTGTAGGTAAACGCCATCGGTAAATTATTAATTAAAATAAAAATATGGTGGTTAAAAAGTTATTAAGTGTTAATAATATATATATAACTGTTACAATACTAGAATATTTTATACGTTAAATTTTCAATTAGACGTGTAACACTATTTTCATTTTTGTATTACAACTTTTTTAAAACAAACTTATGGATTCTAAAATTAATCGTGTACGCATAAACTCTATTCGTAAATTTCATATATCTGTACTTCTAAGTAATCAACATTTTTAAAATTGACCAATGAATTATTTACTGAAATATTCAATGGTTTGTTTTGTATGCATAAATATGTAAGCTACTGAAACAATAAGTAATTTAGGGTTTTAACGTTACAGATTTATAACGCTATCTAATCGAGTTGTGATTCTTTTTTCCTTTTTTATTTTATTTTTTAAAATTATCAGTGTAATATTATTATAATTTATTAATGTTTTGTTTTGGAATAAATTTTGACAATAATATTGAAATTATTTTATATAATACTTTGTTAGAAAAGCTTTCTTGTTATTCTGGAGACTTCCTGAATATAAAATTCAACTGAACGTTCTTATTTATTTCACATTTTATCAACAAGATGAATCATATAAAGAAAGGGCTTTGTCACATTTTACAATTATAATCGTTTTTATTTTTTAAATTATACTTAATTAAATTAATTTATCCTGCACTTTAATTTTAATTCAATTTTACATAATTGCTTTGTTATTGTTATGTTGAAAATTATTAGGTTTCTCTTTTTTAATTTTTTAAATTTGTATGAAACATTCAATTTTATTATCTCGGAATTATTTTCATTAGTAGACTTCGTAAGTTATTTATGGTTAGAAGAGAATAGTTCACTTGACTGAATTTAATGTGATTGATTTCCTGATTCCAAGTATTTTTAGATACACAATCTTTCAATAACCTCAATATCATCTATAATTATATATTTTTTTTTATTCACTAAAGGCATTGCGCCTTGTTCATTGTAATTGGAATTTTTACGCTATTTTCAATTTTGGTTTTTGAAAAATTGATTATAACTCTCTTATTAGGCTACCAATTAGCCAGTTTTTTAGATTTAGTACACAATTTAAATCAGAGTTGGATAAATTGTTTAGCATCTGCGCAAAGTATTCAAGAATACTTTGAACGAATGCAGTATTCGTATTCATCAGACAGTGAATACTGCGGCGAATATATTAAAAAACAGTAAAGTAAATATTTTGGAATACCCTTTATTTTTATATACTATTTTGCTTGCACTTTATTTATTGTTTTTAAAATCTCTCTTCAATAATTGTTATAGTCGATTAATTATTGACTGCTAAAGAAATTTTTTTATTATTAAAAATTTGCGTACAAAATTTCTTTAGTTTAAATCTTACAGTAGTTCTTAATACAAACAACTAGAAACAGCTTCTTTTCTGTTACCAGAATTTTTACTAACTCTAAATATACATATAGAGTAAAATTTCTCTTGGTAGACACACTTCTCTTTCTTAAAAATCCGGCAAAACAACTTAAATAACAACGTTAGTGATCTCTCTCTCTCTCTCTCTCTCTCTAGTGATTTCTAGCAAACCTGAGGGTAACAGTCATTCTCCCAAGAGTATGCCAATAAGCGGTGACAATGAGCTCCCTCTACTTCACCAACTGAGAAAAAAGTTCTATATCATAAAGAATTAACCAGCTACGGCAGTTTCGGCATACACTGGTAAAGAGATTATTAAAAATAAAAGAAGTACAAGATAAATTAATTTAAAAAAAAAAAAACAAGAGGAATTAGTAAAGTGAAAAAACGGTAGAACTAAAAAGAAAAACAAATAAAAATAGTTATTGATGTATTCGTGCAAGTATTTGCACAATATTTGTGAATACTTTATAGGTTATTTTGTATTCGTGATTTTTCTAATTCAAATATTGTATTTGTCCTCGTAAAACTAGCAGACCTGTCCAATTTGGCATTAAATTTTGACTTTTTTTTCTCTGAAATAAACATTGTTATCAGCGATTATGTTAAGGTATCGTTTTATATTAGAATACAGTTTTCAAACCATATACACGTAATGCATAAGCAACATGTTATAGACGAAGTCTTTTTTTTTCTATTTGTTTTTCTTTTCTTCTTAATATTCAACTGTAAAATATTACTTTGAATTATGTAGGAATGTTGAACCACTAATTATAAAAAATAAAATGCAATATGCTTACTAAGAAAATTCTCATATGCTATAGCATAAAAATGTAAGAATTTGATATGTTTAATAAACGAACACTTTTGCTCAAAAATAAAAGGGCTTTTTATTGAATACAGAATAAAAACTATTGAATATTTAGTTTAGAGCGAGGAAAAAAATGAATTTAAGAAACGTAGTTTCCACAATTTATTTGTTAATCCAATCGGATTATTGTAAATCTATTTTTGGTAAATTGGGTTATTTTCTTGCGAATTATTCCACATGTAGCGTTTAATATTATTTGCAAATAATTATGTCTAGTATCTCGCACTAAGTATAGGTTCTATTAAAATTGTTGAAGTCGATCGGAATGAAAAAGAAAAAGAAGAAAAAAATTTTCCTATTTTAATTTTTACAATATGCAAAGGTTTTTTAATTTTTTTGATTGTGACAATTTAGAAATTCTTTTTAAATGCTATTTTAATAAGTCAAAAATTTTTTAAAATTCAAATCACGCGTTAAACAGTTATAAAAACCTGTTTTTGGTAGAACGGATTTTCTTCTACGTCGGTTAATTTTTGTGAAACGTATCATTTTTTTGATGTACGCGAGTAACACTGGTTTTTTTTTGTTTTTTTTTTTTTTTATCGAGAAATATTGCATTTTTTTTTCTTCTAACTAATATTCTTTGAATTTTAAGCTTTTTTTTTTTAGTTTTTTTTTTCTTATGATAATTTTTTAAACATTTCATCCTATGGCTGAAACAATACATACTGACGTTTTCAATGGTCAACAGATAATAACTTCATTTCTTGCGCACATATGTCTCTAAAGATTAGAGAAAGTGTGCTCGTTAAGTTGTATTTGTAATTTAATTTTCTGACGGCTGCTAAAAGCCGAATATTTTTCATGTTTGGCGTGAAATATACAGAAAAGGTTAAGAAATTTCCGGTACAATATAAAAGCGGCACAATTAAGAATTTAATTGGAAACAGAATAAGTAAATAAGATTGTATATAGTAATTTCATCGGTACAATAAAAATAATTAGAATGGTATCATTTTCGCTTTAGGTTGCGTTATAAAATTCTATTAAATTAACGAAGCTTTACGTAAATCATAAAATTATTTTAAGGTATCGAAAACTGAAAACATTTAATAAATGAATAACGAAACGTTAAAGAAACAGTGTTGCAAAACTAACGGTGTATGTGAAAGCATTGTTTAATCCTAAATTTGGGGATAAGTGTGAGAAAAAAAGGTTTGAAGTAAATATAAAATTGATGTTTCACTTTAACAATTCCTGTTCGTTATTTCGCTGCTATATATTAATTACAACGTAATTCTTAGGCTACCCGCCGTTAGAAAAAAAGTCTCAAAAAAATGTACCAAAAAATGTCCGAATTTTATGTAACGTTTGTTATATTTTATAGGATTTCTGTGATTATGTTATTTTTTTTTGTTGATGACAGTAAGAATTACATTGTAAATTTTGATAATTTTATACAAAATATAGAAGAGAAAGAGACAGGAATGTAAGCAAGAGGGGTCAAGGGACACAGCCCCTTGCGAGATCAAATTGGCCAAGTTATATATATATATATATATATATATATATATATATATATATTTAATGTTGAAAAATTAGCAGGTAATATATTTAAAATATTTGAACTTGTATAGATTTTTTAAATTGAAAAAAAAAATAAATAAATAAATCAGGGTGGCCATTCAGCCAGGAAACCGGGAATAAACCGAGAATTCGATTGTAAAACCGGTAAAAAAAAAAAGTAAAAATAGCCAAACTATAGTTTTGATGATCAAAATTATTTGAAGCGAAAAATGAATATTTTTCTTAATGTATTTCACGCTCGAGAATAAATGACGAAGTTTTGTGTTTTATTCGTATAAAATATGCTGTGGCGGTTAAAAATTATCGACAGTAACAAAAAAATTCGATTCTTCTTTTTGTACAAATCTAGTAATCAGGAAATCGGCAGGATTTGGACCGAGCTGACTAAATGCATGAAAAACACTTATAAAACATAATGGGACAAGAGGAGGGTAGAACTAGAAAGAAAATTAATATATTATTTTTTATCGATAGCGAGTAAGAAAGTACGTACACAGGGTGAGTAACTGAGTAGGTTTTTTAAAGAAAGTAAAGTATTAAAAAAAAAATACGTATCGGAAATCGTCGATACTAAAACATTAGAAGAAAAATAAAGCGCGCATTGACGTATACATTTTTCCTTTAAAAAGAACGTTTTTGTATACAAGCATCGGCAAAGTATTGCTATATTTTAACAGCCCGATGTATTAATTTTTTTATTTTATTTACTTGCCTTTTTCGTAATTGCATATTTGAAAAGTTTTACTGAGCCGTATTATTACTTGGATTTTATTAATTAATTATTAATACAACCTTCTTGCACTCTGCCTATAAGGTAAATATTTTTTGTATTTTGTGGGCCATGTTTTATATAAGTTAAACAGCGATTTTGATCGAGTTAGTGAAATTCGTAAGTTTAGTTGGATTGCGCTGAAAATTAACCGGTTGCAAACTGAATTTTCTAGATTTCAAAGACTAAATATTACCATTGTAATAATTCTCTATAAACATTATTTCGTATTATTGTTTTGAATTGGAATATGTGAATGCGCATAAAAAATATTTCTACGGTTACATATTTCGAAACTAAATTGTCTACCTAATTTCTGTTACAAGTACGTAAAATCACGATAAATATAAATATGATTTTGATGATCGATCGGGCTCGGCCTTTTAAAAAAAGAGGAGGCTCCTGGCCAGAGTTAATCGAGTCAGAATTCTGTTCCGTGGGAAGAATTAGCCAAAAGCGAACTATACTTTTATTTTTTTTTTGTTTATATCGAATGTGCTAGATTTTAGAAAAAATAAACACAAGCAAACTTACAAATAAAATAAATGCCAACTCTAGGGGTTGTTTTTTCTTTTTTTAAACATTGTAATTTTTACATTTATAATTACGAGATTACACACATTAGCGCGTGATATGTATTTTATTTTCTATACAAAAGAACAGACGGTCTCACTATGTAGTCCACATGTTAAATTATTACTGACATGCGGCACAGAAAATATGAACTAATTTTGCATTAGCAACAAAAATGTTGACCTCTATTTTATCAAAAAAAAAGTATTAATTTTTTCATTTAGTTCACGGAAAAAATTATTATTATATTCAACGGACCCCGGCTGCTTAATGCGTATCAATTTCTGGTCGGGCTACCGGAAGCTGCCTGGGATGCCATTGAGTTGATATCTGGTTACCATCATGAGTCTAATCTGCAAAGTATGTCTGTAATTGTTTTGTTTTTTTTTTTTTTTATTTTTCGTGCGTATATTTTTTTTTTTGGTTATTTTAATTTAAATACTTTTAAATAAAGTTTGTTTTTTAAAATATTA
This sequence comes from Icerya purchasi, assembly GCA_039619475.1. Classification (NCBI taxonomy): domain Eukaryota; kingdom Metazoa; phylum Arthropoda; class Insecta; order Hemiptera; family Monophlebidae; genus Icerya; species Icerya purchasi. Next base: position 517,466,290 of record CM077115.1, on the reverse strand, counting down.
AAATTTGGAATTACGCTCTACTTATGGATAGAAGGAACACGCAAATAAAAAGCTTAATTTTCATCTTTTCACTGACAGATACGAAATCATCAGATTTTATCTTAACGGCGAACTTATACATTTTATTATTATATAAAAAATGAAACATCGGTATTGTTTTTTCATTAATATATTTTCCCGAGCAAATACAAAAAACCCCCCCAAAAAAACAGTATCTATTAACAACATTCTGCAGATTTTCTTATTGCGTTAAATTAAATACAACATTAACTGTCACCTGATGTGAATATTAAACAAAACGAAATAAAAACATTAACAGATAGGAATTTATTTAAAAATTACGAAATATAATAAACGCGGACTAGTTTCTGATCAACATGGTACACTATTACACTATGAATATGCATTTTGCTGATTCGAAACTATGATCCATTATTACACTATGAGTATTTTTTTGCTGATTCGAAACTAGTTGTTGTTTATTATATTTTATACTATTTAAATAAATTTCTACGTTTTAGTGATTATAAAATGTTACTAAAAACGATTACTATATAATTTATCTCCCTTTTTGTCATTTCCAGAACAGTGATGGCTTCTCGAAATGCCACGAGATATCTTAAGTATAATATATATATATATATATTAATTACAACGTAATTCTTAGGCTACCTCCCATTAGAAACAATGCCCCAATTTTATGTAACGAAAAAGTGTCTTAATTTGATGTAATGAAAGTTGAATGTCAGGATTTTTGCGATTATGTTATTTTTTTGTGTTGATGCCAGTAAGAATTACGTTGTAAACTTAACCACCCTTGCTTACATTTCTATCTCTTTCTCTTCTATACTTTGTATAAAATGATCAAAATTTACAACTTAATTCTAAATCCGTCCATATGAATATGTATAATAACATAATCACAGAAAGCCTATAAAACATAACAAACGTTACATGAAACTGGGACATTTTTTCTAATGGGGAATAGCCTATTATGTTGTTATTAATATATATATATATGTATGCATGCATGCATATATACTGGGAGCTTCGTGTACGAGACTTTGTTCCACTCTGGTCTCGAAACCCCAGCGTTTGCAAACATAAAATACTGTAAAAAGTTGATCGAAAATAAATAATGAAACATTCGACTATAAATGATTAAAAGCATACAAAAAAACAAAAAAACAAGAGAAATGCAATAGAACAAAATCGCAGTTCATCTAATATTTTTTCCTAATTAACCTGTTCGTTTATCCGATTAAGCTAATACACGTATAATAAATATACAAATTAACAAACCAGAATCATATAATTTAATTTAACAAGAAAAAGAAAATTTTTTTTCTCCATTCTCGTTCACTTTTTTTCACATGGTAAAATGAAAATTTTCGATTCCTCCATTTGATACAATAATTTATTTTCATCGCAATTACGAAAAATAATTTTGTATATGTATTATATATTGAAAAAAATTCTTTTGTGCACGTAGCATTACAAAAAAATTTGCAATAATGTGGGGATATATCAGTGACTTCATTGCGAAATAATTACAATTCGTGTGATATAGAAGAAAATGATATTGCGGGCGAACTGACGAAATTTGTAACTGTTAGAACAGAATTTAGATTACGCATAATAATAATACCTTTTTCAATGTGTTTAAAATGTCTAATATTAAATCAGTGACTACAGTGAAATATCGCCTTGTGGTGGTGGTATATTTCATTTGGGGAACTCTATAGAATACCGGGCCATCATTATACTCATCTGTGCGAGCTGATAAGACTTTTCTTGTTTTTCTATTGCTACTTTCTCTGTTTAATTCTGTTCATTTTTAATAATCCGCGCATCTGCGTTTACTACAAATGTGCATTAAAACGCCGACTTTCTATTTTCTGTGCTTGTTGATTTCCTGAAATTTCATTTCAAATTTATTACAAAACAAGAGAGGTTTTCCGTGCACATTCTTCCCAGCTCTTATTACTACTGGCCTTTTAAATATATTTTCTATAAAGTTGCGCCTAATTTAATAAATGGTAACACAAAAATAATAAAAATAATCTCTTTATTGCATATATACAACACATTTCATAAATATACATTATGAAACTTTCATTATTTTTTTTACAAAAAAACAAACAAAAAAAAAACATCAAATTTTGAGAATTTTTCTAAATAACAAAATAATCGTAACAGAGTATATAATACTCTGCTGCTATTTTATAATATACGATCGAAACATAAATAATGGTGATAATAGAAGCGAGGAAAATGTAACGTTTGCTTTTTCAAGGGAAGAAAATAAATTATTAGCAGTTTGTGACAGTGTGTTTAATATATATATGTTTAAAATTTGATCCTTGCAACTGTTACTTCATTTCTATCGTCCGGTTTTTGCATCTTTTGCCGCGCTAATTAATTAATTATTATTATTTCTTTAAATAGAAAAAAACAACGTTTCTACCCCTGTAATCTATTTAGCATATTTTTATTACTTTTAAAACGCATGAGAGAAACGCCTCTAAATTAACGGGTAATTTTCACGAAGCGGGAAGGGTAGTGTGGGTATTTCTAGTCTCAATTCGTAATCAGTAAGTGTACTTTAAAGTTTCGGTAAAATGTGCAGCTGGATTTTTAGACGAATAATAAAAAATATTCAGCATTTAGAATAATATCGTCTTTATTAAGAAAGAGTTATTAAAAATTCGTTATATGTTTTTTTGGCGCGTCTTATCAGGTCTGCTTGCTGCATCTTGCACAGCTAATATCGAAATCTAGCTGCTATACTTTATCTTCGAATAAACTCATATCTGTTCGTCACTGGACTAGCTCGTTGATGCCGGTTCATCAGAATTCCATTTTTAGTGCTGCAGCTTCCGCTATACCGTTATTTCATATACATATATATATTTATTTATTTTTTTTTCTAATATCGATTTTATTTCGCGAATCTTTGATCGATATACATATATATATATTTTGCACGATGGTAACTTCGATTTTTTCGTTTTTGTTTAATTTCGCAACCATTTCTTGATGAAACGGAAAATTTTTTGTTTTTTCTCTTTTTTTCGCCTGTATTCCTCCGGAGGTTGATAGCAATTTTATGTTTTGTTTTGTGTGCGTGTGAGTGTTCGTGTGTGTGTGAGTGTTCGTGTGTGTGTGTGTGTGTGTACTATTTATTGTTGCGGCAATTACTGAATTAATTTTTGACCGATTCGTAGTATCGCGCTTTTAATGGTTTTTCTTTTTTTTTTTTTATTTTTTGTACCTCAAATGATAAACGATACGCGCTAAAGCCCCGAATACGAGAGACATTATTATGTATCTACCAAATTTATAACAACATTCGCTAAAGAAATATCACACATCTTCGGCAAGAAGGTGATTTAGCCGGACCTTTCTCAACTACACTAACGGTTTGTTTGCAGTTAAGATGGTTTTGCACTTGTTACAGGAGAAGCGCCAGTATGATTTCGAGGCGGTGGCGTCTGAGATCCTGTCGCGACATGACCGCCGAGTCCTTCCGAAGTGTCCATGCTTTCTGCAGAATGCACTACAGTATTGAAATATCTGTCTGAAACATAATCCGCAATTAAAAGAAGTTTTATCTTAAATTATAGAAATAGAATCTCGCTAGTATTTTTTTATAATCGTTATTTTTAACGACGGAGATATTTAATGAAAAGTATAAATTCTAGCTGAAAAATTTAGAGTAATTCTTCTTCAGCATTTAAATTTACACGCAGACACACACACACACACACACACGAATGTCAATGTTTTTTCTCCAAAAAAAAAAATCAAAAAAATAAAAAATAATAATTATTCGCGATAATTCAGAGTAACATAGTTAATTATATTCTTAAACAATAATAATATGATACACCCTAAATTCAAATTATAGCAATTAAAAAACCGTATTAAATTTTAGCCGTTGTATTTATAAAAAAAAAAAAAACCTTTCTTTTTTTTTTATGGGTTTGTCAGCGAGAACATTATTATTAGTCCAAGAAATGGCAGAAGGAGGGGGAAAATTAAGGAAATAAGAATAATTTAAAGGCGTGAATAACGGAAGCAGAAGGAAATGAAAGAATATAAGAAGCACCGATATAGGGATAATACGCGGAGAGTTACGGTAGAGGAGAGTAGAAGGATGATTGCTCATTAGGAAAGACCGCAAATTCAAATAAAACATGAGATATCAGAGTCATATAGAAATTAATTAGAAGGAGATGAAAAAAGGACAAAATGAAATATAGAAAATGATGCGGGAAGTAGACTATGGTTAAAACCAAGGCAACACAAATAGCAGAGAGATTATGGAGAGCTTTAGAAGAGGGGAAGTGAAGGAATCATGGGTACGGAGAACGAGATGGCCGAGTCGGAAGTAAGAGCGAGGTAGGATTGGGAAATTAAGAAGAATAAGAGTATATTTGTAATGAGCGACTGAGGAAAGAAAAACACCACTATCGTGGACTGAGATAAAAAAAAATTGCCCCTGGAAACGGAGGAACGGACTAATAATAAATATCGCCATTAATTTATTACACTCAATGCCTGAATAATGTCGGGAATCCGGAGAAGATGGATCTTGATCAAAAAGAAGGAACAGATCATTGATGAGGGAGTGCACGAGAAGTAGTACACATAATTGGAAAAGGAAACAGGAAGAGAATATGTGATAGTCTGTAAAGCACTTTTACAATCCGAGATTACGAATACACTTTGTGGGAAATTAATTAATGAAGAAACAAAGAGAACAGCGCAATATATTCCGCATAGAAAATCGAGCTAAAGGAGGGAAGTTGTTCAAAAGACTCAGAATCTAATTTAAGGTGGGGCAAAGGAAGAGCGGAACTAACTCTCCACTCGGTTGAAAGAAACATTCGGAACTGCATAGAAGACTCCGAAGACACCGATTTATATTAATCGGGAGTGGAAAAATCCGCCGTTGACACCGTATATTTCACACTATGTGCTGATACGAAGCATACGATTATCCCGACTAGCGCAGTTCTATTGCGAAATGCGAAGTTATCTCAATAAAAAAAAGTCACTTTGAAATTCATGAAAATTTTCAGTCAATACGCATTCGTTAACGTTTCGGATAGCATTATTATTGCTGTTCGATCCAATCAGAAGTTTTGCCGACGGATGGATATCCGCAACACGTTAACGAACGTGTGTAAACTATTAGCCAAAGGTTGTAATGTATTACAAACAGATCATTTCATAATTAAGCGGAATTAATGGGCTAGTTCGCGAGTAAATTCTGAAAAGGCGAAACTGTCATTATGAATTATTTTACTACGGCGCAGAGTGCAGCGTAAAAACAGGATTACATCGGAAGAGGATATTTTAACAGGCAAATTTGTTATGGAAAACGAATTTCAAAAGATCAGTTGATGTTGGAATAATAATTTCTTCGCAATAGCTAGAGAAGAAGTTATTTCTCGGAAGCGGAGCAGGTGGCGGGGACTGCTAATTGTTCTTTCTTCCTCGTTATTTTCGCAATAGCGAAACGGTGAATTATTTAAAACATTGAAAATATATCGCGCGATGAAAATGGGCAATTTCAGGAGGCAATCTGCTTCCCCGTTCTTCCTCAAAACACAGCTGATTTTCCCGTAGCGTTCCCTCTTGCTTCTTTTTCACACACAAGCAGCGAGCTTCTTCTCTCTCATCGAGGGAATCCTGCCTATTATGATGACCGGCCGGCCCCTCTTTGCAAAATTTTACCCCGATCCGCCAACCCCGCCGCTATAATATATTATGTATGTATGTATACAAACGTTATGTGTGAAGCATATACGCAGCACTTCTGTGCGAATAATATTATGTAGGTACACTCTAGGCGCAGGGTTATTATGATAGGCTGTGTATTCGGTAATGTAATCTTATCACTTCTGGTGATCTCTGGTGCCATGTTTGTATGAGGCACTTGGAGCAGAAAAAAGAAAAGCAAAAAAAAAAGTGCGCATATTTCAGCGAACTGTTGGTAAAAGAAGAAAGAAAATAAGAAAACAGGCCAGCAATACGAAGAAATGTAAGATGCCATTCGGAAACTGGCGAGGGGTGGATGAATAATTAGCAGATTTATTTGTAGAAACGCGTCAACATTCTACATTCTTCGCTTCAAATGCAGCATGCTAGAGCTAGCCGGCTTTTGTCTTATTTGTTCTTTTGTTTATTTTCCATTTGCCCCAGTACGTGCAACTTGCTTACATAAGGTTGACGAGCAGTAGTGGCCCGGCGTTCACGTTGAACGAGCATGTGGGCCAGCGGACAGAGGCGGCAACGCGTGGAGCTACTCTAATGCTAATGGTACTAATAAACGTTATCGTGCGCCATTGGGGGCTCGAACGGAATTTGAATGGGTTGCCGAGCGAGCGGCAGTTTTTTTGTCGTTTTCTGCCTTTTTTTTCTCGGTACGGCCGACAAGCACCTCTTTGCGCGCAGCTTCTTTTATAATTGACGATGGAAGCTCCGTCGACCACCACTATCAGCCAACCATCTCCGTGTGCGCTGGCCCCGTCCGGCAACCGCTTCTGCCTGTGCGCGCTAGGCCTGGCTGTGGTGGCCGTTCGCGCACAGTCGTCTCTATTCATCTCGCAGCACTCTGTTCTTATTTTTTAAACGGGCGACCGGCGGGGCCCATCGCGACCAGCGCTTCTTACGTGTACCCCACCTGCTGTCTACGCGTTAGATTTTGCGCTGACATTTTGAATTGAATAGCAATAAAAAAGTGCGCGCAGAATTTGCTAACAATGAAGCGCTGGCCCGATGATTGAAACCTATATAAAATACGACCAGTATATATATGTATATAGCGCGCTAATAAGAAGACAGTGCATAGGAGCCGGAACAAGCGCATGAAAGCCAGTCTAAAACAATGGCAAAGTATCGCTGTGTGTTTGCTACGGCAAGCGCACGAAGAACAAGAACAGATAAAAAACCGGCATTGCTCCGACTGCGATTTTAGCGGACCCGGGGTATTTCTTAATTTTTCAGCCGTAGCACGGCGCTCTACAAGTTAGCCGCTATTCTTCCGCCATTATTGTAATTAGGGAAACACAGCGAATTCTTCTCTATTCTTCCTTCTTCCTCTTGATCGCTGCTTTACACGGATATGCCAGTTGCAACGCCGGTGCCAAGTCGCCAGTTAACTAACACACGCTGCCTATCTGCGACGACGGGAAATCACATATGATTCCAGTTATCCATCACCGTATTGTTCTCTAATTGGCCGAATCGAGCTCCGTGGGCCTTTTTTATTGGTACAATTACAACTTATTGTCGTTGTTGTTGTCATTCGGCTAATATATAGTAGTAATTATTACTTGCTAACAGATATATATATATATATATATCGTATGTTTATGAAGGATTTAAGAAAGTATCAAAAGTTTATTGAATTAAAACTTTTTCTATTTTGTTTCGTTTTGAGTTTTACTTTTTTCTGGTGTTATATTTTCCTGTATATATTTTTTTTTTTTTTCGTTTTTTATCGCCGTATTTCTTTTTCTGTATTGTGTTCATCTTGCATCTTGTCTCGGTTTTATAGTAATTCCCCCCGATCCTAACCATTATTATTATTATTATTACTACCGAATTGCACAAAATATATTGTAGATCAGAGTACTACCTACCTTCCCGACCTCACTTGCTATTATAACGATTGCGATGATGATGATGATGATGATGATTATTATTATTATTATTATTATTATTATTATTATTATTATTTTATCGAGCCCTAAAGAAATTTAACTCGTTCCTTCGCGGTTGAGGTCTTTATCAAATTTTTCCAATATTACCCATTGCGAGAAGTAATAACAATTTTTTCATTTTTTTTTTATTCTGTCTGTTTTATTTTTATTTATGCTTATTGTTTTTTTCTCTATAATTTTTGCTAGATTTTGTTTTGTTTCATATTTTTTTAAGTTTAAACATACTTCCGCCAGATTTGTATATTTGGTTTAGAATTCGTTTTATCTATTTCTACTTTTGTTCTTATCTCGATTCTATTTTGTCTATACAACATAGTGCACCCCATAAATTGTGGCACTGCTGCCTTTCTAAAATCAATACTAGTGTGCGCCGCTTTCATGAAATTTTCGAAATTAGTTCCCGTACAACCTCCTCTTCTTTTCCCAACCAAAGTTTCGGAACAATCAGATTATTTGTAGCAACACAGTAACACAGTTCGTGCAAGAGCGTCTACTCTTGGTACACGCGGTCATAATTGTCACGGCCGTTTGAATCTCTTCAATTGAGGCAAAATGCTTTCAACTCCATTTCCAACTTGGGGGGGAATAGAAAATAATCCGGAGAACTCAGATCTATCGAGTGCGCGGGGTGGTTGAGCACCGGAATCATTTTTCTTGCCAAAAATTGTGTCTTAATTGAAGCGGTATGCGCCGACGGCAACAAAAAAAACAAAAAACGACACTGATCCTTGCAGAATCGTACTTAATAATTCGTTGAACGATGTTTCTTTTTGGAATATTAGCTCTTTTACCAACCTGCAGTCTGCACTTTGATGTTCTTTCAAAACAGCCGCGACGTGAGCGATGTTTTCATTCGTTTTCGCTGTGCAAGGCCTCCCGCTTTTCTCAAAGAGTCGTCAATAGACGACTCTCTACCCGGCGAAAATCGGTTATACCAACGAAACACGCTAGTACGAGACATTACAGTGTCCGAATAAGCCACCTTTAACATTTCGAATGTTTCAGTAGCATTTTTAAAAACAAAACAAAATGTTATTCCAAATTTTCTTCCATATTAAAATTATAATCACGTGTCCAAAAGGAGACGCTTGCACGAACTGTTACTGCGCTGCTACCAACAATCCGATTCTTCCGGAACTTCGGCTGGAGAGAGAAGAAGGTTGAACGAACTGGTTATTAAAATTTCACGAAGATGGCGCAAATAATATTGATTTTAGAAAGGCAGTTCCGCAACTTACAGGACGCACTGCAGGCCCGTGCCTACAATTTCGGAAGGGGGGGGGCGAAAATTATTTTTGCATGTTTATTTTATAAATAATACATTTTTCACTAATATTTGTACTATTAATAATTTCCATCATTTTGATTTATATATTAATAATTCACTTAAATGAATTACCCCGTATATGAACATTAATAAAAATTACATACGTTATTAATTATACTCGTAATAAAAAATTTTGCATAACATATTAATGAAGCACCTAAAAATATGGAGTATATTTTTTCTTCTTTCTTTTAAAAGTAGGTAAGAACATCCTAAAAATTCAATATTTATTTTAAATTTCTGATTTTTTTCAGATTTTTTTCAGATTTTTGTGTATTTATAATATAACTATTTCAGTTCTCACGGGGGAGGGGGGTTAACCCCCAAAACCCCCCCGTGGACACGGCCTTGACGCACTGTATACATATATATATATATATATAAACTCGGCCATTTTGGCGTCGCAAGGGGCTGTGCCCCTTGACCCCTCTTGCATATATTTCTGTCTCTTTCTCTTCTATAGTTTGTATAAAATGATCAAAATTTACAACGTAATTCTAAATCGGTCCATATGAATATAATAACAATCACAAAAATCCAATGAAGTATAATAAACGTTGCATAAAATTGGGACATTTTTCGTTACATAAAAAAAGGACATTTTTTCTACAGGGACTTGTCTAAGAATTACGTTGTAATTAATATATATGTATATGTGTATGTCATTCAAAAAAATGTCCCAATTTTATGTAACGTTTGTTATACTTTATAGGATTTTGGGTTATTATTATTTAAAAAATGTCACAATCTTATGTAATGAAATATGTAACGAAAAATGTAACGAAACAGTATCTTAATTTTATATAATGAAAGTTAAATGTTGGGATAGGATTTTTATGATTATGTTATTTTTTTTTTGTGTTGATGCCAGTAAGAATTACGTTGTAAATTTTGATCATTTTATACAAAGTATAGAAGAGAAAGAGATAGAAATGTAAGCAAGAAGGGTAGTTATCGAGACTTGTCTCGTTCTGGACCTAAGTCACTCCCAAGTTTATACCTAATCTGGGATAATTGTGTACCAGAGAAATTTGGGAAAGTAAGGCGGCCGAGTGAAAGGAACTGGCCCCAGCATTCTCATCAGACTCATTAGGCTTAGTACATTGTGAACCTTAACTTCACAACTCCCGACGCCCTGTCAAGGGTATAGGACTTGCTTTACGCTACTTTATGTGTATGTATGTATGTGTATATTCTTCTTCTTTATAGTGCCATACTTAATTACTGAGCGTCGGCGACTACCTATTCTCGTACAACTCAGCTGAACAGATATAGGTTGTGTACCAGGCAATTATTATATGCAACGCAGGTGTACACACGCAAGACTACATTCGGAACTGATAGTAGTCGCTTGTTATCGCGCTACGAGTGCAGTTCGCTGGTATGTCTGCTGTGTACTGACCTAGTGCGCATATGATGTTGAACGTGATGGTTTGCCATTGCCTTCCACGTGATTATTAGCGATTATTTATTTTATTTAATTCTTGTAATTAGTTTGTCGTCGCTCGGGATCGAACCCGTGATCTCCATATCGGAAGTCATGCGCTCTAACAACTAGGCTATCGCGGTGTGTATACAAAATAGAATAAAAATAAAATAAATATTATTATCATTATTATCGATACAAATATCTATAAATCGCGTTACATAACGCGAATAGTGCAAGCAAACAGATGTATGATGTTATGTATATGTAAGATTCTATTTCATTTTCTGTTTCATTTTATAATACCTGTTGTTTGCTTGCGCTATTCGCGTTATGCAGCGTGATTTGTGGATTTTTGTATCAAGAATAATAATAATAATAATAATAATAAAAACAGTACAACATCTATTAGGAGGATGCGAAAAAATGGCGCAAGAATTTTATACTAGAAGACATGACGATGTAGCAGGGATTATTCACCAGGAACTGGCCGTTAAGTATGAATTGATTTGGGAAAAACTGCCATATTATAAGTACAATCCGGAAAAAGTCCTGGAAAATAAAGAGATTAAGCTATACTGGAATAGAACAATACTAACCAATAAGACAATAAGGCATAATAGGCCAGATATGTATCTTATTAATAGACAACAAGCGCAAAGTAGGCCTGATTATAGATATAGCCATACCAAGCAGCAAAAACATAAATAACACATACGAAGAGAAAATTAGGAAATATGAAGAATTAAAGCAAGAAGTAAAGCAAATGTGTAAATTGAAAGAAATAATAGTGGTCCCAATAATAGCGGGCAACACCGGAATAATACCCAAGAAACTGATTAAAAATATAATTGATCTCCAGTTGCCACAATACCTAGTCGAGAATATACAGAAAACAATCATGCTGAACACTGCAACACATATGCGAATATTCACAAACGAGATGAAAATGAATAGTGCTTATTAAAGTATAGTCGCATTATTAATAAAAGTACCAGTTGAAGGACTGTGATTGAAGAAGATAATAATAATAATAGAGGTTAATTTGGTTTGGTTAGTAGTAGCAGTTGTAGTAGTAACGATTTTCAACCGAAATGAAACGGTCGAATTTATTGAAAAATTCCATTACTTGAATACACTGGCCAGGAACGACAGCGGATACGAAAAGGAAATAGGAAGAAGAATGAAGATCGCGCAAAGCATACCACATTTAACAATTTAGATGAGAGATGAAGAAGTGGTGTATGGAAAGAAAAGAAACGAGCGCACTTTCATGTCATATTAAACAACGTTTAAAGTTCAGTAGAAAAGCCAAGGTATTTGCCACGTATACCGAACGATGCTAATGCCGGACTAATTTCAGTGATCAGTAATGAAGTATTAAGAAGATGTACCGCGAAAATTACCTAAATATAGCTGAAGAAATTGAAAATAGAAAAGCGAAGTATATGTACTCGCATGTGTACGGTGAAAAATCGTAGAGAAAAGCTCTGCATGGAACTTAGTCCGGAAAAAATTGTTAGGAAAACGATGAACGAGTAGGAAAAAACAAATAGGGATGGTGTGCTAATGCTGGTCAAATAAAGAGAATCCGATGATAAAGGAGGAAAAGCTAAACGAGATATTGACGACGATGATTAAGTATTGCAATCACAGTCGTGAGAAATAAACATCGAGTTTTTTCCCGCTGTCAAATTATGTTCTGACAACAAAAAGGAATCAAGTAGCGCCATGTCCAAAGCTTAAAAGCAACTGTTCCAAACTCTGCGCTTAACAGAAACTTACCCCCTATGTATATCAGAAAATCAGATCGTTTTAATTTTAACGTGTTTTTTTTTTTCTTATTTTTTACCTTTTTGATTTGTTTCTTTTTCCCCGTTCTATAATGATGTTTTATAACCACAACGATTAATTATGGACAAGATTTTGCATTCTTTACCGGAGTTTCAAATAAAAATTAAGTACAGTTATCGAGTTCCGTTTTAGATCAAACCAAAGTTCTCAGATGTGTATGTATGTATATATATATATATACAATATTAATGACTATGTCATTCTTAGTCCGGGGTACACTACACAAAATGTTCCATTATAATGTCCGTTACAATGTATCTAACTGCCACGGGAGCTGTTCTACCCTTCCTCAGTGCATTAGCCGATGGTCTGTTATGAGCTAACGATATGCGTTATAGTCGCGAGACGGGACGCCGAAAACGCTAGAACAAATGGCAGCCTAACGTTCGTGCGCTCATTACCTCTACTCCCAGAAGAAAAAATGGGCGACGATGAAACCAAATGTATATAATAATGTTGTATATACATGTAAATTGTGACTAAACAAAAAAATTTCTGTACTACAAGACGGCTAAGAATGACGTAATCAAAGATTGGCGGCCGTCAAAGGGACTTGCTCTCTTACAAATTGTATATATATGCTTTTGGGTATGTTCTTCTTCTTTTGATACCGTACATTATACAGTGCGTAGGCTATTCCCAATAATTTTTTTCTCTTGCCGCCTTAAATAGTAAGCCAATATCGTTGATGTTACTCCACTGCTTGATGTTTTTTATCCGCGAGTGCTTTCTTCTACCAACTGGTCTTTTACCATCAATTCTGCCTCGAAGTATTAGGCGCGGAATGTCACATACTCTTCTCCTCTCAAGATGTGGCCGAGTTATGCCATTTTCCTTTTTTTTTTTTTAAATTTTTTTTTTGGAGTTTCCTTTCTCTCTCTTTAGGAGGACATTGTTATTTGAGACTTTTTCGGTCCATGAAATTCTTAATAGTCTTCTAAGAAGGCGCATCTCTGTAGTCTGTAAACGTCTAATGAAGCTGTCTTTCAAGGTCCACGTTTCAACTCCGTACCGAAGTACTGGGATAACGTAACAGTCTATAACTTTCAGTCCTAGCTGGAGTGGCGGCAGATCTTTCGTTTTTCGTAAGGTTTCCTTCGCCATTCCGCACCTTGTTCTTCTTATTTCTTCGTCATTGTCTAATTTCTCCTTTATTATTGATCCGAGATATTTGTAACTCTTTCGATTAAATTATTGTTTACGATTAGATTACCCGTAACATTTTGATCATTACCTCTTTTAACAACCGTAAATTTAGTCTTTGATGCATTAATTCGAGTACCGTGTTTTTGACCTCAGTAGAAAGTTGGTTTAACATACACATTGCTGTAACTGCTGAAGACTTCCCGCGATTATTACTGAATCATCTGCATATCTGAGGTTACTAATTCTTTTCCCGTTTACTTTTACTCCGAATTTTTCATTCTGTAGTCCTAACTATTCTCTATGTATTAAACAAGTGGGATCAGAGTATATACAACCCTGTCTTACACCTTTCGTGATCTTTAGGGTTTCAGTCTTCAGATCTTGATTTACTTTTACCTCAGACTCTTGTTGCCATTACCGGTTCTGTATTATTCGGATGTCTTTTCCATCAAGTCCAGTTTCTATCAGAATTTTGATAAGCGGATCGTGGTGTTTTACTGTGTCAAAGGCTTGTTTGTGTATGTATATATATATATACATATATGATTTACACTAGTGCATAAACCGTTTTCACTCTCTCAAACCTATCTGAACCAGATTTATAGATTGGAAAAATAGGTTAAACTGTAATTTTGGTGTAAGCTCGTTCCTAATTGAGCTTGAAGAGTAGGTTTGAACGCGAATGTCGAAAATTAAAAAAGGAAAAGTAGACTACCAATTAGATTCTACCAATGCGTAGAGGTATAACTCAGTCTTCCCGGAGAGACCACTACAGAGCAATTCGCAACGGAGTGTTTACGTGTAAGGCAGATCATCGCGGATTGGTGTAAAAAATTTAGAGACAACCTTTATACGGAATAATAAAAAGTAATTCAAATATCGCAGATTATATATTTGCGAAGCAACCAAATTTGCTCATGCATACCGCCGAGTTACGAGTATAGAATTACCAATCGAATGAAATGTTTAATTTCGCAAAAAAGGATCACGAGCAGTATACGGATATTGAGCACTGTTTTTCATACTTTGCATTGGTAATAAACACGTTTATATTTAAATTCGAAAAAATCGCCGCGGTTTTACGTGCGTTACGGAAAGTAGTATTAAGTCATTCACGGTAAGCAATACATGGCTGAAATCAATGGTGAACGAGTTTGGTTATATTACATACCTTGATTCATCAGTGATGCGGCAGCTGCATCGTCGGAACTTGTAGCTGCGATCAGTGGAGTCATCATGTATTCTTCTTCGAGCGTAATGAACGACTGACTGGCCGTTGAAACGGACGTTGAATTCTGCGCCGGTGTGTTCCAGCATCGCTGTTGACTGTGCATTGCGTGCCGATTGGTGCGTTGCGAATTTGTGTTTACCGATACCGGCGGTGAGAAGAGACTCAGGTTTGTCGGACTTATCACGCCCGGCATTGTGCCGACCACGGTGCTGATGCTGGGGTAGCTGAACAATTGCTGTAAACAGAGTATGGTGCAGATGGTATTTAGCGATTTCTCGAATTTTCTAGATATTTCTAGGCTACAGTAACAGTTTCAAAAATGCACAATGATGACCGCAATAAAAATGTTCATACTTATCCGTTCTGATCCGGGTGCTCTTCTCGTTCCATCCAGACTCCACAGAGCCCCAATCGTCCCTTTACAATTGACGTTCGCAGTCTATTTAGATTCTTTTCTCATTTTTACTACACACTCTGAGTGGATCTATGAGCGTCCGACTCCGAAATGGCCGCTATCTCAAACATGTCCCTAGAAAGGCCGCATCATCGGTCTCGTGGATTTTTTTAAGAAACATTACAGCAGTCAAATTCAGCGATTGTTTGCAGAAATAACTCATTTCATTCGCTTTTCGTTTAAACTTACGTTTTTTTGAAAATTATAAATAATGCTGCCGCTGCTACACAAATGTTTTTTCGGTGATGTAAAAGTTTCGAAAAAAAAAAAAAAAAAAATGTTTATTCAAAGTAAGCTGGCATTAAATAATTCGGCGATTTTTATCGATGTTTTATTACTATCATCGACGCACGTTTGGAATACGGCGTTGTATTTCCAACTCTATACGCGTTAAACTCCAAATGACCGATAATAATTCTTTCGCTCCTTCATACATTTAAATTCCGCGTTTATCGAATTAATTTTTTTCCGAGCTATACTAATATATTATTGGTTTTATGTGTTGATATACTAATTGTGCTGTTAATGAATAAATTATGGACTGTCGAATTATTCGAATTTATCGATAAGATCGAAAAGACGCGTATATCATAACATTAATCACAGTGTAAATCCTATCGGGAGTAATATGAAAAACTCTGTTATGAAATATGTAACACTTAAAATTAACTATAAAAAAATGTATAACATTTTTAATAGAAATTTTACACGAACCGTAAATTAAATTTATTTCGAAAATGATTTTAAATATATGTTATTAATTTTTTATGTATATATGTGATTGTGTTTGGCGATTTATTTGTTGTTAAGTTATGTAATATACACGTATATATATATTAGTGGAACATCAGCAAATCTTCTATAAGAATTATCCGGAAATGTATAGGGCCGAGTCGTCGGGCTTCACGCGACTGAGTTTTCGATGATGACACCTCTGTTATTTCCGCGGTAATACAGCAAAGTTCCAAAGCAAATTGAAAAAGGCATTAATAAATATCTGTCGGTACTTCTCTGGCGGTAGTAACTTGGGTTAGCGGAAGCGGACAATTATTTTTTAATTTAGGATTTTTTTTATTTTTTTCCCCCTTTTTTGGGCGCGTCAACTCAGGACATTTACCCAACAAAAAGGACTAACAAATAATGAAACGTAGGGACTTGAGAGTTAAATCAGGAAGCGATTAGAAACGGAAGAAATGAAGGTAGCCAATATAGGAACAACAGAAAGAGAAGGAAGAGCAAGAATGTAGTGGGCACAATGAGGGGTCGGGAGGATTTAGAAATCTAAAAGGCCATTCTATTTGAACGTGCAGAAAAAAGTGCTACGTGTGTAAAGCGTTAGTCACACTCTCTATTGGTATGAAGTAGTTAAATTGAATTTTTTGCAATTTATTCACTTTCTCGTTCTGTTCATGAGGCACTGCGAGTAGTATGACGTCGTTAGCAAGCCATTGTGAACGCACCGAGTAGCATACAATACACAGAGCATAAACAGGCAATCAAATTAAACATTTAACTAACCAAGTGTACTTCGCCGCTACTTTAGAGCAAAAAACTTCCATCTAGTAATGAATCGAAGGAATTTGAAGAAAATCGATTTTTTCTTGCTAATTTAGAAAAATGCAAACGTCGATTTTTGGAATGAAAATAAAATTATTCAATATCGCGTGAATTATAAAACTGTAAAAAAAAAAAAATCGGTTAATAAACAGAGAAGAAAAAGGGTACTGAAGTGTTTTGTCCTTGGCTATATATATATATATATATATATATATATATATAGATTATAAAATTGTACCTTCTTGTTTGTGTAAAATTAGTTTTCGCAGAATTGTACGGTGTGGAATGTTAAAAAAAAGACATTCAATTTTTTAAATTCTTGTTTGAAATACGAAAGGAATTTATACATGTAAAATTCTGTAATTGTTCGTTTTCTGATCGGATTAAAATATAACCGACTTCTTGTCTTACTATTTGTTTCTGGGTAAAGGTGCCCCCCTGGTTGACGAGCCCAAGAAAAAAAAAAAGTAACCGTTCGTGATTTCCCTTTTAGATGGTAAAATACAAAGACATGGTTAGTTTTTAAACTAAAAAAAGTAATTTGAGTACAGTTTTCGGTTTTTCTCGGTTTTTTATGGATTTAATTTTAAAATCATTTAGCGAGCATTCGTCGTATTAGTTTTACTTTAACAATTTTTTCATATCATAAATGTATTAAAACGAAAAGAAGAAAAAAAGGAAATCTTTAAATTCAGTTTTTGATGGATTTAAGAGAAAAAAAAAAAAATCCTATTAAAATGCGGTAATTTTTAATTAGTCAATAAAGAAACCGCGTTTTCGTAATCGAGAGAGTTACATCTCCGGCAGTGGATTGAAAATAGCTGAAAATGATGATGATGATTAAAAATAATATTTCTGTTTTTAAAATTATGTTACACTTTTTAAGAATCCCAAGTTCTCACCTAGGTAGTAACCTCTTCCCACTTTGGTACGCTATTGATTTACATCTACCGTACCGCTTCACAGGTTTATATGTTTCGTTCATTTTTTATTTAACGCGTCTGTAATTAAAATTATATTTTTCATTCGATCCGATTGACAGAGTTTTATTATAAAAATAATTCAAATAAACTTGCCGTTAATTTCATTTATACGAGCAAACTTCACCGTCTAAACATCAGAACCAGTCAATATTTCTGTGAGTAGTTCGTTTTTCCGACTCGTGATTGTAACTCATATTTTTCTTTTTCGTGATGTTTTTATTCGAATGGTTGTACCTTTTTTTCCCCTTCCGTGGTAACTTAACTGTCTCCCGAAATATGTAAATATTTTTTGACCGCTGAAAGAAACATGCGAGTCACCAATCGGAAAAGAAAACGATTTCGAAAGTAATCGATAGGTTTTGACAAAATATCGACCAAAATATTTCTATCTGTCCATGGCTTTCAAATCCGATTACCCCTTTTGATTTGTTTACCTGAAACTCATTTGCTACGCTTTTTCGTGTCGTTAGCTGCAAACGAGGGAACGGAAACAAAGGTGCAACGACGAGAGCTTTATTAAATATACGTTCATTTAGTCTGGAAATAGAAAAAAGCAATTAAACGAAATTGAAAATGTTGAAATTTCATTGCGATAGAAATGTGCAAAAAAAAACAAAAAAAAAATGTACCAATTCGGCTTGTTAATACGACTATGTAAATAAACGAAAAGAAGAAAAGCCGAGAGCCGCTTTGCACCGAACTCGCGGCCAACCTTATCGATTACGCTAATCCCTGTGTCTCTTTTGTTAACTGCGCAGGATGAGTGTGCGAAGGACTTTGACGATCGGACCGAGTTGCAGCGAGATTTTCGCACAAGGAAAACGTTGGAAGAAAGCGCTTTTCGATCGAGCATGGTCAGCGAGTGTCTGAGCGACGAAGAAGATTCGTTCGAAGATCAAAACCCGCGGGAAACGCCCGGGAAAGAAATTTTGTGGGCAGCCGAGCACGGGAAGCTGGAGTTGGTCCAAAAATTGGCTTCGGAGAATAAGGAGCTGCTCAAGTATTCGGACGAAGACGGCTATACGGCGCTGCATCGAGCTGCCTACAGCAATCAACCGGACATAGTTAGATGGCTGCTGGACCAAGGCGCCGACATGTGCAGTCGGACGAACGACAAGTGGACTCCGTTCCATTCGGCCTGTTACTGGAATAACGTGCGAGCGGTATCTATGCTGCTCTCGCTGCGGATGGATATAAACGTTCGCACCGCAAACGGCATCACCGGCTTACACCTGGCCGCCGGCAATTGCAAAGCTCGCGAATCTTTGCTAGTGCTGCTGTCGCATCCGCAAATCGATGTCGATCTTAAAAACGCCATCGAAGAAACTGCCTATACTATAGCTCAAAGGTCCGGTCCGTTACATTATCTCTTCGAAATGGCTGAACCGTGTTTTAATTATTTATGAGGTTTTGTTTTTTTCCCCTGTTCGCGCCTATATTTCGTAACATTATTTAAGTGAAAAAATGTTGTCCTATAATAAAGTTATACTACTATAAATCTGTTGTTTTTTACTAGCCGACGTAAGTGGCCGTATCATCCGGTGGGGTACTCTATAACTTCTATTCTGCACCAATAGAGATACTTTTGAAAATAGTTGACAGATCCGAAAAAAAAACAAAAAAAAATCGTCGCCCCTCTTCACTTATCCCGCTGCCATTTCCAACGGCTGCATTAGTTTCCCTCAATCGACGTTCGCAACTTCTATAACATTAACATATTCATTTCGCCGTATGTCTATTTTTAGAGACCACGTCACATTGTATTTCCGTTAACGTTTCAAACAATCGTACATCATCAGAGAAAAACACAATTTTGACCTATTCACATTATTGTAGGTTTTTTTTCTGTTATTTGTTATCATTTACTGTCTCAAGTATTGAAAAAAAAAAAAAAAAAACAGTCCAACGGGCAATGTGTATTTTTATTCAGTAAATAGCGACTGATTTGAATGGGGATGATTTGGGGATTTGTCTTTCAAAAAACGAAAAAGAAAAAAAGAATGACATACTGAGGAAGTTCGAAAAAAAAAAAATAGATGTAATTAGAGCACTTTCGGGAACTAAGTGGGATGCAAACCCAGCGTCAAAGCGTGATAAATAAAGCGTTAATAAGAGCTCGCGTAGACTACGGGTAGCCCCGTTTACGAACTTTAGTCAAAGTAAAATGAAAAAGTTTCAGACGACTCGAAATAAGACATTAAGAATGTGTATAGGAGCCATGGCGTCTTTAGCAGAAATGGCCTGGATGCGCTTATATATTTCGGATAAATTTTATATTAAAGTTAGAGAACAGAGATATATTATCTAGTGATTAATAAGAAAATTCTTTTTTTAAATAATACGTTACATAGTAGTTGTTAGAAGAATAAAACGATCTGTCCTTTAATCACAAGCTTCCAAAGATTATGATATTTAAATATGATCTGGAATATCTTATAAATTATCTGAATTGCGATGTTACTTTCAATAGATGTAGAAGATAATAAAGCGCATGTAATAAATAAATTAATAGCATGCAATTTGAAGAGCTGTTAAGAAATTGTTACATAGGTTACAAATATACTCGTATTTATACAACACTGATGGATCAAGAAATATTTATTTAGCATTGTAGTAATTTACCGATTACCAGGGTGTATAGGATTACATAAGCCGGGTCCTCTTTTATGATGGAACTTTGGATAGGAAAATTTTAATGTTGTCAGATTCATAGACTAATTTGTTAAAATTTGGAAAATACAAATCAAAAAAAAAAAAACAACAAAAGAATTGAAATATTAGGAAATTGTTGATTAGATTACATAAACAGAACAATATAGTTTAATTCAAGAGGATTCCTACTTATAGAGAAATCGAGGCTAATGAAACTAGACGATTTGTGTAGAACAGAGGCGGATATAAAAATAGGGATATTAAGCTAAACTGGAAGGAATTCGTAACTAATTAAAAATTAGCTAGAAAGTGTGGCGTACAGAGTACAAGAGCAGGAGTGAAATTGAAGGGAACAGATATTACTCCATTAAGAACAAGATTGAGGAGCATCTTAAGGGAAAGGGTTTGAAGCGATACTTTATATCAATACCGTCTGTCGAATACGGTTGGGGCCATCACCAGACGCTACTACATTTGGCAAGGTTAAGAACAATAGGTAGTAATAACTGTAATAAATGCGAATTGGTGGAGGGCGGCGATCGATCATTATAGCTGCGTTACAGGTATAATAATGAAAGAGAAATACATATACCGGTGAAACGAATTTTAAACAAATTTTACACGTTTTCGATATCCGTATACCAAATTGTAAATGAACCAGTATCTTTAGAATGTACACGGGTCTATATCTCGAAATATAAAAATGGACAAGTAATTCTTTAGATACAGGTAGACTGGCCAAAGAGTGAGAGGTGAGCCAAAAAAAAAAAAAAAGAAAAAAGAATATGATCAACTTCCAAAAAGTTAAATATCAAAAGTATATAGTAGATTTTAATTTTTACGTAAACACTTGTTAATTATCCTTCTACGATTTTAGCAAAATAATTGTAACAATAATATATTGATCACAAATATATATATATATATATGTATATATAAAAAAAGCGAAAATCTGGAAATATTTAAAAGGCACCGCAGTTATTAACATATCGTTGTAACTACTAGGTCTATGAAGCTAAAAATTAACACCTAATACAACGATACTATGTACTAAGGCCATCTAAAAATGCAATTTTTTAGGGGTGAAAAAAGGGGGATACAAGTCAGAAAATCGATTTTTAAATAATCACGCTACAGCCAAAACCATTCACACCAGATAATTGAAATTTTACATGAATATTACTTATGTACTAAATACATGTCGAATAAGAAGGCTTTTTTGAAAATTCAAATTCTAGAGGTGAAAAGGGATTAAAAAAAAACTGTTTCCCAAAAAACACACAAACTGTAATATTTTTAGTATAAATGGGTTTATCGAATTGTAATTACGCATGAAGACGCCTCCTATGGTGTACTAAATGTGTGCAAAATTTTTTTTAAACCCCCAAAATTTTTAAGGGCGGAAAAGAGTAAAGCCCAATTTTTGATAAACCAAAATTACGCTACAATAGACCAAACTAATCATGATTATCGCACGTAATTTAATGTGAACATCGTATATATACTGAAGAGGTCAAATAAGAACACTTTTTTGAAAATTCGGACTTTAAGGGGTAGAAACAGGGTTAAAAACTGTTTCCCGAAAAATACGCAAATTGTTATAGTTTTGGAGAAAATAGGTTTACCGAATTATAATTCAGCACAAAAATACCTTATATGGTCTACTAAAGGCGTGCAAAAAAAAAAAAAAAAACAAAAAAAACAATCTAATGTAATTTGATCTTAAGCCCCTCCTTTTTGTTATTCCCACTTGCTATTTATCTGAAACTCGTTGCTTGTTTTGTTTTTTGTTTTTTTCTTCTCTTTTTTTTTGAATGGTATCTTTTGTTTGTAATTATTTTTCTTGTTAATCTAAATGTTTATTTCAGACTAATCTTCATATATCTTGGTGGGTGACGGGACTATGTTCACATCCTGTTTCCTACCAATAATTTAAGTTCACACCTGTAGGGAACCATAACACACACACACGCGCGAATATTTTAAATTTTATTTGTACGGTTTTTAGTTACACTGTATTTACTGTCTATTCCTTAAGGACTCTAGTTCTTTGTACTTTTATGGGCACATCTCAATAAATATACTTGCTACACCGGCTATATCGGGAATGGAGCTCATTAAAAAAAAATAAGAATAAAATAAAGTGAAAATAATATGCCCATTGGCGCACTCAAGGAGGGTGCTACGGGGTCATTGCTCCCTCCAAAAAATCATCGAAATCTTAATTTCGTTTTGTAATGTTTTGTTTTACTTATTTTTTAAAAAAAAACATACATATTTACTTTTGGCTTATATTACAAATATAATGTTACGTTTCTATTATTATTATTACTTTTTTTAAAATAAAATTCGTTAGTTTTGTAATTTTAAAAAAAATAATATTCGTTAATTTTGTATTTCCTTTTTTTTAATTTTAATTTACAGACCATGGAAATAGATAGGTACTTAGTCGAGGTACCGAGTTACCACTCCCTAACTCATCTTCTAAATTCTAGCCCCGACCAAAATAAAATCCTGAGTGCGCCTTTGAATATGCCTTTCTCTTTTCCGACAGCGTTTTGAACCCGTTTAATCGTAATCTCTCTCTCTCTCTCTCTCTAATTAACGCACATAAACAATAGATGAGCAAAAAAAGTATTAAAAATATTATCTGCGTCGAATCATAGGGAGCAATCATCGCGGGTTTACAGCTTTATTCTCATGTGAATAGTATGCACCCGCCTTTATACCTGCTGATATCAATACAATTTGTATAATACTGGTAAAATCTCAGTTTCTTTATTATTTCATATGACCTCCATTTTGAATAAAACTTTGATTATAACGGTACGAGATGAATAAGAGTATATATTTTTTCATCATTGTAAATTATTTGATTTTTATTTTTATTTTCCTTCCAAGTTTCATCGGTAAAAAACTGTCTACTGCTATCCTAAGGGCCGTTCTTTTTATTACTTCTTTCCCAATAAAGTCCTCATTATATTAGATTTCCACAATGTCCTACAAGTCATTTTATCTCATTTTCCTTCTCTCTCTACCGATTGTGTAATCTTTCTCTCCTTCCGCAACATTTTTTTTCCCACTCTATCCAAATTGACCTACTGCGGATTTCTAGACATTTTGGAGTCGCGACTCAGCTAGTTCGTTCATCTTCAGTTACCGGTAGATTTTTCAGCGTTTTTTCATCGCACAATATTAATCTCCTTTCCACACAGCTGCCCATTCCAAACTATGGTTAAACTCGGTATTTCTCATTATTCTTAAATCCGGATTCATTTTATCTCTTTATTTAACCTAATCTCTACCGTCTTTTATCCCTGGTTCTTCAAATTCTCCCTCTATGCGCGGCGTTCAACTCTGCAATTTGTCGTCTACACTTTGCAGTTTATACTTCCTGCATTTATTTTCCGCTTCTCTTTAGTCTCCACTCCACTCTTTTACCTTTCCTCTCACAACTTTATAGAATGACCGCATTTTCTTTAAATGCACGTTCGGGACGTTTCTCTTTCTATTCTCTTCGCTTCTATTACACGATCTTCCAACTCCTTATTGTGCATCTTTTGCTCTCTCCTTGCCGTCTCCTTCCGTTATGCTGGTACTTGAGTCTTTTCTATCCTTTATAGCTGATCGTGTAAACGTCTGATAAAAACTTCTTTTTTTCCCCTCTTGAAACAATTAAGTTGACGAACCGAACAGGAAAAAAACAAATAAGCTGTACATCATCCTACGTACCAAAGAGTTAAATAATCGAAAACGATAATGAATAATTGAATCCAAATATTACTAACGTTTGTCTTTTTTTTTTTTAATCGAATAGAAATGAAAATGATTAAATTATTTTTATTTTTCTCCGATGAGCAGCGCAATGTGATGTGAACATTATTTTAGATATTTCGGTAGTGTGGAAAATTATTTTGATTTAAATGATAATTATATCCAAAAAATTTCATTGAACTCTGTTAATATCGTGCCGCGCTAATTCCTTTTTTTTCCCCCTATACTGGGCGCGCCAGCGGCCTTGATCCAACAACGTGATAATTCAATAGATTGAACTAGATAGCCAGGTGATCAGAAATGGAGCTCACAAAGGACAGCAGCAGTGGAGCAAACCGAAGGAAATGGGAAGGAACGGATATAGGTAGCATTAAAGGAAGCAAGAAGACCCAAAGAGTAGTTGGGCGCATAGAAGGGAGCGTTCGTTGAGGAGTGCGGAATATTGAAAAAGGATATGATTTGAATCACAAATACGAGGAGACTCCAGAAGCATGAAGACAGCAGAAAGGAGAAGGGGACAAAGCGAATCGAAAACGAAAAGAAGGGAGTAGAGAATGAATAATTTATAGTCTAATTAAGAAAAGAACGGTGCAACGACGACAGAAACAGGAATATAATGAAATCAAGGCAGGAAAAACCGGTTGACGAAAACAAAGTGTGCAGACGAGAGATTGAAAATTGAAAGAATGATAGCGTCAGAGGAATGAGATGGCTTGAAGAACGCTTTTAGAATTTAAAACGATCCGTAATTTTCGAACCCCACTTGTAAAGGATATAAAATAAATGGCACGAAGATCAGAAGATAGAGCAAAAAGAAGGGGAAGTCTGAACGACTCAGAGTACAGGAACGAAGGAGACGTAAATGCACCACCCACGCGCCCCCATAACTCTTGCATCCACATCGGTGAAGATTAAGACATGGGGAGGAAAAGAATAGTCCGGTAGATGAAGGAATTCGTAGCTGACTACATTGTGAGAGGAAGAATTAGCTTTTGAATCGGGAGGGAGGAGAAATTGATAGGGTGCCATATGTGCTATTAAAGTCATAAGAAAAGCTAATTCCCGATCAGCGTGCATCGAGCCGGGAAATTTTGAAAAAGAGCGGTAATATATTATTAAGGAGCTGTGAAATCTAGTAAAAAAGTCGAAATAAGTCGCGCCGAAAAGGACGGAGCTGTAAAAATACATGAACCAATTGATATCCGTAATGTGCGATCGCTTTTGTAGAGATTACAAATTGAAAGTCAAAGGTTGCTACTATTATTTTGCGTAGGAATAACTTTTCTTGCAGATTTTACAACTTTGTAGAAAACAAGATTAGCTAGCCTAAATGAATTGTCTAACGAAATGTTTTAGAATAGTATGAGCGAAAATTTCCTTTAATTACTCTTTAACGTCCAAACTGCGTCTTACGATGAAAGTAAAATAGGTGTATGCCTGTATTTCCGTGTATGATGCCCCAGAGCACTTTTAGGGTTAAAATAAATAAAACTCCGTCAAGGATGATGAAAAATAAAAAGTAAAATATTTTCTAAAAAATTCGTTATTTTCTTCTTATTTTCTATTATTTCTCTCTTGGTATGTATGTATTTTTTTTATTTTAATTTTTAATGAAAGCCATATAATCATATTATTTTGGAGATTAGCCGAGGAAAAAGTGAATAAAAAAAATAAATATCGATCTAGATGGTTATCATTTTTTTTTTTTTTTTTTTTTTTTTTTTTTTTTGTATTATTTATGAAACTATCGCAGTTATCAACGAGAATATTTAGCTAAATTTATCGATGGAAGAAAATATTTGGAACTTTAGAGAATAAAATGGAACTGAGACGGAAAACGTATGTGGTAAAAAAAAAATCTGCTGCGCCATTGGAAACGTAAACTTTTTGATTTTCGTTCTCGTATGATATGAAGTTTACTCGCGTTGCGTTCAATTGTCTGTTGAAGAGATCGGTAAGATCGTTTAATTTATCTGTATTATCTTCTTTTATCTTTATTTTTATTGTTCTATTTTATTTCGTTCGTTTCGTTCTTATCGGTTTAATTTCTCGCCTTCCGTCGTTATCTAATTTCCTAATTTATCGCCAGTTTAAATTAACGTCGGATTCATGCCACGCGGGAGGTGAACCTCTAATCCTCCCCCTTCTGTTACTAAAAGCGTCGCTAACCCTGTTACGCAGATTAAAACCGCCGTTAAAACAAATAAAACTCTTCAACAGTTATCCTCTCCGTTCTCCCGGTTCAATTGATCTACTTCGAAAGACGATGTCTCGGTAGGGAACATGGATATTTTTCTATTATCTCTAATAATTCTCCTGCTATTTCCTCCCATGTAATTGGTAAACCTAGCCGTAATTTTTTTCATGAGCACTATGTTGGGAAAATTGTCGCCTCGATCGAAAGTGTGGAAAAAAAGAAGTATTGCCTATCTTCATGACATTAACCAGAAGTTCCATAATAAATATCTCGTTTACCTCTGGTCTCGGTAAAAAATTGTAATCTTATATCAACGACAGCTGCTAATTTGCTTTCGGTCGACTTCCATGAACTCAATATAATCGATTATTTAGTCTTCAATCTCTCTTATTCTGATTTCGTATATTGTCCGCAATATTCCGGTCGATTTTACAGTTGAAGAAATTTATAGTAACTGTCCATTCGACATTTTGATGTTCACCGATCCTACTGCAAAAACGCAAAATTCTTACATTCCCATTTCCACTCTCATTTTTATAATTCCTACACCCAGTGTTAAGAGATTGAACCGATAAAAACCTAAACTCTGTTAGAACTGTCTGCGTTTTGGTCACTTTTACATGCTGCAGCAAAAGTACTTGTTCCCTACGCACCGTTAGTCACCCCTTCGAAAAATGTTCCATTTCTCAACGAAAGGGTCCTTCTATTCCCGCCTTATCTAAATCGTCTGACGCTACAAAATCGAGACGACAACACTATTCTAACGCTTCATCTTTACGTCGCGATTCCGTCTCAAAAGCACTATTCTAATTCGAAATCTCTAAATCATCTCTATTCGTTTTAACCTCAATGCCCCGGCACCAAAGACTATCGTTTCATCATTTCTAAACATCCTCCAAATTCTTCTGCAGTTGTCCCATCTTCCTCTGACGTGTCATGAATAATCGACTTCAATTATGAATAACGTTTTCTTTGATAACTCTTTTTTTTTTTCTTTTTTTCTAAAAATGTCCAACTTCTACGTTGCTATTCGCTCCCGGTAAATTCAGTATCCCGAATTTAGAGAATAAAGTCTCAATGTCAAGTTCTACAAACTTAGATATAGTGGCACTCTAATTAGTTTATTTTTATCGCTCCATTTTTTTTTTTTTTTTTTTTTTTTTTCTATTTGCCTTTTCTAATTGGTTTCTTTTCCATGTCGATTATGCTAACGCAACTATTTCTCTCCTCTTTCCTTTTGTCATAACTCACGGTCGGAACGTCTACGCCCCTCTTTTGCTCGTCGCAATTACAATTGACACGATCTTAGAGAATGTTATCCTTTCGAAGGATTTGTTCCTTCTCATTGGTGGTTTTTCTACTTGTATCAGAAGTCACTCGTCTCTCATTGTCAGTTCTATTAAGATCTATTTCTTATCTCTTCTAATCTTGGCCTTGGCTGTTTATGGTGTACACAAACGGTACTTTTGAATGTTTCGTTGGACAAAATCCGCTGTTTGTTTTCCTTTACTTCTTTTAACGCTTCAAAATAGTTCCTTTCCAAAGCTGATTGGTCTAGATTCTGTTCCTTCGTCGATTCCTTAATTTCTTAAATTCCTACAGATTTGAATTATTTTTCGTCGCTATAATTTCCTCTTCTCCCGCTGTCTGTCTTTCAGTTTGTAAACAAGTTAAATCATTTTCCTCTCTATCCTGGTGATCGAGACTTTACAGTCTCTTTTGATTTGAGTGTTTAACCACTTTCAGATCTTTTCGCTCTTGTCCAAATCTCAGTAACTTTCGTTGTTATAAAAAGGGGACCAGTGCCATCTTAAAAGGGCATTATTAGAGAAAAAAAAAGGCATGGAAACTCTTTAGTTTTTCCTTTTTGTTTCACGCTCTACTCACATTTCTCAAGTTCGGAGGATGGCCAGTAAAATCCCCTCTACGGCAACATTCTTTTAACCATAGTCCTGATAAATTAATCTCTTTTATTAATAGCTCTCTTTGTTGCGTTCTTAGTTTTAATGAATCATGTCGTATTCCGATAGTGGTGGCCTCGTACGCGTTAATTTTTGCATTTTAGTACAATTACTTTTTCAGAGACTAGTTGTAATTAATATAAAGATTATATATATATATATATATAAAGAAATTTCCATGTCAACAAGAAACTTAAAAAAGTTTACGTCTTGAAAACGTATTTGGTTTTGTGTTTATGTGTGTATACATGTTCTGTCGACGATTGTGTAGAACGTGTCTTTTCTAAAAGGAATAAAAATGCAATTCAGGTTAACTGTGAGAGATGCAGAAAAAATTTGATGGGATGCGTATGTTAAAATATATCACATATAGAACTCTATTACCCAAAATAATATAAAAAAAAGTTTTTTGCTTTTATAACGTTTGTTTTTCCTAAATACTTTTATTTGAAAAATATTTTTATATCCTTTTGTTTTTCTATTATTTTGAAATCCGAATTTTTAAATACTACATTCCATTTTAATAAAATTCAAGTTGTCTGAGCATGGTATAGTAGGGGTAATTTTCTTTATTTCTCCTCTTGCACAAATGCGCGTTATAGAATTTAATAAAAAGCGTAATGAGTTTTAAGAGGTTAGAAGTGTGTGTGACAACATTGTCAAAAATATGTATTCTGGGTATATTGAAATATTCTCACTAATGGTGTGCTAAATCTCAGAGGGTGCTTTATGGGTTCTGTCTACGTTATATCCAATAGTCCAATATTGTTACCTCTGAAGCATGTTCACTGTTGAGTTATCGGCCATATTGATAAGGCCTGCAATTTTATTTCGAATATTACTATTGCCGAGTTTTTTTGTTTTTTTTGTGGTCTAGCATTAAACTCCATTTGGCCACTAATTAATTATTTTTCATTTAAATTTTAATCTTTCAGTTTTTGTTTTTAAATCAATATGTACTTAATTGAATCCATGACTACTAATAGTAATCGAGCGTTCCTGCCACTAGGCTATCGCGACGGCCAAGTTTATATTTTACAGCGACAGTGAAAGCGCCTTAACGACATTGATGGAAGCTTGTTTAACAACTCATAAATGTAAAATCAGTTGATTTATAAAAAATATCATCAGTTGATTAGGTGGAGAGAATAGTTTTAGTAACATGTTCTTCCACCATACTGCATCGTCGGTGTTGCACATTTATTTATGGGTTTTCAAATTTATTTTAAAACATCAAATTTTAGTACAGCTCTTTGCGGGGGGAGGGGGGGGGGGCTGCACCTGTTTGTCAATGACTAATATTTCCCAGCTAGAAAAAAAGAAAAAGAGACTCAGAGAGATTCCACAAATGTTTTAATTATTCCGGCGCAGATATCCTAAATAAGACTCTAAAGTCTCCGAAAAATTGAAGGCTGCTGCGACATTACCAGCATATTCCAATTTTAAAATTCGGTAATTTTTTAAACTTCCCTGCAGTCTGTAAAAATTGCCAGTGGAAAAATATATAAAATTTGTGCGTATCGAGTTTTTTAGGTTTAAAGTTCATCTCTCGTTTTTTGTTTTTTTTTTTGTTTGTTTTTTGTGACTCTTAATTTGTCGCTGGTATTATTTCAACGACGCATTCTCTTCATCAGTTAACCATGTGGCGATGAATAAACATTTGAAAAAATAACGATGGAACCGGAAAAATTGATCTCCGTGTAAATAATAATATAACCGTTTAAAAGTACAGCCTATTAGCGGTGTTTTTAAGCATTTCATCAAAATTGGTGTTGTAACCTCGGCTATGACTTTTAATTGCGTCGAAGGGCTGAATGTCTATTATGCAAAAAAAAAAAAAAAAGAAGAAGTCACAGGGCCCATGTTAGCTCACATGTTCGGCAAAAATGGTAAGCTCGTTAAATTCTAATCTACAAATATTCCAATATCATCGGCCTTTTATTACGTGTATGATCCTATACGCTGTTAATTTTATGCGAAGCGCACAACTTCCGCTAACGTTTTTAGAAAATTTCTCTTTAAAAAACAAAACTTTTGTAACAAGTTTTTATATATTCCGCAGCAAGTTTAAAATTATCTCGATTTTATAATTGAGATTATGTGTATTTAACTCTAATTACGCAGTCTTAGCGATAAATTAATTTTTTTTTTTTTTTATTTGGCTTTAAACTCAAATTTTACCTATTGTGTCAATAAATTAAATGTAATCACAAAGTTTTGCACAAAATTTAAGAAAAAAGGAATAGCATTCAGTCTCCGGTTCTTAATGTTATACGGAAATGACGGATACACATGCCGATTCCGATCGGTTATTATACAGTGAGCCTCCGAGGTCCTTGGAATGTTTTTAAACAATTTCGTCATTTTTACAGACCCAATATGTAATTAGCCTAATTTCACCTTTTCCTATAAGCGGTATTTCAATGTCAAAATTAAATCGAAAACTTGTAGATTTAATATTTTTCAAAAATAAACCTGGGAAGAATAAAACTTTGATATTGTATTTGTTATTACAGTATGTAATATATTTTTAGTATTTCTTTAATATCGATATAAATTTCCAAACCGATCGATGACTGAGCACATCGAGGTATATTCTGAGCTCTAGAAAAGACATTTCCATTCGAATAGTAAGTTGACAACAACTGTTTAGTTATGTAGCAAAACACATTTCCGGGGATATTTAAACGTTAGCAGCGCTGACAGATCGCGATTATATTCAGTATTATTGTAATATTGGTGAGATGTATAAAATGTCTCTTTTAAACAAAACACTGTCATTTGATTCTGAGCTCTCGTTTTAAAATTTCCGGTAAATGTTATAGACAGATTATATCCTCTACAGGCAGCCTAATATCGGTCTAATTTGCCTCACACATAAAAGGAAAAAATCTATTCATCTCGGCCTTAATATTACGCGTAAAATGTTTCGATTTTTTATGTCATCTCCCCCAAAACAATCACATTTCAAATTAAAGTAGCGAACCTATTAATAATATTTTTATTTAAAAAATACGATAAAATTCAAGTTTTTACTAAATTACTGAAGTGTTTTTGGGGAGGGAAATTATATAATTACGTAATATCTTATATGGTAGTTAGTGGATTTGAGAAGTACCTTGTTTTTCATAAAGAAAATCAAATAGCGACCTCGTCTCCTTAGAAATTTAAAAATGTGTTTTAAAAATACATAATTATTACAATTTTTAATTGTGTAACTTTTGTCTTATATTTAGGGGAGTGAAAAATAACAAAAATTATAAAATTATAGATAAAAAATGGTAGTTTAAAATTCCGAATAGTAAATTACTAGAAAGAGAATAGAACGATAGTATTTTTATTAGACTTTACTTCTTTTTTTATTATTTTTGTTAGTAATCCGATCCGAATTCTCTTTGTCCGTGAGCAAGTTTAAATATATACATATATATATATTTTTCAATGAAGTACTATTTTTAATTAAAATTGCAAAATTAAAAATTAAAAAATGGCAAAAGGTCGATGACAGTTGCGTTTAAAATAGAATAAAAACGTATAACAATAATGCGAGTTTTACTAGAAAACAGTATTAAATATTAATTATATAATTAAATCCAGAGGTGTAACACATTTATACAAATCTTATGTAGTATAAATCAAGTTTCCGTGTTGTGACAAATTTTTTCATCGAGGTTTGGGTGTCCCCTATCCCCTCTCCCCGTGGATCCGCCACTGCTGGAGTTGTATTTTACTATTAACAAAAACGAAAAAAAAGCAAACAACTATACAACGATGAAGTGTTATATTTCTTTAGGAATGCCTCTTAAATTTGTTCTTTTTCACTTCTATTCGACCGCTATCTTTTTTAATGGAATTAGATATATTTTGCGTGTATATTCTTAATGGTAGGTTGGACCCGGCTTGCGTGAGCCATGAATGATTGCCGGTTGTTAATTTTTTAAAAATTTTAGCGGGAGTAGTTTTAGAAATTTAACATTAAATTTTGTACTAGTAAAGAAAGGAACCGTGTGAACACAATGGCGGTTTTATTTAATTACGAAATTTATTTAGTTAGAATTGCATATTTCAAAAATCGTATCTGTCATCCTTTTTGTTCTTTTTTGCCAGTCCGAACAAAAAGTCTACCAGGATCGCTACCGACTCTTTGAAGGATCATGGAATATGAGATTTATTTTAAAAATACTAAAGAACTCTAAACAGCATGGATATGAGATCTTACCTGTTTCCCGTGAAACTATATA
The DNA here is from genome assembly GCA_039619475.1 of Icerya purchasi. Classification (NCBI taxonomy): domain Eukaryota; kingdom Metazoa; phylum Arthropoda; class Insecta; order Hemiptera; family Monophlebidae; genus Icerya; species Icerya purchasi. The sequence goes on along the minus strand of CM077115.1, from coordinate 517,433,751 downwards.
CCATTATATTCATATTTTTCTTTCCGTCAGTCCATTCATACTTGCATAGTTTCCACTTTTGCTACAATAAGCTCGTTAGTTGGTAAAAATCATTTTGAATTAATATTTTGTAATAGTTTTATCAGTCGAAAAAGGTCGACTTAAACTAAGAATTCTTCGATTCAACAATAATCAGTGTTTTTTCTTAATTCTGTTATGAATTCTGTTTCTTTTTTTCCGATTTAGGCTTTAAAAAAACGAAAAAAAAAAAAAAACAATTTAGGCTTTGTAGATACAGCGCCTAACACTTAATAGAGTTGGCTCGGCCTTCTTTTGTCCTTCCTCAAATTATTTCGAAACCTTCAAACTTCCTTCCTTTTGTTCAGTGTTCTATGCCGAGTCTACTGCCATCCTGCGTGCCGTCCTTTTTGTTGCTTCTTCCCTAGTTTCGCATGAAGTCCTTATTATATCGGATTCCCACAGTGTCCTTCAAGCCATCTCCTCTTCTTTTCCTTCTTCCTCTGTTGATTACATAATCCTTCTCATACGCTCTCTTATTCACAACATTTTCCTTTCTCACTCTATCCAAATTGACCTGCTGTGGATTCCTGGCCGCTCTGGAATCGAGGGTAACGAGTCGGCCGATACACTAGCTCGTTCATCCTCTTCTACCGGTGAATTCTTCAGCGTCTTTTCATCTCATAATATTAATCTCCTCTCCACTTCAGCTCATTCCAAACTATGGTTAAATTCGTATTCCTCCTCATTCTCAAATCCGGATTCCTTCTATCTCTTTATCCAGCCTAATCTATCGTCTTATCCATGGTTTTTCAATTTTCCCTCCATACGGCGTTCAACTCTCTCTGCAATCTGTCGCCTACGCTTTGGGCACAGTTTGCTTCCTGCTTCCCTATTTCGCTTTTCTCTGGTCCCCTCTCCTCACTGTCTCCTACACCTTTCCTCTCACAACTTTATAGGTGACGCTAATCACATTTTGTTTGAGTGCACCTATATCGCTTCCGAACGTTCTTCCTTTTACTCTTCTCTTTTGTCAATTGGTCTTCCAACTCCGTATTGCGCAGCTTTTGTCCTCTCCTTGCCATCCCCCTCGGTCATTCCAGCACTTGAGTCTTTCTTATCTTCCATATCTGATCGCATAAACATCTGATTCCGCTTCTCATTCTTCTCCCTCTTCTTGGGCCAATGTCTTTATGACGAACCCAAAAAAAAAAAAAAAAAAAAAACTTTTTTTTTTTATTCGATCTATTTCTTTCTTTACATCTTTCTAATATTTCCCAAGTCCTTCCGTTAATGAATTTTTATAATTTTCCGAAGTAATCTTTTCTAAATTTCTTAGTTTAGCTTAAATTTTGGATTAGCAACAACTTTAGAATCAGTTTTTTTCTTTAAATTTAACATATAATTATTAAATTTCATGTCCTTCCCATATTCCTTGAACTATTTGAACTATATTTTTTTAGATTTCCATATCTTACATTTTTTCCTTTTTTTCCCCCGATAGCAATTAAAATGGGATAAACATTTATGCTGCTTTGGTTACGGTTATATTTGTATTTCATAATATTTTACGTATGTGCACAGATGTGTTGCACAGAAAAAGATAGTTTTTTTCCATTTTCGTTATTTCCTTTTAGATTTCTTATTAGATAAATTTTTATATTAAAGTTTTTTAAAAGTAATTTTGAAATTATTCAAGGAAGCGATTTAATTTAATCTAATGAATTAAAAGCGGTTTAATTCGGGTCTAGAAAAAAAAGTACTTACGATATTGATTAGATTGCAATTAAATTTTATAATTTAATTTACATTAGTTTGACATATTTTTAGGATTCCGTACACATATAATGTATGGAATCCTATAAGATAGTTCAGAAATGACAAAAATATTAAATTAAAATATGCAAAAACTCACGAACGGTTTGACTTATAAACTTCAAAAATTTGGAACATACATAAATTACAATTAAAAGTTTCTATAAAACGATCTATAACTTCAAGAGGACGGATTACCCTGGACGAGAAAAAGTTCAAAAAACTGTCAAGAATATATAATATGGTATTTAAAACGACCTCAAAAATCATCCTTAAAAAATCATAACTAGATAAAAACCTTTAAAAGTGAAATTCAAAAAAGTAAAATAAAATGTTTTTTTTTTTTTTCTACCCTGGGCGCGCCAGTGGCCTTGACCCAACAACATGAAAAATTAAGAGATATAACTAAATAGCCAGGCGGTCAGAAATGTAAAAGACAAAGGACAGCAGCAATGGAATAACTAAAGGCAATGGGAAGGAAATAATATAGGTAGCGTTAAAGGGAGTAGGAAGACCCAAAACTAAAAGTTGGGCGTAAAGAAAGGAGAGTTCGTTAGAGAACGCAGAACATTCGAATAGGATATGATTTGAATCACAAATACAAGAAGGCTCAGAAGCGTAAAGAGAGCAGAAAGGAGAAAGAGCTAAAGAAAAACGAAAGCGAGAAGAGGGGAGTAGAGAATGATTGATTCTAAGCATAATTAAGGAAACAACAGTGGAACGACGACAGATCGGAATAGATTGAAAGCAAGGCAGGAAAAACCGGTTGAATAAGACGGTAGTATGAATAATGATTAGAGAATAAAGATGGATACATGTCAGACCAAATTCTGGAATGATTAGAGCGTTATAGAGAAAGAATGTCTGAGGAAGGGAAAGAGTCGAGGAAAGGACCAATGCGGGCGGCTGAGCAAGCTAAAGGGTCAGCTGAGTCATTGCCCGCAATATTAGAATGACTAGGGACCCACAGAAAGTCTATGAGAATGGAGCGGGACGAGAACAAAGAGGAGACAAGAGATCGAATAGAGAGGATGATACCGTCAGAAGTATGAGAAGGGGAAGAGGAGATGGCTTGAAGAACGCCTTTGGAATCAGAAACAATCAGGAATTTGTAAACCCCACTTGTAGAGGATATGAAATGAATTGCACGAAGAATTGAGATCGACTCGGTCGAGAAGATAGAGCAGAAAGAAGGAAGTCTGAAAGACTCAGAGTGCAGGAACGTAGGAGACGTATACGCACCACCCACGCCCCCATCACTCTTGGAGCCATCCGAGAAGATTAAGACATGGGAAGGAAAAGAAGAGTTCAGCAGCTGAAGGAATTCGAAGGTGACTACAATGTGAGAGGAAGAATTATCTCGGACTGGAAAGGAGGAGAAATTTATAGGGTGCCATATGCTATTAAAATCGAAAGAAAAGTAAGGAAGACCTATGTATTATAAGAGGAAACGTAGGGAGAAAAATTGGAAACACGAGCAGCTATATGCGATAAAATTGGAATTCCATGAGCCGCCAAGCGCCAGTGATTTTTGATATGAAGATAGGAAGGAATATAATATTGGATGACAAAATGGGTTGGCGTTTTATTAAAAATCGATAACCGAGGAGTGACCGACGAATGGAAAGAGGTTGAGTGTAAGATTTGGATAGGATCGCAGGAATAGGAGAAAATCTTAAAGCACCAATGCATAGGCGAAGGCAGGGATTCTGAATTGCGTCAAGTTTCGAAAGGAGAGACTTGGAGGCATTGCCATAAATGAAGGAACAATAGTCGAGTTTGGACCGAATAATTGATTTATATAGAATTAATAGAATGCACGGGTCTCCACCCCATCCGAGCGGTGATAAAGATTTGAGGAGATTAAGTCTTTTGATCGAGGAATTAAAAATATAATTAATATGTGTATGTTCATGAAATGTAAGGCGACTATTTAAGAAAAGACCCTAGGTAACATGTGGAATTAACAGTGGGAATAGGTGTACGAGAGAGGTGGAGAGTAGATAGAGCATTGCTAAGATGGGATAATTTAACTCGTTGGTGGCGGAGGACAGATCATCTGAGGTGGAATAAACTAAAATGTCATCAGCAAAAAGGAGAGAGAAAGACGGAATAGGGAGCGAAGCAATATCGAAAGAGTAAATATTAAAAAGAGTGGGGCTAAGGCAGGAACCCTGGGGAAGCCCACGATAGACGCATCTGAAGGTGGAAAGAGAAGGAGAAGATAGATAAAGAGTTCTATGTTGAAAGAGGTTGAGTATAAGAGTGATAAAAACCGGTGGGAGATTAAGAGAAAGGAGTTTGGAGCCCAGAGAAGGAAGATGCACATTATCGAATGCAGAGCAGACATCAACAAAACAAGCGACAGTAAATTTCTTTGATAGGAATGATTTATAGATATATCTGCAAGGAAGGTACTGATGCAATCTACCGGGCCAAGCCCGGCGCGAAAACCGAACATATTAGAAGGAACTAGATTATTATGCTCAAGCCACTAAACGAGACGGTTGTTTATTAAACCTTCAAAGAGTTGGCGCAGACATGAGGCTAGGGTGATAGGACGGAAGGAACACTGATTTTTTTTGAGGAATTGGAATGACGATGAAGTCGTTCCAAGACTCAGGAGTAAAACCAGAGAGTAGGAAAGAGTTGAAAATATTCAGAAGGGAGAGCAGCGAGGAAGGAGAGAGTTTTTAAGAATAGGGAAAGAAAGACCGCCCAAGCCAGGAGCAGAAGGAGAGGTTTTGTTAAGGACGGACAAGAGAGATTCTCATAGCGGAAAGGAGACGATAGGAAATGAGGTTCTGAGGAATTTGGGAGTGAAGGATTGTTCGATTCCTCGAAAGTGGGAACATACGGAGGAGCAATAGAGTCCAAGAAAGAGTGAAGTTTAGGCAAAGAAGGATGGGAGAAGTGGGGGCGCTCAGAAAGAGGAGATCTGAACGCCTTGGCCATTTTCCATATCTTAGGGAGAGGCGTATCTCTAGAGAAAGAGGAACAAAATGATTTCCAAGCTTGGCAGATTTTAAAATGTACCGAGTTTTTGCGTTGGCTTCTTTGTGAGTCAGAAAGTTGGATATTGAGGAACAAGAGCGAAAGGCTTTAAAGGTAGCGGTGCTTCTTCGGAAGGCAACTTTACACTCCTCATTCCACCAAAGAGAGGAGGCATAAGAAGAAGAACAACCTCGCGAAAAGGAAGACGGAGGGGAGGAAGCGAAAAGAGCAGAATATAGAGATTGAATGAGGAAGTTGTACTGGGATGACGGGTCGGGAAAATCCAGAATAAGGGGGAGGGAGGAATGCACCAAAGATCGGAATTGAGTCCAATCTGTTTCGGAGAGAAGCCAGTGAGGAGCGTGCAAGGGCCTGAAAGGTTTAGAAGGAAGAGCGTTGTTGAGAGTTAGGAGAATGGGGACATGATCACTACCAAAAGTGCCGTCGAGAGTTCTCCAGGAGCTTACAAGGCCAAGATTCGGAGATGAAAACGAGAGGTCGATTTCACTAGAAGAAGATGGATGTTTGAAGAAAGTAGGAGAACGATCGTTGTGGAGAAAAATATTATGGTTTAGGATGAGATTTTCCAGTGTCACACCGTTAGGAATGCGCCTTGCGCAGCCCCACATAGGGGAGTGCGCATTCCAGTCTCCACCAATAATAAATGGATCAGATAGGGATGAAAGGAATGAAGCCAAAGGAAGACTAGAGATGCTGAAGTTGGGAGGGATGTACACGCAAGCAATATATATAGGATTCGGAAGAAGATATTCAAGTGAAATATGAATCATGGAAATGTAGGAGTCCTTTCATAAAATCAAAAAAAAATACGGTAAAAACGTTACTTAAACCTCCCTTTTAGGCCAAAAACAGCAAAAAAAAAGGAAGTTCACGTAAGTATTAATCCGAGTAAAAAAGTCGGAGAAACCAAAACGTATTACAAACATATGCATAAAGGACCGCATCGTAGGAAAAATATAGCTAAGCTTACAACTTTCTATTCAGACCACCCTCGAGGTGACAAAAGCTCAAAAATTTTGAAAACGGCATGTGATATATTGTTGGAACGATCGCTATTTATCGGGAACAAAACCGTATTTCATTTCCTTAACGAAACTTTCAAAGTTACCGAAAAGTTTAAAAAAGCGCGAAAAATGACGTGTAACCCCCGCTTGTGGCTCAAGTATTATAGCTAAAGATATTGAACAAGGTTAAAAAAATGGGCATCCCTGTGTATTTATTTACTTTGAAATATCTCAGTTTCCAACTTCAAAAAATCGGATTCTTGGAGCGCCGAAAGCTCGAAAGTTTCAAAAAAATGTTCTTTTTTCCGGTTATACGATATATCAATGGAAAGATCGCGCTATTTGTTGGGAACAAAATCGTATTTCATTTCCTTAACGAAACTTTCAAGAAAAGGCCAAAAAAGCGCGAGAACTGAAATGTAGCCTTCCCCTTTGCGGCCCGAGTATTATAGCTAAAAATTTTGAACAAAATTTTAAAAAATGCGCATCCCCGTATACTTCTCTAGTTTAGAACATCCCAGTTTCAAACTTTAAAATTCGGCGTTCAAGGCGGCGAAAGCTCAACGATTTTGAAAAAATTTTTTTTTTTTTTTTGGGTATGTGATATATTGTTGGAAAGATCGCTATTTGACGGGAACGAACCCATAAGTCATTTCTTTAACGAAACTTCTGAAGTTGACGAAAAGTTCAAAAAAACGTGAAAGGTGACGTATTTCCCTTTCTGGACGACGCGAGAATCATAGTTAAAAGTTTTGAAGTATGTGCATGCCCGTATATTTTTCTCGTTTGGAGTTTCCGGGTTTCTAACGTAAAAATTAGACCCCGGCGGGGGGCGCGGAATGCCCGAAATTTTTGAAAAAAAAAAAATTCCTTGACCATGTGATATATCAATTGAGATTGGCCTCTCGATGATCTCTGAAGAAAGGAAGAGATCGAAAGGTATTTTTGATTCCACTAGTGCTCTATATAATACAGCGGCACATCTGATATTTGAAGAATTCGGCGGACTGCGAGTTGTAATAAGTAAGTGAACTGCTATGCCAACTATCCGTAGTGCAGTTATATTTTATACCAGTTTGCTTAGAGTTACAACGTGAATGTCAAGATTTTATTTATTAGGGTATAATAAGAAATGTTACTTAACTCCTTGGTTGCTGCTAATGGATCTAATACTCGAAGTATATTAGGTGAAATATTTTCCAAGCTAAAAATGACTATATATAATTCAACGTCTAGACTGGAAAGACGAGCAGTGTCCATAAAGGCGTAAGCAATGGGTGATGAGCCTCCCTATTAAAAGCTGGAAGGAAAACGATTTTAGAATGGCAATAAGATAGTCCCCCATTGAAGTCGCAATGTTTTGCGGAAGAAATCATTGACTTTGAACAATTTTTGAGTTTTGGAAATAATTTTTTAAACAATAGGCTAGGATATTTGTGGATCACGGGAAGTTAAGAAACTATCAAATGGTCAATGAAAAGCCACCGCGCTATTCAGTAATATCGCTGATGCATATAATAAACGCCTTGTGGTACACTATTCTCGATGCAAAAATAACATCAGAGAATTGTGAATCAGTTTTGAAGTTCTGGATAAATCTTATCATCCTATGAGGGCTCTATATTCTTTGCAATTTGTTTACAAGGTTTTGCCGTAAGGTGATTTTATATAAGTGCGGATGGCTTTAGAAATCCGAAAAAGTCTATCTCTGAAGGTTGATCAGATAAAACACGATGCAGGTTTAATGACTTCTGGTTGTATTAGGGAAAGGATATTATTCGACCCACAAAACGGGAGGAGATGTCTATTAATCCTTTTTTCTCGTATTTTCGATAAGGAATGTAGTAAATTGGTCTCCAACGGATGGAATTTTAATTTTACCGGATGATGAATATTTCAGAAGAATTTTCAGTCAGCCTTTAGTTCAGGAATAGTAATTTAAACGGAGTTTAAACAATTAACGAAACGTACAATAAACACATTTGAAATGTTCGAAAATAATTCGTTGGTAACGTAAATGACAAATAACGGAGCCAACAGCAAGTAACAGATATAAAAGAGTACCCCATTTCCGACACTGGTACAAAAATAACGGTACTTTCCATGTATAAAAAATGCTTGACAAAATCATTTATCTTCTAAATCTGAGAATTTTCTGCACTACGCTAACAACGTTATAAAACTATTCGCTTTTTATCAGATTAATTAGTCCTATTGAAAATAAACTTCACCCTGCATTGGAAACGAAAAATAAATTAGATCAATTAACAAAAATTTTGAAATATAATATAAATAAAAATAATTCCGTCGATTTTTATTTATATTATATTTCAAAATTTTTGTAAATTGATCTAATTTATTTTTCGTTTCCAATGCAGAGTAAAGTTTATTTTCAATAGGACTACGTAGGGGGATTTTCAACCCAAAATTTCTTTCGCTACTTTTCAACTTGAAGCAAATGATCGCGGGATATTTAATCGTTTAATCTTTCATACTCGTTTAGTTCCTTGTTTAAAATGTTTTGTACCAAAAGTTCCATGTTACGAAAATGATCCGAAGATCGCATCTTAGTTTAGAAAAAAAAATCTTGTTTATCAAACGTGTAAAATTTAACGATAAAAATTTCGCTGTTTAGATGTTATCTCGAGTGTTATGGTCTGGCAATCTTCCTTCTTCTCCCTTATAGCGCCATACATAATTCCTGAACGTCGGCGACTACCTCTATTCGTTCTGTTTGGTTTTACAGACATAGGCATAGTGTACTAGGCAATTTCTATATGTATTACGAATGTGTACACACGCAAGACTGCATTCGGAACTAAGTATTATACAAATGCAGTTCCGTGTGTCTGCTGTGTACTAACTAGCGCGCATATGATGATATGCATGTTTGCCATTGCCTTCCACGTGATTATTAGCGAGTATTTAATTTAATTTTTCGTAATAATTTTTGTGATCACCCGGGATCGAACCTGAGACTTCCGTAACGGAAGCCAAATGCTCTAGCAACTAGGATATCGCGACGACTAGGCAATACAGCTGTCAATTATGGGGCTGTGCCAAAAACAATAACATTTCATTTGTGCAATGAATTCAAAATAAGTTACTTTACGTATGATCATCTCTGCTCCATGGTACATAAACAACATCACAATCCATGAAGATTTTGCTGTTAAATTTGTAAAGAATGTGAAATAGCAACTGCTGCTCGTCGATATTCCGCCAGATTGAAAGGACATTCTAATAGTATAACGAAAGAACCGCTGAGGAATGACCTAAGTAAAGTGGACGTAGGCTAAGTAGAAAACGACCTCAAGACCTCATATAAGTTATAAATATATATAAATATATATGCGTGTGCGTGATGTGTGAGGGTGTGTGTGCGAGCACACGTGCGGGTGCGTATATGTATGGTATGTACGCATACGTCAGAATACAACAGTATGTGTGTATGCTTTTTGTGTATACGTATAATATAAGTTAATTTTAGTACCCTTTAACTGGATAGGCGGCTTATTCATGTTATTTCAGCTTGGATTCCATAGATTACCAAATAGTTGATAAGACTAGGTGTAAAATAGTAAGAAAAGAAATTTTATGTTATTTATAAATGTCTACAGAGAAGTAGTACAGAAAAAATATAGCCGATATTACAGTTTTAAAATAGAAAAAGTATTTGTTTGATTAGAGTATTATGTAAATGTAAATTATAATAATTCTTCAACGTACATACAAGGTCCTGTTCAGTGAATAATACCTCATGCTTTTCTGAATTTGATTTTGTCTGGTTCTATCTAGGGCCAGATTTAAGGGGGAACCAAGGCGGCCAGTGGCTCCGGACCCGTCATCAAAATGGGCCCTTCACGCAAATGGGGCTACCCGCTAATCACTCAAAAATTGAAAATTACAAGTATGAAAGGTACGCGCGCTCACATGGTGAAACGATATATCATTCTGATTTTCATGGTGATGTTGAGTTCCGAATGCGACATACTTCATGAATTAAATTTTGATGATCTAATTGAAACTTTCGCTATTAAAAAATCTCGACGCGTGTCTCATGTTTAGAATTAATTATTAAGGATCCGTGTTATTAATTTACTGAATAAATAAAATTAAAAATGTGTACTTCAATTATTTGAGGAGAAGGGACAATCCTTGGGGACCTTCAGCAATTATTTGGCCCCGAGGTATTTTTTCCTTAATCCGGCCCTGCTTCTACCGCGATATTTTCAGTAAATTCACGCGACTATAGCCGGTATATTAAAACCTCGAAACCTATTTAAAGTCAAATATTCTGGAGTTAAACGCGTAACCAAAAATTGATTCCGTAGACTTTCAATTTATAGGCCACTTTTAATTAGATTATTTCTCCGATGTAATATATATATCTAAGAAATTTTTTTATTATTCCGAGTACAATCGATACGGATAATCTTAACCTGCTTTTATCGATACGCAACAATATCGATTTTTTTAAAGGTTTCGCTGAAAGCTTAGCACATTTTTTTAAAAACAGCATTTAATGGGTTTTTTTCCCCCTACTATATGATTAAGAAAATTTTTCAACTTTGAAAGATAAATTAGGCTGTAATCAATTAAAAAACTTCTTTGCTTCCATTTCCATCCACTTAGATAAATCAAAAAATCCGGTTGGATCCGCAAACGAAAGATTAAAAAACGCAAAAAGTGATAGGAAGCCCAAATTAAACTATACATGGAATAGAAATAAACAAAGAGATAATAAGGATAGAAGGCGAAGAAAAAGTGATAATAAAAACTAGGACATGGCACAAGTGAAAAAACTTTTAAATGTTTTCGTACATTAATTAAGTAGTAGAATTTAATGGGGAAAAAAAAAAACTAACGCAATGGCTGAAAAAATCTTCAATAAGAACATGGAGAATTTTGAATCTTGGCCTTCTTTAAATTAATAATTTGAATAACTTTCAACAAATTTTATTAATAATAAATCATTTTTACACTTCTTAGAAATACATATAACACATATTAAAATAAATATAAATATTACGTCTGCAAGAACGCTGCTAAATGATAGATTTTATGAATAAATTTTTGTTCTTTCATTGATTGCATTCGAATGTGTAGGCATTAAAACAATCGCCAATGTTTCCTTTTATTTTGTATTTTTTAAACGATGAAAAGTCGAATGTACAATTATTAACACTAGAGTGAAGATTCTTTAAGTTATTTTCATTACGTTCGACTAGTATATACTAAACGGACAGCGGTAAACTAAAATTCATAAATGGTTTTAATTACTCGTAATTTAACAATTGTTTTCAAAATGTAGACATCAAAAGTTTCGCAAAGTATGGAATATTAAATTTACGGACACTCTGCTAACAAGAAAAAGAAAAATATTTTTGCTAAAATGTGTACATGGGAATTTAAACAATCGTAAAATAAAGACAGAAATGTATATTTAAAAAAAAAAAAAAAAAACGACTTTCATCCTACGCGAGCTAAAAGACGCAAGTAACTTTTATAAAATTCCCGATAATACAAGCGTCCCCCCTATCGAACTTTTTATAATTCGTTCCTTTGCAGTATTCATTTAAATTTTAAAATTTCCATGCTTCTTTTTTTATACTTTTTTTTTTTTTTCTGTATTCGTGTTTTATATTTGAAATATTCTTTTATTTTCGTCCTAACTCAGAGGTTAGCTGTCTATAGTTAATTTTTCTCGCCACTACCTTAAACTTGAATTGAGGAGAATACAAATTGTAACCGGGGCAATATCATTCCCCTATTGCCAATATTAAAAAGAAAAATATTTGTAAATAATTTTATTAGGCTTCTCGCAATGTGCTAAATAGACTTTCGCTTTGTTCTAGAAAAAAAGTAAACCGTCAAGAGGGAGGGTTTGGCTTGTTAATAATAAAATTAGCCGTTTAAAAAATGAACTTCCATAAATATCTGCGTATGTAATCTCGATCAAAGACGGTAGCGAAGACTAATATTATTTTGCGGATAACTGATTGGATTTAAATTCCGACGTGACTGCATTGCCAGAATCAACAAAGGACAGCGGTAAAGTATTAGCTAATTGAACATTTCGTTAAAGTAAATTAAAAGAGCCACTAACCGTATCACAAATTAAAATGATTTGTTTATTTTTATTCCGGCCTAAAATTACTTACGGAAATCGTATAAAAATTTTGATAATTTCATTCAACGCACCTGTCGGCATCGGTCAAAGACGCACTCAGGATTTTTTTTTGGTCGGGGCTAGAATTTAGAAGATGAGTTAGGGGTTGGTAACACTCGGTATCTCGACTAAGTATCTATCTATTTCCGTGGTTTTATAAATTAAAATTAAAACAAATAAAAAAAAAATACAAAATTAACGAATATTATTATTAAAAAAATTACAAAACTGACGAATTTTATTTAAAAAAAAATAATAATAATGGAAACGTAACATTATGTTTGTAATAAGCGCAAATTAGATAAGTACACGAATTTTATTTTAACAAAATTAGCTAAAAGTATATAACATTATACTTTTAATATAAGTAAGAAGTAAATATGTACGTTTTAAAAAAAAAAAATTAAGTAAAACAAAACATTACAAAACGAAATTAAGATTTCGAAGATTTTTTTGGGGGAGCAATGGCCCCGTGGCACCCCCCTTGAGTGCGCCAATGGCATCGGTCATTGCAAATTTTTATTTTAAAAGCATTTTTAAAGTAGTCGCTTTTCGTAATTCTTAATTCGGCGATTTGCTTAGAAAACATCTAAAAGAGCACGAGATCACGTACAATTCGCACATCGCTCAGCACTGTTTCTGATATCTGTTTAGTCATTTTAATTTGAACCAGTTTCCCATTTAACCGGGTCGTGGTAATCTTATTAAATGCAAAATAGATATGTATGTTGCGCATTTAAATAGGCCAGCAGGAGAAAGAAGAAGGTAAAGGCGCAGGCTAAAATGAGTAAACCAGCGAGACATATATCAAAGAGATAAATAAGAAAAGGAGGGTAACGGTAGCTTAACACGGACTTTTGACGAGCTTTTATAGCTTTATATAGTGTAAATGTAAACAGATTTTTTAAGTTCACTATTGTTGTATTTTTATTGAAAGGCGAAGTATTATTAAAATAGTAGGGAGTTATATTTTTTAAATATTATTTTATCGTTTTGAAAAGAGCGATAATAGTGGTAATGACAGGCTCCTGCTGTGGTTACAGATGTAGCAGACATCGCATTACTTACTGTAATATATTAAAAATTGAAATTCGTCTATTACAGCAGAACTATCATCTCAGTAATACATTTAACGAGATGTGTAAAAAGCATATAATGAGCCTAAGCTTAATTTACGAATCGATAATTACTTTACGCGTAATACTCAGCGATTTTTCGATAATATTAATTTGAACACTTAAAGGTCCGTTTATATCTACAGACATCGAGCGTGTCAGACAAAATAATATATTTCTATGCAGTGTGTATTAACGTATTTACATCTATCGTAACGCGACCGCACAGACACGGTCAGACACGTATCGTGTCCGGCCAGTAATTTCAGAAAGAATATTTTGTCTGAACGGTTCCGTGCTTGTACGTGTCTGTGGCTACTTTCCGGGCAATGTGAATAGAGTGTCGGGACCGTGCAAACTTTTTTTGCTTTTTTCTTTTTGCCATCGATAACGAAAAGCTCAAAGTAATTGTCTGACACGGCACGCTTCTAACACGTTAGATGTAAATAAATTGTGTCTGTCGGTGTCTGACACGCTCGATGTCTGTAGATATAAACGGACCTTAAGAGTTCGATCCGTATTCAAAAGAAAATACGCGTGAATTCAGATTTCCGAAATAAAAACTTTTTACAATAAAACAAATGGACTTTTTGGGCGTTTATGATCACTTCAAATTATAATTCTATCGCACCTCTGATACATTAACGCTTCCCGAATTTTAAAGGTCGGTTGCCTATGGCCGGTGTTGTAATAATAGGAAAACTTCATATTAAATACGTCAAAATTACGCACACAATTCTAATTCTCTTTAAACTGAAATAAAGCACTGCGTTCCCCTTTAAAAATTCTAAAATTATACTTTATATCGCTCATAACGTTTAGGATCAAAAACGGAATATCCAAAGTAAAGTAATGGGAACTAAAAAGATTACAAATAGAGTTCATCATATTTTTTGTTGTTGTCTCAGTTCGATGCAATTTCAATGTTTTTCGCAATATTTTTTGTTATCCCATGTTCAGACGAAATTATAATTTCTTACGGATGTATAGACTTTTTTACATATATAGAAATATATATATATATATATATATATACATAAACTCGGTCATTTTGGCCCCGTAAGGGGCTGTGCCCTTTGACCCCTCTTGCTTACACTTCTGAAAATTTACAACGTAATTCTAAATCGGTTCATATGAATATAATAACAATCACAAAAATCCTATCCTAACGTTTAACTTTCCTTACATAAGATCAGGACTTTTTTTCGTTACATAGAATTGTGACATTTTTTCGTTACATAGAATTGTGACATTTTTTCGTTACATAGAATTGTGACATTTTTTCGTTACATAGAATTGTGACATTTTTTCGTTACATAGAATTGTGACATTTTTTCGTTACATAGAATTGTGACATTTTTTCGTTACATAGAATTGTGACATTTTTTCGTTACATAGAATTGTGACATTTTTTCGTTACATAGAATTGTGACATTTTTTCGTTACAAAATCTGATAGGGACCGGCCTAAGAATTACGTTGTAATTAATATATAAATATATTCCAAGGGGGTAGCCTAAGAATTACGCTTTAATTAATATATATTAAGTCGGTCAAAATTAAAATATAACAAACGTTACATAAAATTGGGACATTATTTGAGCCATCTTTTCGTTAAATAAAATTGGGAAATTTTTCAGGACTTCTTTTCTAATGGGAGAGGCCATAAAAAAAAAAAAATAAAAAAAAAATATATATATATATTATGTATGTATAAAATAGGTACATAACCGAATTTGCTATAATAAAAAATTGTTTTATCAGAATTCTAAAAATTCTTTTTGAAACTGTCAAAAGACTAATGTTTATGTTTTTGTAAGAATACGATTATTGCAATAAATGAAGAATAAAATAAAAATTACATACGTTAAAAATCGTTGATTAATTCATTATTGAAATTAGTGCGACTAAATTTATAGATATTTTTGTATCGTCACGGTCACTTAAATCTTCCGAATAAGACATTAATTTTGGTAGAGTATATAATTGCGCAAATACGACTACTAAAATAGCACGCATAATTGGAACGATAGTAAAGAATTAGAGATAGAAGCCCACCAGAGAAATAATGAAATTAAATGTCAGTTATTGAATTATACCTATAAAATTATGAATAAAAGTTGTTTACCTGAAAATGAATGTAACTACAAGGAATTACATAATAAATAATAATAATTTGGATGAAGATGTAAAACTATGACTTTTTCAAAAATTTTAAACCTTTCAATCTTGAAGTTTTTAGTTAAATATCCTTAATTTCTGCCAACATTTTAAGATGCGATTGGACAAATTATTTTCATATTCTTTTTGTTTTACCTTCCGTGTGTCGAGCAAAATAGTATAAAAGTTTAAATGTATGCGATAAATGTTTTATTTTTCTTTCACGTTCCATAATGAAACTAAATTAAACTTACGTATGCATTTTCAAACACTTGATATAAAGAATGTACAAACTATATTACATACGAAATAAAGAATTGTATTTAAAAAATGCCGATTAGTTTAACTTGATCCATGATCACGGCAATGAATACCATTGGTTATGAATCGAGTTAACTGAAAATAGTCGAAACTGCTTTTTTATACTTTTTTTTTTTGTTCGTAATTTATTTATATCATGTTTTATTTTTATTTTCATTTCTTCCATGACAATTTACGAATAATTTTATAAATACATCAATTTTTTTGCTGACGTTAGCGTCAAGTTTTATTTTTAAAAAAAAGTACTTTTCGGACTTATTTTCCGTAATACACGATATATAATTATGTTGAATACCTAAAGACGAGCTTAATCCGTTCGATGCAATACGGAAATTATTCGAAAAAAAGGAAAATCATATTACTCTGTCTGAAATTTAGTATAACGTTTTGCAGTACTTTCTTTATTTTTTACTAAAGATCAATAATTTATCTAATACGATTTGAAATTTCCCGCTGACCTTGCGAACCGAATTATAATTTTTACAAACGTCTATGGAGTGTCCTGTTGAGTGCATTCTGTATGTACGACTAACTCTTCCGAATTGTTTTGAAACAGGGTAAGAAATTTTAAATTCGAATGTTTTCTTTATTGTTATTATTATTATTATATTATTACGTGAATGAAGGCGGAATTTGTTCGTAGAAAATTTTAAAATAAGGAGGAATATTTTCTTGTAACGTATTTTTATTCGAAACGAATTCTGGTTTAGAAAATTGGTGAGTGATTATATTAGCTATATCTCTGTTTGATTATTTTCATCACTCGCAAACGAAATAGCGGTAATAATTTAGAAAAATATGCATGTTTATTACGGTTTACTTTTTTTCGTACTTAGGAATTAATTAACGCCTAAACGCGCGTTTTTAAAGAATAATTAATAAAAAACAAAATTAATCAAAAACAAAATAACAAACGCATTATTATAAAGTTAATAACTAACAAGAAAGCACGCTAGCAATTACATTTTAATAGTAACGTAAACAAATAAGACGTACACATGTAAAAAAGTATTAAAAAATAAACGAAGCGTCGCTTTAGAAGTAACAGCACAAAAATATTACACAAGGTAGATATATTATATGTGTCTTTTTCTTCATCCGTTAACCGAATTATGACTCTTTTAAATATTTACATTAGGGCGGCGATTAAAGGTGTGCAATTTTATTCTATACATATATATATATATATATTTATTACATATTTTTCATCGCTAGAAGTAACAACGCTATTGTTGTGATACATGTTTAAATGTTTTAAGAAATTGTAATACGCCGAGTATTTTTTAATAACGAATTTTTAATCAGCTTTGAAAAGAGACGATGTAGTAATATGTTTCGGCGAAATTTTAAAAGAGAGGAAAATGTTTATTTCTTTTTCACTGTTAAATAAAACGAAAGTGGCAGGAAAAAGTAAATATTAATCGAAAGTAGATGCATCTGCAATAATTCAACGCAAACTTTCCTACTTATTATTGTTTTTTTTTTTTTTTTTATTTTATTTTTACGAGCTTTACAAGTAGCATTCTTATGCATTCCTGATTTCCAGAAATAGCTTTATTTAAAATATAACATATTTTCCTATACAGCAAAACAAACAAATTATAACTAAAACTTTTGCAGAAACGTTTCGAAGCAAGGCCCGTCTTCAGCAGGAAATGAAAAACACAAATATCGAATTGAACGTATGTTGCAAGCGAAATTATAAAAAAAATTGTAAAAATTTTGCCCGCAACATAATACCGAGTTCTATGTCTGTTTCATTCGCGCTACATATTTCCGTTCTATGTTCGTGTTTTAAATATTTTTATAATTTTGTTCGCGATATACGTTCGGTTTTTGTGTTTGTATTTTTCCTTTTCTCAGCTGAGACAGGCTTCTTTTTTTTTTTTGCAAAATTAGGAGGAAGTCCCCTTTAGTGGCGAACACCTAAGGTTTTCAAAAAATAAAATAAAAACTATTTCGAGAAATGTAACTTCAGTTATCGATTAATTTTAAGTCAACAAAGTTTAAGATGAAAATAAATAAACAAAAATGCAACTTCTGTATAAACGTATTTGCAAAACCTAAATCAAACTTTGGAAAAGAAAAATGCAATCACTGCAAGTGGCACCTAGTACGCCGGGGACAGATTTAATTTCGACTCCAAACACCGGGGACATTTTCAAAACACGCTACATCGATCACATATGTAGCCATCTGCGCATTTAGGAATATTCCCGGGGACATGCTTCATAAGCGCACCCATTGCAGCTGGAACACTATATTTAATTTTCGTTATGCTCTTCTAAGCACATTAGGCAAATAGTTCTTCCTACGTGCCAGGTATTTGAGTTATGGTTATTCTTAGCTTTATCTCCACTTTTTCTTTGTACGCCTTTGGTTCGTTCCCCCTTCTCTTCTATCGTTGTTTTGAATTTAGCTCCCCCATTCTTTTCTTTTTCTTCTTAATCTTCTTCAACAGCAAATCTTGTGTATAATAATGTTAGAATTTCACTTCTTGCACATTTTTTCTCTTCCGAGCCGCTGATCACTTTTTGGCAGCAGCAGGTAATAATGACAATGTTGTGGTTGCAGCGTCACTTCTTTCAATGCTGATGTCTTATCGTGTAGAGTGCTTTTTGAGATGTTGCAGTGCGACACGAAGATTCTTACAAAAAAAAACATTTCTTCCGACAAAATCTTATCTATCGCAGTAATCTTTGTTGGTCCCAATTTCTCTTGTTTTTTTGTCTGTTCCATTTCGATTTATCTTCTCATTCTTCTATCCTTTAACGTACAACAATTATTATAATCAGTATGAATATTTAAAGGGAAAAAACAACTTGTTCGCTGTCCGGTGTTAGAGGATAACGTTATGTCCGGCACTAGAAGACGGGGGAATCGCCAAAATTATGTGTTCCATAACAAAACTGTTTTGGAAATTAACAAAAACTTTTAAAGGTAACGAATAATAATGGGGGGGGGCATAGCCTTTATTAACAATGACCAAAAAAAAAACACTTCAACACAAAAACCTAACAGTAACACTTTCAATTGGATCTAATGTGATGATGTAGCGTTTTGTTGCCGTCAATAACAGCAGTCAACCACTCCCGGCATGGTCTTTGCCCTTACAGGCCAGAAACCGTGTCCCCTGTGACCCCCTGTATTGCTACGCTCCACTACCGCGCTTATTTGAATCGTTTTTGAATCGAACACGTTGTGACATTTGCTGGGATAGTGCGAACGTTCGATACTAGGTGCCGTCCGGCATACGGGACTTCCCCTCATACTTTTCGCTATAATCTGTTGTTTATTTCGCTATTTAGGAAATAATTATTTAAAAAAATTTAAACTTTGTTAAAAAGTTGAAATGCGAAAAAACTCGGAATCATTTTAATACACACACACACACACTGAAGGAGTTACTTGAATATAGTCGCAATGAAAACTGATTAACCGGAGAAATTTACGATGATGTATTTACGAATTCGAATTTGTTTTTATCAAAAAAGTCTGAGAAATAGGGAAAAATTATTCACCACGTAGTTGATTTATATATTTCGGCGAGTAATAATTGTTAAGTTGATTAAAAACACATTTGATTTCGAAATTGAAACGAAAATTAATTTTACTACATTAGCGCTGCTGATAACTGACGATTAACAACAAGTTGTCAATTGTTCAAATTTGGGTAATTAATGTAACGATGATGGAGCAATATTTTGTATTTCATTCAAGTGTCCACGTTTGTATCGGAAGCCGATGGAACAATTTTGTTTTTCACGATATAAATTTTAAATAGGTTGAGCCTATAATGGGGGGGGGGGCACACACTGTTTTAGGACTGCTCTCACTTTACTTCGGTAGCGTTTTATTTAACTGTTCGCTATTATACCATCTCGGATGATTTTGTAATAGAAAACAAAACTAAACGAAAATCCAGAAGGAAGGTGAACAAATTCGAGAAACATCGCTGCTAAACTGATTTACCGTTAGGCGGAATTCTACTCGAAGTTCAGTTTTAAATACGGTCCTAATAGTAGTAATAGGAGCATATCTAAACGAGTCGTCCGGTAAGTAAACGAAATATTTGTTCAATAGCAGAAAACTATTTCAAATAAAAATTCAGCGATATGAACTAATGAGCCGAGGGAGGTTCCTGCATTTTCGTTACACAACACGCAAAAACTGTAAATAATAAAATCGCCTGCTATTATAATTTGTGTACTGACAAGGCAAGTATTTCGGCAAGAAAATAGGCGAATTTTACTTCTTTCTTCACTACATTTCCTAGTACTATTTTGCTTTTTTTCATTTAGAAAAGTGTACTGATACGGCGTGTTGTCCTAATGTTGTTATTATAAGATGAAAAAACGTAAACTGAAATAGATCATGTATAAAAGCACAACAAACTGAACCGTTAATGAGCTTTTCAAATCTGAAAAAAAAACCCTAAACAAGTAATTCTGCATTGAAATATCTTATACGCGGTGAATTTTTAACTTTAGCTAATAATACGGCTCTATATGAGGATACACACCTTTTCATTGTATTATTTATAATTGTTTCATTGTATTATTTATAATTTTTTCATTGTATTATTTATAATTTTTTCATTGTATTATTTATAATTTTTTGAGTAATTACGTGTTAGGGGGAAATTTAATGTTTACAGAGAGCAGTCCTATCAGTAAATGTTTTAAAATGTAATAAAATAACGAAATTGGTATTGATGGCAACACAATTATTGTCTATTGTTGTAGAAATAAAAAATGTCCAGCATTATATGCTACAACTGTGTAAAGCGGAGTAACGCTTCTCGATGCGCAGAGTCGTAAGTGTACGTACGCATGTGGGCGGAGAGGAGGTAGGGGTTCTAACTGGACAAAATGGACACGAAATGAATGAATTACATTCTAATTAGAAGCAAGTGATATGCGAGTAGTACCGGAAATGATACTGTTATAAATGTTAACGAAATTAATCGAAAGGAATTCGATCTGTCTAGAATAATAGGCGAGACTGTTTTAAATGTTTATATACTATGTGGCAGAGGAGGATTTTTGTACACGCTTCTGAAGCTGTTAACATTTAATAAAGGAACTAGCGCCCTTTTTGGAATATTTAAATTAGTCTTCGTTTAGCGCGGAATTTTGGCATAAATTATTTATTTTTTCATCCGACTTTTTAAAAAATTAAATAGCGGTCTATCGCCTATTTTTAATTTCACATTTTTATCAACATCTCTTTCCGCTTATTTTCATTTTGGTTGTCATGTGGAATTGCGACAATTTCAAGAACTCTAAGGCCGCGGTTACATTGGATCAGAATTGGTACCAAATCATGCCAATGGAATTCTGGAACAGGCGTGTACGGGTTCATGATTATTTTGCATCAAGAGCTATGTAAACGGAGAATTCGAAAGATCTCTTACGAAAACCTAAAAAAAGGAAGTGATCAAAAATTTGCCGAATATGCTCGAATGATACACTTTCTTCAACTAGACTGATTACCTTCTTTCACAATCCATATCGCGGAATAAATAAAAATAAGAACTAAAAACAAACACTATAGCATAAACTTCGCACGAATTCTGATGAAAAAACAAAATATACCTATATATATACCTATATATATATATATATGGGTCGTATAAATTCATACGAGTTCGTAAGAAAAAAATGCAAGCAATGTAACCACACACATAACTCTCTGTACACGTTTGTTCCTTTCGGACCAAGTCGTAAGAATTCGTACGAATTCTGATCCAATGTAACCGCGGCCTAATAATAGGGTTGTTATAATTTGTAAGATGGAAAATTAAACATTTTTATTTCGAAATTTATTTTATTAAATTTATATCGAAATGCACAATTCTAGAATTTTGACATTTTTTATTTATTTGATAAATGCACGATTTCGGAAAATTCTAAAAGGGACGTTAGCCGATAAGATATTACTTTTGATTATTCCCATTAACATTTTGAAATATTGTTTTTCGCCTAATTTCCGTGCACTCACGCCAGAATGCTTAAACTTGGTTTGTGCGAAAACGTTATCTTCATAATTACTGAAAATAACGTTTTGTTTTGTTTTTTCTTTTCTTTTCTAGTTAATCATTATTATTTTAAATATTTGTTCATAATCTATTGTAATCGATGAGAAATTTATGCCACTATTTGTAAATATTTCTTTAACTTTTGTAATTTTATTTATTTTCAAAGAAATTACAACGCATCTCTTATATATTTAACCAGAAACGGATTAAATGTTGTTCTCATTTTAGTTATCACTGCTTCAAAAATTAACGGAAAACGAAATAAAGGAAAAAAAACTTATTTACTTGACTATAAATTGCACTTTTTTTTTTTTTATTCAATTGGTAAATTTTGAATTTCGAATTTGGTTTTGTTAATACTGTACACTAAAAAAGGAAAAAATATACACAGTCGTTATTGTTAATTGTATGCAACAACAATACTATAAAACAAGAAAAAAAAACAACAATCAATTATCGGTTTGCATTTGTTACCGGCGTTTTGTATTAACATAAATATGAGTATTGGATATTATTGTATATGAGAGCATATTAGTAGGTTGGCGAAGAAAAATCATGCGGTACATTGTATCCGTACTGTACCTGGCCTGGTTGAGTGTGGATATGAGAGAAATGGTATTCTCGACTAGCTATGGTGAACGGATTGGACGATGTTGACGACCGACTTCCAGATGATGATACAGCGGTCGAAGATAGGTGCACATCCGGCTGTTGCTGTCCTGTTGGCCCTATCTGATTGGGTGGAGTTGGCGAGCCCCTGTGATCTATCATACTAGTAGTACCGCCGGGCGACGGTTCTCCCGTAATTGGCGGTGAAATACAGTTCGGAGGAGAATTGGTGGTTGTTATAGTTAATTCGCCTATTAAAAAAAAAAAAAAAAAAAAAGGACGTAAAATTATAATTTAGTATTTGAGAAAATAAACACAATACATCGAGAATTTAAAACTATGAAACTGAAATTTGAATAACTCAATAATTCAGATTTTTTAATAATGGTTAGAAATTTGTTATTAGTTGGTTATTAATTGATACTTGATTAAA
Source organism: Icerya purchasi (assembly GCA_039619475.1). NCBI lineage: Eukaryota > Metazoa > Arthropoda > Insecta > Hemiptera > Monophlebidae > Icerya > Icerya purchasi. Next base: position 517,411,071 of record CM077115.1, on the reverse strand, counting down.
CTATTCATATATATATATATATATATATACATATATAACTCGGCCATTTTGGCCTCGCAAAGGACTGTGCCTCTTAACCCCTCTTGCTTACATTTCTATCCCTTTATCTTCTATACTTTTTTTTAAATGATTAAAATTTACAACGTAATTTTAAATCGGTCCATATGAATATAATAACATAATCACAGAAATCCTATAAAATGTAACAATCGTTGTATACAATTGGGACAATTTTTCTAATGGGGGGTAGCCTAAGAATTTTTGTTGTAATTAATATATATATACGCGTGTATATATACTATTTATAAATATGTTTATAAGATACCACTTCAGAAAAACACTGTTAACACGCGTATCGAAAAATATTTTTAGGTATTTGCGAAAATCCTCATTACTAAGGAAACGGATACTTCTAATATCTGTTTACCGTGATAATACCATTAAAAACAGTGCCGTTGGCTTAGTCGGAAAGAAGATAAAATTAGATTTTAAGCGGAATATCGCGTGACTAATCTCACCTATTAAATTCGGCTAAATCTCACTGATTCACTATGACTATACGAGAATGATTTTGTTTAGCTGTGTTACAAATCGAATGAAAGCGGATTAGTTCAGCATGAATGAGTCTACATTCTTTATAATTTTTATACGTAATGCTCGAATTTGTATTTCGTTATAAATAAACAAATTATACTCATTTTTATCCCTATCATTGACTTCTGCTTTCTCGCTTTCTCACTAAAACACCATACACATATTCGTACAAACTTAATACATATATGTAAGAAGAGCTAAATTTATGCTACACTGGCGAGCAAAGACTCTTTAACAATGTTACAGGTAAATGCAGAAAAAATCAATTAAATTGTTTCTGAAGAATATTGATAATTTAGTCGGTACAAACAACTGATTCGTCGTTAAATATCGAAGAAAAGAAGTAGGTACTCTAATTTTTTAACTGCTACCAATTACCACGAATAATCAGATAATTTTCTTTATAGCTTCCGTAAAGCGAACTGCCGAACAAATTATTCAAAACAAAGGATCAAATCCTGTTAATGATTAAATTTTTTCCAAAAATTTGAAATACTATAACCCATATGAAAGTAAAAAAAGAACCTTTGAAAATACTTATTAAAAAAATTCCAACGATTCATTTTCTTCTTATAAGGAAAAAAAAGTAATAAGGTCGAAACACTTCAGACAAAGAAGAAATAAATGATGAACAGAAAAGACGGAATCTCAGGGACTAATTATTTAAAACAAAATTATCGTAAGATGTAATTAACAACACCTTATCGAACCATGGGAAATTATCAGAACTGTTTGAAATAGCTATATACAAAATCATAAATACACGTATTCAGCTTAAGCTGGCAGGAAACGTATCAAGAGATTTAGTAAAGAAAAAAATCACTCTCAAGTATTTTGAAAATAAATGATTCAATGTGCAACTTTTTATATTTTTCGTTTGCCTTTTATCTACAACCGCTTCGGTTTATTTTATAAAATACTTTATATATATGTGTGTATATATATATATATATATATATATATATATATATATATATATAATACGTATACAGTTAAACGTAAATAAAATTAAAAGGAAAAAAAAGACCCCAGTTGGTATACATAAAAATGAAGCATTTACTAAGAAGTGAAAAAGAAAATCCATTGTAAATTAATATATTTTTAGATTAAATATTGTCCTCATTTTTCAATAATTTGCTACCGATGATTTTACTAAGAGAAACTAACATCGCTTATGAACCCTGTTACTGTTTCCTTTGCACTCAAGAAATCGTGGCATGTCTCAACTTACTTCACTAAAATTACCCTGCTGTTAAAATAATTTATTAATTTAGTAGTTTACTTGGGCTATATCAAAAATAAACCATTCCCTTGTATATATAAATTTCAATTTACACTTAATTCTTCCAAAACCGTCTACTCTCCCCATATCATTCGCCAAAATTACTCCTTTGAAATTTCAAAATATCCAAATCCTATCTGTTGTTTCATTGACACGTCAAAATCTGATGATCGTGTAGGATATTCTTTCTCAGTCCTCAACTCCATACTAAAATTTCGTCTTCCCAAACACTGTTCTATATTTACTGCTCTTGCCTCGAATTTTTAACTTCTTCTGATCCTCACTCCATATATCTCATAAATTCTGACTCACTCAGTAGTTTCCTAGCATTATAGAATCCACATTCTTCCCATCCTTGTCGTACAACGCATTTTCCTTCTACTCAACTCCTTCAGAATTGCTAATGTTCTGATCAATTTCATATGGATCCCTAGTCATGTAGGAATCTCTGGTAATGAAATCATTGATCAAGCATCCAGGGACGCTTTCTACCTTCCTGAAATTATATCTACTTCTTTCAGTATCAGATCCTATATGAAGTACCTGACTTCCCATTCCTGCTAACAATCTTGGTCATCTCAACCATCTAATCAGCTCTTAACGATTGAACTTAACGACTGAGTCCTTGCTTCCGGTCCATTCCGATCTAAAATGAAGAACATCATCCTTACTCGACACTGAGAATCTCCCATACCGCCCTCACTCACTTTCACTTAATTCAACGTCTTGATCCTCCCACTTGTCTCTTCTGTCGAAACCACCTTCTCAACATATCGCACATCTTATTATCGTGTCCTTCACTTCAGCCTCAAAGATCCTCTCTTAATTTTCCACACTTAATTCCCGAAATTCTTTCCGAAGACTTTAATCACCTTGACAGCCTCTTCCTCTTTTTGAAAAATCTTAAACTACTACGCCTAATCTAATACCTCTCGTAGTTTCCGGTTGCATATGGCTCGATGCATCGATTTAAGAAAATTTAAATATATTACAACGTATCTGTCGTTTAGTTAAAGATACACATTCAACCATTACATTTAATATTGTGAAATTTCATTTTCAGCTGAGTAATTATCATTATATTACCAGTAGCATTACGGAAAAAAAATTGCATATACATTATATATGTGTGTATATGTATATATATATATATATATATATATATGTATGTATGTAAATATATATAAAATATTAAAAATATGAAAATAATCAATTGAAATGTAATTTACAATAATATAAACCCATCACTGTAAAAATTTGCAGTTACATGTACCGTATGATACCTGCAAGACAGATAGAATGAAAATTTATAGACTTAAAAAATATATAAAAGAATCGAATTTGAAATGACGCAATGATTCGGACATCAGTCGCGATTGACGGATTGAGTACTTATTGTCTTATATAATTATATTTAACATTATAGACTCGCGCGCTATCTGACGTTATAGTATGTAAGAGATAATTAATAGCATTATAAACGACTAAAACAGATGGCGCTTTAAAACAGAATTAAAAATACTGAAAAAGAAGTACTAAATATTGAAATAATTTAATGAAAAAAAGAAAAGTTATATTAGAAAAAATTTGAAAAAGTACGGTAAAACAATTATTCGCGGCTCAAGTTTCGTTATTGAAAAGTCAATGAAATAGTTATCGTTTAAAGTGGTCACGGGAACTCGAGAAATAAGCATTTACAGAAGTAAGTTTTCTTACATCTTTCAACTGTTGGGTCGGACTTATTACATTGTTCGATCTTCGTGTTACATGGACTGAAAGTGTAAAAATTTATTTATTTTATTTATCATATTTAACATATTTTTTGTTTATTCATATAATCTATCTACTTACTAATTCTCAAGCGTCTCGGGGACATGAAAATAATAATTGGATTAAGTGTAACTAAATAAAAACGTATAACAGGTATTCGGAATTTATAAATATTTTCACGAGTATTACTGTTTGTTTTTTTTTTAATTAATTTTTATTTAAATCATTAATATTGTTTATTTTCCCCCCCGCAAAATGAACCTATTTACGAAATTTCAGATATAGAGCGCGTACTTCGACAACGAAATATACGTTACATATGTCCTTTGCACTTAATTTTGATCACCTTATTTTATTATTAAATAGCTGCGAAAAAAAAAAAAATTCAAAAAGAAAAATATAATTAATGTAATATCAAATCGTTTCTAAGGAAAACTGAGAAATGTTATTTAAATATTCATAATATTCAATTGAAGTAATTTACATATTATTAATTAATGATAATAATAACAATGATACTAATACTGACAATAATAATATTGATAATACTAATAATAATAATTAAAAGTATAGTAAATAAGTTTCAAAATCGAGGAAAAAATACGATTTTATGAACATACATTCTATAAATAAAATATATTAAGACAGATATACTGATATCTACGATATTATCAATTAATTTTAATAAATAATAATAATAATAATAACTTTCCATCGATAGATTAATGATTTTTGATTTACAGAAATCTTAGAGAAACTAAACTAAAAACTTAATCTAGATAATAATTATTGAAATTAAATTGTTATTAATCTAAAAATATTTCACTGTCCGATGTTTCAGCAATAAGACAAGGTGAACTTTACCTACCATTATTCAAAGCAAAGGATGGATTAATGCAAAAAGGTCGTCGTCAATACTGCACTCATACAGTGTAATATCCAAAAAATGTAACGAGATGCGGAATTAAACTTAAAGAATGAACTTTAAAAAAGTATTAAAAAAGTTTAAAGCGATAAAATCTGGCCAGGACTTTTCAAAATTTAAGAAATGTACGTAATTTTTACGTGACGTCTTAATCGGTCAAGCTTGGTTTCAATTCGTTTTCCTTCTACCAGCAGCAGAAGCGACTTGTTTCAACGTTAATTCGTTTAATTTGCGTGGAAGAGAATCAGATCTTTTAATAGAATTCACGGATTTTACTGCAGTTCATAATAAAGCCAACGACGGTATCATCGCAAAAAGCTCCCGCGCTATGACTATACTTTGGCAACAGGGTATCGATCTGCTAATATTATTCATTTATCATTTTACATAAGGGGAACTTTTTTCCTTTAGTCTCTAATACGGATGATACTTACTTTTTACTTCGTTTAACTTGTACTGTTAAAGGCAAAGATATGGCAAGCAGGACAAAAGAGTTAAATGCTGGAGAATAAATTGGTTGATTTCAAGAAGGATAAGACTGATTTTGTTTTAGAAAGGTCGCTTACAGAAAAAAATTGAAAAAAAACAGTTCCGAAATTTCGCATTATAATGCAACAGCGAGAATAAATAATTATGGGAACTTTGAAAAATGAAAATTTAAAAGTTAAAATTCTCGGGAAGAAAACCTTACAGAAATTAATAAAATTTATTTATTTACCATAATATATTTTTTGCAACTTTTTATTATTAAAAATTTCAACGATATCAGCAAAGAATTGGAGTAAAGTTATAAATTTAAGGTAATAATATAGCGTTTCTACAATTAATAGAATCCGTAAAAAAGATTTGGAAAATTAACGAGACGCGATATTCGTATACGGATTTAAATAGATTTTCGAAACAATAAGAATATTAAATATAATATTCATTTTACGCGGGTTTTAAATAGTAGGAAAAAAAATAAATAAACTCTACTGGAACAGATGCGTTTTTGTAGCTTCCGTGTATGTCTCGCTCACAATCAAATATATCTTTGAAAATTAAATTTTTACGTATATATATATATATATATTCATTTTGGTACCGTGTGTTTATTATTAACTTGTACGAGTTATTATTTTACCTGTAGATCTGATAATTGCAACAGGTCGTGCCATGGGGGCAGGAGGAGGTGGAGGCAACATCG